>WUAM01000287.1:7382756-7412574 GCA_024336885.1 Actenoides hombroni
CCTGCTGGATGGAGCAGGGGGGTGGCACCAGATCATCTCCAGAGGTCCCTTCCAACCCCCACCATGCTGGGATTCTGGGATCTGATGGATACTCTTCCTCTAGTGTAAGACAGGATGTCACAAGACACAAGTGAGCTAGTGCACTAAAGGATGTACGGCGCAGAGGCTGACTAGAATATTCTCTGCAGTACCAACGTGTTGCAGGGTTTTAAACCCTTTGTTCCAGCACACAAAGCCCTGACCCAGCCAAGCTCGTTAGCAGTGGTACATTTATTCCTAACTAGTTTTCTTTGAAGAAATGGAGTTGTTCTTTTTTTTTCTTTTCGAGACAGGACTCAATCCAGAGTGACAAAGGGTGGATTATCTGCCTCTCAGCAAGCTACTGAAACCTACCCCAGTGGTGTCGGGTGCGGGGTTAGGAGAGCTATTGAAAACATGCTGAGGACTGTGAAACAGAGGGAAGGAGAGCAGGGCTGGGACTTGAAAGCAGTGTGATATTGGGATGTCAGCAGCGGCTGGAGAACGGAGACGGGGTTTGACAATTGATAGGAAGGGATAGAATTCAGGGCTGGAGCCAAACTCCAGCTTTACTTGGCCACAGACAGAATCTCCTCTGGGTTTTTCCCCTGCCAGACTTAAAAATTCGGGTTTTTTTCCCCCACCAGACTTAGAAATTTTGGGGTTTTTTTCCCCCATTTGTAACCAAGCTCAGATTTCAGGTTCTATGTGCACACCGTGTATGCAGCATGTTTTTAGTGACAGAATTAGCCAGACCTTTTCCTGCAGCCCAGCTTTTATTCGAGGGTAAACAGAGGGGCTTTTGGAGATAGCTTCCTATTAGAGATCAATTGAAGGAGGGACGTCCCTAGTGCTTGAAGTGGAAAAAATACTTTAGGCTTCTTCTGTGCTGTCTCTCTGACAGCCTCCTTCAGTCTGTTGGGCATATCTGTGCATTTGGCTCTCTTGTTTAATTACAGTTCTAATCATCTTACTCATGCTTCATTTCCCACTGTAAATAAAAGGAATTTTAGGCTGCACTTGGCTTTTTTCTTCCGAGCGGCTGCATAAATTTGCCCCTTTTAAAAAAGCAACTGATTATTTTCTTGTGAAATCACGTGCTCATCCAGTCAGCATCACTGAGTTGAGTCATCCCATTGTCAGGGAACGCGCCCGAGGGAACAAAGATGAACAACTGCAGGTTATTTGTCACCAGGGGTGTGCAGAGTGCCCAAACTCACTGAGTGACAGCAAATGACAGCAAGATGACTTTGTCCTTCCACACTGGAAACGCAGGACCGTCCGGTGAAATCTGTGGTGGTTTTATCTGTCGGGACAAAGGCAAACTCAGACTGGATGGAGATGTTTTTCCTTCCAAGGACAGCTGACTCGTACCTCCTTCCCGTGGAGCTCCCCAGTCGTTCCGAAGCCCGTGAGCCATGGTTGCCTGTCCCAGTGTGCCCTGGTTCTAGGCTGCAATGTGCTCCCTTAGGTTACATTTCCGAGGAATATCATCCCAGAGCTTCCAGGCTGACGGGGACAAAACGGCGTCCAGAAATAAGCTGGAAAAAATAATGAAGAAGGTTGAAGGGGTAGGGAGGGAAATAACTATCTTAGCAACAGCAGTTTCCCCAGGGCTAGGCATGGCAAGGGCTCCAACCTTCTCTCCACCCCCTGCTGCCCTTTGCTTAGATATGTATTTGAGTTTCTTCGAAGCCATCTCTTTAACTTCAGCGCCAGAAGATTGCTTTAACTGAAGAACAATGGAAGAAGTGGTGAAGAATGGTGCACCCCATTCATCTCTTGATCAGCCTGTTGGACAACACAGCCCACTGACCAAGTCCTGCCTAGTGCCAACTGACCATCTATCAGAGCTGGTATGTGGGCAGATGAAGCAGGAATGTTTCTCTACAGGGAGCTGGAAAAATGATATGTGATTGCCTCATAAAGTACTTCAAGGACATCTAAAAGCAAACTTGACAGAGGGCAATTAGTCCAGCAAATCTCTGTGCTCTTCGCTACCACGAACCATAGTGTGTGGAAGCACAGGCCGCTCTCATGCCCTTGGACAAACCCCCCATGTGAGGTGAAGAAACAGCAGCCAGCTGGCTCAGGCTCCCAGTGGCACTGGAAATTGCAGGACAGAAAGCGTTTATGGGATACCGGCCCGTACTGCTATTGGCAAACCCAGCACATTTACTCACCCACTGCTGCTCTGGCACTATTGTCCTCAACTCGAGGTGACAAATGGGTTTGAAAAGCCCACCACATCACCCAGCCACAAGCAGAACCTTGTTGCCCCTGGATAACGTCGTTCCAGTTCATATGAACTGGTTTATACTTTTATTGTCAGGAAATAAACACGACTCCCATTTCTCACTTTTCCCACACTTGAATATGAAATCTCAGGAAGGAAACACAATAGGAACCCAGATGGTTCTGCTGAGGAAACCTTGGCACCTATGTCCCACCACTCTCCGTGTCCTTACTGAGCCAAGCTGTGTGGAACAGGCAGGAGCACTGGGACCTTCCGACGGGACAAGCTTGGGAGGAGTTAGGTGGGAGCTCCCAGCAGCAGTTACTGTGTTAGCAGTGGGAGGAACGTGTAAGGTACTGCCGAGGCAGACAGAAACCAGTCTGGACATAGAGTCACAAAAGAAAGTCCTCAGCTTTGTTTGGGTTTTGGTTTGGTTTTGTGGTTTTGGTTTTTTTAAAATCTTAGTAATATACATAACCAAAAATATAGCCTTGATACTTCCAGGAGAAGTAGAATTCTTCTTCTTTACACTTAATGTAACCTGTGCAACTACTATTTTGCCATGGTAACGAGGCCATCTGCCTACTAGAAGAAGACAGAGCCTCTAGTATAGTCTAGATCAACAAAATACGTCTGGCTCTGAACTTAATTAGCCTTGCCAGACCAGCAGCACACACCTGACCCAATGCTGTAGAGCAAGTTCTTTCCAGTTTGTTTTCAGGAGAAATCCTTCCTCCTCTTACTCTCTTCTGCTGAACACAAGACAGACACTTTAAAGGCCCCAGAAATTCCATTGATCAGCAGCAGAGAAAGTGTAAGTCTAAAGCTCATATTTAATTTTCCCAGACTGTCTTAGCTTAGTCAGTGCTCAACAAGGTTCCAATGAAAAACACAGAGATGCAGCAAAGCAGAAAAAAAATGACCTTTTAGCCCACAAATGAAGATTTTAACTGAAGAACAAAACAAAGCTGAGGAAAAAGCCCACAAAGTTCCTTCCCGGAACGGAAGCAGTTTTTTCTTTTGTGCAGATTTGGATTGTATTTTGTGCTGGTCTGTGCCATTTGTTTCCCTTTCCACCTCAGGAGCAGAGAGCCTCCCCTAGGGCAGCCCGTGGGGAAGCGATTCCCAGCACGCTACGGGGTCCGCTGTGCTCCGCCAGCTCTGCCACACACACCTCGAGCGAGCCTAGCTCACCAGCCCCGCAGGAAAGGGCTGTGGCCAGGGCAGAGTGAAGAAAGAAAAGAAATAATGAACCTCAAACCCTCCTACCAAGATGTTCGGAATCGTGTGGGACACTGATGTTCTTTCTTTCTTTCTTTCCTCATTTCCTTTCACAAGAGCGTGCAGAGCAGAGAACTGATGGCTTTGCACCCGATCTGGGGATTTCTCATCTTCTGAATCTTCACTCACAAAGCACAGAATTACCTCCCTTCCTGTAAAGCCACTCGCCGTGCTTCCTACAGAGACTGTCAGGTTGGACAACGCCGGGTTTAGCAATAACGAAGATTATACTGCAGTTTGGAAGTCAATAAACACAGCTATTGTCCTGCCCACTGACATCCTGACAACCAGCAATTTTTCTCAGTCGCTGCGTGTCTCAAACTCCATCTATCACAGTTCAGGTTACTAGCGGAGCGCTCGGCAACACGCCACAGGAAGCAGTGGTGTGCTGGAAGGGTGTTCTACCAGGTGTCTTTTGTTTGAAGTTAGTTGGATTTCATGATGATTTTCTTTCCCTGAACCATCTCTCCTCTGCTATGGCCAAGGAGGGATGTGTGTAAGGGAGCGGCTCCCTGATCCCGCGCTCGCCGCATCTCCAGGGGGCTCTGGAGTTATTTCAGGCACGGGGTTTAGTGGTGCCCTGGCAGTGCTGGGTTAACAGTTGAACTCGATGATCTCAAGGGTCTTTTCCAAGCTAAACAATTCTGTGACTCTCTAAGTTCAGTTTAACCACCTGAATCAAAAGAGGAACTGTCAGAGCGGAGGTTTGTGTCAGAAACGCCAACGGTGCCTTTCAGCAACGCGTTCCGAACGGGCTCCGTGTCACAGGCAGAGCACCAGCTGCCCCCATGCCTGGTTTTGCAAACTCAACCCTGCCTTGCAACAGCCCTTATTTCAGCCTCCAGGCTCAACAGTGCAGAGCAGTCCTGACCCAACGTGTCGTCAGCCCTTACTGGCAACATCCTCCTCTGGGGAGGGTGCCAATCCCAACCAATCGCTCCGTTCGGTGACGCTTCTGCATTTGGGAAAATGTCACCCAGCTGAGATCAAGAAATGAATTCATAGGGAACATATGCCTCGCCTGAGCAGATGAAGACTGGTTCTTTACTCTTCCAATTCTACTTGTCTCTGCCACTTCTTCCTGCTCCTGTCCCACCAGCTCGTCTGTGCAGCAAGCAGGTTATTTCTGCCTAACATCGCAGCTCATGAATTTGCTACGGCACCAAAGGGGAACTCAACGGTGAAAAGTGACTCTGTAAAATAAACAGACCAATAAAATCTCATCCTCGAGCTCAGTCTTCATTAAGTGTCAGTCAGCCCAAACCACACTTGAGGAGGCAACAAGTCATGGGACGGACTCGCCCCACACATTAATAACTCATGAGGGTGCACTGACCAAGTTTCCCTTTATTTCCAACGTGTGACCTTGGCTTGTTCAGTAGGACTTGGGGAATATGATCAATGGCTTAATCTGAAAAAAAGGGGATTGTGCTGCTGGTTCTGCAGATGGAATTCATGTCATATATATGTTGATATCATGGGAGATAAACCAGGCTCCAGCTTGGTGGTGCCTACCTTTCTTCTTTCTCTATGGCTAACAGAGTGGAAAGGCAGTAAAATTTGACACTGTTGCTAATGGGACAGGTGAATACATATGGCAAGTGGAAAAAAAAGGGGCTATTTTTATCTTCTCTGTCAAAGGAATAAAAGATTTTCAGCCAGACCTTTGGGTGATGATTAATCATGTTGAAAAGTTTTATTTCAGGTGAGGAACTGGCCCTTTAAATCTTCCCTTGGTTGGAATAAAGGATCTTGAAAAAGGCCTTTGAAGATTTTTGATGTTAATAATGGTTCAAACCACAAAGAAATCCTTTAGCTGACCAAGAGCTACAAGCAGTACCTGGGGGTGGACCACTGCCCTTTTCAGCACCTCTCAGCGTGGGGCTGGAACAGCAAACGGGGCTGGACCTGGCTCTTTTTCTCCATATCTTGGGGCTTTGTGGCCAGGTCTCCTAGCTCTGCTCACGTGTAGTATCTCTCCTTCTAAGGAGGGAGCTAAAAGTGAAAGCAAATTCTACCAGCTCTGTGTATTCCAGTCTTTCCTCGGGATACCCAGGGAGTAGGGGGGGCTCTGCAGCCTGGAGGGGCTGCCAAGGCCAGTGGCTTCTTAGTCACTGGCACCCTCTGGTGGGAGAGGACACAGGGAGGATTTTATTGCTTGGACACAAGATCACCATTGTATTCTTTGAGAGAAGAAGTGCTGAGGTTCAACAAGGCCAAGTGCAAGGTCCTGCACCTCAGTCGGGGCAACCCAACAGGGGCTGGGGGGTGAAGGGATGGAGAGAGCCCTGTGCAGAAGGACTTGGGGGGTGAAAAGCTGGACATGAGCCTGCACCGTGCACTCGCAGCCCAGAAGCCTGTGGCACCCTGGTATTTAGTAGTTTGTCCGGGCAAAAGGATCAGCACTGAGATGTCTTAGTGCAAGTGCACTTTTGTAACCCACACCCAACTCTGGGCGCATCCACAGAGTATCCCCCGGTGTGATCTACGAGCCATTGTAGAGCTGGCCTAACAGCCCCGGTTAACCGGTGACGTCACGACAGACATCCCTCAGACAGCTGGCAAATGAAGGGCAACAGCCCTAAGGACAGGCTAAACTTCAAAGCCACGCTTTAAACTGCTGCCTTTTTTCTGCTCACTGATTATTTTGCGTTATATCTGAGATCAGTTGGGAGGAAGAGAAAGACTTTGACCAGGAGACTGAAGTAACACATGACAGAACTGTTCAGTGTTTGAATGGCTGGGGGATTTAGTCCCTTATCTCTGATGCCAGCTGCAGAGAATGAAAGAATTTTCTTGGCATTAGATGAAAATTAAAACATCACTTATCAGAAGTAATGGTCAAGCTGAAAGAGGTTCAGATGTTCACCTCGAGGTTTGGCTTTCAGTATGCAGAAAGATCAGTGCCTCTTTAAATGAACGGGGCAGGGAGGACACTCAGTCTCTCCAGCAATTCCTGTCATTCCCTGGCCAGAGCAGGACAGTGAAGTGTGGCCGCTTTGCTTCCTTTGCTACTCTGAAATCATGCAGAGAAGGCTCTTACTCTAATGGCCACGGAGCAGAAATGTGAAATAGTAAAAGCATTGAGTGAACGAACTCTTCTGAATTTCTGGAAAGGCTTGGGTTCTGTGAGGGCAACAGTTCCACTTACTGCTTATCTTCTTCACATCTTTCCCCTGGCCCCCCTTCCAGGTGCCCAGCTGCTCTGTGCACGCTGGTGCCTGTGGTTCAGGGCACTTCCCAGCTGCCTTCCCCCCCCATCTATCCACGCCCTGCAGAACTCGTTGGTTTGTGTTCACGTGGGTGTTGTCAGGACATTTCAGATCTCTGGGGCCAAATTCATCCCCTACGTAACTCTGAGGGAAGTGGAGAGAGCGGCATCGGGAAAAGATTGGATCCCTGTTGTACCACACGGGTTGGTATCCTGTTGAGTTCCACCTCCAGTGCAGTGGCAGAGCTGTCCTCTGGCACTGAAGCAAACAAACAGCGTTCAGCATCCCCAGGACTGCTCACACATCGTTCTGGGACAAACCTGGACAAATGCCCTGGAGGAGGGGGGTCTGCAGCCTGTGCTCACACCTCCGGGGTCTTCCCTTGATCCTCAAGGCACAGTTTGATGGTTCACAATCAGAGACATCCCCATCAGTTACTGCAGCCTACCCCCGTGCTATGGCGTGATGAATCTTGGCAGAGCAATCACCAAAAGAAAAGAGAAAAGGATGAAACGAGACGTTGTGACAGGTGGTCCCCAAACCACAAGCCAGCGGAGATGAAGGCAATGGCGCAGCGCGTACGAGCGGCACGGGGTCTGCCAGTGAATTCAAAGCAGTGGTAAGTGACTGATGGCAGAGAAGGCTTCTCTCAAGTGTCAGAGCCATTGCAGACCTGCCAAGCAGATCACAACTTGTGTCTGCAGAAAGTGTCAAGAGAGACAATCACAAGAGACATCAAAGTAATTTCAAGAAAGAAACAAGCAGTAACCAGAAAGCCCTATGAGGACTGGTACCAAGAAACCAGAGAATGAGTCTTGCAATGGACACCTAAATCCCTGCTTAACGTAACCCCCAGTACAGCACCTCCCACCTCAGCACAGCCCTGGGACTGACCTGCTCTAGCTCAGCCATCACACGCCTCAACTCTCTTCTGCAAACCCTTGGATGACCTCGTGGTTTTGGAAGGATTGTCTCTTTGCTGCTTCCCACATTGGCTGCGTGTCCATCTTCCTGTCTCGGGGACTGGCTGAGGTCTGGACCTTGCAGCTGCTGGGTCCCAAACCTCCATTTGCATGGCCTTGCTCCTAGAGACATGTAAAAAGGAGAGCGATTTAGAAAGGCGTCTACCTGATCCCATCTTCTTTGCTTAATTTAACTGTGAAGGATGTGTTCCTGCATGAAATTATCCAATCATTTCCATGTCTTTATTTTCAGTGTTTTGAGTGTTCTTAGCAGAACTGCCAGACTTTCAACATATTGGTATGGTTATCACCTTGATAAATATAACCCTATTCTGTCTGCTTACCCTTCTCGTGGAGCCTTCCCTGCTGACTCCTTGTTCTCCTTCCTATCAAGTGTAAGTTTCTTTTCTTTATTTTCAGCATCTTCACAGCCGCTTCCTCAACCAGTTTCCAAAACCTTCACAACTAGTCTTCACCTTTCCTACCACCTCTACAAAAACATTCACTCCAGTTCCCTGCTGAGCCCACAGAGAGCCTCCAGCTCCCTGCAGGGGGGTTGGACTAGCTGAGCTTTAAAGGTCCCTTCCCACCCAAACCAGCCTGGGATTCTATGACTCTAAGACCATTAGAAACAGGTTTTGGTATTATTTTATACAGCACCTTGCACAGTTTCCTCGACTGACAGCTGGGTAATACACACACAGAAGCACACCCTGTCAGGGCTTATTACTGACCGTGCTCTGATGATCCCAAATGCCTGTGAAGATCTTGAGTTGAGCTTACGAAGCATGATTCAAGCTGTCGTGATACCTCTCAGTGACTTGACTTCAGCCACACATGCTGACGTGCAGAAATCAAACTCTACAACCCGTGAAAGGTTATAAAGCAGGTATGTTTATTACGGCGCCGGGTGCAAGGGGGATCACTCCTCCTAGCTTGCAATACCTCTCAGTGACTTGACTTCAGCCACACATGCCAAGCCTCTTAGACCAGCCTTTTATACTTAGAAAATGCTTACTGCAGAAAAAAAACAACAGAAAATAATAAGGGCCCAAGGGGTCAGGTACTCCTCCAGTGCAGAGCTGGAGGTTTTAAAAGCAGGTTTTCCGCTGAGATTTCCGGCATTTCAGGCTTCTTGTCCTTTAAACTCTGAAGCAGCTGCATCTCAAAGAAGAAAGAAAACTTACAACTAACTAATTAACTAACTAACTAAATAAAAATAGCCAGATTTGTCTGAATTCCAAACACGCTGTGATCTGTGTTGGCAATGGAAGTTCAGCTCAGCTCTCGCTGCGTTTGGCCCTTGGGTTCCCTCTGCAAGGGCAGCGTGGCTCAGCACCGCCCGGGCCTGGCCTTCCCCCAGCCAGAGCTCGGCACAGACCCAGCGCCGGCAGCTCCTGCTGACTCCCAGCGAAGCTACGAGGACTCGTCCCCTCTTGAAAATCAGCCTTATTGTACTGGAACAATCAGGAGCACTCAGGCTCTGGAACAGCCGTTCAAAAAGCACACCTCGGGAAATCGCCAGCTCAACAAGCTCTGCCATTTTCTTTTCCAGTAGGCGCTCGCAATAGGCGGTTTGTCGTTCCCGGTTAGAAGGGCCATTGGACTGTCCAGCCTTTTGCTGACAGCAAGAGGGGGCTCATTCCAGAGGGAAGAGCCCAGCGGGGAACAGATGAACATTTCATTTCCTCCCTCAAAAGGCCTGTGGTAGAAAAATGCAGAAATGAGGCTGGCTCTTCAGGTAGGAGAAAACAGATGCGCGGGGTTAACATCACCAGGAGTGGAGGGGCTGCCAGAGTCTAGCTCAAGGCAAATTAATACCTGGATTTTTACCAGAGTCTGTTGGAAAAGGAAGTAAACTGGAGAGCTCTTCAGACCTAAGGAGAGCTGGCTACTCCAGCCAGCACCCTCCCTTCCTAACGCTCCACTGCTCCTGCTCTGCCATCGTTCTTACCTGCACTTTATCTGTAGGTACCTGAAATCTGGTGGCAGAGTTCAACCCTCAGCATTACAGAAGATGATGAAATACTGACACTGAACGCAGGTACTGCAGGGAAGGCAAAGCAGCTGCAAACCAGGAAGTTTCCAGTTTGTGCTTTCTGCTTGGAATAACAGGGATTTTTAATCGCCCTGCTGCCTACAGAAAATTCACGACGGGGAAGGTACATTTCCCTAAATAAGAGAAACAAGCCTCACATGGAAGGAAAGCCTTCTCTCTAAGGGCGATTTCCATGGTAACTTGTAAATTCAAAGCTGAAGCTGTTTTGGCTGCAGGGATGCTCAGAAAAGGTAACACGATTGTTTGTTGTTGTTAATAATGGGGAAGCATCATCACTGTCCTCTCATGCAAAACAGGATGGCTTGCTTCTGTTTAAAGCTTCCCCAAAGCTGGCAAAGGAGTATGAAAAATTTCACCCTGGCAGATGAAAGACTTAAGAGAGCTGAGAGAGATGGAATTAGAAGAGAAACTTATTCATGATCTACCCTCGTAGTTCACAACCAGCATCCCAACGTACCCACGGAGGCCTTTTCACCCTGTCGAATTTCCAAGTGGGGCTCATGTTATGTAAGCAGATGAAATTTTTATACACAATCACCTTCATTTGCTGCTGCAGCGGGTAAGTGGACAGCACAGCACAAAACAGTCTGTGACAAAAGAAAAGAGAGATTTTAAATTGGAGGGGTGGGGGAAATGCCCCCTGGAACACACAACAAACACACAAGCAGACCCTGAGCTCTGCATTTAGTTTCCAAGAGTTTATCCCTGCTGAGGTAAGATCCTGTGCAGGAAAAAATAACCCATGAGCCTGTTGTTCCAGACAGTGCTTATGCAGAGGGAGGAAATCATGGAAGGGCAGCCATCACTCAAAGCATTAATGAACAATTAACAGCAAGGAACAGCTTTAGGGATTTCTTAGCATTTGAATACCTGACTTAGCAGGTGTCCTTATGCTCTTCTGACCAGGGAGATGAGAGGAAATAAGTGCATCCCGGTATCTCTACTGAGGTAGGTTTTATGATGATGAACTCTGCCAAGTGCTAAACACACGCTCAAAGGGTACTTTATTTCTCACTTGTCACCATGTGCTGTCCCCAGCCTCCCACCTCTGACGCCTCGGCTTTGGTACCAGGACAGCCCTGGGCTTTCTGTACCCCCCACTCCAGGGGGCCAGTGGAAATGCCTGACCCTGAGCATGAGATGGGCCATCACCAGCAGGAACGGGGAGAAATGAGGAAGCTGGAACTGGAGTAGCTGCAAATGGTTTTCAATTAGTGGGTCTTCCTTTGTTGCCGGAAAGAGAGGGGATTAGAGGCAGGTCACAGGCCAAGAGAGAAAACCTCCTGAAACAGGAGCTTAGGCAGTGGGCTGCTGGAGGTCCCCGAGTGCTGCGCTCTGGGGTGCCCTGGGCCTGGCCACTCCAAAAAGGAGCACAAGAAAGGGCAGCGTGGGCCAAGTGGCTGGAGGTGACCCACCCTGCATCCCCCAGCATGGCACGGAGGGCTCTCGGTGCCCTGGTGCTGCTGCTGGCCCTGCCACGCAGGCCTGGGCAGGCCGGGGAGCACTGCCATGGCTGGGCCGGCAGCCTCCAGCGCGGGCACCGCGGCTTCCAGTGCCCCGAGCGCTCCGACGGCCCCAAGGCCACGCTCTGCTGCGGCACCTGCACCTTGCGCTACTGCTGCTCGGCCAGAGAGGCCCGACTGGACCAGGGCCGCTGCCCTGGGGACCGCCAGCAGCCCAGCCCCAGGCCTGCGGTGCCGGGTAAGCTTCCCGGGCGCGTCGGACGTGCTCGCTTCTTTGCGACCTTCCCTCGGTGGCATCAGCCGGGCAGACCCTGCCCGTGTCTCCCTGCCCACCGGAGCTGCCGGCCGTAAGCAGGGCAGCGGGAAGGTGAGGAGCGCAGCGCTTGTTTGGGTGGCTGCATGCGCCAGAGCCACGCAGTTCTCTTCACTGGGAAGAGGGAATAACTTGGGGTTTCCCTCTAAAGACTTTTCTGTCAGTCCTACGCTTAGGAAAGCCTCTAACAAAGCCATCTGGTGACACCTCTAATGTTTGTATCCCTGGTGGAACACGCGTGTTGGTAACATGTTCTACTTACACACGTGGATGCCTTTAAGTGACATTTAATTTAAGTTCTGGTTTGTGACAACTCTTGTAGCCCTCAAATCCAGATTCCACAGGCAACCCGACCGCAGCTTAGGTACCAGCTGTAAAACTCAGTCACAAATCTGAATTTCTCCTTCATCACGCACGTGTGAGCAGCAGCTGGAGTACTGGAACAGCTCTGGCATGGACACTACTGGCAGATGCTCTAGGCCTGCCTGGTCCCACCCTCTGTACTGCAGGCTTTTTCCCAGGAGCCTGCCACACCAATTGCCATCTTTAACCTTGCTGCAGCAAGGGAAGAGCTGAGAGTGAAAATACTGTGCCCGTCTGCCAGGCATAGGCACATCTTTAGGGATGGAGAGCGGGATATAACCTGTATTACTCCACGAATGAAAGCTGGCTAATGTCCCTCTTCTGCTTTCAGTGCCCGTGTACCTGCCGTTCCTTCTTGTGGGCTCTGTATTCGTGGCGTTCGTTGCTGGCGGTGCCTGCGTTGGAGTTTGCTGCTGCAAATGCTTAAAATCCCAGGATGAGGGGCAGCGAAGTGGACTTGCACCCGGCCAGACTTGGCTACTAGAACCTGATCTCCCTTCTCGCCTCTCCAGTTCCAGCTCTGCCACCAGAAGCTCACTGAGTAGCGGTCCTCAGACCAGCAACATCTGCATGACTCTGGCTCCGTCCCTCCCTCTTACTGGGTTGGCCGAAGACACCCGGTTCTTAAGCCATCCACCTCCCAGTAGGCAACTCCTGCAGCCTTCCCTTGCCAACCACCGGCTACCCACCAACCACCCCTCTGGAACGGCTCCGGCACCTTTCCTTCACAGAACCCTTCATGGACACAGCGCTGACGCCTCCCCTCTTGGGGTGACGCAGGGGGACCACACGATGCAGACGGGAGCTCACGTCTGAGAAGATGACACGTGAGCCTACAGCCTGGATGGGATGCTACACCACTCTTCTAAAAAGTTCCTTGGGACTGAAAGGAGGAATTTGAGGTGTTTGGTGCTAGTAGAAAGTGCAGCCATTTGGGCTTTTTAGAGCCCCAGAGATGAATTTTTAAACTTGTCTTTGGCTTCTAAACTTGCCTTTTTCAACAGCATTAAAATAAGACATGATTCTGAGGCTCTTCTGATGGTTCAAGGACTGACTGAACCTGGACCTTCCCTGGTCCTTTCACGCTGCCATAGCAAGCTCTAGGGGACTTGCCAGAGGCCTTGGTTTCATTTTCTGTAGCCGTGTCACTTCTCAGCAACTTGCCTTAGTGGAGTTATTAACTGTGGACAGCTGACAGCCCAGAGAGCCTGGCATGGTTGTACTTCATCTACACACTGCTACCAGTAGGCTGATGCCAGATGGTAAAACAGGGCTGGTGACTGGCCTGCCCCTGCTGACCTGCCAGGGAAGTGGTGCTGCTAAAGGAGCACCTTGCAGCCCTCATTTCAGTAAAATTTAGCACAGATCCTAGGGAAAGCAATAAAACACCTTTTGGCTTCCTCTCTTCTGGCGGCTTAGTGGTCTTTTATTTTTTCTTTCTTTCTTTCCATAACGATGCACTTCAGATGGGTGAGGAATTACAGGGTGAGGTCAGAACAAAACAAGCCCCTGGTTAGTTTTCTGGGAATAGGCTGGAACAGCTCCCCTTGCCTCGCCTCCTCTCCTTGTTAAGATGCTGCAGCCACCCCCTCCCAGCAGGCCACTGACAGGAAGAAGTTGTCAAAATGTACTACTGGAGTGTTTCCACACCTCCTCCCAGTGCAGAAACTGGAGTGCTTCCCCTATGAGCACACGGTAAAGGGGCTCCACGGGTGTTACCAGCAGGAGCAGGGGCCGAGGCTTACAGATCTGACGTGTGTAAGGTGCCAACACTAAAGCCTTTCCCATCTTAGCGCTGCCTATCAGCAGAAAACTGGCACGGGGAAGAGGCCTGGAGACTCCTCTTGAAAGGCAGGAGGACTAATGCACTTTGTAAATGAATTGCTGACCTTGAACTATGTGTATTTTACTACAGAGCGTAACATCTTGCGTCTGGTGAGCGCTGCGTCCTATGGTAATGCTTATACCAAGCACACATATATCTGAGTGCTGTAGTTTGGAGGGGGCAAGGTGATGTATCTGGATAATTTCCTGCCTCTCTCATGGGTTTGCATCAGAAATTGCACAGCATTCAGCTGACTCGGGGCTGTGACTTAGGTCTGCTTGGCCAGTTCCTCTTCAAACCGGAATAAGAATAGAAGCGTGAAAACAGAACACCCTAAAAATAAAAGCTTCCCCAAAATACTGAGGCTCGTTTAGCACTGAAAAATAACAAGTGAAGCCTTCCAGAAAGATACTACCTTCAACTCGAAAGCGTTGCCCTTGTTACAGTCAGTGAAAGGTCACTGGGATTTACTGGTAACTCTGCCAGTACGCCTGGTGGTTTAAAGTCAGGTTTAAAACTGGTATTGCCGAAAGCACTTAGAAAATGGCTTCTTTTTTATAAAGCAAGTGCTGTTTGCTGTTGGCACGGGAGAAGCTGTAGCTGAACGGAGTAGTTTATCTGGTTAAATGTCCAATTTTGACAGTACATCGTGACAAAAACTCGTGTCAGTCCAGAGACAAATGGGCAACACCTCCCCTGGTGCTCTTTGTTCCGGGAAACACGGAGCAGCTCGGGTCACAGTTACGCTCTTAGGAAGATGTATTTTATGCTTAGTAGACTCGGACATGAGAAACAGGCAGGAGGGGGTTTCATCAGCCAGTCTCTACTAAAACGTTGTCTCCTGTAGATTTTTGGAACTAGAAGGGTAAAGGAATAGGTGACCTGACAGTGGGTACAGCTCAGCCTCAGCCTGTAGTGTACGCAGACCTCCAACCAACTCGGACAGCAATTGCAAGCTCTCCAAGAACCAGCTTTGGGATAAGGTTTTAAATTAAATCAGAAACCAGAGAAACAGCCTTCCTGATAAAATAAACCAGAAGAGGGTTAAGAGGTTCATGTGTAACTCTGAAGAATTAAAAAGGGGGAAAAAAAGAGCTGATCAGAAGTGAGGAACATAAAAACTAAATGGTTTTGGGAAGGCTGCCTTAATTAGCAGGCTGTTTGGGGGCAACAGACCTTCCTCTCCCCCACCTTCCTCTGGGTATCCCACAGCAGAAAACCTGAGACAGCCAAAAAAACCCCCAAAAATGAAAAAAACCATCTCGAGAGGCAAAGGGCTCAACTGAGCAGACCAAGTGACAAAACTCTTATGGGGACAAGAGGATTTTTCTGGATCCCTATCACAGCATTTTCTATCTAGTTAGAACTAATGTTTGCAGCAGCAAAGCCAGGTCAAATATTTCAAGGGTTCGATGTTTCTTTCCAGAACTGCAAAAGTAAAACAAGAACCGATTTGTTGCACTCCAGGGGCTGGCTTTCCAAAGCAGCATTTGCCCCGCTGTGACCCGGGATTACCTTGGTCTCAATTAGCACCTGCATTCAGAGCAGCTCAGCCTCACTGGGGGGGGGGGGGGGAAGGAAAAAAACACAGGGTATTTTTTATGTAAATTCTATCCCTTTACTAACTTGAGGGGCTTTGCTACAGAGTTTAGCACATCTTTGGATATACGGGATAAGTTCAGGCTAAATCCTTTATTTTTCCACCCCCTAAACTGCTTTTCATTGTTGAGGCTGAAGAAAGAGCACTCAGCAGAGACCAACAGTCTACTCAACGCCTATTGTACGAGGTGCTTTGCTTTGTTTGCCTAACGATGCCCCCATCCCATGCCCCTCCACTTCTAATTAAGAAATGATTCACACTCTTTGCTCCTTAATCCCCAGTAATGACGCAGGGGATGGGAACTGTTCTTGGTGTATTCTTTCTGGATTTAGGAAGAAAGAGCTGAGGGCTGCAAAGGCTTCGCTCTCCAAAGCTTGGTAGAAGGCTGCCAAATGGTCACCATCTGGTTTCTTTCAGGCTTGTCTCCAACCAGTTTGAACACTGGATTTCTTTTCCTTCAGCTTCAATCTGTTCCCAGTTGATCCCAGACAACCCAAAATGTGGTCCAGATTTTTTGGGACAGGTTTAACCAAACCAGTTGAGAACAAGACAGGTTTCTGTTGCACCGTGGCTCCAATAGATTCCCGGTTTACTCCTCTGTGCTACTAGAAAATAAACCCAGAGCCTCTCAAAGAGCTTTTACTCCTCATGCTATAAAGCCGTGATTTTTGAAGTACTGAATAAAAAGCAACCTCCCCCCTTTCTGAACAGGTATCTCTGGTTTCCTTTAGGCCCAGAGAAGTTGTTCAAGGTCCTTCACCTCTTTCAAGGCCACACAGTGTAAGCACAGAGCTGTGAAGAGGTTCCAGCCTCTCTGGCTCTGTAACTTAGATGAGCCCACTATTGGGATTAACAACATAATGAATTTCTTTGGCTAGGAACAGTGGTGGATATTTGCCTGGCATCAAGTGACAGCTCTGCTTTGATTCAGCAGAGCTGCTGTTTTCCAGGTGTAAACCTGGAGCTGACTGTTGGGGATACTCTACATTAGGTTTTTTTGTGTGTTTACACCAAGGGTCTCACAAAGATGGGCAACAACTCACTCCAATGAAGTCAATTCAACTCTGGACTGCAACAAGAACCCCCTCGATCCTTCCAGCCGAGCTAGGCGGATTTGCTATTCTCTGGTATTCTGGCAAACGGATCCAAAATTATCAGAACACAAAAGCCCATCAAATGTAGAGAGTTCTGCAGGATGTCAGGGCGAGGAGATGCGTTCCTGTGGAAGTTAAACCAGTTTCTGCCAGTCCTCCCTCCAGGAAAGTGAAGGTAGCTA
Organism: Actenoides hombroni; assembly: GCA_024336885.1. Lineage (NCBI taxonomy): Eukaryota > Metazoa > Chordata > Aves > Coraciiformes > Alcedinidae > Actenoides > Actenoides hombroni. Next base: position 7,399,365 of record WUAM01000287.1, read on the forward strand.
CAACGTAGGTCAAAACTGCCGTGGAAAATGGCATAAATATTGCTGCTGCTTTGGAACTGGTTTGATTGCCTTTCCACCACCACTTTCTGTTGCATTACATCTTAGTACCGCAGAAAGGACAGTGTGGGGCCAAAGCCTCCCGTCCTGGGAAGTGCCTGTGGGAATCCCAGTGTCTGCATACAGATCCGTGAGGGTGAAGGAGGTTCCGAGTGAGACTGGATGTTTTTAACACCCCAAGGTGGGGCCTGGAGGGGCAGACCCAGTCCTGCCTGGACACGGGTGTCTGCACAGCCACTGCCACAGCCCCTGCCACCAGAGAAGAAGGTGCTGCTGCTCCAAGCCTCACAAATGGGAGAGGGGAGAAGCTGCAGTCTTGTTTCCAGTTAATCTATGCCCGTCTAGGAAAAAAACCAGACCCCTGTGGTGCTCCCCCTTCCCTGCAGAGCCTCTGGGAGCTGCAATGCGTGTCTGTCAGCGAGCACTCCGGCCAGCAGATGTTCTGCCTGGTTTTCAACTAAGCAAGCTCTCGTGAGCAGGAGCACGCTGGGCGGTTTCAGCCGCGCACCAAGGCAGAGCAGCCCCGCTGCTGCCTTCCAAACCTCCTGCCTGCTGAGAAACCAGGCAGCCTCTGCCTCAGCAGGAGCAGAGGGGGAGAGCAGCCCGGCAGGCCTGGGAGGGGGTGCAGAATGGAACTGGAAATGTTGTTCCTTTCCTAGGAAACCTGGCACGGAGTCGTGTCCAGCAGGCTCCAGCCTCCCCCCCGATGCCCGCTTGCGTGCTTTCGTCTCGCTCTCCACATGGATTTTGCCCGAGTATTATTATTTTTTTCTTCTCTTAAACCCTTAACAGTCACTATTTTACTGACAAAAAATTTCCACGGAGTTCTCGCATAATCGGGCTGCCACCTCCTGTTCCTCAGAAACAGGAATAGACTGACAGGGCCTGTCGTGCTAGAGACTAACACGAGTTCCCTGGTCCTGCTTTATGGCACAGCTCAAACGCCAGCTCGCTGCTGCTCGTGGCTATCTCCTGTTTCAACTGCTGATTGCTTTAGTCCCTTCTTGTTCAAAGCATCAAGACGAATGAATGACGTGATGCAGCAGGGTTTGCTAGTCCTTTTTTCATTTGCCAGGCAAAATTTGGGAAGAATAAGGTGACAATGAGTTTGTTGGGCACTTTGGATGCCGAAGTTCAGAATCCTGCCCGTCTTTACCATCTATTCATGCCTCAGAAGGTAAATTGTGGATCCAGGACCTCAGTACAGCTGGCACTGTGTGAGCCCAGGCCCTGGGCTACAGTCGCTGAGGCCACGTCAGCACCAGCAAGACTCCCCAGACACAGTCCTGCTGCTACTGGGAACGGATGAAGCTTCCAGTATAGCTGCAGTTGTACTGACAAACGTACACTTGGTACCAGTAAAAGTACTTCTAAGAACAACCCAAGCTCTGGAGCAGCTGCACAGGGTATTTCCTTACTAAGTCTCCACGAGAGAACAGATTTTTTTCCTAAGACACTCAGACAGCATTTTGAATACCATAGAAACGCCAAAAAAAGCCTGGCATAAAGCAGGCAGGAGAAGAGATCTACGCCCCTTTATGGCAGCTGAATATCTTCATTCCTCCGGGCTCTTTAGTCAGAAGGATAACTAACCCAAATGCATTTTGAGGTTTGGAGAAACTGGGATTCAGTTCTGCACTTTTAGCAGCACACACGATGCAAACACCTTGCAGCGTAACCTGCACACTCGGGATTTTCTGCACCATGTGTTTCACTTCAGAGGAACCTCTCTGCAAAAGCCCGTCGGTTCTGCTCATTAGAAATGCTCACAAAGGCCAGATACATTATACCCCTTCTAATGAGGACCTTATTTCACTTTTTTTTTTTCTTACCTTACTTCTTCACTCAAGGGATTAAGGATGCAAGCAGGGGTGAAAAATGCAAGGGTTCTTCTCTCAGTACAACAAACCCGCTGATGAGCTTGGCTTCCTCGGGACCTGCCTCGGGTTTATGTGCTCTGATTGACTAAATCAGGTGGAAAATGAGTGGTGCTTTCCTGAGGCTTGGCTGTTCCTCACAGCTCACTGTCCCATGAGGGGTCACGCCGGGTGAGCCCTGTAAATCACCTCTCCAGGGGAGCAGCAACAGAACTTGTCTCTTCCACCTGTTTCCAGGGAACTTGTAGGAACTTCTCATCTCTGAGCTTTCAGCTCCTGTATCATATGTGATGATTCGATCACTGGATTCAAAAGGTTCTGGGGGAGATTAGGACCAATGAACAATATATGAAGTCCTTTTCCCCTGGGATGCTGGGTTATTGACTGTGCTGTGGGGGGTAGCAGAGCCCTTCTTGAACACGTCGGTCTTTCCAGTCATCAGGGTCACCATTTAAAGTTTGCTTTTCTCTCTCTCTGTTGCCTCATCTCCTGAATTTGACTGTCTCATTTCAGGAAAGATCTCGAGCTGGCTGTTGTGTAAAAACGACATACCCATTTCCTCGGGAAGAATGTGAGGCTCTTTGCATAAGCTCTTGGCCTCATCGTTAAGGAAATGACTCCAAAATCTTTCCACCTTCCGCTGCTGTGACCCTGTCATGTCAGAGGCTTGGAGATGAATGAAGATAAGGACTGATGTAGAAACCAAGTCATGTTATTTTCAGGGAAACCTCCTTGCCTTGCAGATATAAAAATGAACCTGCTACGTTTATTTCTCTGTCTTTTAAAAATAACCTGTAGATACAAGCAAAGACTTTTTCTGCTTTTGGGAATGGATTTAGGAATAATTTTCAATTAACTGCATCAAACAACGTTTTCTTAATTTCTCTGTGCATTTCATTCCCATTCTCCCACCATCATATTCATCTTTTACTGGAGATACACTTTCCATGCCTGCCGTGCAATTGCAGTGATGGAAAGAAAGGAAGGTGAGAGAGCCAGAATGTAGGTTATGGAAGAATATGCACCAGGGTCCTCCAATAAACCCATCAGGCTGCAAAGCTTTTCTGTGGAGCAAGGTGAGCAGAATTCTTTGTGAGCAGCAATCAAGGCAGCTGCCAATGCTGATGATATGAAAGTGCTATAAAAGGAATCCAATGTTCTTAGGGCTTACATGACCAGATTTTCTCTTCTGCCAGAGCAGGAATTGCTGCTGCACCTGCTCATCAGCTCACTCGAATGAGGCCAGGCACGACCTTAATGGCTCCTCTCCAATGAAACCATCTCCCTCCTCTTCCTCATTCAACGCCCATCTTCCCTCCCTGGTGCAGAGACACAGACCACGACACGGTGTGGTCATTCCTGTCAGAGAAGTTTTGTGCAAACAGGTGGCCAAGTGGAAGACACAAACCCTGTATTACATGGAGGGGAATGGCAGTAACTGCAGCTACAGCCGTTACCTTGCCTGCAGCGTTTGTATTACCAGTTTAACAGGCAGGGAGATCAGAGCAGGGAGATGAAGACCTAACCCTTCTAGAGGAGCCCACTGATATCTGAGGCTTTGGGGTTTGGGATGCCCAGCTTGAAAAATCACAATGCACTGAAGCCTCATAGTTAGAGCAGGGGCACAGGGGGGCAGAGGGTGTTCTGTGCCACTGCCAGCAGCCTGCAGCCATCTCCCAGTGGCTGTTCCAGAGCCTCCCAAAGCAGATATTCCTTAGGAAATTTGGCCTTGAATGGCCCTTAATCGTAGATCCTGGCAACATCTCCTTTATTCAGACAAGATCACCTAGGCACGGAGGCTGTGGTTTGACTCTAATGCCAGCTATACAAAGCACGAGGTAATCTGGCAGTATAAATTTGATTGAATTAGGACACGATCACACTTTTATCCAACTCTCCAGAGCACGGCCCCTGTGGGTTGTGCTAACTTTCAGCTAGCTCTGGAAAGATAAATGGTGCCTGATACGTCATAAAATCCGCCCAGACAAAGTTATGACACAACATTTCTTTTTAACAGACCTGAACCAGACGGAGAGCTTGTGCTAGTTCAGCGCTTTGTTCCACGTGTCACTGGAGCTTTTGATCTGGTACAAAGTGCCAAAAAACCCGGATTCACCGCTTTGTAGAACTGCAGGATCAAATAAATACGTCGCCCTGCAAGTGAAACCTTGGATGATTCTTTACAAACCACACTGTTGGGTTTAATCACAACGAACCCGATGACCATGAGAATTTTTTGCCAGCAGCGTGGTCAAAGGCAATTTGATTTCTGATTTGATATGCAGGGCAACAGCCACAGCTGGAATTCAGGAAACCTCAGAGCTTCCACCCAAGCTTTTCCAGTGGTAAAGAGCTTCTGCAGGGGATTAACTGAATAAATGGTGTAAGAGACTCACACAGCCAGTAGGAGACTCTGGATTTGTGGGAGTTTCTGTTCTTTCTGTGCTCATTAAGGAGTGATGCTCAGGTTTCCAAAAGCAAAACTGCTGTGGCTCAAAGAGCAGGGGCAGCTCAGCAACTGGTATTGCAGTGGGCACAAAAAGAGAAATGCAGGACTGCACGCATGGCCCTGCTTTGTAAGTGGGCTTTTAACCCACAAGACCCTCACTAGAACACCTTGGGAAATTCTCTTGCCCGACTTAATACATTTACACTTCACTTTCACTACAGAGCTCTTCCTGACACCAATTTCCACCAGTTTCTTCAGGTATTTTCACTCTAGGTCGTGTGGCACTTAGATAAGGGATCGATGCCACCCAGCACATCACAGCCCGCTGCTTATCTGTGGTGAAATTTGATGGAGCCCTGCTAATATTCTCTATTAGTGAGGTCAGACAGAGAGTGATAATCCCACCAAAGAACTTGGCTCTGACCAGAGCAGGGTTTTTACAAGAGTAATAAAGTCATTTGAGGAGTGATGAGTGAATTCTTAACAGATACACCCTTCAGAGGGCAAGTATGGTAGTTCTGGAGGGCTGCATGGAAACAAGAGGATCTCTAACACCAGCACGAGCAGCCAGACCCTTTCAGCTGTTGCTTTTTGAAGACATCATCTCACCCATCGCGATATCTCTTGGTAGAGGGCTGGGAGGCAGCAGTCTCTAGCCTTCAAATGAAGGTTTTTAAGGTAGCCAAAGCAGTTCTGAAATGACAGGCTGTATATGGGCTGCTTAGCATGGCTCCTGGAATTCCAGGGGTCTGCAGATCTCCCTCTGAACCGCTTGGTTTCCAGAAACAGCCCCTGACACTCAATCTAGATGAGAATCCATCTATGCAGACTAGAAAGTATTGTGGTAAAGAGAGTGAGGCTCTCAATTCCCTCCAGAGGAGAGCAGATGTGGTTGCAAGCACAAACATATGTATTCACCCAAATTAATCACAGTATTCATTTGAGGCTTATCTCATGGTTGATCTCAAAGGGATGAATGAAATACTCTGTTCATGCTTCCTGTGCTGTAGGTCAGCATGCTTTGGTTTTCAGCCTGACTCCTGCAATAATGAACTGAACAGAAAATTGCATGCTGGCTGTGAGACCAGCACCTTCAGAGAGACACAATTCATTTGTCGTGGTTCTGACACAGCCAAGTCGAAGCAAAATAACCTAATGGCATTAAGACCTGGCAACAAACTGGCTGCAATAGAAACTGCCATCAGGCCTGTAGCTTCATCATCCAGGCTCCAGCCTCTAGCTCCTGGATGCCACCAAGAGATACTCAGTCGCTTGAGAACTCAACAGGAGATGAAATGCAAAACCAGATCCTATAAAGCTCCCTCTAAAGAAATCACAGCACTTTCCAGATGAATCTGAATCGCAGTGCTGTAGGCAAATGTCAGCTAAAGAGAGTCTGCCTCTGTACCCACGTGTTCACTGGTCTCCTTCCTGCCCAAACACCATGAGGCACGTTTGTGTTTCCAGTTCTTTTTCAGTACAACCCTGGAAGAGATTTAACTACGGTGGAGAACGTGAAATGATTCCTCTCTGCTCAGACAGGATCCTGCAGGGTCTCACAGTAGCACCGAAGACAGATTATACAGAACCACCCTCTCACTTGCAAAATGACAGGGATGTAGACAGTGGTGCAATCACATCCCTGGCTGCCTAATAACATGGAATTCACATGGCTGTATTTACAGCACCTCTCACAGGAGGCTGCAGAGCACCTTCTGTAACCCCTTCTGGGGCCGAGCGCAGCTCGTGCGTGCAATTTGCCTGCGCGCTCCGTGATCATCCCTCTGGGTGCTGCTGCAAACGATTCCATTTAACCACGTATTGCGCTTCTCCTCTCAGCTGCTTCTGGGGAAAAGTGCCAAGGCGCTGCTCTGCTGAGCTACCCAGTCACACCAGCTTGCTGTGAGGAGTGCTGCGAAGGGCTGAAGGGAAAGGGAGAGTTCCAGCAGTCCCTGTCCTCAGCAATTGGGTACCTGGCATCTATTAACTCGGAGAGAAATCACACACGGTTACTCAGTTTCAACCACAGGAGCTAAGAAACCCACCCAGCAACCCCGATGTGTTTCCCTGGGTGGTAACAACAGAGCTGGCTGTTAGAAAGGAGAAGGCATTTATTTCAGTATCACAACCACAAAGAGTATGAGCAGAGGTCCCGTACGGAGGAGGAGTGCTCTGTCAAGCAGGGGCTGATGTGTCTCCTGGGTTACAAGCAATTTTTTGTCATCGGTTCCCCCGCTTCTTCTGCTGAATAAACAATCCCAAATGATTTCCCTGCTCCAGACGATCTGCCCAAGCAAATAATCTTTTCATTTATTTTCCCCTTGCCTAGGAGGAAATCTTTCTTTTCTCTTAAAAGATGGCTGCATGGGAATATTGGTCAATGGTCTATGAAATGAGGGAAAGAATGAGAGAGAAACTCTTGGTTGATAATTTAGATAAAGATTTATCTGGAGCCATTCTTCTGGGTTTATCCTCCCAGTAACTGTCACGTCACCAGGCACAGAGGGAACAATGTCATTCTCACTGGAGTGTGTGCGTGTTCCTTCTACTGGAAAGAACCAACATCGTTCCTCTGTGTGTCACGAATCCTGTAATGACAGAATCGAACGGAAACGCCTCCCCTGGGTGTTGGGGAAGTAGCCCCATCTTAGGAAGAAGGAGACAATTTTTGCATTGTGAGCTCTGACTGGCCTGGGTGGACACGCTGCTGACATCTGTGAAGCACCCAGAAAGCTACAGATTGGTTTCAATACACGTTGTGACTTTGAAGAGGAAGACAGAACCGTGTGAGGCCAGAAATATTTGGGTAACATCCTAAAAACCCCCGAGATGTATTCCAGCAGGGTCCCAAAGAGAGCTGGGCTGGCACAGCTGAGAGCTAGAGCAGACCTGGGAAGAAGCAGATAGGGGTGAGAGAAGGGGAACTGGTTAAAGAGGGCAGAGCCAACAAAGGCTGTGCACTGATGAACCAAGGCTTCAGTTAGATACTCAGTCTGCTTTGGGTCTCCTCAGAGTCAGTGCAAGGACAGAGATACCTCCAGATGATGATTTAGGACATCCAAGTTATGCTTTTACTGTGAGTAGCCCTCAGAGACGTGCACATCTCATCAGAGCAGCCTGATATTCCCCAAAGGTAGGCATTTAGGGTAAGCCAAGGTAAACCTAAAGATGAATCTCTTCCCCCAGATGTTGTGGCACATGTAACACTTGCACAGTGCAAAGGCCAAAGGGGTCTGGGGTCCCTTCTTCTCCGGTGCTAGGGAAGAATTACTGTAGATATTAGAACCCAAAACAGAGTCACAGGGTTCCAGCATGGTAGGGGTTGGAAGGGACCTCTGGAGATCATCCGGTCCAAGCCCCCTGCCAAGGCAGGTTCACCTAGAGAAGGTCGAAGTCCCTGCTGCAGGAGGTAGTGCTGCTCCTGCAGAGACATTCCCCCGTGGCACTGCTGATGGGATCTGTCCCTTACTTGTACACTGGTGATGAATGTGTAAGCAGATGCAGGCAGCCTGATAGCCCTTCTCTTTTCCTCCTACCTATTCTTATTCGTATCATTGTCTAATCCTTATTTGAAACTCCCCAAGCTATTTGCCTCAATAATTGAAGTTTTATTCATACTCTGGGGTTTGAAGAAACAGAGCACAGTGTCTCCTGCAAGGAAAAAAAAAAAATCCAAACGCTGTTTCTTTGCGGCTGGAATTTAATCTATTCTAAGTGGTGCCTCTGCTCCCTGGTGCTTCGCTTACCGGAGGTTAGCTCGCTGCTGCTGAAAATAGAAGATATTTTAACATTTATGGGCAAGTGTGTGCGTGCAGGAATGCAAAGCTGTGCAAGCGCCAGACTTCATCTAAAATGCTAATGGAATTATAGAGCTCCTGGCCTACAGCAAACCCATGGTGCTCGTCGCCCCTTCCCCGACGTCAGGAATGCAGCTCTAGCTCCATCTCCCCCTATCCCGACGTCAGGAATGCAGCTCTAGCTCCATCTCCCCCTATCCTGACGTCAGGAATGCAGCTCTAGCTCCATCTCCCCCTATCCTGATGTCAGGAATGCAGCTCTAGCTCCATCTCCCCCTTCCCCAATGTCAGGAATGCAGCTCTAGCTCCATCTCCAGCAGGGACTGGTCTTAACTTCCACTGTTGTTACACAGAGAAAACAGCCTTGAATACTCTTGGATGCTGCTTACGCTCTCAATGCCTAGAGGTGTTCCCTCCAGAGGTGAGGGCAGTCGTTCTGAGTGCTTTCTAAACACACGTAACTCTGCTCAGGTGTGATCTCCGTTACCAGTCAGAGCAGCCTTCCATGCACCCGAAGGAGAGAGACAAACCGGATCAGCTCTCGCAGCCGTGTTACAGGGAACAGAAAGGAGAAGGGGAGAAATCTACCCCAGCTCCCACGAGAACAGAACATGGCCCAGCAGCAGCAAGCTCTGCTCTGGAGCAGAATGATACGCGGAGCGGGGACAGCTCTGGAGAGGATGGCAGGAAGGGAACAGAATCATCAGATTGCTCTGGTGGGAAGAGACCTTTGAGATGATGGAGTCCAAGCGCTCCCCCAGCACTGCCAGGGCACCACTGAGCCCTGGCCCTCAGCACCACAGCAGCTGCAGCATCTCACACCAGCTCTCCCGGGGCCAGCAAAGGGCCGTTAGAGCTCTCGAGTTCCTTTAGAGAAGGATCCTGTCAGGCAAGGCAGGAACTGGAAAGCATGTTTACCCAGAAAGAATCTGAGGTGAGTTTCAGAACTCTCGGGAGGCTCCCGCCACGTAATTGCAGATACTTGTATTTGATCTGAACCTCAGACCCCCGCCTTGCCGCGATTAAACCGAAATTCCCACCCCAGATCAGCAGGAACACGAGTCCCAATAACAGCAGCTGAATCTCTGCACCACATTCAGCCTTAGTAACCTGTTTATAAAAGGAAACATCTGCAATCACATTATCAACCAGCCAAAGGGCTGAAATCTCCCAACGGGGGATGCTGGCTGAGAGAGAAATTTTGCTGAAGAAGAAAGCTTGTATTACCAGGATGAAAAACCCCAACCAAGGAGAGCGACCAGGCGCTGTAAAACCCGACCACCAGGGCAGAGAGCAACCTTTTCAGTCTCTCTTCAATGCCTGAACAGTTAAAAGGCTTCCAGTGGATTGTCCCCCTCCTGAAGGCAGGTCCAGTCCGCGACTTAAAAAGATGCTTCTGATTTATTACAGTGAGCGTAGGGTTCTTTGTCCATGGCAAGCACAACTAAATAATAAATAAACGCTCTCTTGTGTGGCGCTGGGAAACAAACGAAAATAATTCCTGACACAAACACACAATTCCTGACACGAACACAATCCCCCAGGTGACAATGCCCTGGAGCATCTCAGGCCCCAGCATCGTCGCCAGCCGAACAGCGCCGGGCACTGCCCCGAGCTGGGGCAGCTTTTCTTCTGCAATGAATCTGAGGGAGAAACCAAACGCCGGAGCTGACCTGGCTGAAGGTTTTCAGGTGCTGAACAGAACCCCCCCGGCGTGAGGATACGTCTGCAGAGAGCCAGAGGCAGGCTAACAGCACTGCTTGTGCTTCGGCTCCTTCTGGCAAGACTGAAGTTTCTTTGGAAGAACTACAGTAGACACCACTCAGCTTGTAAAGGGCACTGCTGCCAGCAGCAGCTCTGGGCAGAAGAGGGGAACCTGGTGGATTAGGGAGGAGTTTGATTCAGAGCAGACAACAAACAGAAAGACCTCTGACATGGGGAAGGTGGATGGGGAGGGAAAGGGGCTGTCAGGGCAGAATCATAGAATCGTTTTGGTGGGAATAGACCTTTCAGCTCATCCAGTCCAACCATCCCCCAGCACTGCCAGGGCACCACTGACCCATGGCCCTCAGCACCACAGCTCCATGTGGGGCTTGGAAACCCCTCCAGGGATCACGGGGACTCCACCACTGCCCTGGGCAGCCTGGGACAGCCCTGGGCAACCCAGGAGGGGAAGACATTTTTCCTAATGTCCAACCTAAACCTCCCTTGATGCAACTTGAGGCTGGTTCCTCTTGTCCTGTTGCTTTTTCCTCGGGAGCAGAGCCCAACCCCAGCTGGCTCCACTCTCCTGTCAAAGGTGAAGTGACATGGCTCGGACCAAACCTGAACGCTTTAATGTAAATTGGATTACTTCACCAATGGCACCTGATATTTAACCTTTATCCCAGGCATTTTTCCTCTGTTGGGGGATGTTGAAGCTGCAGAACACGCAGGTCAACGCCCAGCTCCAAGCCCAATGCTTTCTTACCTCTTTGATACATTACACTCATTAACTCTACCATTTCTTCTGTAATTTGCAAGGATGACAAACACTCAGACAACAAGAGAGTTAACCAGGACTTGCAAAGCACATTTTAAAGAACTAAATTTCCCATCTTCAGTTCCCTACTGTTCTTCAGCGACCGTGAAGTGTAGAATGAGGGGGCTCTGCCTAAGAGAAGCAATTGAAGTCTTAACCACACACTTGATTGAGTACAATTACCCACCAACTCCTCTGAACATCCTTCTGCAATGGAGAAAAGCAGCTTTTTATGCAGGCAATTGAAATGCTCTTGGTTGGGAAGCAGCACATGTAAGGCTTCAGAAGCCCTCTCTGAAGCCCCTGACTTCCTTCACGCTAGGAATGCATCGACAGCAGGAGGGATGCTTACAATTAAGCAACAGTTAATATGCTGGAGTTGATAAACAGACAAGGATTCAAGTCTCAGCATAAAAATTTGGATATGACAAAATACGGGGGTTCTTTAGATCTGGAGTTTTACTTTAGCATGCTGAAAAAGACAGATCAGAACTGATTCTGGCTTTCCAACACCCTCGGACATGGAATTTCTCACGTACACAGAGAGAAGTCCTGTTAGCAGAGGAGAGGCTGAGGAGCACAGCGGGCAGCGTAATCCATATTCTGTTACTGACTTGTCTTGAACTGGGAAAATTCACTTCACCTCCATTCACAACCCACAGTTCTGTAAACCAGGTCACTTTGGATGTGCTACTGTTCAAGATTAATCTCGTTACGCTCCCACTGGCCCTCAGACCTGAGTAAGACCTGAGCCCGTTGCCTTTTTCAGCCCTAAGTCTGGCTTAGGTAGTCTGGTGCAGCCTGACGCCACTTCTTTCCTCCTGCACCTATTCTGCAGCCACTGAATCCAGGTTACACAAGACTCACCACATCAAAAATCAGAAATGGCCAAAACAGTTTAGCAGCAGAAGCGATTTGCAGGAGACGACTGAAATTTCCCTAAGGATCTGTCTAGAAGTTCAGCCTGTCCTCTGGCAGGCAATGCCAGCCAGACCAGCACCGCGGGCGCCGGATCCGCAGCCGAGCGCGGGCCCTGCCAGCAAGGCAGCCAGTGGTCCTGGTACCCCTCAGCTGGCACGACACGCCAGCCAGGGAAGGAGGTTGTGCCAAGATTTCATTTATTTGGGGAGGGAAGAGAATGCAGTTGAAGTAACAGCCTAGCTGCTGAGTTTTTAATGAAACCCTTCTTTATTTTATACAAAAATGGTATCAGCCTAGCTCAAGGTCACCTTATCTGGACAGTTTTTGGTTCCAGACACAAGCTGCTCTTGTGTTTAATGTTCCCCGATGCTGCAAAGGACCAAAATGCTACCGGGCTGTTGTCAGGACGAGCAATTTTCTTCTGGCAAAGTACACTTAAACCCACGTAACGGCTTCTGCTACACGGTAATGGTGTCACAGCTTCCCCAACTCATCTTACTCTGTCAACTCTGGGGCTGAATTATGGTTTTAATATCTCAGTCTCTGCCCCCACTATGATTTGTGCCTTGTTTTTCTGATCTGCACTTTAGAGAAATGCGTTGTTAGAGGCACTTCAGCTGGTCAGAGGAGCGCGTGGCACGAGGCAAATCTCTCCACTCTGACAAAGGATCTGCACCTCGGAGCGCACAGGATCTAAACCCAGGGCGGGGGGGGTGTCTCTGCCACCACCCACGGGCAGAATCTGTGAATCTTTCAGAACATTTAAGCACAAATTCCTGCCAGAATCAAACGACATCTTTACACTTCTTTATTTTTCGATTAAAACCAGCAGCACGTTCCAGCGCAACATTTTCCCAGTTTACATGCATTCCTCCCAATCTCCACCCAACACCCATCTTCCCTCCATCCTTTCCAATTATTCTGCTATAAGCATTTACTGATGAACACAGAAAATGCAGCACTGGCTCCCTGCAGCCATCACTCCCCCAACAGCTCCCGAGGGACTCTCTGCATGCGTGCAGCTCGACACAGCACCGAGGGTGCAGCGGCTCGGAGGCCGCAGTGACTGAGAAAGGACTATAAATGCCCGAGACTTCTCAAAACCGAGGAGCAATCCAGCAGAGTCTGTCACGTCGAGCTGTCCCAGGAGCCAGCAGGTGTTCTACGAGTGGAAAATGTGAACGCTCAGGGTTACAAGCTGTAGTAAGTGTTGCTTAGTATGAAGAATTTCTAGAGGTGCAAGAAATAGTAACCATGGAGCACTCCCTTTAAGGCAGGATAAAGGGAAGGGTGATACAGGGTAGATATAATCTTAAGGAAGGGAATAAAGCTTGAGAAGGAGCTGACAGACCAGCCCAAACCTTCACTCTTCTGGCGAGACAACAATTTTCTGGATAGGTCCACAATTCAAGATGCACTGCAATGGGAAGATGCTTAATCCAATTCTAAACTAGCTGGTTTAGGCTGTGGGGCAGTGACAGAACTGGAGGGAATGGATTAAAACTAGAGAGAGGTCGATTCAGGTTGGACAGTAGGAAGAATTTCTTCCCCATGAGGGTGGTGAGACACTGGAACAGGTTGCCCAGAG
>WUAM01000287.1:7420262-7436063 GCA_024336885.1 Actenoides hombroni
CGGCTTCAGCCGCTCCCCCCGCGGGGGGACGGGGCGGAGCCGCGCAGGGAGGGAAGCGGCCTTCGCGGCCCGGCCCGCCCCGCCCGGGCCCGGCCTCGGCCTCGGCCTCGGCCTCTCTGTCGCGTTCTCCTTCGTTCCCCTCGGCTGGAACCGTGGGGCCGGGGTGAGTGGCGGGGAGCGTGAGGGCCGCCCCGTGAGGGTGGGCTGCGGGGCCGTGCCGTGAGCGGGGCCGAGCCATCGGCCCCTCCGTGCAACGCCGCGGGGCCCGTTCCTCTGCCGGAGCGGGGCCGGTGGAGCAGGCGGCCGGGTCCCGGTGGGCCTGGGTAAGGAGCCCGGTGTGCGGCGTGAGGCGAGCCCGCTGTTGCCCGGAGGGGAAGGCACCGGGTGTCCGCGGGGTTCGGGGGGAGTTGACAGCCCGAGGAGGCCAGGGATGGGCTCCGGGTCACCGCGGGGCAGGGTTCCGGGGCTGCAGGGAGGCCCGGGCCGGGTGCTGGCCGTGTGGTGAAAGGTGGGCGGAGAATCTGCTGCTTGCGAGGCTTTCGTAAAAGTGTATTTGTCAGTTAAGTCCCAAGTTAAATGTCTTTGAAAAATTAATGTCTTCAGCTTGGCAATGCAGGACTGTGAAAGGAAAAAAGAAAAAAACCAAACCCCGACAAACCGCAAACAAACCAACGTCCCTCTTCTCTTGCCTTTGGGTTTCAGCTGGAAAGTGCATGGGGGAGAAGAAAAAAAGAATAAAGTTTCTTAATTAGCTGTTTCTTGATGGAAATGTAGGTTTTTCATGAGCGGGGTGTGTTGCAGTCCCAGTTGCACCTACTGAGAGGATGGAGCTTGGTTCCCTCAGATTTTCTTCTAATGTGAGTTTGCTCAGCCTTGAGAGAAGGCTTGGGGGAGATCTTATCACCATGTTCCAGTACTGAAAAGGTGGCTACAATGGAGATGGAGACTCCCTTTTTAGAAGGGGTCACACAGAAAAGAGGCTGGGTAATGGGTACAAGACTGTGATTAGACACAAGAGGAAAGTTTTTCACACCAAGGACCATCAGCCGTTGGAATAATCTCCCTAGTGAAGTGATGGGAGTCCCCAACGCTGGACACCTTTAAGATTTAGCTGGACCCAGCTTATCTAGACCAGGCTTTTGCCAACAAGAGGACCAGGGGATCCTTGAGGTCCCTTCCAACTTGGGATTCTAGAAATGTGCTTCCCACATCACAGCAGTCTCTTCTCAATAGTGAGTGAAGGTTTTTGTCACCGTGTCTGTAAGACAGAGTGAGACTTAGAAGAGCAATTCAGGCAGTTTGGTGGCTTTTTTTTCTTTTACAGCACCGTTCCTGAAGCACTAGGCTTGCTTTTTGCTGAGCCGTTAAGGTAGCTGTTACCTCAGCCTCATGAGGAATCAAAGCTCTATGATGGCAGATGCCACTGTAACGTTGGCTGTAAACATGTTTTATTTGCTATTTAGAAGTATGCTTAGAGCTTCTAAGTTCTTTATCTGCTGATGTTGTAACAAATATGTATTTTTCACTGTGAAAATTAGCTAATATCAGTCTTGTCTGATATCATGAAGCGTTCCTAGTTCAGCCAGTCATGTTACTTACTGCAGTTAATCTCCCTCCTTCACCATCCACATGCTGCTTGTGCAGCTGCAGTTTCTCAGGTCAGCTGTGGGCTGGAGAATTAATTGAATCTCTGTTTGCATTTCCTATTGTTTTTCTTCAGCAGGCCTGACCTTAATCACCAATCTCCAGCCTGAATCAGTGGTGGTGTAATGAACAAAATAATTACTTAGTGTTTATTAATCTTTAAAGTTTAGATCAGAACAATGCTTCGATGGGTTTTTTTGGACCATGTTAGAACAAAAAAGAAAACTTTTGGACCGAGAAATTTGGCGCTGCACATTAGTTTGGGATGTCTAGCCTTGGGAAGGAGTGCCTCTGCCTGCCTGCTGTTATCATGCCAGGGTTCCCATCCTTCTGATGAAGGAGCAAGCCTATTCCCAGAGGGATGCTGCCCACACATTGACTCTCCTTACTTTACAAGAGCAGGGAAGAAACTGGAGCAAGATTATTCAGGACAAAATTATTTGGGTCCTTGAATTCAATGGAAGAAGGGCTATTGCATCATTCTAATAAGAAAGGGTAAAAATAAGTAGGAACGAAGCTCTAAAATAAGCCCACTAGGTGATAGTTACCTGAGGTCTGATTTGTTCCTGGACCTTGAATCTGGAGAACTTTATTTCTCTCTTTCATGTTGGGAGTGTGACTCCTCCTTTGAGAGCATCAGCCAGCTGATGCTTGTTGTGTTTTCTTCTTAATTTTCTAGGCAAAATCTAAGCAGAACAAAGAGGTTTTGTGTTTCTGAGTGGCCAGAGGCTTAATAATCTGAAGACTAAAGAATCATCTTGTAACTGTTCTTTTTCGTGAATGATTTTATCCAAATGTTACTGTAATTCACTGCAGATTTGAAAGGAGTGCTGCTCAGAATTCATGGCCAAGTGGTAACTGTTACTGTGTGCTTACCCAGCAGGTTGTGATGGGCACCAGTAGGGTTTGGAAGGGTGGTGCCTTGGCCCAGTGCTCTGATGAAGTGGTTATTTCATAGAATCCCAGAATTGTTTGGGTTGGAAGCCCATCATGCCATTTGACTTGAGCCCATCGAGTCGAACCATTAACCCAGCACTGCGGGGTCACCGCTAACCCACGTCCCTCGTCACCTGGCAGCTAGATGGGGTGTCAGCTGAGCTGTAGTAGTCCTCCATACGTCCCCCATTGCTAGAAGTAATCCAGTTGTTCTTCTTGTATGATGCAACCCTACCTGCTTCTGGTTTTATTTACAGAGCTGCCCCATGACGGCCGCCTCAGCAGACGGCCCTGCTAACGATGGAGAGCGGTGGGTGGAGTTGAGTCAGAGGTACCATAGCTCTGCTTTGGGCTATTCAGAAGATACCTTTGAGTCCTTCAGCGAGGAGGAAGGATCCTGCTGGCAGCGAGGCAGTGAGCCCTTGGAAGCGTATTGTTCCACAGAGGATTTAGAGGGCTCTGCTGTGTTGAGGACATGGAAAAGCACGTGGCATCTGGCAGGCCAGAATCGGGCAGGTACATGGAGCTTGCCATGCTCGAGACCCATCTTTCATAGCTTAGAATCAGGGCAGAGAAGAGTGTGATCTGGCCATGGAAACCCTTCCTTAGTAACCTTGTGATGCTGAAATACTGTCGGCATGTTAAGAAAGAAATATAAATGAAGAATCAGCAAGATATCTTCACTGAGTTACCGTGTGTGAAAAGTAGCTGGGCCATAAAGCAAATTTTCCAAGGGCACGGGGAGAGTTCCAGGACATGAAATACTTAAGAGGGCTTAATAGTAGCTCAAAGCTGCCTCAGATGAGTGATAAAGAAGTAGGCAGCAGGACATGAGCTAACTGCCTCAATGTCTTGTTAGGTTTTCTTCTCTCTCTGGGGAGTTCTCTGTCACTCTTCTACATTCTCCTTTTCTCCAAGTACTTGAAGAGATGAATATTTTTTAAAATGTCCTGTTAGTTTGGGAGCTTGTCAGCACCTAGACATATTAGAGCTGTAAAGATTAGCTGCAACACTTTACATGTATTTTTAAAAGCAGTGTAGCCTTGAGATACAGTTCAATGTCTGTTAGTTGTTACTCTTTTAATCGGATTCTGCTCGGTTCAGCTTTGAGCTGGTGCATACCAGTATATAATTAACCTTACCTAGACTGCAAAATTAACAAGCTGTTCCTTTTCCTACTCTAGAAAGTCCAGTGGAGAAGTTCCTCCTGCCCCTCATCCATCCAACGTTTCACTCTGGGTTGGTTTTCTTTTTTCCGCCGTGCACCATCGTCATTAGGAATCCTTTTCAAATACCAGTTAGGTGTCAACAAGGCAGGACTAAGTTTGCTGTCAGATGAGTACAGACGAATGTAAACCCTGATGATCACAGCACAGGGTATCTCACCAGATAGCAGCGCTTCGGGAATCTGAGTAGATGATTATTGCCTTGGTGTCAGCTTGTGTTACAGTGATTATAATTGAACTAATTAGATTTAACAGTCTAATTTAGAGGGGTTTTAAGATATAACGTCTAATAGACTTAACAGTTCTGCTTAAAAGTGTTGGATTTTGCAAATGATAAGTTTTAATAAACCTTTCATTCTGGAGATATATAGTTTTTTTAAATTATTCCTTGTCTAACCATTGAAATCCTTCCCTCTAGCATCAAGGAGTACATGAGAGGAAGAAGCCTTGCTGTGTGCTTAGAGGGTTTTTTTAATAGGTGTTACCACTTTCTATGTTTACAAGGTTAATATTTCATAAAGTTATGGAGTCTTCAGAATGCTACCAGTCAAATGAGAAACTAGGGTATAATTAATAGAAGAATATTTGGGAAATAGATTGTTTTCTACAGTGTATATTTCACTGAGAGAAGCACGTATAAATAAGAAAAGCTATAAACCTGTCATGCTGGTGTCCACACAGGGACACGTTATTGCCTTGTACAAACCCACTGGATTCTCTGTTAGTACCCTGAAGCCAGAGCAGAGAAGTCAGCTGCTTCATGAGGGTGCTGGGTGGTTTGACCTGGACCACGCTGCCTGCATCTTTCTGTCAGCAGCAGTGACTTTTCCCACCTCTTTTCCCAGCTCTTTGCTTTCACATCTTCTCCGTTTTCCCAGCCTCTGCAGGACTGGAGTTGTGCTGGAACAAGCTGGAGAACTGGGAGCTGATACAGGTTTTTTTAATTTCCCCTCTCCCACGTAATTTTTCACTTGGATCAATACCTTGAGACAATTCACCTGAGCTCCCAAGAGAACCTGTACTACTACAAATGAAGAGCCTGTGCAGGGCAGGAAATAATTAACAGGGCTGAAAATAATTGACAGGGCTGAATGAGGGAGGAGGTAGGCTGAGGTTAATTCACCGTTACAGACAGAATTAAATGTGTCAACAAGCTCTAAGCAGGAGCCTCGCTTCTTGTTTTTTCTTCTCGGTGTCCCTTATATTGTCACTGATTAGAAATGAGCAATAGGAGATACTCTGTGGGACTGAAGCTTCCCCAGGGTTTCACCCTGACATTGCCAATGTCACCTCTGCAGTCCTGTGGCCTGGGGTATCCTTTCCCTCAGCAGGGAAAGCTGTCACCTGCAAGTGGAGGATGATAAGACTCCCAAGTTGTTTTTCTGCTGTCTTTACAATGTATGTTCAAAGCTACCTCTTATGTTTTATTTTTTCATCATAGATGAGCAGTCTGAAGAAGTGGATTCTGAAGAAGTGGATTCTGCAGCTGTAGAAAGAGATGTCTTGGGAAAATGGGTTGATCTCCAAAATAAAGAAGTTGGCATTAAGCAAGACAAATCTGTCCTCAAAACTCAGGCTGGTGAGTTCAGTGACTTTACTAGGGGTGGTAATTCTTGTTTCTTTTGAAAGGGGATGGAAGCTTTTAACTAGGCCTAAATTTTATGTACAAGCTATTAAAGTTAAGGCAGGTAATTAGCCTGGCATAATTAGGTAGTTAAGTATGAAGTTTCTTTCTTATGCTTCCTGGGAAAGCAGTTAGTCTCCCCAAACTCTCATGGCTTTGATGCTCCTGACATCATGACGTTATCCCAGGGGTGCATTATCACAAGCTCTGGAAAAATACATTAAAAAAAATAATTGTATCCCCATTTTAAATTTCACTGTAATCCTCAAAACGTTACTGGATTGCTTAGTTTTTCTCTCTCCAGCTACACAGGTCCTAGGAGCGTGGGGTTTTCCCCACCAAAATAAACATGACTTCAGAATTTAGTGCGTGAAAAGTTTTTCCCCCTGTTAATTACTTGTGTGTGTTATTGAATTACTTGTTTGCCATGCTTTAGTTCCTTTCCCAAGCTGAGGGAGGCAGCAGGGCACCAATTTTGGCAGGAACAATGGAGCAGCTTTAACCACCACAATGATCTAGTGTCTGGAGGAGGAGAGGGGAAGGGAGGAAGGAAGGAAGGATGCTGTTTGCATGTACTGGTTATGAGAGCAACTGTGAGAGCAGATGGTGGGATGTGAGTCCTGCTCAAAGCTTTCTGAAAAATGGGTCAGAAATACTATTTTTAATTAAAAGGAAAAAAAAAAAAAGAGCAAGAAAGCTGTAGTTGAGCAAAGAAATAATGGCAGCAGCAGGAGAATCTTCCTTGGTCTGTGTGTACGTGAAAAGCAAACGAACCCAGAAGTTGTGTAGGTCACCTGTGAGACTGATTACCCAGGGAGATCCTCTGCTGAGGGACTTGATGGCATTGTGTTTGCATACAGGTGTCCTCCAGCCATCCATGCATCATAGGAAAACATGACTTAAGACCATTTTTAGACTGTTCTTAATTGTATAGTTCATTCACAAGAGCAGTGAGTCAGAGTTATGTTCCTGACTCATCTTTAGCATTCCTTTTTCGGTGACTGGTTTTCCAAGACTGCCATGCAGTCACAAGTGAGAAGACAGTTAATGCAGATCAGCTCATCTCTAGTAGAGAAGCTTCTCCTGTTGAGCTCCTCTGACACAGTCTTCCTAAAACACATCAGAATCCTGTGACCATGTGATTCACAGAGGAACTGAAGGGGACCTGTTGAGTTCGGATTTGCTGAATGGGTGACGAACGTCAGCGTAATGTTGCAGAAGTTTTCTGTCTCTACAGAGCCTTCCCTTCAAAGTCACACTTGGGAAGAATTTGCCCTCTTTATACATTTGAGGCAACATTCTGCTTTTGGTTTACGAACTCTGATGGGCAAGGAGGGTCAGAGCATTCGCTCAGCCTTGAGCAGCAGGTTCTGTTTCGTTAGCTTGTGCTGGTCTGAAGTGATGTGGTGTTTTCCACCTGCCTGTCCTCTCGCTTGTCATCATAGCAGTGAAGAACTCTCCAAGTACACTGTTACAGTACTTCCAACCACTACCAGTAGGAAGAGCACAAAATAAGCTTCATGCTTTTGCTTCTTCCATGCAAAGCCAGTGCTCTGTCCTGTGATTGACAGGCAATCCCCAGATCCATCAGCATCCATCGTACTTAGCCATGTACTGCATTTCTTTTTAATCACAGAATATTAACATATAAAGAAAATAAGCACAGCTTCTGTGTACTGGCATCTCTAAGTGCCTGCTTCTCTTTGCCTTTGTAATTCAGTACTCGGTAGCCCCCAGGCCTCTCATTATTTTATCAGCGTGGAGATATATTTTAAAATCCAATAGGCGATGAGCTCCCCTACAAGTAGATTGCTGCACAGTTAATCCCCCCAGTAAATTCAACAAACTGAATGATGTATGCATGGAGCACGCGTGGGGCTTTTGAATTTGTCTTCAGGCAAGAAATCAAAAATTCTGTTTATTATTTTACTACTGGTTGGGTTGAATCAGGGGGAAAATATCCCGGTTTGCATACGGGAATGCTCTGGAATGTGAGTCTTATTTTTTTTGTAGTGTTGTTTGTGGGCTGAAAGAAAGAAAACCTAGAGACTGGCCTTGAGAGAAGTGAGAAATCTTTGTTGTCGTTGTCTTTCTGTCTTCCTCTTTGCTGGTTCTCTACCCTAGTGTGGTAGCAACTAGCTGTTATTAGACAAAATAAGTCCCAGATTTCATGTAGATTATTCCAAAGACCATTAGTAATCTTCACGATTTACTACAGAAGACCAGTTCTTCAGCTTTGATGGGTCTGGAAGTTCCAGTGGGGCTTTTTAATGCTCTGCCTCATACTGCATTCAGAACTTCACTCTCGCCTTTGTTTGTATCATGTCAGCTTTAAATGTTTGGCTCATTTGTTTTTCTGCAGCGTTACCGCTGCACTGCTGCTGGCAACAGTGAGGGAGCTTTAGTCGTTGAGGTTTGGTATTTGGAGGCATAGACAAGTTTGAGCAGCACCAGACAGTTTTGTGGCTGAAACACAGTTCAGTTGATGTGACCAGTTTAACCACTGTTGGTATGATAGTGGTGTTAATGATGGGAAACCTGAAAGTGAAAAAGGCCAGTGTAGGTACAAGCAAATAAATACCCCTGGTTCGTTTTAGTGAGGTGCAGGGCGCTGGCATGTGTGCATTGAGGGAAGACTCTTAAGTTTTATCTATCTATCTAAAACATGTATAAGTTATACAGGCTTAGTGGTTGGACTTAAAGGTCTCTTCCAACCAAAATGATTCTGCAATTCTAAGTGTTTTATTTTTTCCGCATCAGATTTTTTCCCCGAGTATTTCTGAGTAGATCTAGTTTGTATTCACCTTGTGAGCAAATCACAGAGCCATAGAATTGTTCTGGTTGGAAAAGACCTTTTAAGGTCATAAAATCCAACTGTTCCCCCAGCAGTGCCAGGGCACCACTGACCCATGTCCCTCAGCACCACAGCTCCACAGCTTGGAAACCCCTCCAGGGACCATGTGGACTCCACCACTGCCCTGGGCAGCCTTTTCATATGTCCAAGAGTTTAATTATTGACTTACCAAATAGTAGTTTAATAAAAGGATTTACTAAAAGTAGTAGTAATCTATTTATGAGAACTGAGAGAACATCCTGCCAACAGCACCCAGTAGTCTCTACTGGCTCTCTTTCCTATTCCTGAGCTTTTCAGCCCCAAAGCTTCCTGCTTGAAACCATGTACAGGCTGTGGGAATCCTGCAGACCTAGTCAGGCTCTGAGATTCCAGACCTCTCTGTGAAATACTATTAATGTAGGCTAGAGGGGGGAATTCCTACCAGCAACATCTGAATGGAGACCCCTGCTTGCAAAGAAAGTTCACCGAGTTCATGAATGCCTTCATGGCACTGGGAAAGGAGGAGTTTCTTCTGAAAAAGGTGGGAACAGAGGGTATCCTTCAGTGTGCTGGAGGAACTTCACTTGCTCTAAATGAATATTTTGTAATAAATAGCCTGGTATTTCTGACTGTTCATATCAGTTCTGTGGTATCTGTGCAAATCTGTCAGCCGCGGTGCGCGCTGGTTGGGTGTCAGCAGGCTGAGCTGAGCTGCTGCAGTCAATTGTACCAATGCCATTTAGATAAGCAGGAAAATGTTACCGTGAGATGCAGAGTTCAGATTCTTCCTGAAGAGCGGTTTTCAGCTACTGCCTTTCGCAATTACCTCTCCTTCAACCGTTCCACATTTGTTTCCTCTTAAAAGAGAGTATTAGTAGAGCGTAAGAACAGGGCAATCGCTGCCTATTTCCCTGTTAAATCAGAGCTGCACAGCAAAGGGAACTCCGTAATGATTTTCTTTACTTTTCTCCCTCCACTCCCATCGGTGTGAAATGTCACACTTGAAGCTGCAGCCGCGTACAGAAGAAACAAAATTGATGTAGGTCACTTAATTAGGAAGCACGGAGCAGGGTCTCGCAGGGAGACGGGGAGAGTCTCTGACCTCCGTGGCCAGGCACCGAGAAGCCTCTGTCCTCGGAGCAGCTTCCTGGGCCGGTTTGTTGTGCTTTGCTTCCCGAACGTCCCGCGCTTCGTGCCCCTGCTGCGGTGTCGCGCGCGGCTCCGACTGGGTGCCTGCGCTGGTGCCTGCTCAGCTGGGCCTGCCCGTCGCTGCGCAGCGGAGAGGCTGTGGGAATGTGGGATCCTGGGCAGCCGAGCGTCAGCAGAGCCCGCTGCCGGAGCGGTAATCGGCCCTGGCAGGGATCCTCGCTGGGCAGACGCGCGGTGACACCTACGTCTGCCGCCACAAATGGAGATGGAGCGTTCCAGCCTGTCCCCTGCAGAGATGGAAAGCGGGGAATAGAGGAAAGGCACAAGGAATAAACCAGCCGCCAGAGCGAGCCTGTAGATCCCCTTGTAGGAATCTCTGCTCTCCCAGCCGAAGGCCGGGGGCAGCCTGGAGAAAACCCAAGAGCTCCAACAGCCCTTGTGCAGTTAAAAGACTTCTCGGAACTCAACAGCGCGCTGACTTTTCTCATCAGGTGGTGTTCTTGTTTCCGTGAAGCCGTAGTCCTCCCTCCTTGATAGCTTCCGTTCTCGCTGAGGTTATGTGCTGCTCAGCACGGAGTAATATTAAACATGGGACTTCTGGAAGTGGGTTGTGCAGTCAGGTTTAAAAAATGCCATTCTTTTTGCTGGTGTTTCTGCCAGTGCCTTTCGGTGCGAGCGAGCTGATGGGTGGGTGCAGGGCAGCACACAATTCATGCACTGGGGGAAACCAAGTCTCAATTAAAATGCACTTCTGTATGTCAGGAGAAACTTGAGAGAATTAATTAGGCGGGGATTAAATTGTCAAAAAATGTTCAGCAGACCCCACGTGTTTTACTTATGCATTTGAATACTTGCTGTGTGTAAATGCTTCATTCTGGGGGATTTCCCTCCCCCAGTAGTAATTTTTAGATCTTTTCACTCATTCTGTGTGCAGCATAAATGAAGATGCCACCAGTGTGATCAAACCCAGTAGTGGCACGTGATTTCAACTGGTTGACAGGGATTCTGCATTGCAGTTGGAAGGGAAACGACCTGATGACTGAAATGGTATTTTCCACTCAAATGTTTATCATCCTAGCCCAGAAAAAAATTTTTCTTTGCTAAATTTCATTTTTAAAGAACTGTGAAGTCTTGTTCTTCTGTCTATAACCTATCACTCTGTCTTCAGTCAATTTGAGGCATCCTCTTCTAGGGAGGAATAAATCGCTTTACGATGCTCGCTTCTGACCTGTGGTCGTTGCACTTAAATCCCATCTTTTCCTTGGTGTCCGTAAAGCAGAGCCCACTGATTCCTGCTTTGCTTGGTCCTAAGTACAGACCCCCTTTCCCTTTATGCATGTCTGAAGAGAAACCCAGCTTCCTTCCAAAGTCCCACCGCTCTCTTCGGCGGACTCCAGGCTAAAGTCATCGCGGCGTGTTTCAGGGAAGCCTCACGTTCCTGTTGTCGAGCGTTTGAAGGGTTTGTGTTGTGCTGATGCCGAGGTGCCCCCCCAGGACTGGACTGCCAACGCGCTGGCTGCCAGACACACACCCTGAAATACGCAGCACTTGTCACCAAAACTGAATGGAATTGCTGAAAATGAGGGGAGCGGGCGACGCGGAGGGGCTGTTTCAGTTACATCATCAGGCTTTCCAGCTAAATGGGCAGTATGATTTGTTTCTGAGTGCTCAGGAACTAAGCCAGGCTGACCCTGCCTTCCCTCTGTGGTCATTATCAGTTGTCTGCCTCTTTCCTGGCTGTCGGTGTTGCCCTGAGAAGGGAACGCTCTGCTGACATTCGTGGTGTGCAAAGGTATTCACCAGACTCCTGGTAAGGGTCGTGCTTTGTCTTCTCATTTCTCCTTTAATTACACACACTAAAGTCTTTAGTCGGGCTTCAGTAGCTGCATAAAAGTGGAATATGTGTAAGAAAGGCAGAGAGCTCCTCTGCCCTGCTCAAATACCTGAGAACAGTGGTATCTCTTAAGGCCGTGTAGTACTGCACAGCATCATTATGTGCTGATGAAATACTGTATTGATTGGCCGTGTTTAAGCCTGTGGAAAATCTCCCTCTA
Organism: Actenoides hombroni; assembly: GCA_024336885.1. Lineage (NCBI taxonomy): Eukaryota > Metazoa > Chordata > Aves > Coraciiformes > Alcedinidae > Actenoides > Actenoides hombroni. The sequence goes on from WUAM01000287.1 coordinate 7,431,729, forward strand.
AGCACTGAATGAAGTTGTAAATCCACCCTCACCTGCCCATCTGGAGCATAATCTCTCTGTTTTTATTTATTACTGCATGCTACTGGGAAGGATAAGAGCAGATGAAAGAGTGAAAGATGTTGTTTCAACAAGGTCGTAGAAAGAATTTAGCGAACGATCACTGAAGCTTTAGGGGAAAGTATTTTCTAATGTAATTGCATTTTCTAAAAAAAAAATAAATAACTAAAATAAAAGCCTGACTGTAGGTTGTAGGATATATTTGAGGTGTTCTCCAGAGTTAGAAATAGACCCTGCCTCTAATTTTTCAGTGTCTTATGAATTGCTCCTTAGAGTTACTCGACCAGCAGAGCTTTTTTTAAATGTGAATTCATTTTATTGTGGCAAGTTGGCATTTCAGGTGGGAAGAAGCTAAATCTGCCACTGAACCTCAGTTTATTTAATGGCATAGTATTTAAGTCCTCGCTTTGCTAATATATTTGTGCTGTATCACTAAGTAGTCTGTCTTTAGTGTGCTCATCCCGTGCCTTCTTTGGGGGCTATTCACAGAGCCATTTCTTGTGCAAGTTCCTACAGTTATCCTCCGGATTGGTATTGAAAGCCTGCACTGCTCTTATCACAGGCATTGCCCCCAGGCTGGACGTGGGCTTTGGGATTTCATTCCCTAATAGGAGGTCGCACAGATAGGAGACCAGTAATTCCTCTCTTCCCCTGATACAGTAATTGACACTCTTTGTTTTGCTGATTTGTGCCCGACAGGGATGACAGAACTCTTAGATGGAGAACTGGCCGCTCTCGGGTCTTTTTGCACCGCCAAGATAAGCACGATGCGTCAGCAGCTGATCTCCAGGCAGGCAAATGGTAGCAAGTCAAGGAAGCTGCAGCGTGGCCTCACGGCCAAGAATCCTGAGACGAGGGGCCTCAACTGCCTTGTTCCTGATCAGCTCATGAACAGAATCCGCCTGGCAAATGTCAGAGAGACTGTTAAACAGGTACTGCAAGGAAGGAAAACATTTAGATTTGGCCTGTGCTTTTGGGAGATGCACTGGGGAGAAAAAAACCCCATAATATAAGGCTCAGATCAAGCAGGCCTTGCTGATGCCGCGCTGATGCCTCTGAAAGAGATTTTTGCTTGATGTCTCAAGATTTCCCTTTCTTATTTCTTTTTGTTGTGTCCTTTTTTGTTGGTTTTGTTGTTTTGTTTTTGTGTTAAGACACTACAGCAGAACTGCTGCTAGTAAAATATCGTAATAAAATAGCACCTGGTGCTACAATAGTGATTTGTGTGGCTGAGCATGGCTGGGATGGTCAGTTAGTGCAGCCCTGCATCAGCTGAAGAGGAAAAAAAAAAGGCTTCTTTTCTGGTTACATTTGCACCTCTTATTTATAACAGTGTTCTGCATGCCTGGACTTTGTCTGACACCGGTACAGAACGTCTGCATCTGGGCAAGTATTTCTGATAAAGCGAAGAATGAGCTTTGAATAGCAGTCATTTGTTTTGTTTTATCTCTATGGCATTGGCTGGCTTTAAGTTATTACCATACAGCACAGGAAAAGTGGTAAAATATTCCTCTGCAAAGCCCGTGCCAGGTGAGCACGGAGTCCTGCTTTTTCAGTCAGTTCTGCTGTGGCAATCGTTTCTGCCTTACTATTTGTTTAAATTGTTTGGAAATTTCAGCAATTTCCATCCTATTAATGTTAACCAACCCACCAGCCAACTTTTGCAGCATTTTTCCTGCCTCCCTTTCTTTGCCTTACAAAGTGGTAGCAGTGGAAGATGTTGCTGTTTCTATCTTTGCCTCCTTGTGATAACATTTTTATCCGGAGGAGAAGAAATAGAGGAAGGAGAAGATGGTGATGCTTGAGACATGATTTTCTAGGGTTGATTTCACTGCTGTTGTGTCATGTAGCACTTAACCACGTGGAATCTGTGTAAATTAAATCAGATAGAATCATTGATACTCCACAAATGCACAAATACTGGCTTTTGTGCAATGCTGTTAAATACGGTGAAGCTTTCGTGGTGGATAAACTAACGTAGGAATTAATAAGTAGTACTGTTGATCTTGCAGAGCAAACTAGAATTTTGTTTGTATTCTGACTCAGAGCTGTATATAGATGTTTGGAGTGATTCTGTCAGAGTTTATTTACCTCTTAGAATTTGGAAAGTTAATCTCCGTGGTGGGTATTTAAGGCCTTATGTGTAGTGTGAGCATAGGAACCCCGCTGTGAGCGCAAGCACCAGGGAAACTTTGCCTGTTACCAGAAGAAACAGTCTATTACAGATCAGTGCTGTGCTTCTCAGATACAAGGAGATAATTTTAAATGAAACTGCTATCGGTGCTGCAAGGGGTAATACCTGGGGAAAAGCAAATACCTTTAATGTGGAAACATTCAGAGGCTCATCAAGATGGTGACAAAAGATTATGGAATAATTTACAGCTGCCTACAAAAGCAAATTCTTGTCTGTGGACAGTATCTATAGCTGTATTCTTATTGATTGTTCTTAATGGAGTGGCCATCTTTCCGGGACAACCATTGCTCATTGCATCCAAATCTCATCTTTCAGGTGACAGAAGTGCAAATCCATGAGTGTTCTGCGTGTCCTGACTGTCAGAAGAAGGAAGCAGAGCTAGCCAGGATTACCTTTCTCAGACAAAAGAAGGTTCTAGTGGAAACTGCTTTAATCCAAGAGAAATTGGAAGAACAGATTTACTCCACAGTAAGCAAATATTGTTTAAAGAAAAAGCTGTGGTACATTTTATACCTGCTGTAACTAAAGAACCTATAAGCCAGATTTCCCCCTGATTTATGGCAGTGAGATGAGATTGAGCCGAGTGCAGTTTGCAAGTCAAAATCGAATTTGGCTCCATATCATTAATAAAATGCTTGGGACTAACACACTGTCATCAAGTCATTTGAGCTTGCCTGATTTATATCAGCTGAAGGCCTTTCCCAGGATGTCCTAGGATTGGTTTGGGTGCATCTTAATTACTTCTCTATGGTTTGTTCTCTGGTGGACTGGTAAATGACAAAGCGATGCAATAGTGACTGTGCCCATGCCTGTCTTCCTTACTCATCCTTTGGTGTAGGAGTCTCAGAATAAGACACTGCAACATAGACTCATAGAACTGTTTTGGTTGGGAGAGATCTTCAAGATCATGGAGTCCAAGTGTTCCCCCAGCGCTGCCAGGGCACCACTGACCCCTGTCCCTCAGCACCACAGCTCCACGTGGGGCTTGGAAACCCCTCCAGGGATCACGGGGACTCCACCACCGCCCTGGGCTGCCTGGGACAGCCCTGGACAACATTTGTGGGGAAGAAATTGTTCCTCAGCTCCAACCTAAACCTCCTTTGGTGCCACCTGAGCCTGTTTCCTCTTGATTCGTTCCGTGTACGATGCTATCTGCCTATTGCTCGGAGAAATAAGGCTGTTGCTTTGAGCTGGCCACCTGACAACATCTCTCAGTGTCCCTTCCTCTTGCACCACGAGCGACCGGTTCCCTTTTCACCTCCTACACACACCTCGTCCCTCAGCAGAAATGAGGTCTCGCCTGCGCTCCGGACCCCCGGCCACCTCCTGCAGCTGCCCCCCGGGGGTGGGAGCAGAGCCACGCGCTGATGGCCGCTCTGCAGCTCCTCCAACATCATCTCCTCTGTCCTCACCAGAGCTATCCATGTAAGTCAAAAGATCTCTCTGTGTGCAGAGAGCCTGTGTGAGCTACCACAGCTGTGACACCTGGCTTCCTGTCACACGAGACCGTTGTCGCTGACACGAATAACGCGCGTTGCTCTGGCAGCCGGGGAGGTGGCTCTTCTTGCACCCACGGTGTTTTCAAGGTGGGAAAACTGAAGCTCGTTGAGGTTTTCCTCACCGAACATTTTCTGAGCTTCCCACACTACTTTGTGTCTCATCTTTTCCCCTCAGAAGCTAAAAGGAGCTCTGGGGGGTTGTATTGGGCCATCCTGCTCCCCTCCCTCTCCTCCAGCTGTAGGAGGTCGGGTTGTGGTGGTAGAACCTCTCACAGGGAGCAGCTGAGCTGCTGCATTTCACAGCAGAGCATTTTGTCCCTTCGCAAGCCAGGGTTTGGCTTTTTCCCTACCAGAAGGAGGGTAAATAATTTTGAGAAGACATCTAAAATGTTCTGCAGGGGCTCAAGAGGCGTCAGCAATCTGAGTGCCATCACACGCTGGTCCATGTGAACATGCGGTGGTGGTGCAGTTATAGGGGGGGAGTGGGCCAAGAATTAAGTCTTAGGGTTTCTTTGGGTTTTTTTTTAAAGGAATTTTGTATCATATACAATAGGAAATTAAAAATAAAAAGTATTTTTTCAGAGC
>WUAM01000287.1:7449251-7460800 GCA_024336885.1 Actenoides hombroni
AGGGTTGTCCAGGGCTGTCCCAGGCTGCCCAGGGCAGTGGTGGAGTCCCCGTGATCCCTGGAGGGGTTTCCAAGACATGGAGCTGTGGTGCTGAGGGACAGGGGTCCGTGGTGCCCTGGCAGTGCTGGGGGAACGCTTGGACTCAATGATCTTGCCAGTCTTCTCCAACCTAAATGATTCTGTGATTCTATAATGAATTTAGAAGAGACATTACACAGATTAAAAACACATTTCAGAAGCAGGAGAGAAAAAAAAAAAGCAGATCTTTTCTACTGGCTGTCAGGAAACCCCTTTGTCTTTGTGACGATCTCAGTGTCGGGTGTTAGCTTTTGCTGACCGTACGGAGGTTGCTGCAGTAGAGGAAAAGGGGAAGAAACCCCTTTATTCCCTGTTTGATCCCAGAGTTGGGTGCTGATGGAGCATCAGCTGCAGCAGAGGGGCTGGGGAGAGCAGGGCGACAGTTTGTGTTGCGGGTTGGGGGGGTCTGCACTGGGCAGCAGTGGCTGGGGGATGGATTTGAGAGCGTCACGGAGAGCAGCCTTAATACCCACTCTTGGTGCACAGTCAGAGGGAGAGTTTTTAGGATGATACATGTGCTAAGGGCATAAAAAGGAGTATGAGCACAGAGGGGAAGGGGAAGCTGCGCCTCGATTCCAGCAGGTGAGCCCGAGTTAATTCCCTGCTAATACTTGTGCTAATCAAGGCAAATATTTTCCAGGGCATGTTGACGTAAGCCGTTTGTTTTCCCTGCAGCGGCTGGTCGGAGAGGAGGAGTGTGGAACCATCTGCTGGACCTGCAGAGATAATGCCACCCATTCTGCCTCTTCAGAGGGTGGTCCCCCCTCGCTGGCCACGCAGAGCCACGGCCAGGTGAGAAAGCAAAGGGGGACAATGGGAGAGGAGCTCCCTTGACTGTGGCACCGCATGGAAAATTCCGCAGGCTGTGTATTTCACAACAGATTTTCTTTAAAACTTCATCCTTCACCCATCTTATCCGCAGAGTTCCTGCAGGTAGCACTCAGAAGCTGGGGAGTCAGACGTCCTGCAGACCACTGAGTAGTTGTGTAGCGTGGTTTCTCGGTAGGGGCTGTGGCACCAGGGTTGGCATTGCCAAAGGACGGCACAATTCCCTAGGGGTGTACGAGGCAGGGACAGGGGGTGTGAGCCTTCTCCAGGCAGACTCGGGCAAAACCTGACTCCACAGGCAGGGAGAAGAGAAGGGAAGTGGCAGAGCACGGAGGGGGGAAATCTGCAGAGCAGCAGGAAGAGAAGCTGAGAGGGAGCAGGAGATGTGTAGAGGCAAGAGGAGAGAAGCAGAGGAGAAGCAGGAGCCAAATGTCTGTGGAAGCAAATGAAATATTGGGTATGACAAAAGCTGGAACATTCTGGCAGAGCTAGGTGGGGAACAGGAGGGAGAAGGAGTTAATGGCACTTGCTGCAGCAGTTCTTCTGCTATTGGCCTCTCAGATGTGCTCGTAGCACCGCTTTGTCCGTGTCAGCCTTCAAAATACGCCGAGAAAATTGCAGTTCAGCCTCCAGTGATTTGGGCTGTTTCTCTGTGTCTTTGCTTCTGGCTCAGAATTCTCCAGGGGGACCAGAGGGCAGCAAAGGGCTTAAACAACTTTTTTTCTTTTTCTTTTCTTTTCTTTTTTTTTTTTTACTTCTTTTTTTTTTTTTTCAAACTTTCTCCTCATCAGAATACATCGCCTTTTCCAGCATTAGTCTGAAGCCTCATTTAGTAGAGGAAACTTTGCATTTAATCCACGGGCCTATTAGGGAAACAGCACAGCAGGAAACTAGTTAGACTGTTGAGTGGAAAATAGACTTGCTAATAAACCTCTTGTTCTCATTACGGTCCCAAGATGCTGAACATTTTTTGCTTTAATAAACAGAAGTTGGTGGTTTTGGACGACGTTTCTTTTTGTGGTTTGGGTTTTTGTTTTTTACCTCCTTAATATAATACCCTGCAGTCTGGTTCCGAGGCAAGGTACTTCAGACAGAATTGTACATTTCTTGTGTACAGCTCATCCCTTTGCTTGACACCTAGCATCACAAAGGAAACAAAAACTTGGCTTTTTTTTTTGTATCAGTGTTAACTTTATTGTCTGGCATGTCTTGGTATGGCAGAAACGAAAGGAGGACGAGGCCCTGGAGATTCTGCTTTGCTCAGCATTTTGTCCTTTCATCTCAGCAGCCCTAGTTTTAGCCTGTGTCTGTCTGGAGCCAAATTTCAGTTTGTCCTTTATGCCTCTGGGGCTTTTAGAGACCTATTTCTATGAGTGTCCCTGTGACTCTCTGTGCTTTCCTTAGGAGCTGAGAGGCACCAGCTCGGCGACGTCGCTGTCAGAGCTGCTGCGAAAGGGCTGAAGCTCAGGGAGTAATACACCTAAGAACATTTTTCTTAGGTGCAATATCAAGGCAAAGAGGTAAACAAAACATTAAAAAATAGTTCTTTCATCGGAGAGCTGTGGCATCTGGGGGAGCGAGAGGAGCTTGGCGATAGGAGCTGCTGGCAGGGGTGGTGAAGCCCCGACGAGCATCTTACTTGTGAAGCTTTGCAGATTTGTGGTTTTGCAGATTCGTGGTTTTGCAGATTTGTATTAATTGTGTGTCATAAACAGAATGCTCCACAGCAGTGCTACCAGGGGATGTCCTGCTTGGTTAGTAAGAGACCTTACGTTAGGTGACTGCAAATCAAAACCAGTGGAAGGGCAGGGATGCTTTTTGAGCCCTTCTCAAGGTAAATCTTGGCTTTGCTGGAATGGATAGAAGTAATTTTCTTTTGATTTCACAGTTCTAAAAAGGAATTTCATGTTTTCCTATTCTGTTAACAGAAGTAGAAGAGGGATAGCAGTGGCAAAAATGTATGCCTTCTGCTGGCCAGGAGGTGAATCTGCTGGCCAGCTTTGCAGGGCCACATAAATGGTGGGCCGGGCAGGGAGCAGCAGAAGCTCAGTGCATGCAGTGTTCCCGTTCTGGCTGTAGGAAGGTGGCAATTGCTGCAGGGGGTTACAGCAGCAGCCTCACCTCATCCTTTCTCCAGTCTGGAAAAGCAACCACCTGCCTTTTAAGGACTCTTGGAGAGAACAATTATGGAGGTACCTTGTCTAAGGAGAAGGCTTCTGGTTGTGGGGGAGTGTCTGGCACAGACCACAATCACACGTATCCTGTAGCCTGTTCCTATAGCTGTGGGTGTTCTCTCTGAGGCACATTCTCAGTGGGTTGTCATCGCTCGGTGGCTTTGGCAGAGCTGTGACAATTAATCCCTTGGAGAGCCTGCTCTGCTCTCTCTGCAGCAATCTGGTTCTGAAACCCACTCACCTCTCTAGGTCGTGTTCCATTCTCAGTCCCTGAAAGTCCTGAGCTCTCCTCTCCTGATCTCCTATGCCAAGATTCAGGCAACTCAATTGAGACACTTGATTTAGGCATCAGAACCATCTTAAGAAGGAATTTCCTCTCCAGTCTGTGGACAGAATTGGTTACACCACCCAGAGCATTGAAAGGAGAAACCAGCCTCTCCCCGCTGGCTGCAGAAGGGCCCTGGGTGGCATCGGGAGGTAACTTTGGAGTTCACCACTGTGAGATGGGCTGTGTAGCCCATCAGAGATGTGCCTGCATGGCTCTGGGCCTTGTGTGCCCAGCACAGGGCTGCGTGCCAGGGACCTGCATCAGCACGAGATCCAGAGGTGACCGACGGACGGTGAAGTCCTTCCAAACACAGGGGTGCACAGCGCATCGCTTTTGTCAATCCTCTGTGGGGCTTCACAGCCACTATTGCAGCAAAGACAAGGCCGAGGGGTATAGAGATAGTCTTAAACTCACCCTAAAACAATTAGGAAGAGTTGTTCAGCTTCTGGAAGCCCTGCTAAGGTAGATCTCGCCCCGTCTGCGACAGGTGATTTTGTTGACATGTTCAAATGAGGTGCCTGATTTTTCCTTGGGGTAGAAAAAATGTTTGAAATTCCCTTATCTTCTGATACAAGTGAAGAGTTTGTAACTTCTTCCTTGTCCATTTTCAGCCAGTTTGAATTGCAACTTGATTCCTTCTCTCAGGGTCAGGACTTCCTTAAGGCCGCCTTCTTCTTGCCATCTTCCCATTAAAACCAGTTGGTTTGCTGGAGAACAGCAATCAGGCCGCTGAAGTCGTAACTCTTTCCAGCAGCCTTATCTATTCCGTGGGGTTGTTTACTCGGCATTTATTGCTCGGCATTGCTGATTTGTCTTCCCTACTTCTCTTTCTTTACTGGGAGTCACCGCTCTGAAGTGCAGATCTCCGCAACAGGAGCTCTGGGGCAGATAAATCACTCGGCTTCTTCGCGGCGTCTCTGCTCGGATTAGTTGCTCTCTGTCCTTTAGACAAGGACTCGTAGCATCAGGCCCAGATTAGCTTTCCTTGATTGGATCATCTGTCTTGTAAAAGACATCCCCTTCTTGCTGCTCTGAGTGTGCTGCTTGTAAGCTGGTGGTCATGGAGATGGTGATGAGAGTCTTAGCTTCAGTCCCTAGGAGAATTTTCTCTGGAATGGTGTAAGCAGCCCAAGCTTTCTTTTGAAGCCCAAGGATGTGACTGTTTGGGATAAAGAATGTGAAACTCTGGAGAGAAAATTAGCACTCTTTTGTACTATTCAAAGTAATTTAGTCACTGGTGATCGGTAATAAACCATGTCATGCGTCAGACAGGTTCTGTCTTTGAGGGCATTGGAATAAAGACTTCGGCAATAGAAAGAGAGAGACAGCTACATTTATGTAATTTAGGGAAGAGATTTCTCTGAGGAGACATAACCAGAGGCTCTGACTGTCTTCAAGGTAACCTAGTATATGTCCCTAGCTGTGTTAATTCCTTTCCTGTGGGACAGTACAATCCATTTCATGTGGTGATAGGACAGAGAACAATGACCTGAAGCTATGGCAGCAGAAATTCAAGCTAAACATCAGTCACATTTTGAAGGAGCTCTGAAAGTTAGCACCAAGAAAAGGTACATGGGATTAAGTACCATTTCTTAAGGGAATCAAAACCAGCCACGGTTCAGGATGACATCCTAACACACCACAATTATTTCGACCACATGTAGCACATTAGAGAGCACGTCGGTGTTGGGGAGAGCCAGGGCTCTGGGGGTGGTTGTTGGGCTGGAAGAAGCATCACCTTCCTTCACAGTGTTGGTAGGTCACTGCATTTTGATCATCGCAGCAAACGTTGCCAGGATGAGCTTTATTTTTCTGTCCTTAGGTGGCCAAGGAACGTGTTGGACAGGAGCAAAACATCCGAAAGCATCAGGGAGCTCTGGTTTGGTCTTGTTTCTGGAAACACATCAACCAGACCAGATTTTACTTTCTGAAGTAAAAAAAACCAGAGAATGAGTTTAGCAAATGACCATCCAATGGAATAACCTATCGATTGAAGTTATTTACAGGTCAGTAGCATGGTCTGTGCAGGGAGTTGAAAAGAAACGCTCCTATTTTAAGGCCAGGAACCCAGAAATGAGGAGACAGGAGAATTACCATTTCTCAGAAACGTTAATTTGTTGACACTGTATAACTAGAGTAGGAGCCTGCCAGCTCCAGCCAACAGCAGATTTCAGTCTGTTTAGGATCAGGAGCAACCAGCCCTGATAAACCCCCCAGCCTAAAAGTCGAGATGGCCTAAACTTTTCCTCCTGTTCGGGTTTCCTTTGCTGAGCTGAGGAGAGCAGCAGCATGTACATAATGTTTTGAAGGTCATATTTGTGCTATATCCTGTTTATCTCCATCTCTTGGATTAAAAGGTGAAATGCTGGTTGTTTTTCTTCCTTGCTGCTTTAGCTGCTTTGGTGTCTGGGTTCTGTTTTGCTAATTCCTGGCGTCCCCTTGATTCTGTGGAGTGCTCAGCAAAAAACTGTGTACTTTATAAGGTTTCAGAAAAAAACTGTCTGTGGCTTATTCTGAAACACTTCCTTAGTGTCAAGTTTATTTTCCAAAGACCTAAAATATTCCAGTATCACTATTTTAAACTATGCATAACTACATGTAGCACTGACAGTAAGAATTAAACCAGAAGAGTTGGGGCTCGACTGACATCATAGTGAAGAGTGACTAAAGGGGATGGGAGGAACTGAGAGGATTCTTTCAGTGGGTATAAAGGGGGTATAAAGAGGGTATAAAGTGGGTATAAAGGGGGTATAAAGTCCTTTGGCAACGTCAGCCACTTGCAGCTCTCTTGGTGCCCTTGCTCAGCACAACTGCAAACAAATTGGTCTCAAACACCTTATTTAGGGAGCTGTTACCAGTGAGAATTCTGCTGGTGCCAAGATGCAAAGCTGAGAAGGGGCACGGCCTGTCGTTATCTCCTGTCCTGAAGCTACTTTGCACTCAGGAAATCCTGTAGGGTACAAGATACCAAACTAAAAATGACCCAGTAAATCAAACAGAGGAAGGGACTTCAGTTCATTCTTCCACGTGATGGAAAGTTAAAGTTGTCCAGGTAAATGTAGCTCTTCTGAAGCTAAGAAAATGTGCTGGGCAATAACCTTAAATCCTAAGTTGTGTCCCGAAGGTTGCTCTTAACATGCTCATCCTGTATAACTGGGTTATTTTTCTGCAGGACACAGTTCAACTCCCGGCTGAGCTTAACTTGCTGTGGGCTGGTGTCTGTTTGGCAGCAGAGGCAGGGATGGAGCAGAAACACTCCTCAGCACATTCCAGGTACCCGCCGTTATCACAGCCTGCAGCAGGTGACACCTGGTGACCTCTCCTTGCCAAGCATCCCCAAAGACAGATCCATTTACCATCAGCTGTACTGTTTTCCACTGGAACATCGTTAGCAAGTCAAGTCCCAGGGTGTACTTAGAGGGTTGAGGGGTTATTTTTGCCCTCCCCCCCCACCCCCAGGCCCTGCACAGTTATTAATTTATTGGCTACGTTACAGGAGGTGGCAGCTGTTGTTTTTAATTTGAATACAGTGCTGATTTCTCTCAAGGAGTCTTTGTCCCCATATTAGGAGGGAACAGCAACAGTACTGTACTGGAACCATCTCAGGATATTTTTACTGCATCCTACTCCTCTCTTTTTCTCTCTGACAGAGGGTTATATATCTTAATTGTCTTTTGACAGATGGGGTTTCTTCCCCAGTGCATCGTTTCACATGTATGAAGCTATTTATAGCTTTCCCTTTTACTTCTATCTAAATATATTTTGGCGTTGCTTGGCAAGGGTTAACAACACATCCCCTTGGAGGAAAAATAGGGGAATACATCACAGACTCCTCTTTTTTCCTTTCCTCTCAGACACAGTCGCACACATTTTACCGTTACTATCTGGTCACTGCGGAGGAACAGAAGGAAAATAAGCAGAAAGAGGTAAAATACATACGCTTCAAACCCACTGTTTTTTCTAAGTTAAGTAATAGTGTGATACAAGATGACAGTGGCATGGGAATAAGGTCTGAGATATCCAGGGCATCACTGTGTGAGAAGAGTGAGCGTGTGCTCCAGCAGAACGCTCACCCGGGAACCCGCTTCCCACCACACCTCAAGCAGTTCCCTGGGCAGTTCAGTTTGCACTTCTGTCACGTTTCCGAGTTCCTCCTTTGTGTCTGGGTGACGATTTTCATCGCCCCGTGACACAGCGCCGAGGTTTTGCTTTCCTGGGCCTGAATTTGTGATGGTTTATACCTGGTAAGCGAGGGAACTTCTGTTTCAGGACCGCACAAGAGCTGCTAGATTGGAGGGGAGGTGGCTGTGGGGACAAGTTACAGCACGGTCACTCGTTGGTGAGTGAACCACTGGGGTGAGAGAAGTCTGTTCTCACCCGGTTACCGCTTAATTCTACATCCCCCTTGTTACAGTGCCATGGAAACAGCAAAATTGCAGTACTTCCTTTTGGCCAGGCCCCTGGGTCCCTTCAGAGTTCACCCCTGGTGAGAACAGAGTTTTAGGAGAATGCAGAACACTGGTAGACCCGTTAGCATGTGGTGTTAGGGAGCAGGAGTGACCTTTGTGTTCCAGCACAAGCTAACAGGTCAGTGTGTTGGTTAGGAGGGGCTACAGGCGTGGTGAATGGAGATGCTGCTTTTTGTGCCAGTTCCTCTCCCACTGCCTTCATTTCAAACCCAGTATCTTCCCAGAAAGGGCTAAGAGGAGGCAGATGTATTAATGCTCAGGGAAAACCTTCTGGCTCTCAACAGCTCCTTGACAGGAGGCTGGAGACAGGGGGGCTTGGGCTCTGCTCCCAAGGAACAAGTGACAGGACAAGAGGAACCGGCCTCAAACTGCCCCAGGGGAGGTTTAGGTTGGAGCTGAGGAACAATTTCTTCCCCTTAAGGGTTGTCCAGGGCAGTGGTGGAGTCCCCGTGATCCCTGGAGGGGTTTCAAAGCCCTTGGAAAGGGAAAAAAAGAACTTGGAAGATCCTTGGAAATGATTTAGTTGGATACGGCGGTCAGGTGCTGTCTGGGAGGCTGTTTTAGTCAGGCCCTCTATAATATCACCTGTGCTCTGTGACTCATTTCTACAGCAATGCTAATTTAATTCTCTAGCAATTTATTGACTAAGAAAGAACTAAATTGCTTGGCAGGATACTGGCGAGAGCAACGAACCTGGCAGGAGGGTTAAGTGTGGCAGGTTTCGTTGACCGCAAGGGTCCTAACTAGAATACAAAGAAACAAGGTTCCTGTAAGAACAATAAATAAGGAGCTGAGTATATCACTCACAGGTATGAGCTGCTTGATCTGTTGGCAGACACTGTGCTTTCTTTTGTCTGCTTGGAAGCCAGGCTCCATCTCACCCGGCTGAAAAATTGTTTCAGAGCCTCAAGCCATTACCTCATAAAGAACCGAGAAAATAATGTGGTTATTGTAGTACTTCTGCTGATTTCATCTCCGAGTCATTGCCTTGCTAAATCAGAAGAAAGGAAAAAAAGAAAAAGAAAAAAAGAAAAGAAAAGATGTAAATTGTTCTTAAAGTCAAGAGGGAGAATGTTGGTGTGGTTTTATTGGTGCTGGGGTTATTTTCAGACGTTATGGATGGTGTTGGTAAACTCGTATTAAGTGGAAAGCTGTTTTACTTCTTCCCCTGAGGGTTTTACAACTACTAAAATACAGAGGTTATAGTGTAATTTATTTAAATCTGTTCTGGGGAACGTAGAATAAAATATTCCAAGGTACTCAGACCTGCTGAGCTTTCTGAGGACACTTGCGGAAAGACTTCGAAGCATCCAAACAAATCCGGGAAGATTAAGCATCAGAAATACACCGTTTAAATAATGAGCTTGTAATTGCAGCTTTTATGTCCTAGGAAGAGGCATTTTGGTCATTTGCTCTCTTTGGCTGAGATGGAAACTGCCTCCCCTTGATTCACTTCTACTCTACCATGGAAGGTGGTTCACACGGAGCACTGAGGCTCCGCTGGCTTCGGTGGGGAGGCTGCAAACAAACAGTTTGCTTTTCCTTAGAGTATTTCTGAGACCAAGGTGAACATCTGTTGCTGGTGTAAGCAGATGTAAATCCACTGGCCTGAAAAGGTTAAAGATCCTTGGGAATGATCCCGGTACGATCTGGGAATACCAGAACTGCTTTTGCATCACACGGCTCTGTCAAACCCAGCCCTCACGCAAGCCTTCCGAACAGGCACCTTCTCAGAGCTCAGCCAGGGGAGGATTTCAGGATGATGAAGAAAAATCACAGGGCTTCCCTCTCTCCATCCAGCTGCTTCCTTCACAGAGCAGAGGCAGCACAGCTCGGCCTCCCCAGGGTGCTGGCAGGGCTTGTGTGGCTCCTTTCATCCCCTGGCTCCAGAGTTCTCCAGCAGCACTGACACCTCGGAGCACACCGGGAAGGTGGTGGCACCTCTGCACGCTCTGTTTGCCACCCAGGTGAAGGAGCACGGAGGACTGGAAGGGGAGATTTTGGCTTGGTGACGTGTGTTTGGTGCTGCACGGGCGAGGTGGGTTGATAAATAACCCTTCTGCTGGTGAGGAGCGAGCGGCTGTGCGTTCGTGGTGATGGCTCGTGCATCCTTTACGCCCGGTTTTGTATCTAAAAACGGCAAAAGCTGCGTCTTAAGTCTCCCGTCGGAAGTAGCAGTGTACTCAGAGCTTTGCTAAAGACACTCCGAGTCCTGCCCCAAATAACATCTCACTTGAATCCTGCCCTCTTTTCCAATCTCTACCCGGCCTGTGCAGGTTCTCATCTAACTTCTGGATCTTCTGCTCCACCCCCTGTGACCAGGCTGGAGCTGGTGCAGTGGGGGAAGGTCCAGCCCCTTCCCCGACACCCCGCTGCTTGTTCTGGCAGAACGCTGCTTCCGTACGGGGTGAAACCCCTCGCCTCAGCCCTGGGTTAGAAATGACTCACGAGTGCTGAGAATCCAGTTTTGATTAGAAGACGATGAGCTAATTCCTTGGAAAGATAAATTGGGTTCCAGTCCCCCTCCTAAAACCCTTCTGTAGGCGCTGGCCCGGAGCAGCTCCTTTGTCACACGTCGGCTGAATGTGACCCAGCACCTCTCCAGCTCCAGCAGAAGCTGAAAACCTGTTTCAGTGTAGATGAAAATAAATGGTTGGAAGTGAGACTGGAATCTGAATTGTGAGAGCCCCGAATGCTTGCCTGGCTGTTCCAGGGGACAAACAGCTATCAGCTCGTTACCTCTCCATAAAAATACATTTCCTGTATAGAATGTGTCAAATCCTTTTCCTGAGGTGACAGTAACTGCTAAGAGGATTGTCAGTCTGGGATAAACAAATTTGAAATGGTGCAGGAGTAGGGTGCAAATTAGTTTTTTCCCTTTTCTTTAAAGAAAAAAAAAAGGGGGGGAGATGTAATGTTGGAGAACTGAACCCACTTTGCAGTTTGGGGTGTTGCCCCTCTGCCCAATGATCAACAGGGTCAACCAACAGCTTCAGGAAATCTGACTTGCTTCTGTGATCTCTTCTCAGTGTCCCTCGGCCCCGAGCTGGAGAGAAATGCGATGGTGCAAAAGATTCAGAAAGTGACTTTTTCAGCTGTTCAGCTCCCTGGGTCCTTGATGTCCCCAGGGAGAGCACCAGGAGCCAGTCACAGGAGCTGTCTCGTGCTGACATGTGAGTACTGCCCTGAGAAATGCTTGTTCAGTTCCTGTTGCCCAAGGAACCATTCGGTTCTCCTGAAGCACCGTAGGAGCTGACAGGAAAGGCTTGGCTTTCATTTCTGATTTTTAACCATAAATTCCAGTACCCTCAGCCTTGGCTGTCTCCATCTCGCTTCAGCCCTCAAGTGTGTAGCTCGTGTTTATTCTTTGCAGGTCGTGGCAGCACCAGCACTTGGCTGAAGCAGCTCCCTCCCCTTAACCAACCCAGAGTCAAGCACAGGAGGAAAATGGTGCAGTGCTCAAATTGAGGAGAGGGAAGAGGGATAACGACAGGACATTCTTTTTCCTGATATCCAACCTAAACCTCCCCAGGTGCCACTTGAGGCCAGTTCCTCTTGTCCTGTCTCTTGTTCCTTGGGAGCAGAGCCTGACCCAACCTGGCTCCAACCTCCTGTCAGGAGCTGTCAGAGCCAGAAGGTCTCCCCTCAGCCTCCTTCTCTCCAGGCTGAACA
>WUAM01000287.1:7485774-7533416 GCA_024336885.1 Actenoides hombroni
GGGAAGGGCTCTGCTTGCAGGAGAAGCTGCCAGGGCTTCAGGAGAGCAGAAGAGGGCTTACGGCTGCAGCTCCGGCGCAGATGGAAGCACCTTCTGCTGCGGGGACGTGTTCAGAGCAGGCGGATGGAGACGGAGAGGAGGACGGTGGGAAAAGCTGCCTGATTTCCATGGTTACAGGGAGTCGCAGTTGGGTTTCCTCAGGGGAGCAACTTCAGCCTGTGAAAGTGGGAGGATGTGAAGGGTGGGTAACTGGGCTGGAGAAGGGGGTGACAAACCGTGGCCCCCTAGCCGGTGAGGAGTCAAGCCCAGCATGCTTGTGTTGGACAGCCCAGGGGCCCTGGCTCACCAGAGCCTCTCCGGGGCCAGCAGTACCATGGTGGTAGCTCAAATTCTGCTCTGCTCCCTTCCTGCAAATCTCTCTTCCTAAAATACACTTTTTTTGGGGGGTTCTTCTGAAATCAATGTTTTGCTCTTGCTCTCTGGCAAAGCTGCTGCCAGGTGCCCACCTGCTGTATGGACACGGGCAGGGCGGTGGCTTTATTTCAAGACAACCTTCCAACGTTGTGCTGTCAAAAAAGGTATTTTCTTTGTCTGCCCCCCAAAAGCAAACCTTGGGGACTCTCTTGGAGGCTGATGTGCAGCTGCACAAGGCAGGGTCCTTCCAGTGACCAGCCATACTCCCCTGGCATCACCAAGCAGCAGGGCTTGGTGGATCTGACTCTAGTAGCCTCACCCTACCTTCTGCAAGACTCTTTCCACCTTACCCTGGCAGCTCTTCTCTCCAAAATGTTGATGCCTGCTCCAGATGTGAGGTGCTGAGGAGCCACAAGAGCAACAAGTAACATCTGCACCATCCTGAAGGGCCTGGAGTTTAGAAGGTCTTGTATCCAAGTCACCTACAGCCTCTGGGGAATGGCTTTTGCCCAGATGAAGGACCTTCCTTAGATGTGACGGGGGGGAGGGATGATTTGGGGTGCTGAAAGGTTGTATGGTGCTGCACCTCAGCAAGCTGTGGCTTGGCAGAGAGTTACGTAGGCATGGCCCCATCTCCATGCCTGTTGTCCTGCTCAAAGCCTAAGACTTGAGCATCTCCAAGGAGGGGGTTTCCTCTCCAAGAGTCCCGTTCCATGGTGTGGTGAACATTGTGGTTTTAAAATTAGTGACATCAATCCATGGTTCGGAGCTTCCCATGCTGCAGCTTGAGCTGTTGCCTCGTGTGCTGTCACCACCCATCTCCACGAAGAGCCTGGCTTGTTCCTGTCCCTCCTGTGAGCACTTGCAGGCTGCAGCGCGAGCCCCTGGGCTGGCCCCGTGCCCTCCGCCTCTCCTGGTACCTCCTGGACATGCTCTGGTATCTCCAAGTCTGCTTTTCTTGTACTAGAGAGCCCCAAACTGGGTACAGGGTCCCCTTGTGGTCTCGAAAGTGCCAAAGAGAGAGGAATAGTCACCTCTTCTGTGGTCACTGTTGGGACTTCCTAACGCCCACCACCACCCTTTGAATCCACCAGAGCCACAGCCGTTTGTGCAGATGGCTCAGTGGAGTTGGACCTCAGTGGTGATGGATCAGCCCCTCGGGGAGGAGAGGCATGAGGTGGTGCCTTGCCAAGGCTCTGCTGGTTCAGTGCCACCAGTGCTGGTGACTGGTTAACCCCGAGAGAAGAGACACGGAGCTACTGCCCTCAATAGAGAAGGGATCTGCTCTTGCTCCACATCAAGCTCCTCGCCTTGGGGTGGTGGGTGAACAGCAAAACAGGCCCATTTCTGGGGTGCTTTGATTTTTCTGCTGCTTCCAGGGTGGGCAGGAACCAGAGGTGCCACTTCTGTAGCCAACGGGATGTTCTTGGCCCATGTTCTGCTGCTTGAGGGCTGCTGGTGGCCTTCAGCTCCCATCAGCATGTCCTTCATGCTTTATTGCTGCTCCTTTGGCTTTTCCTTCTTTGCCACCAGCCCTTTTGTTTCCTGCAGCATCAAAGCACCAGGATGAGCTCAGCAGCAGAGAACTATGTCCCTCACCTTCAGCTTGGCCTTGCTGGTGGTGGCCATCCCCATGGATTTGGTCTTGATGCTGAAACCAGAAGGTGAGTGGTGGCGGAGCTTCCCTTTGGGGTCTGTAGTGGGGCACTTTTCAGTGCTCTCTGGTGCGGTTCTGGATGTAGGGAGGGGCTGCCATTAAAGTGTTTTGAATAGCAAGAAAGTACATGCGTTAGACTACATATATAAAAAGCTCTATTGTGAAATGATAAAATAAATCATAATACATATCCAATACAGAATGTATTCATTTTATATAAAAAGCACAGACAAGCAGAATAAGTTTACATAATGTTAATATAGACAAATTGCATGTACAACATATCTAACTGCAATTTAATTAAATTAATTAGATTTAAAAAGTTATATTTTATATACCTTATAAAACAGGTATTTCAATATAAACTATTCAGTACAACATATTGAGTATAAACCTAATGGATTTTCTCATGTACCATGCTGAAGTAAATGCTGTATTAAGTCAGTACCTATCTACTCACAGTCCTTCTGAACAAATACTTTCAACTGTTTACTCACTGCCGGCCTAGTCTGTGTTTTTTCTTCTGCTTAATGTTTATACAATTTACACATTTACATTCCCTTAAAACCCCCAAATTTTCACAGACTCTTTATGAAACAGCTGTAAGATTTGTTTACTATTCTTAAGAAAATATAGATAGAACATGTTATTAGAATAGCTTGAGTTCTGATCCTCATTATGCAGTATGGTTTATTTAGCATGTCAGACAGCAGTGTGGATGTCCATTAAATCACTCAGAAAATTTAGTGAGGGAAGTATCACCTTCTAAGAATTATTTTTTTTCCCTTGAGAAATAGCCCAAGAACACCAATTAATCCAAAACTATTTCCTGAAAATACATTTAAATGACATGCTTGCCAAGTGTATTTCTTTATAGCTACTGCTGTTCCTATAGGAAACACCTTGTTGCATTTTCTCAGCAATGCCTATTTGCCTTGTCATGCTGAATAAAAGCAATCTTTTCATTCTCCCCAGCCCTTTCCACTCCACGTACATTCAAATGAAAGAAGAAGGAAGAGCAAGCACCTAAAAGAGGTGAGTCTGTATTTAGCACCAGACTTAACAGATGTAAGGCCTGTTTTGATCTTTGATTTTCCTGAGATAAAAAACCTGAGTCTCACAGAGATCTGTAGTGGATTTCGAGCTTGACTGACACAGCAAATCTCTCTCCTCTCACAGCGTAGAGTGAACAAAGACACTGCAGCCACCCTTGTAGCAAGGGGGGCAAATGTTTTATCTCTGTGAGTTAGTTTTAATCTGATTTGCGTATGATTTTCAGCTAAGTATATAGATCTGACTCTGAGTTTTCCAAGATTTATGATCTGGTTTTGTCTAAACTACCTGCCCCATATGCTAGAGAGAGGATGTTAATTGCAGCATTGACCTCTTTGCTGGATAGCTTCACTTAGTCTCCCTTGCACCGCTGGCATTCTGCCAGGCAGAGTAGATCACTGTCTTTCCTCACAGTATTCCGTGCCCTTTGTTGTAATCACAATATCCACTCCATTACTCCATCATTTAATGAAGCCAACTTTATTCTAACCACAGATGACATTTGAGTCATCTGCAAACCAACCTTCAGAGTATAAAGACTGAAAGGAATGAAAAAATCCAATGGTAAACCTCAATTCATTAGCTGTAGAAAAAGAAGGGAGAGGGAAAATAAACCAAAGACATCTCTTAGCTTCTCATCTTGCAGTCCCCTGGTAAGATCTTGCATGGTATTAGTGCTGGCCCTTTCCCATCAGAAACCATTCTATTTTGAAATGTATCTGGTTGTTCACCTGGCTAGATGCTTCTCCTGTCTTACTCTTGGAAGAGATTACACTACCCTGTACTGTACCTAAAGACTTTGATGTTACTGTAAGTAAGGGGAAGTATGGGTTAAAACCAATTCAATGGTTCTGTATTTTCTAGCTTTTCGTTGTACATATGTATATATGAATGTATAATATATTTTTGCATATACATACGTACAAAGACTTTGTTTTGGTTTTTTTTTTATTACAATATACGGTGAAATAAGTTTGAAAACAGGTTGGCAAAACAGTTATGGATGTCCAGTGTTTTAAAATAAAAAGGGAACATTGTTTCCAAAATGTCAACAAAGTATAACCACTAAAATGAGTAAACCCCAAACAGCTCCTATCAAGGTGCATATTTTCTTAGACCAATTTGTAGTGTTCTAGTGGTTATGAGTCTCTTGTTCTATCTGTAAAGACTTCAGGATACTTTCAGAGCTTGATTTAAAAACTGCTAAAAAATGAGAAATAATCAGAGCATCCAAAGACATATAAGAAGTTTTCAGAAACTAAATATTTAATAACTGAATTGGAAACTAAAAAAAAAATGACACATAGCCAACAGAAAACTGGAAACTGTTAACTGTACTATTAAATTAAACTATTATTGGTATTCCTTCAGCTACCTAATAACAATGTCTTGGTAGGTAATAGAAATTTAAATGATTTGTATATACAGTTATAATGATCCCATTAAAAAATACTAATGGGATTAGGAAGTAACATGTTGATTGTTCTTCATCAGTAAGGAAATTTTTCCTCATCACTAAACTCTCTCTCTCTCTGCCTCTCTCTCCCTCAAATAAATAAGCCTAGTGAATATTATTTGAACATGGTGTTCTGAACTGGGCCACGCTCTTTCCAGACTTTCTAGGCTGAGGGGTGGTCTTTAAATGAGGGTGTATAATGGGGGCAGTTGAAGTGGGACCCAGTTTCACAAGAAATACTCCCTTCTCATAAAGCTGTCAGACACCGATGCTTGGTGAAGGAGGAAGCACTGATTTCAGCAGAAGTTAGAAAGCCAGCAGGTGAATAGGGTGAGCAGACCCATTAAATAAGCATTTAGCAACTTTTACTATTATTTAAACTGTTGATTAAATAATAATACAAAAATTTTAAAAAAAGAGAAAGTTTTCCATTTTGGCTGGTCTTTGTTCTTACAATACTACCTTCAACAGAAAGCTTTATTGAACAGTAACTCACACTGGTAATGGGGTTGGTTGGTGGGTGGGTTTTTCTCTATTAATTAACACCACTTGATCATGAACTAACAAAATGCACTTGGTAGTCCAACTGCTTGTCAGAATTAAAGGAGTATTAGATAATTGGTTTGTTTCCAGCACTCTTAAGGAAGAAGAGTCTACTAAGTATCAGAAAGTGTTCGTTATACAAAAAAGGCCCACAGTCATCAGACTTTCTTAGCACTTTATAAAATATCCCTTTAGCAGTAGCTAAAAAATTCAAACTCTTCAGTAGGACAGCTCCTCCATAAATGTATTCCTTTCCATGTGCATTTTACACAGAAGTTCCCAAAACAAAATAAAACACAACATGGTAGAAAATTAAAGCCAAAGAACCCACAGTAAATACTCAAGACTCACTCTGCACATCAGTATCTCAACCAGCTAAGAGTTCAAAGTAGATTTTGTAGCATAATTATGCACACTGGCTCTTCCCTCAAACTAGTCTTCCAAATGTTACACAGCATACATTTGAGGCTTATACAGCACCTAGTTGAAATTTGATGGCTGCTGGTCCTGATATTACAGAACTTCTGTAAATCTCAAAAGAACTACTCAAAATTTGTTCATAGATCACTGAATCTCTTCAAATCCTGCATCCTTACTAAACCAAAACATATTTCTTTAAGAATACTTGGATGAGTATTTTTAAATTGCATATTCATTAGTCAACACAGTAGCAGGGAGTTAAAAGGTGAGTAAACTATCTATAGAGCAGTGTTTGTCACAAGTAGACAGACTCTGTATTGCCCACACTTAAAGTAGGCAATTTCAGCTTAGGTATTCACACTCAACTAACCATAACCAATTATGGCCAATTACATGCTTTCTGATCTCTTTGATTGAGTGATGATATATTTTGACCCATACACAGTATAGCTCCTTCTCTCTTGTCTTTATGGATGATAAAAACAAATACATGGGCCACAAGCCACCTGGGGCTAGAGGACGAAGCAGTGATTTCATTTACCTAATTTAGGTGTTAAAGTTGGGTGTACACTTTAAGTATTTAAGAAGTCTCTCCTCTTTGTAAAACAGGCAGCTAAATTCCCAGTAGAGTCAATGGAAAAAAGTAAACTCTTTTGAAGGCTTTCACAGAGAGCTCCAATCTGCTCAGGTTTCATCAACAGAAAATCTTCAAAAGCTCATTCAGTGACAACATTAGGAAGTTAAACCAGACATCCGAATTTAGTGTCTTGAGCTAAGCTGAGGCAATCCCAACCTGATCTCCCTCTTGAAAACAAGCACATGGCATGATTGAAAAAAAAGCCATTTACTGCCTGTTTACATTCATTACAGAAGAACAAAGGCTTGACTTCAGAGTTAATGCAGCCCTACTCAGCATTAAACCACTATACCATTCTGCAATTGCGCTTCAGGAAAAAGGGAAAAATGAAGCCCTGCATTATCTAAGTGTGCCATGTGCAGTCCTAACAATAGCCACAAGCTTTCTCAGCTTCTCACTCTAATATAATGCTTATCGAGGTTTTTCAAACTAGACACGTCTTTGGCAAATGCCAGAAGATAGCTAAGTGTGGCACTCCTGCATTTCCAGCAGTACTACTGGGAACATTCATAGAATGCTTGCAGGTGAAAGAGAGCTAAGATACCTATCCATCACTACACAGACTGCATAAACCTAAATACACACTAATAGTATGAGGCTACATAACATTTCCTCTGCAATTCCTGCTCAAAAGTACACCAAATGTGCAGGTAAGGAGGCCTGCCAAATAGCTTACAAATATTTTAAAGCATTCAGGAGAAAATATACTAATGGATGCCACTAAACTTCAGAGAACTAGGGCCCATTTGAAATACTATGTCCTGTAAAGGTTATTACTAAGGCTCATAAATCTGTATTAAACCCAAACACAATTTATAAAATGAGTACTTACCAAATTTTAAATGCTATTCACATTATTTGCTTTTGTGGTGCCAAGTCAGCAGTAAAAAAAAAAAATACCTCTACAGGAATCGCCAAACTCGTTGCTACCCTGCAGGTTCTACAATTACCTCCTTTGTCACATCAGTGAGACAAGCTACAGTCGAAAATTAATTTTACTGAGTCCTTAAATAATGATAAAACAAGAATGAGGAATTTTAACCTCATGTTGTTTTCAAAAAAGCCATTGCCTTCATTTTACCTGTTTTTTAATTATTTGGAAAAATATTAAGTACACTGGAAAAATCAGTATTGGCACAAGAAAAATGTGTGGTTTGTAAAATGATGGTCTTTGTAAGGTGCTCGCACATCTAGCAGTTCAAATGATGGGTAACTGCTATTTATTTACAGGCCATAACAACATTCCATAAAAGAGTTACCTGCACATATAAAGAATAAATAAAACTCTTAAGAACGATGTAAAGAACTGCTTCAGAAATGTAGCATGGCCATGGTCAGCATGGATCTGCCCTTTGAAATCTGCTGCTGCAGAGACCAGGAAAAGAAAGAGCAGGAAGAGTCAGTGTTCCTCCCACCATGAAACGCTGCAGCTTGTCAGGCTCAATGAAATATTTCCTTGGTCCTGGCAGGGTGGGAAACTGCTTCTTTCTAAATGGGAAGAATGATCAATATTCTGAGATGAATGTACTATCTACCTAATAATGAAACACAGTAACATTTCTTTAAATCAACCCTTATCTAACTGAATCTGATGAATAAAAAGAGCAAACAAAGCCTTAGCGAGAATAAACACCAGAAGCTTAATTTTCTGCCTCCAACTTTAAAGAGCATATATGATTTTTTTATATGCCAGATACTGATCTATACTATGATTTGTCAGTATAAACTCTGTTAAACATCTCTTTAAATTGCAGAAACTACTATAAATGTTATATATCCAAATGAAAATGCAGTGACTTAGAGATATAATGTCTTTGAGAATTCTTCACAAACTGAACGCATTATTGCCACGCCAACAAACAAGAATGACACCAAGGGAAAAAAAGAAAACTGCCAGATCCTTTGACCTCCTGCCTGATTCAAATAGCCCAAATATCTCATTTGGTTCATAGTCTGAGACCTGAAATCTGGTTGACATTATTTTATTGGAAGTTTTCAATTAATTTTTTGAATTTTAACTATTAACACTTTTACAAAGCATTAAACTGCTTTGTTTCCAAAAGGTACACAATTTGATCGTGAATACAGCAATGAGAAGTGATCACACAGGTTGGGGATATCTTGTTCTTGTACACTGAGGGCCAAATGGTGTTAATTTTACCTTCTTGCATCAGAAATGCCCTTTCTAAAATTGATGTATAACCCAAATAGAAAAGAAATACGGGCTTTTATGCAAACTCTCTTCAAAGATACTTGAATTGAGCTTTTGGTCTGTGAGTTTATTCCCACCTCAAGACAGCATATGTAGAATTTTACTTTATTTCACTCCACGAGGCCTCATCATTCATATTTGAATCTTACTGAAATTTAAGCCACTTTTTGTGATCTCCGGCATCTGCCTTCTGCTCAGACAATATGTACAGGGGTTCTGCCTGTTGGATAATTTCTATTAAGAGATTTGCGATGAAGTTATTTCTCAGTCTTGGAGGGTTCAGTAATACCTATGGTTTGCAAATGGAGTTCTGGTCATAAGCTAAATGAAAGACACATTTAACTAGCCTCCTGAAACATGTATTATCTGCTACAAAACCAGGGAAACACTTCTCAGTATGCTAATAGTACTTAATAAACAAAAAGACTGTGAGTGTTAATACAAAACAAGCCCTCTTGTCCTTTACTATTACTTTTCAAATATTGATATACTGGGTTTTTTCCATTTGCTTTCTAAAATCCTGACTGAAATATTAATACTCCCATGTTAAAGGTTACATTTAAGTCAGGCATCTTGACTGCCTGCTGCTCCAGGGGCTGAGGTTTCAGGCAGCTGAGCAGCCCAGCCATACTCCTGAGGAAAATTCAATAACTGTGTTTTTTTCTCTCTGAGCATGAGGAGGTTGCACTAAGAAAAAGGAGGTTGTCACAGTTCAAAATAGGATGATATATCCTTCCCTTGCTGTTGGTGTCTGAACAAACACAATGCTTGTTTCAGTCAGTTATTCAGACATGTTATGAAGGTGCAGGGGGTGTGATTAATGCAAACCAGACTCCAGAGACTGAGCAAACAGGCTAGTTGTGGCTTGTTTGCTTTTGAGGGGAGACCCTTGGGTTCAGCTCTGAAAACTGGATTCTAAAGAAACCTGCTCTCTCCTCCTTCCTCTCACACATTCCCACCTACACGCACCACTCACTTTGTTAGACCAAAGGAATAGACACCCCTTATCTATTTACATCTCACAGGAAGTGCTATGTGCTATTTGTTATTAATGAAATAAATATCCAGTCTTGATACCTCAGTTCTCACCTACTTCCTGGAAAATACCAGGCTTCCTGGGTCGGATAGTCTGCACAGAAAAGAGAGCCCCCCAGAGAGCTCCCCTGGGCTAATGACCTCTCTACTGCTGAACATGGTGCTGCTGGCTCTTTGAAGGCTTTCCATCACCTGGCCGTCCCTCTTCAAAGGCTTGCTATCTCTGAAGGAAGCGTTGACACTGCTTTAAACATACTCAGCAAAGGAAGATAGAGCCGACACAAACATTAAACACCCTTTCACAATTTCTACATTTTGAGAAAGGTGATTTACTTGAAAGATATTTGCGGTGATGAAGGTGCGCAGTGCAAATGGGAGATGAAAGAATTCCTGCGCTGACACAACTCTCACATTAAACTGAGAGCATATCTCCAGAGAATCACTTAGTGCTACTCATATGGGAGCCCACTACTGTAATAACTTTGAATATTGCTGTAGTCTGAGATGGAGGCAGCTACAGCTTCAGAAAGGCATAAGAAGCAGACACTCCCTCCTCAAACAGATTAGTGTTGTATTTCCTTCAGTTCCAGCAGCTAATTAGGACATAATGCAGAGAAAAGAAAATGCTATTTTATTTTTAATGCAGATAAAAGGTGGCAATGAGTCATATTTGGGTACCTGAATAATTTCTGTGAAGTGAGGAATAGTTGTATAGCCATGCGTCTGTGTTTATACTCAAAAATAAGTCAGGAAATGATAAAACCTAAATATTATGCATAGTCTCTTTAGTGAAATGGTAACTGCTGAGCCTTTAATTACAGAGCTGGCATTTTGCAGACAGGCTGATTATATGTTATATACCGTACAGAGGTAACAAGTCATCAACTACATTTGTGACTTTGCCAGAAAATGTTGTTATTTAGCTTGCTTTCAGTACTAATCACAATCACGTTCTCGGTGGTTTATGGGAGATAAAAAGACAGCATTAAGGGCCTGCATCCCAGAATAGTTCTGGGTTGATGTTAGGGACATGAAACAAATAGACTGTGGGAAGAAATTTTCGGTATCAGTGTTGCACAAACCCTTAAAGTTTTATGGATGTCATTAAAGTAATTATCTAAAAGTTCAAACATTTATTCACAGTTGAGCTGGCTGAAACTTCCCCTGTGAAGCTCCCTGGAAAATGGCTGCTGGATTGCAGACATCTTCCTGAAAGAAAATTACTATTAAAAGAAAGGGGATAACTGGTTCTTAAAAAAAAAACCCAAAAACAAACCACAAAAAATACCCACAAAAAATACCCAAACAACAAAAATACGCCTTTTTATGTTTGCCAAAATGTGGCAAAAATGGTTCAGGTGTTTTCAAAATTGTGCATCACTTTTTTTAAAGAAAAGAGAGGAAAACATAATCTAAATATTAAGAACAAAAAGTTCAATGTGCTCCCCTAAAGTGTATTATAATAGACCAGAACCAATTCATATGGAACTCTTACAAGAGCAGGTATTTCTTTTTAACATCCCTAGAATCCTTGGCAGGGTCAGAAGGTACTTTTGGATGAAAACCCTGTCCCTGACAACACAGTTTTAAAAATAAAACATCCCTCAAAATGAAACTACCCATCTGATACTTCTTTATGATCTCTTCAGTGACAAAAAAACACCCAACTCCCCCCAAAAAATGGAAAAAGAAAGGGCTTATTTATCCACATTCTTTCCCTTCTCCTTCTGCCGTGATTCTTCTGACAGCACCTTCACAATTAAGAGAAGGAATAGCAGATACTAAGGATTCAGTTTTCCTCACCTATCTCAGCAGCACAGTTTGCTTTCCCCAAAATGACATCATGTGATTCCTCAATTAAAAATCATTCCTTGGAAGCAAAGCATAGACTTTTGAATGACAGAATCAACCTCTCTCCACTTTCTGTACTAATTTTCTCCATCTTCCTATCTATGGTCATCCTTTTCCTCCCTTGTCTCTTCACCTCATCCCCCTGCATCTTCCAGTAGCTCTTTCATGTTTGTTTTCATAGCAAGAATGAAAGCTCAATCTGTATTTCTTTCTTGTATGATCCAGAGATCCTCACAGTCAACATATCCTGTGGCTTCATCCTACTTTTCTCCCTTCCAACACTCTCAGCCAGACCCAGGGGCCAACTTTATGCTTTTGGAAAGGTACTGCTTCTGTGGAGAGGATTAGATGGAATTTGCATTGCTTCTTTTGGAAAGCACTTATCAATTCATGATCAACAACACCATTGTCGTGTTGGCTGCTACATTCCCTTCAGGGACTGGAAATCACTTGTGCCCTATTCACATAAACTGTGCTGAGCCCCAAAAATAATTTCTAAAATGGATTAAGCATGCATAGGGGTAAGGAAAAAAGGGCTATGAAGTGATCATGTACCAATAAGCATTCTTCAGATTACATATTAAGAAGTACTCAAGACCATCCATGTGTATCACTGTGTAGCACAGAGGGAACATACACCTTACACACCAAAATGCCCCAAAGAATCCCCATTTAGCCTATCCATTGCTATCAAGACCATATATCATTATTAAATGCAGATAACTTCAAAAGATAAGTGAAAACACACACGGTACAATTCCAAATCTCATTTCCTACATACTACAGCTATTAAAGCTGGGAATTATGCATGCGTGAGACACATTTTCAGATGTATGATCTTTTATCTTCCTTCTAAGCAATGGAACAGATCAGAATTGGGTTTCTGTACATGCAGCATGACATACAGGTAGATTACACTCAGCAACTGAAGAATATCTGAAATATTAATGAATGATACCCATGTATCATTACTGTACTATCTCAGAATTTACTTCACTTGCCCAAGGCTAGTGTCTACTCTTCTTGGCTTGTTATTAATATCCACTGTGACACCACCAAGCCTGAGCTACTTTATACCATTGCACAGGAAATACCACAGAATCATGGAATGGTTTGGGTTGGAGGGGACCTTAAAGATCATCTGGTTCCAACCCTGCTGCCACAGGCAGACACCTTCCACTAGACCAGGTTGCATGAAGCCCCATCCAACCTGGTCTTGAACACATCCAGTGATGGAGCATCCACAGCTTCCCTGGGCAACCTCTGCCAGTGTCTCACCACCCTCAGAGTCAAGAGATTCTCAATTTCTCATCTAAATCTATCCTTCCAGTTTGCAGCCATTACCACTTGTCCTATCGCTACAAGCCCTTGTAAAAAGTCCCTCCCCAGCTTTCCTGTAGGCTCCCTTCAGATACTGGAAGGCCACAATAATGTGGAACTCATGTTCTTAATGAAATCTGAATTCTATGCTGTGAACAAAAGCTATGTGAGATGGCTGCGTGTTTTGAGAATTCTGTACAGAAAACTTTACAGAAATTAAGTTCACATAAAAATGCCTCCATCTTTCTTTTACTCAGATAAGTAGCAGACTTAGAGATATTAATGGGTGGCAGATGAAACCATGACTGCACGGTAAGACTTTGGGTTTGTTTTTTTTTAATATTCTCAGTTTAGGCTTTTATGAAAAAAATAATTGAAAATCCCAAGAATATATATAAAAACCATATTCTGATATGTAACCCTCTATCTCTGTCTAGATCTCTGTCTCCATTTGCGATTTGTGTTTTCTCTAGTAGTTACTTTTACTCTTGAGGGATGGCAGAGCATCTTCTGAATCAGAAACTTTAAGGGTTTTTCTGTTTGTTTAACAGTTTTTATCCTCTCACATTTTAGCTTTACAGGAAAAGATTCTGAGGCTTCTGCAAGGGCTTGTGTATCAAGTGTTTCCCGATGATGACTAAACATGTCTGAAGGGTGTGAAGACAGGATGCACTTAGTGTGAGAAATCACATTTACGCCATCTCTGTCAAACCAAAACCACAGCTGAAGGCATAGCTAATTTATTATCAGAGAAAAGGCAATTCCCCGGGGCAGCCAACTATCAAAGTGAATCTCTGAGAGCATCAGACTGTGTGGGGCTGCGTGATCCCCTCAAGTGCACAGCAAGCAAACACCCACCTGTCCCTGGTGCAGAGGAATTGTCAATTTTTATGTAGCATCCCTGGTTCTGGTCAGGTTAAGAGGACAGCATCACCAACTGTACAAATTAATAATGTACTTCACATTTAGAGTGCAGCATATTGAAAAAAAATAAAGAAAAGCAACTCTTGCTTTTCTTCTAGCTACTAAAAAAGGCTTGTTTGGATTCTGATTTAATGCATGAAGTCATGCAGGTTACTCTGTTACTGTAGACGTTAGAGAGACATCTAGACATATGAGAGGGACCCTGTAAGAGATTTACATTTAAGTGGGATTTAAATGAGAAATTAGGAGAAGTTCTTCACTCTGAGGGTGGTGAGACACTGGCAGAGGTTGCCCAGGGAAGCTGTGGATGCCCCATCACTGGATGTGTTCAAGACCAGGCTGGATGGGGCTTTGAGGAACCTGCTGTAGCAGACGGTGTCCCTGCCCACGGCAGGGGGGACAGAATTAGATGATCTTTAAGGTCGCTTCCAACCCAAACCATTCTGTGATTCTCTGATCCTACAGTCTTCATTCCCAGTGCATACAAATACGATGCATACGACATGAATAGACCACGTGGGTAATGCAACATAGTAAAGCTTTGGTATAGTTTTCTGGGCAAATAATTAAAATAACCAGATGCACCAAAATTTGGAAATTATAACTTTTTTTTTGTTTTTTGGATGACTTATTTCAAAATAAAACTGTGAAAAATACCTTGTGTGCATCTTCAGCTCAGATACTGCAACTGACTTGGCATCACACATCTGTCCTATGAAATTACTGTCTCAGTTTAAAATAAATAATTACTGTAGGATGTCTTTAAACAAAAAGTACTTGAATATTTTTGCTGCTAGCAGAGCTACCATGAAATTGGAAACTGACAAACAGGATTTTTGAAGGCATGAAATTCTAGGGCAATGTTTTTCATAGAAGTTGTATCAATAGCAGTCAGAGATACACATTTTTTATGCCAAAGCCTTAAAGTAGCACTTCTGCAACTCTGAACTCAGTCTTTCTAGCAGAACCTGAGATATTTATTGTGCAGCTTTCAGGAAATACTGTTATTGATATTTTCTTTCAAATTTTCAAGCAAATATTACTTCATGTAAAGCCAACAAAAATTAGGGACTATAGCAGGAATAATGTACTGGAGTCTACATAATTTTAAAGGATAAAGGGTTTTTGGTGGATGATTCTAAGAACTGATTCATTGTCTTGAAGGATTGCAGAAGGCTTTCAGATGCTGAAAAGTTGGCTAGTCAGCCCACTGTCAAGGTCACGAAAAAAGAGGCACCTACTTAAAAGTTTTTCACCATTCCTGACAAAAAGTTCAAGAGCATGTAAGAAATCAGAGGATTACCTGGTTTCCTGAGCCTTTATGAAAAGCTGTGTGGTGAACAATTAAACAGACTTTAGTCTTTTCCTGAAAACTTCCAAGACAAGCAATGAAAGTCTTGGCAGAAAACCTCCTCATGTAAGACTCTATCAGCCTGAACATTCTTCCATAAGTCCTCACCACTGTTGTGTGTAACACAGAACTGAGAGGTGGGGGAGAAAGGCATGCTTCCATTTTAATTAGCTGGTGATTAATGTGGGTGCAGATGTATTTCTGGGCTGATTCCCGATCCCTGAATTCCAAACCAAAGCGAAGTGCTTATTAACGTGTACAAAAATTGCAACTGAATCTTCAGATGAGGATGGCTTTTCTATGTAAGCGTGTGGAGAGCTTAACGAAAACCACTGGAACTGCTGAACTGCTGCAAGCTAAGCCCACAGGTAAATGGTTTGGCAGCGCAGGGCTGTGTAGTCCTATAATCAAAACACAATTAGTCCACTTGAACTAGAAAGTGACAGTCAAGGAAGGGAAGAACAGTACTGCAAGGAATCCAGGTATGACATTAGAAAGAGCTCTTACAACAGTTATCTAAAGGAAGCTGGATGTTTCCTGTTGCCTCTGCATACAAAGTAGTACAGTCTTCTCTTGCATACACATTAGAGGTAGATTAGTGAAATAATTTTCTCTTTGATTGTAATACACTCAACTGTGATCCCAATTCTCCTGCTGTTTGCTTTAGCTGAGCACCGGGTGATACGTTACTGCAAGTCTCTTATTAAATCAGCCACATTCAGTTAAACATTCAGAACACTGAAAATGAAGACTGAATTTGCAGTCAGGGTCTCTGCATTGGCCATGGAGCATTCGAGCACACCCTTCCTCGGGAGCACATCTAGGTCCAGGGATGGCAGCAGAGACGGCTCGAGAGAGGCAGCTCGGGGCCCCTTACAGAAAGAATAACAAACGCCACGCAGGCTGTGTACCCAGTTACAACCACAGCAGCAAATTGCTCTGAACAAATGGGAGTCCACAGGTTAATCCGAGTAAACAAATTGGAAGAGAAAAGGCTGAATTTGTAATAAAACAGTCATTGTAGATTGGAAAATAATTTAGCAAGATCCTGAACTCTAACTGCTTGAAAAAAATGCAGTAAAATTCTTCAGTGTCTATTCAATACCATGGTGCATTTGGAAGAACACTGGTGCAGGGCTTGGGAGACCTGGGCACTGCCAGCCTGAACCTTTTCATCTGTTTCTGAGCAGGTGGGAGTCAATTAGGGATAGGAATTTACCTGGCTGCTGTGAGGATACTCTAAAACTTGGAAGGCATGCTGTAATATGATAGGACATCTCTGTGCAACAGCTGTGGCACAGTGATGCTTCTTTTTGGAATTTTACAATTTTTTTGTGATTTTAATATGCAAATACTAAAAAAAGTAATGCTAATAAGAACATTACAGCTATCAGTAATCATGCTAATGTATGTCAGTAATTTTCCTGAAATCATGATTTGATGAAGTCACGATTTTTAACATTAAGGTTGTGCTTAGAAATATGCAGTTTCACTGGAAAACAATTTTTTCTGATGGAAAAATACAAGTGAAGATCCTGCTTTTGCCTCTCTAAGAAACTTATATAGGTTTCATTTACCACTTACAAAGAACATGTGACTCTAAAGTAAAGAATGCTTTTAAGACATGAAACCAGTCCTTTTCTACCCAGCACTAATAATACTGTGAAACTATAAAGGGATTGATAATTATTTGTAAGATAATCAGGGTGAGGTGCTGGTTCATGTTCAATTTTGCAGTAATCCTGGCTCTGTCACGCTCTATCAAAACTCACGGATCCCAGCACATCTTAAAGATTTCACTGGTGGCAGCCAATTAAAAAACTGCACCGTTAGTCAAAAGCTGCTGATGTTCCATTTCCTCTTACAGAGTGCACATTTGGTCAGAAAGCAAAGGTTTGATTCTCGGCCAGGACAGTAGCAGTCGCACTGAGAAGAACAGGGCAGATTGACACCAGTGGGGGCACTGGCTTACAAGCTTTGGAGATGCTCAGTGCAGCCCTCAGGAACTTTTTACTATCTGCAGCAAATACACCCACTAATATCATAATAGTTCAACATGGCCAATAGATATCAATTCTCTGGGTGAATACAAAAAGTGCTTTTCTATCTTAAGACAGTCACTATCTTCAAAAAGTAGAGCTCTCTGTGAAAACTGCAATTGATCTTTCTTCAAAATCATGCAAATCGTAGAGATTGAGTTTACCCACCACTGTCACTCCTCATACAGCCCAAGAGTTCTGTAAATAAGAAAATTGGTTTTGATGATCTAGGGAGGTGATAAAGTGAGAACGGACAAATCCATACTAAAGAGAAATGTTTCCTACAGTCCTAGGTGTGGAGTTGTTTATATGGTCACTTGGACACAACAAATTACTGACATAAGTTTCACTAAACCATTAACAACCATAATAATATAGTTTTGAAATATTAGGCGTTAATTAGCGAGTGATACACAACAAAGCTGGAAGGAATTTTAAGAGGACCTATAAAGTCCAGCTCTCTGCCAAGGTTGCGCTAAGTACATCCCCTAAAACCTGAATAATAAATATAAGAAAATAAAATTCAGTTGGTAAAGGGGAAGGGAAGGTTAGTAGATGAAGTTCTACTTCCGTTGTAGGGCACAGATCAGTAGCAAAGAATCTGATTCCCATAAGCTTCAGTTTCCTAGTCAAAAAGTTGAATTTACAGACAATACAACAGGAAGATTGCCATTAAGTGTAAGTGTGACAGACTGAGTTCACTGGAATCTGACCATAATCTACCATTATCTGATATATATATATATATATATTATAATCTACCACTACACCATCAAACACTTTATTTCATCGGCCACACTTCACATTATTAATATTATGCTCTTCTCGACCCAGCACCTGTTCTTGAGCTGTGCAAATGATTCCCTCTTGCCATTAATTCTTCGTATTGGCCAGACAAGTTTTTCCTGTAAGACCATGATATTTCCTGTTGTCTACCAACCTCTACTCCATAAGAAAAGGCTCCATCAACCTCAGAGATACACATGTCCCGAGGTGTCTTTCATGCATGGCCACCAACCTGGCAGCATATGCCCCGTGGCCTAATGGACTTCAGTAATCAATGATGAGCTTAATGAAACTACTATGTATCGTATCTTATGCATGCATTCCCATACACAGGGGAAAAAATCCTGGAATGAGGATTTTTTTTTTCTTAATTGTCTTGTTGGATGCCAGAAAATAAGTACTAGAAAATAAGGTAGTCAGCTCTCAGACAAGAACCTTTCTGTATAATGTATATTCGCTGTTGCACTGTGACAACTCTGCAGCGAAGCGTAAGAGTTTGCAAACTGATTTGCATGCAAGCTGTGAGCTGCTTTTGTAGCCTTGAAACTTGTAACGTGTAATACTTATTTTCACAATAGGTTTCAAAAAATATGGATGGCTTAATTACAGCTTTAAATAATGAAATGGCTTAATCATACTGACAGATAAAGCACCTGAAAGCCCTGATTATGTACCGTAGCTCCAGCATGTCTCTGTGCTGTCATGCTCTAACTTGAGTGTGTCTTCGTAAATTAGATCCATACTTTGTTCACGATGAAATAATTCTATTATAGTCCAACTTTCTTGTTGCTAAATTACATCAAGCAAGCAAGGCAGTTCTGTAACACTTGACGGTGCCAGTTAGGAAGCACACTGTGTTTACTTTTTAACCGTACAACTACAAAGCTGCTCTAGCTTTGTATTTTTACATCATTGTTCATCACATGCTTAGACATACGCACGTCTGGGTTTTGCTACTGCCAAGAGACTATTCAGATGTGGAAAGTAAATCAATGGAAAACCACCACCATGCTTTTTTCCTGAACTGCAGACACCCAGAAACCACAGCTCCAAGGCTGGAACGAGCAGATCTTGCACACAGACAAATTAATTTATATTTATTGATAACACAGGCCATTTATCTCCTAACCTGCATTTGGAAGGATAGAGATGTCAGTCCTACCTTTGTGAAATGCATCAAACACCACCTGAATGCTCCAAAGCCAACCTGCTTTTCTTGGAAGACAAACAACACAGAGGCCCTAGAAAACAGCTTGAGGAACAGATCTTGCTCCTCAGCAACGATTTCAAAATAGTTTGTGCGTGTTTTGTGCAAACTCTGGCGGCACGACTGATAAATCAGGGACCGTGTAAAGCATAACTATTAAAAATAGCTGATAAATGAGTAAACAAATGTGACTATTCACCTTCACATGCATAGCTTGATGGGATATTTCTAGAGTTCCCAGAGTACTGTAGAAACAAGGCAAGTTAACTTTAATCCAGCTTGTTTAGACTTACTAAGAACCCCATATCAAGATGTTTTCTATATAAGAAATTAAACTGATTTAGACACCTTCCCAAAGTATGCTTTAAAAGCATAATACTTCTCATTATTCCATCCCATACAGAATTTCTTTTCTGTTGGGTTTTTTTTTTTTCCTTTGATTTGATCAAAACAATGGGTGTCTTAGGGTCTAAAGGGCTTGGTGGCTGCAACAGTTCTAACTTCAAAATTTCCTAGGTAACGAGCATCACTATGTATATGAATAAGATTCTCACGTAAGATCCGAAAGACAACCCATAATAGGTATCATTTTCCAAGGAGTCAGCCTAGCTCATCTGAAGTCTTTGGGAACAGCAGGCCAGCACAAACGGGTCTGGAAATGCCATACCATTGTAATAGAACCGTCACGGTCAGAAAAAAGGGAGAAAGCAGCAAAATGCAGAATACAAATACACCAAAACATGTCCAAATAACTTCAAGTAAATGCAAATAGATACATGATAAAAAGATTTTCAGCAGGCAGCTCGGGTGCTCCTGAAGGGTCACCGAAGTTTGACAGCAGCGCAGAGCAGCCGCTGCGTTTCACGCTGCCTGGGTGCGGAAATCAGAAGTGCACAAACCCAGGCCAATTCATAGGGAATGCATCGAAGCTGGCTCAAAGGGATTTTTGTATGTCACAGAGCAAGTTCTTGCCAGCCTCTGTGGTTTGTTTGTCAAGATTTTGTTATTAGCAGTGATACTGCAGTTGCATTAAAAATATACATTAAACGTTATATATATATATATTGAATAATATATTCAGTTGGAATCTCAAATAATATTTCTGGCATTTATCAGCACAGCCAACTCGTCCTTGTGCTAGCAAAAGCTGTTTAGAAGCAAGAGGTTGAATAAAAATTTGTCAAGATAGCATTTAAAGATGGAAACTGGTAAATAAACCATGTCAGAAGAGACAGGGCTGTAACGTAAGGCACTTGGGGTGCTGCGGATGCTGCAAAGACTTTTTAAATCCCAGAATTATTTCATCTCTTGCAGGATTAGCATGATTCATTTATCATTTATCTCTTACTGGCTCTGTAGGAAAACACCTAAGTTCTTTCTGTAGTTTTATTAAAGATGCATGCATGGAGCCGTGCAGGTCTGCATACCAATTTGGGAAGGAAGTGATTAAGAACTAAGAAACTCTTTTGAGCTTCAAGTTAAAATGAACAACTGAGCTCCTTCAAAAAAACCTCACTAACTTTCAAAAGGGCATCGTGTTGGACAAAGTGAGGCTGCCAAGCCTGAGGTCTTTTATCTGGAGGTGAAAGGCAGTGCACAGTGATGATGGAATCTTATGTCATCCTACCTCCTGCGTGTATCCGTAACCCTCTAGGACTGGGAATACTATGTACTTTGCATAAATAGTCACTCATTTTCTTTCTCTCTGAACCTCTCAAGAGGGAGGCAACTCAGGGCCTTCAGAACATGAACGGCTGTCTTCTCAAAACCAGATTGCACACAAGTAACCAATTCCCCAAATCCAGCATATAAAACCAACTTTTCCCCATATATGCTGTAATTTCATGGAAATAGCTAATTTAACTAAGAAAAGGTCCAGATAAAACCCTTGCATTCTTCCCTCTTACCACATAATATCCATTTCTGCAAAATTAGTTCCTGCTCTATCACATCCTTGCACAGTAGTTCAAGTAGTAAAGGGGAATGAAGGGTATGACTGGACAAGGCTGCTTTCTACAGGTGTGTGGTCAGTGAAATGCTTAAATGCAAACAGAGGCCTCACCTTGATCCTTTGGCATCCAGCTGTGTGCACAGAGACAGGATGCATCATACTCAGATTTATCTAAACCTTTTTCTCCAGTTCCTGTTATGAAAGTAATTGTTTGGGGCTTTTCCCACAATGGAAAGCACTGCAGGCTTATTTTTTGATTATTCAAAGCAATTTATCTCAACTCAGAAAAGCAACAACAACTTTCTGCATGTTTATCTGTTTTTTGCTGACTCAGAATGACTCCAGATCGTGCTGTGCACTCCCTGTCTTTAAGGGGATCAATATCAACTTTGCCTGTGGGCTGGAAGACTATTTTCAGGATGATAACATGGGTATAAACCAGAAGATAATTTCCGATTGTGAATAAAAACATGCACAAGAAAAAAATTTTCAACCCTGACTAAGATCCCCTCTCCCACTCAAAAAAGTGTTCCTATTCTGTTGATTTAGGGGAAGAAAAAATACCTCTTGGCTTGACTATCCTCAATATTAGTATAAAAAATGTAATATCCATAGTGAACAGTGTGAAATGCACTGTGCAGTGTCCTGTTTAATGTTATGTTTTCCACTGTCACCAAAAGCTTGAGTGCCTTGTATCATTACTTAAACTATTAATTTGATTTGGTTCTGTGTAAGCTATAGAAAATAACACTTAAAGTGGGCAGAAACTGAGGGAGAGAGTTCTCACTATCTTAACCAGAAATGCGGAACACACAAGAATTGTCACTTCCTATGGCAGAAATTTGAGGATCAAAAAAGGGTTTTTTTTCCTGCCCTGGTTTCAACCTTTACAACAGAGTGGCTAACAGAGCTCCTTGAAGTGCTTTTGGAAATATCTTTGCATTGAAAGTGAAGAAGACTTGATTATTGTGTTGGGTTTTTCTTTTTCAGTAACATGTCTAGGGTGAAACTCTGCCCTTGTTAAAGTCAATGAACATTTTCCCACTGATTTCAACAGATCTCCATTTCTAATGTACATAATCTCATTATAAACTGATGTCTTTTGCAGTCCTGGGAAATGTGCATCAAGGAATTTGACAAGGTGGACACAGCACCAGCAGCTGAAGGGAAACGTGATCAGAGATGTAAGTTAAAAAGGTCACCAACTCCCAACTCTCCAAGGGTACTTTTGCACCATCTGGAGCTCAGAAAGCTCAAGCCCCTACCAGACCCACCCCACTTGCAGCCATTTCCTGTGTGCAAGAGGAGGCTGCACAAGCTGGGCATTTTCTTAAAAGCAGTCACACGTCCATAGGGTGAGCATACAGACATATGAGCATCCCAACAGAAGGGAGCCCTAAAATAAATCACCACAGTATTCTAAGGAAAGCAAAGAATCAGTATTTATATTTCTTATCTTATTCTTAGATGGCCCAAATTTATATTTGCCTGCCTGTATCATTCACTTAAAATCACAATCTGTGTTCACACCCATTTGAGACAATTACATGATGATTTGGGTTCCTTCTACTGACTCTGGTAACAAAACTTTTTGCAATAGGTTCTCAGGTTTGAAGAGTGTTAAGTATGAGCCTGTGTGCCACACGCTCCCCAGAAATGAGATCTAGAGCATTCAATTCGGAATGACAATCATTTCACATTCTTGATCAGTGCCTTGAAAGACTGAGTAGTCCTGTGGACTAGCTTAGAGCCCAGAGCAGCTGGTATAATACATTTTACCACTCTGCAGTAAGAATGATAAATGGTTTCACCAGTTTATGCTTCACCCTATTCCAAGGTCACCG
Organism: Actenoides hombroni; assembly: GCA_024336885.1. NCBI lineage: Eukaryota > Metazoa > Chordata > Aves > Coraciiformes > Alcedinidae > Actenoides > Actenoides hombroni. Next base: position 7,508,475 of record WUAM01000287.1, read on the forward strand.
GATCCCTCTCAGCAAAACCAATCATTTTTGCAATCATAAACCCAACTCAGCAATAAAGGCCTCTGCCACATTTGACTCTACTACAGCTGTGCTTGGTACCAACCCTTGAACTGTCTTCCACGGTCACGTATGGAATGTCATCCACAGCATCGCATACCAGAGTGCAGTGCAGATGGGGTGAAGCTGCACAGCAGTTGGGTACAGCCTAATTCCCATGGAATCTGAGGACGTGCCACCACAAAACAAATAGTTCTGAAAGTTTCCAAAGGTATATCAATATCTAACTATGCAAATAATCAACTGGTGGGATTTTCAGAAGTGTCTAGAGCACTTAATCTACTTTTGAAAACCTAGCCCCAGCTTCTTTTCATATTGAAATCCATTGGAATTTGTAGAGGGATGCTAACTTGCTTTTTGACGTGCTTTTAAAACACCCGGTGCTTTCCAAGGCAGACAGTCAGAAACTGGCATAATTTTACTTTGAAGTGAAAATTTCTGACTGTCTTTCTGTCTTCAAAACTGTGCAAGTTCCTTACCGGCCCATTATTCACATAGGTTTTATTCTCACTTCCTTTTAATTTACCGTACAGGCCAGATGGAGCATTGAAGAAGAGGTAAAGAAGTGATCTTTACCAGGTCCCTTCGTGACAATACTTACAACACCATGACAATATAAGTTAACTGTCATGGAAGTCTGGTCACACAACCCATAAAATAATGTATTTATACTTTAATCTTACATTCTTTTTCAGCTAGAAAGAGCAGCTGAAAACATGCTGTGGAAATCAACTGACAGTAGCTGAATGAAAGGAAATGAACGGTGTGACCTAAAAACTCTATCTCTAGTTTCCATCATGTAGGAGTTTTCAGTAGCCAGTTAGAAAGGTTCTCACTTCAGTGCCTAACTGCAGCTCAACTTTTCTGTAGTACTACAGTTTGGGAGCGTATTTTAAGTTAAACAAATTATTATTGGCAGACAATGAAATATACAGTTTAGAACCAAACAGTAGAAATGAAAGGAATTACTGTGTCACACACTATTTTGGACTGCCTTTAGTATGTGCTCTTGCTGAGGTGGCTTCAACAAAATAACTTCTCTCCAGAAACGTAACTCACACTACAGTTGACTGAATCTCAGAATACCTCCAAAGACTTACTCAGTCATCCCTAGTTGAAATCTTTGGGTTCATCTAGGATTTACATCACAAACAATGAGCTCCTTTCAGCAGATATTTGGGATTCTACTTAAATGTCAGTTGAAGATGTGAGAAGTTGTCTGCTGGTGCAACTCCTCTAGGTTTATTAACTTCAAACTTGGTTGACTTGCCAAATGTATTTTTGATCCCTTGTTAGAGAAAAAAACCAGCACTTCTACTTAAGTAATTACACACACTCTTAGCTTGTTGTTTTGGAACAATGCACTCTCAAATCCATACACGTTTCCCAAACCAACGGACCATCCAGGAGCAGATTTCTGAGATAAGCAGATTCCCTGACAATGGAAAATGATCTTTGACAGTATATTTTCTAGTATTTTGTCATGGATATGTTAAAGGAGTTACACACAAATTTCATTTACGGAGAGGACATTGGTCCTTTCTCATTGTAAGGATATAGAGGAGAAGCTGATCACACTCAACTTTCAAAGTCAAAATATATAAACTTTGTATTATCATTAATTTTGATGCTTTCTATACAGTTTAGAAATACAAATCCATCTTCAGCTGTCAGAACAGCATTCTCTGAGGTGACATCAATTACTCGGGACTTGTAATCTTTGATATGATTTAATGTAAATTTACCCTTTTCTAGACACTAACATTTCATATCAAGTACAGCAGAAACCGATTCCAAACTGGTTAATGGAAATTAAAAGCAAGTGCTATGATCATCACGTGGTTTCTTACCACATTCATCTGATAATCATGACAAAGATCATCTTTTTATATGCATTTTGAAGGTGAATAGGAAAGTAACCATTCCTATATCTACACCTTCAATATCATAGTTTGGACTCAAAGACATGAAGAAACTTGCTTTCAGAAAATACTACTTTGCTGAAGTCTGTCTTCTTTCATCCAAATGATCCTTATCCTTCTTAGAATTAATAAAGCTAGGAAAGGCAACTCTTATCTCCTTAATAATAATTTCCTTGTGATATACTCTTCATAATAAGGAGAAATTGCATACAGCACAGCAGATGAAAGTAGAAGTCTGCAGATTAGATTTACAATATATTACAAATGCCTTTCTGTGTCAGCATACTCTTTATTGAAAAGGTTTCCATCACTTCCATTGTGCTGATAAAGTAGATTTTTTTAAATGATAAATGGAAAACTTTTCGGGAACTATATGCAATGTCCTATCTCTATCCACTGCTGAAGGATACAATCCCCTACTTACTATTGAAAATGACTCAATTAAAAAACTACTGTGTAAAATGACGAAGTTAACTCATTCATCCCTTGTTATGTGGACCCAAATTAGTCATAACAGTCAGAAGTTGCAAGGTAATTGCAACAAACTTACGATTTCCCAAAGCAGATGTGCTTAGATTATGGCTGTTCTCTCTGATTTCTAAAGGGGATGAGGAGAAGGATGGGTTCTGGAGAAGAGAAAACCCCCGGTACCTGATCCAGTTTCCAGTGGAACTCCGCAGGACGGAAGGTGTCAGCTTGATCAAAGTCTTTGCGCAAGAGGAACACCAGCCGGCAGTTGTGCACGTACAGGGCATAGTGGTGTCGGTTCATCTCTGAAGGGAGAGACCAATAAGGTCAGTGACCTGAATTACCAACACTTTTGTTTAGGTGAACTTGTTTGAATGCAATATACACCTAAAGGACCGAATAGGAGAAGCCCAAGTAATTTCCTTTTCTGAACGTGATGGATGACTGTGGTTTTTGAGGAAGCCACATCTGGTGAAAGCATCTTCCTGAAATATGCCCTATTGGTTTTGTTTAAGGAAGCGTTATGTCCAAACTAATAAAGAAAACACAAACCAATATGTAATTTAATTTCTTTCAGAGAAGAATTAGAACTGTTTTTTCCCCAAACTAAATAATAAAAAAAATTTAAACAAATTTTTTTATCAACCAATTCCTATAAAATCTATGGATGTGTTCACAAAGATTATCCAAGAAGAGAACCGGTGTTTGAAATGTGAGCAGACATCAGTCCTCTCAATAAGCCATGAAGTCAGTATTGCTTAGAGTAGCACCACCCCACCTCAGTAACTTTTTTTCAGACCAAATTAAAGGGGGAGTGATGGCCAAACTCTACTAACTTTGTTATGCCCTTTGCCGAAGACTTTTTCAATACACAGACTCACCTGTCTTGTCAGAGTTGCAGAGAATAGTCTCTTTCTCTGCTCTTAATCCCGGACTAGGTCCATGTTTCATCCACAGAGTGATAGTGAATTGGTCAGTTAAATTCTTTGGGACTATTCCATCTGGGATTTTGGCTCCTTGCTTTCCATCAAATTTGAAAATCATGTCATTGTTATCCATGAGAAGCCCAGCTGTCCAGTTAGCCGTTGCACTGGGAGACGGTAACAGGTCAATGGCACCTGAGGAAGCTCCTGCAAATGATATATAATGAGTAATATGATGAGAGCCTAGTGAGAAAACTGTGAGGATTAATTTACTATAAGCCAGGGTTCTGGTTCACACTTTTTAGGTTATTTTTCACTACCCAAATGATCTTTCCTTACAGAAGGAACAGAAATTGCTCACACCACTGTGCATATCAAAGGAAATGTGCTTTTAAATAGGTATATGTTTATCTTAGCTAAATTATGGGCTCAAAGAAGAAGCTTCATCCCTCACACTGTCTACAAAATTTTGGAAAGATCTTTTTTTTTTTCCACTAGAATGAATCTGTGGGAAAACTCCAAAATGGAAGTCTCTCCTATTGCTTGTTAAACTCTCATTCAGCAGGACGCTTGGGGAAACTACCTTATTTTCCCAGCTTAAGATCAGGCTTGTGCAAGAGCATTTGGGTAATCAGTACTAAGCTCAACAGGTTCTACTTTATTTCCCCATATTTTTAAGAATATTTATGGGTTACTTTGGAACCTCATCCTGTTTGTGTTGATTCTGCCCTGAGAACAACTAATGGATTATGTACTTGGGAGATTTAGCTGGAAGAAATCACCCTGTTATTTCTAATAACTGTCATCCCGAGCTGCACAGCCGAGGGCATACACAGACCTGGAACAATACAAACAGGGTGTATCTGCAGGTGTGCCCACAAGAGTCTCACCATGATACTGGATCACTGCTTTTCCCAATGCTGATCCCCTTTTCTTCTGACAGGCTTCCAAGATATTGAAGGGGCCACTGCATTAAGCACAGTTTTGGACTGAGACCCCTGAGGCACTCCTTATGTATTGAAGTGCTTGTTTTCACAAGCAACTTCCAGAGATGGCCACACCTCCTCTCCCCAGTCTGCATAGTGGTGCTGCAGGCTTTGTGCCAGGATAAGCACATCCTGATGCTGCTTGCTGAATTGAACCAGACTTGGCTTAGCTGGAAGCTAACCATCCAAACAAAACCAAACCCAAATTACTACTTTTCAGTCAGAGCAACAACTTCCCCTGAGCCACCTGCAAAGCCACAGAACCCAGGATGGAAGAGATCAGGCAGGATCTACCCTCTCTGCTGGATCATGGCCTTGAATCTGTTACTCTCTTTCCAGATTTCAGTTTCCCCATCTGCCATAGGTAAGAATTAACAATCCCATTATCTTCTATTATATCTATATTCAGAGGGAAAAGACAGCACCATAACCATTTTTCCACCATATTCGAGGCTCCTTAATTGATTTTTTTTTTTTTAGTGAGATTTATTCTGGATGTTTTTGCAGCCCAAATTGTGTCTTATACACATTCTTTATTTTTTATTATTGTTGGATGACAAGGTGAAAAAATGCTTCCTGAAATGCTTTGAGGCAGAACACTAATAACTTCTTGACTTTAAAATGACTCGAGCGTAATTTAATCATTTAAACTGCCCACCTTGACCGTCAAAGTGAGTACAAATCACCAGGTTATTGAAAAATAGACTTAAACCATCAGTCATACCAAAAAAAAAAAAAAAGAATTTTAATGCACTGTTCTTAGCATCTGAATTCTCTAGATTTCCAACAGACAAATGAAGAAATAAGCACAGGATTTTTAAACTAGGTCCTTAATGACAGAGAGACAATCTTGCATTTTTATATGGCCCAGATGAATATTCATCTGCAGTCGTTCAGTCCAGCACTCTCTGCAATCACACAGTGCTTTACTGGTAGAAAAAAATTCAAGGTTTTCTTCCTTTTCAAAGAATTTATTAACCCAACCATTAGATACAGTAAAGTACTTTCTGGGAGAAAATTGATTTGCAGAAATAATTTAACCTGCTTCCACAGGAGTTCTCTCTACATTAAGAATGGTAATAAACACTAAATACCAAAGTGTAAGCCAGTCCAAATGGAATTCTGATGTCAAGTTCACTGTCATTTACAACCATTTTATTGAAGTCTAATTACAAGTTTCTACCTGTTCTTTTCTGTGAAGATATGGAAACCTTGGACAAAACCCCTCATTCTTTCAGCACTGAAAATTTTCCCCCCATTTACATATACTTTTTAGATTCTATTTTCTCCAGCGCTTCACGTTCCCTTCCTTCACAGATGAGCCCTGGAGGTTCAGCGGCAACGCTGCCAGGACCTCTGGCCACCCGCTCAAAGGCTGTCTCAACTACAATGGCAGTAACACACCTGCTGAAATGGTTTTGGTCATCCTGCTTTTCACCAGCTTAGGCCTACACGTGGCACAGACAATGAATTTAAGATTGGACTGGTATGGGGAAATATCTAGTTTATTCAGGGGGAAAAGAGAAATACTTTGAAGTTCTCTTTCCTACTGCTTCAGTGTCAGCCGGTAGGGTAGTCAAGCCACACTCTGCAAACTGAACCCCCAAGACTTTGTACAGCCTTCCTCAGCTAAGAAATTTCACAACAGTAGAAGGTACTTACACGTGAAATTATACTATTATTGGATATAGTTGCTCTTAGTATTTGATGTCAGTGTAGTTGTGTGGTGGTTTAGATCTTGTAGGTAGTGATCTGCTCTGAATGACTGTGCCATTTGCAGCTCAGGTTTCTAACAGGCATAAAGAAACATCCTTTTTGCTGCAAACACATCATCTTAGAGGAGGCAAAAGTACATGGGTTTAGCTACAACATATTTTTATTAAATGACTAATATTTTATGAAATCGAGGCCCCAGTAGGTCACATAGCCTTGCTTAAACTTCTCAGTTTGAATGTCATTAACGTGGTGAAGATGCATACTGATGGCAGAAGGGCTTTCTCCTGCATTTCTAGGATGCCAGTCAGTTGAATAAAGACACAGGATTAAATTATGGTTATTTCTGTAATCTCAAAAAAAGTAATCTTCAGGTTGAAAATATTCAGATTTTATGAGACTGCTACCACTCCCACTCACCTCTAGCTCATTACCCCAGCCTCCACAGGTAATTGGTAATCAGAACTGCAAGCTATTTTTCACTGGGAATTGGCTTAATAGTTGTTAATATTTTAGTAACACTGTCTGGAAAAGTTCATTTACAAAATTATTTCTTAAAGGTTAGCCTATTGATCTTAACATATCTGCAACAACACTGTTGTGTTATCAAAGCAAATGTAAGCCATGCACCAGAGCACCCCAAACCAAAATCCATTTGTTTAAATTGGAAAAAAAAAAAAAAAGGTACATTTGCTACTGTAGCTCAGACAGGAGTCAGGTAAAGTGATATTTTGGGGAAGATGAGAATTAATGTTCCACACATCAGGGCTTCAGATGAGGGCTCTAAGACGACAGGATTTAAAGGAGGAAGAGAGACAGCAGATCTCAAAAGGCAAAAGATAAATGACATAATGGCTGGTGATTGCTTTGCCATGCACATAATCTTAGAGTCACAAAAAATACAGCAGTAGCCTCAAATATTTTAGTCTACCTTTCAAAATTAATTTTTACCTTTTAGACGAAGTTCACAAAAATTGGGAAAGGGAAGAAAAAAACTAGAAAAACTTTCTCCACCAGGATACCTCTTTCCTGAAATTCATGTTTCTTAAATAATTTTGCTCAAGTGATTGCCCCAAATGTTCCTCTACTTTTTGTTTTCACTCTGGCACAGTACTTGGCAGCAGAACAAGAGAGCCGAGTCAGGAAGATCAAAACACAAGATGAAGATTCAGTTCTTACCAAATTCTATGGTCTTCCTACGATGGCAAATCTATACCTGAAAAGTCACTACACTGTCACACCAGTATTAGTAACAGAAGGAAGAAAGAGTGAGAAAGAGGTAGAATGAGGGAAGAAAAAAACTAGAGAAGGGAAGGGGAACAGGAGAGAGGGGGAAAAAAAAAAAAAAGAAAGAGTAAAATGAGGAAGGCAGGAAAAAGAATGTAAACAAAAGGAAAAGAAGAATAAAGCACCAGCCAAATATCACCACTCCCTCCATTTTCATTGCTAGAAAGCAAAATGAACCAAGTGAGCTAAACTCACACATTGCATGCTTACAGGGCACACAGAGTTGGTGCTTGAAGTGGAAATATATTATTACTATTATCAACTGAAAGCCACATCCATACCACATAACTTCTGCAGGGATTTTTCTGAGTACGTCTCCCGATCACAGCCCTTTCCAATGTAGTTGGTCTGTAATTCAATGGTGGTATGTATTGAGGAAACTGGTCCATCACATGTTTCTAGATGAATGCTGGGAAACAAAGGTATGCTGCCAGAACCAGGCTTGTATTCAATCCGTTTGTTCCAGTCTGGAAAAAAACAGCAACAATAAAAAGGTCCAAGAGTGATTAAAAAACAGAAGGGAGTTATATAATTTTAAATGACTTCTTGTTCTCAAAGGTCACTGTCAAATACAAAAAGCAAAGTTTTTGAACTTGGCATCGATAAGTTATTGGTCTAAACCAAACAGATTTTGGCTCTCTGTAGAAGTGTGTCAGGCTCAATTAAGCAATACTACTGCTGCTAGAGTCATAAAAGCACGGGGCACATACATAACCTGACATGAAGTGCTAACTGGTGTTAGTCAGGAGCTCCAGTGTCCATGTTCTGGTGACAGACTAGCAACTGAGGCTGTCTGCTGCACTCAATTTGGTCAGATTTCATAGCTTTGTGATACACAACCAGTGCCTCCAAATACCAGGCTGTATACACCAGTCTCTCTGTGACCAAAAGCTACTGTAACACATCCATAGTGCCACTTCTTGCCTTCAAATGCCTTACTAATTTTGTGCAGTGTTAATGACAGAAGGTTACAGCTGAAAGGTCTCCTCCCACCTTCAGCCAGACCTGACCAATCTCTGGTTTTGCTCATGAAGATATCTGACAGCCCACAGCATTTCAGCAGTACCCTGCCTTAGGCAGCCAGCTGGCCATGTGGCACCACTGTGCCTCGCAGCGGAAGCATTTCATTTTTCCAATCCAACTAATCATGATGTTTGCAACCTGCTTCAGAGAGAACCCAAACAAGCAGCATCAATTTACAACACGTATTTCAGCTATCCTCACAGTACCCGTTTTCATAGACTCACAGACTGGTTTGAATTGGAAGGGACCTGTAAAGCTCATCTGGTCCACCCCCCCTGCAGGGAGCAGGGCCATCTGCACCTAGAGCAGGGTGCTCAGAGCCCTGGCCAACATCCCCTGGGATGGTGCCAGGGATGGGGCAGCCACCACCTCTCTGGGCAGCCTGGGCCAGGCTCTCACCATCCTTATAGGAAAGAATTTCTTCCTCCTATCCAATCTAAAGGTACCCTTCTTTTGGTTTGAAACTGTTACCTCTTGTCCTGTCACTACAGGCCTCAGTAAAAAGTTTCTCTCTGTCTTTCTTCAGAGCTCCTTTTAAGCACTGAAAGGCAGCAAGAAGGTCTCCCCAGAGCCTTCTCTTCTCCAGGCTGAACAACCCCCACTCTCTCAGCCTGGCCTCATAGGAGAGGGGGTCCAGCCCTTTGGTCATTTTTCTGGCACTGCTCCTCCTCATTGCTCTAACAGATTCATATTTTTCTCATGCATTTAACCAACTCCAGCCCAGGTATCATGCAACATAAATTGCCACATTAATAGGGAAATATAAAAAGTTAATTACTTTGAAATCACAACACTATTCAACTCTGCTACCTCATGTGTACAGCTGTGCAGCTTGCAAAATTCGTCCAAAGAAGTACTCTTGCATACACAGCTGGAGTTTCTCTGAATTTTTTTTGATCCTAGGTAAAAGAGGACTTCATAAACAGAAATATTCTAAGTCCTGGAAGTCAATGGAATCTCTTAAAGCAAATGGGCAAAGACATATTTTCTAAGTATCAACAGAAAGTAATGCAATATATACATTATATATATCTCCATTTAGTAGGTGAAGGAGTTTGGTGTTTTTCAACAGACCTCATTTTCACAGAATCACAGGATGTTAAGGGTTGGAAGGGACCTCGAAAGCTCATCTAGTCCAACTCCCCTGCCAGAGCAGGATCACCTAGAGCAGGGCCCATAGGAATGAGTCCAGAGGGTTTTAAATGTCTCCAGAGAAGGAGACCCCACAAGCCCCCTGGGCAGCTTGTTCCAGAGCTCTATCACCATCACTGTGAAAAAGTTTCTCCTTATGTTTCTATGGAACCTCTTATGCTCCAGCTTGCACACATTGCCCCTTCTCCTCTCATTGGACACAACAGAGCAGAGCCTGGCTCCAGCCTCCTGACACTCACCCTTTACATATTTATAAACATTAATGAGGTCACCCCTCAGTCTCCTCCAAGCTTGAGACGCAGCTCCCTCAGCCTTTCCTCAGCAGGGAGATGCTTCACTCCTTTCATCATCTTTGTGGCTCTGTGCTGGACTCTCTCAAGCAGTTCCCTGTCCTTCTTGAACTGAGGGGCCCAGCACTGGACACAATATTCCAGATGAGGTCTCACCAGGGCAGAGTAGAGGGGCAGGAGAACCTCTCTTGACCTACAAACCACAACCCCTCTAATCCACCCCAGGATGCCATTGGCCTTCTTGGCCACGAGGGCACATTGCTGGCTCATGGTCATCCTGCTGGCCACCAGGACCCCTAGGAAAGGTTTTCAGAAAGGTTTAAAAAAATATGCTTGCTCCCAACGTCTTAATCTGGATTAAAAATTTACTGGAAAATCTGGAAATCTGTGCAAGACATTTGAAATGTAGAGCAATCATCAGTCCAGAGTCCAGACAAAGGGGATAGGATGCTGACACTCGCTGGGCTGCCTTTCAAAAGTCTTGGATTTTCTTCATTATTTTTAATCCAAATGGTAATCACGTAGCATTTTGTTCTCAAGAGGAATCTGAGACTTCATGGACCATTCTGAAAATACCCTTAGTATCTGTTTTTACTAAAATCTTTGGGACTTGTACATCAGTGACTACAAGACAGTTACGACTACTTTATTGCCTGTGCGCACATCAGCTGAGTTGCTATTTCAGTGGTAATTTTCAGGGAATAATATTCAGCCCATTCATCGCATATTAAGCTATATTTGATCTGCAGTATTGCTTAATTTGTCTGCAACTGTCAACTTAAACAGTTCTCTTAGAATTTCAAGTATCATATAAGGTACAATATTACAACAACAGATTTCTGTTCCCTATCCATTCCAGAATCTCGAGGTTAATGTTTTTCCAATTGAACAATAGCAGCAAATTCTTTCAGATACTTCAGGTAAAAATAAAATAATTTGCTGGTTTGTATTCCAGCTAGTAATACATGAATTATTGATCTTTACAGTCTTCACAGTCCAACAGAAACATTATATTCCTCTACCCAAAAGGAAAAATAAAAACTCTCATATGTAGCTAAAACATTTCTGACTATCTCAGCAGCTTTAAGCCACATTTTCATTTCTCAGCTATATCAAATTAACCGTCACTCACAGAAGATATTCATTAGTGTACGTGAGATGCCACTGAATTATTAACTGTAAGGTATCTGCAACTGCACACTCACCTCCAGGTATATGAAGAATGTCTTATAAAACCCACGCTATATAAAATGCCACTGCTCACAAGGAAGAGTAATGGAAAACCTCTGTTTCTGCCACATGGACTGAAAGAGGTGTTCCATTTCACAGTATTACCTTTCAACTTGGTAGAAACTGTAATTTGTACCCAGAGATGATAAACCCTGAATGTTCTAAATCACTTGCATTTATCTTGGCTCTAAATTGTAAAACATCAACTAGACTTGAACCAGTGTCTTTGTACCTCAGCCCCCTGCAGCATCAGAGACCAATCCTCATCCTAAATCCCACTAGCCCTTCTTTCACTGACTTAGTGCAGGCTGAGGCAGCTTGCCGAGGAGCCCCTGTGCAGAAGGCATTCCCAGGCAGGCAGGAGCCCATACCAGGGGACGATACACTCCTGTGATAGCAGGACAGCTCTTGAAGGCATCAAAACCTCTGATGCAAATCAGCTGCCTTATTTACCCAGTACTTGTCCCCAGGGCATTTCAGCATCCCAGAGGAGTTGGAGCTGAGGCCAGCACCCTCTGTATCTCACCACCAGTGAGATCAGTAGTTTGGGGAAGTGCATAGAGTTAGAACAACCAACAAGTAATGGCAGTGTGAAGAGCTTACTATGAGAAAAAAACAAGTCTTTCATTTAATTTAGAATGTGGTGAACATCATTATTTTTCTTTCTCCCAGAATAACATCTTGTATTTAGCACATTTAAAAAACCAGCACCTTCCCCTCAGGACTGTGGTGACACTTTTTTCAACTTCTCTAGAACTGACTCAGAGGAAGAGTCTTACATAACCTGAGTCTACAAAAGCCTCTGAATTTCAGATATTTAAAAACTGGAACTTCAAATGTGACTCATGTCTAGGGTTATGCAAACAGTCAAAAGATATAATCCCACCAGAAATGGCAGGTTGCATTAAATTAGCTAAACTCAACCAACCTGGTTCCTCCTTTGACACAAACTGCCTTGTGGCAACACCACATTACAGTGCAAACCTAGAATGGAAAGCACTGTATCCCCAAAAGGAGAGGAAGACAAATCCCATGGGAATAGTTTGAATAAAACTAGCCCTGCAGAAGACTGTCTTTCTTTAGATCTTCTAATTCAACAGGCTTTTACTTGCCACTTGTGGTATAAAGCTCCTCCAGACAATATAAACAGCCTCATCTGGATTATACCTGCAGCATAACAGCATTAGAGTGTAAATATCACAACGTCAAAGTCATGGTTCAGATTTCATCTGAATTATGAAACAACTGTGAAAACTTGGATCTCCATCTCTGAGGTACTCAAACTATTCCAAGCTCAAAAAGGATCAAACTTCAGTGACAGCTTGAGCCTTTAAAAGTAAATCTCAATGCTCCAAATAAATTTTAACAAAAGGACAATGTAAAGACTTTCCTTGATCTTTACACTTAACAGCATTGTGCTTGACTCTCCTTGTGATTAATTTATTATATTTTAATTAATTTCTAATGTTTGACGACACTAAGAATGATTTAACCTGACTTTCCTTTGAAGGAATATGGCACTCATGGGTGCAGGGAAGGTACAACTGTCTCCTTCTGGATGTGTGTGGCCATGAACTTTGATTCCACCCCATGACATTAAAATGATGGCAAAGTAATTAAAAGCAACTGAAAGACAACTACTGTTATGTCAATGAAATGCAAACCTTGTCTCATGTTGGACTGAAGATGTGCATCCTGGCAGTTAAATGTAAGATAAAATCTATGTACTGGTACTAGTGAGTCTCTGCAGCATCTCTACAGAGCAGCTGGAATATAAGGTTCTCACAGCAATGTAACTGGTAGATCATCTGTTTCCTTTGCAGAATCTTCACTTCTATCAATGTAGGCTGGATACTTGGCTAAAGTTTATTCAACTTCTTGTTTTGGTTTTTTGTTCATTTTTTTAAGCTTAGACACTTCACAGATTTGCTGCACTAAACATTTTCCTCTATTAATTTGAAAATCTGAAACCATCTATAATAAATAAAAATATCAGTATACACAAATCACTCCAGACAAGATCAGAAATGTCTTTGTGGTTTGCCAAAAGTACACATATTGTCACAATTTATTAAAATCTTTTTATCTTAAAAGCAGCAGTTAGGCTGCTCTAGATACTGTATGATGACATTTGGAAGATCACTGCACTGTACTCACAAAACTACAGTTTTCTTTCAACACCATGAATTCACTGTAAAGTGCACAGTGCCAGAACACCATCTGCTGCAGCCACCTCTGTAAATACCTGCTGTACAGTTGGGCATTCCCCACGTGCCAGCAGTGGCCATAAGACATTTCCAAAATGTACACACTTTGGTACTGGAATTGAACTAGAGCTGAAGGATTTTTTTACCAAAAGGCACAGAGTAACAGTTGCTGCCTGTTTACTCTCAGGCAGCATTCTCTCTGTATTTATGGACTTTAAATTGTACCAATCTAAGAAAGAAAACCAAACCAAACAAACCCCAAACACTTCAAAGTAATTTTAATTTCCTATTTGAAAAAACAAACAAACAAAGCAAACACAAAACCCCAAGGCACACAAAGCAATCACCTTATCTGTTCTACTCCGTCTCCTGATTAACTCCTCAAAACATCTGGAAAAGGAAAATTTTTACTTGCAAAAAAAGGAAAAATCATCCTTGCAATAGACCTTTAAAGAAATTCTGAATGCTGTTTCTTGACACAGATTACAGGTGAACAAGACTGAGTTAACATTATTATTTTAAGTGTACCATTACTGTTAAAATGGATCATCTGCTGTGCCTTGTCATCTCAGAAGGGAAGTTAGAAAAAAAGACTGGTAGTGCACATATGCCTGGCCCTTTCTTAAATACCTTTGTTTCTGTAAAGATCCTGAACTACTTAAAATAGCCAGCTCTGTTCAGGTTGCCTAAGCAGGCTCCCATTTGTGAAACGGATCATTTTACAGAGGAGTGCATTTGGTAGGATGTCCTCTCGTTAACTGGCCACAAACCAGCTAGGAAGCATCAGCAGAAAGCTACTTCCAGGATCCATCAATGTTACTGCTGCCCAGAATATAATTTTCTGAAAACAATTTGCTAAGTTTTAAAGGGTCAAGCAGTCACTGAGGAAAAAAAATGAAGTTTTTTCTCTTGGGAACCAAGTGAGGAGCTTTACAAGGGCTGCCACAACTCCCACCCCTGCTGGCAGACATGGGCTGTGCTGGGGAAGTTTGCTAGAAACTACGGCAAAAACCAAACAAGGATTAAGTATCAATTAGGATCATGCTTCTTGTGTGTGTTTAATAACACACACAAATACCATAAATAACACACAGAAATACTATTTGGGGTATTTTTATGAAATTATATTTCCCCCTATTTTTAAATTAACATCTGTGTGTATCTAATATATATATGTACATGCATACGTGCAGTAACACATATAGGAATACAAATACATATGCATGTACACAAAAAATATAAACACTTTTAACAAATACTGCAAAATAATCTTTAAAGTTGTGGGTTTTGGGGTTTTTTTAAGGAAGAACAGATCATTTCACATCCAGCACCACTAGACATACAACAAAATTAAAAAACCCTAATAAACATCTCTAGGTGTGACAGCTGATCCACGAACTAGTGACATACAGGTGGCAGGACAGCTAAATATGATGCCACATACAAATTTGGCATGTTAAATACGATGAGTTAAATATGATTTCTTAAGGAAATGAGAATCAGAAAATCTAACCCAGCTGAAGCCTCTCCACAGCAAAGAGGAGACTCAAACCACTGTCCAAAGCCCTGCTAAAGCACCACGGTTTGCTAAGAGATGTGAATGCAGATCTCAGCAGCATAAACAAATATCCATCGACACCTCAGCTTTCTGCAGCATGCTGACAGTTTAGAAACACCCCAAAACAACAAAAAAGAGAGACAGAGACATTTGGACTAGGGCAGGATATCGAGTGGTAAAATCTGCTGTTACAGGAATTAATTGCAGTGTTAATTACTGCTGCTAGTGACGCAACTGGAAGGCAATTCGACTTGGGAAGTCAATAGAGAAAGAGGATATCCCAAGCGTAGAATGAGATGACCTTGAGTACTGGTGTTCTAGAAATACTGCCGTGTAGTAGTGATATGAAATGCCAAGTCATGCTCAGGAACTTCAGCAAACTGTTGAGTCATCACTAAAAAAGGACACATAGAAAAAGTGCAGATTTCATGAAGTCAGTAACACCATGTCCATAAGCCACCAGTCTTACATAGCCTGGCATTAGAAAGGTAGTCTTGGAATACATAAACCACTTTGTTTTCAGTAAGAGGCTATGGTGAAAAGAAACATGGAAACACTTCATCTGGAGTGTTTGGGAAAGATGTATTTAGCTGGAATACCCACACAGAATTTTCTGGGGAAAGAAGCAGCATGTCCTGAAAACCAGAGTAAAACAGGCATGACTGCTTTGTCTGGTAGCCAAACAAAAGCAAAAATGATGCTGATACAAGCACAGAAATGAGCATAGGCTTACATAAGCTTTGAGCTCAAACATCAGAACTACTCACAAGTTAAATTAATTCTCAAATGTCTGAAAATGGGTATTTAAAGAGTGGATATTCTACTAAAATGGTGCCATTCAAGCTAATAGGTGAATGTAAACATTCTGTGATGATTTTCTTGTTTTAGAGATGTATGGCTAATGCATGTACAGCTGCTCCCAGACTAGGCTGGCATAAAAGCTCCCTGCTTTGCAATAAATCTCATTTTTTAAAATATGAGTAAATATAGCTAACAAAACACACGCATTGCATTCTAAACTGCTAGGTATGTGCACAGGAAGAACAGAAATTGATTTATATTTATTGCAGAAAGTATTTGGGCCTTTAAAATTGTCCCTGAAGACTAGGAATATTATTTTCATAAGCAAGGTTGCTGTACTTGGCCACCCTCCTCCAAATACCCAATTGCTTTAGTAATCAAATTGCTCCTTGTTAAAAGCACTGACAACGCAAAAGGCAATACAGGTCTGGTATTCCTCTGTAATTGGAGTTTACTAGAAAGCCCAGATGAATAGCATTCCAAAATCACTCAACATGTACTGCAAATAGCATCTGTGAAGTAAGTTGACTCAGAAGTGATCTAAAATCACTCTGCTACTAAAACAGAAGGTCCTGCCCTTCTCTGAACTAAAGAAAGATTATATTTTGGTGGGAAAAGCAAGCTGCTCTGACCTATATGTGGCCTTTAAATGACTATTCAACATTAAAGAGGTGGAAAGAATGTACCCTTTGGTGGTAGCAAAGCCCTAGGTCACCTTACGGAGCCCTACATGCCTTAAAAAAAAAGTAGTAATATGCAGTGTCTTTGATACATTAACTACTCATTAAATATTTTCACAGTTAATTAGGTAGATAAACAAGAGAAACTTTTATTTCAAAACCATCTTTAAGCAAACACTAAGTGGAAAGTCATTAATTTTTTAAGGAACATCTTTTTTAAGATTAATTTTTAAGGAACTTCTACTTTAACATTACCTCAGGTAACTAGGTTAAGTGAGTATATGGATTCAGAGGAGTTGAAAGTAAGGGTAGGAAATCTTTTCACATTAGTAGAACACTTTAGGCTGGGTGCTGTGAAATCCTCTTTTCTAATCCAAGTCCCCGTTTCCTCTCAAATGGGTAGTTAGTGAGCATTGCTTATGCTAAGGCCATATTAAATTTGGCAGAAAAAAAATAAGTCCTCTTTGGTCAGAGGAGACAATGTGACTTCATTTTTTGACTGTTGTCTTTGCTACATATTTCTCTCCCCAAGAAACACATGAAACCTTCCCTGCTTGTTTCAGAAAAGGTAGAGCCCTCCTATACTTTGGAGTTATTCAGCTGATTGGTTTAGAGGAGCTTTTTTTTGTCTTATGCTGTAGTAAGTGCTTCCTGGCTGAAATCAACTGCATTTTAGTGAACAACCTGACATTTGGTTTAGTTTTCAATAGTTGAGCAAATTTCTGGCAGTCTCAAAACATATTTTAAGTTCTCGGGGATGTGATTTTGCCCTTCATGTTTTTCATCTGATCCCCTCTTTATTCTCCCCCCATGTAGTGTATCATTCGCCAGACAGCTTGATACAGGAGTAATTGTTTTAACTTTCATCTTTCAGCACACTGTTTTATATTTTTTTCATTTGCTGTCCCACTAGAGGGGACAGTAACTTCAGTTTTATGAAGACTGTTCCTAAAAGTAGCAGAAACAAGAAAAGACAGTATTAACCTATCATAAAATGAGCTACAGAAAACATGGTGTAGATTTCTGACTCTTTCTTATTTTACCTCATGGTTGGGTTTTTTTATTGAAACTACTATAAAGATATTTAATACTGTGGTGCCAGAAGTCTATCTACCCTGCTTTAAATAAGGCAGAAGTAACTTTATAGAAATCAATATCTGTGACATTAAAACTACTGTAGTGAAAAGAACCACACTGCAAGTGAATCTACACTTAAAAATGTAGAGTCTGATTTGTGTCCATGGAACTGAAATAAAAGCAGAGCCCTGGAAGGGTAGACTGAACCCCAGAGCATGTACTGAAGATAACAGGGTTTTTCTGAATATGGAAACCCACTAATTGTGGTTAAAAAAAAATAGAAATTGAAATAGAAAAGTAACTGCAAATCTACCTATTATGGTATCAGAAATATTATAATCTAGCTTTTCTTTATGATGTATTCTCTTCATGTAGCTGGCAGTAAGGGATCATTCCATTGTTTGAAAATCATGACAATTAAGACACCTATTAGCATACAGCATTAGTATATAGCATAGCTGTGAAAGTCACTTGACAAAAATCATCATTGAGATTTTCCATAAAATTTTAAAAAGGATTCCTGATTAGGAATTAATTCAATTAATTGATTTATATTTTAGCTTACTTCGGATACTAACAGAAGTTCAGAATGGTCTGCTCAAAATGTTCTGATGTCAGTTGGGGTCGAGTTTGTTTCTAATGTAGCCCCTCAATAGAGCAGAAGGAGATGTTTGGTGAAGATGCCTGTGTGGGAATACTTGCTGATTGTATCTTAATGTCCATCTTCATAGGATAGGGAAGTAGTTCCTTGATTTAAGGAAGACTTAAATGCTATCAACCCAAGGGAATATTGTTTATTGCACCGAAGTTTTTTAACGCTGAATTTGCATTAGACTGCTACAACCTCTATTCATACAATCATTAAGGTTGGAAAAGACCTCTAAGATCAAGTCAAACTGTCAACCTGACATTATCATGACCACTAAATCATGTCCTGAAGTGCCACATCTACAAGTTTTTTGAACAAATATTCACAAACTACTCCTAATAGTCACAGAGAAATGCATAATATTTCAGATTACTAAAGCCAGTACTTTTTCAGAGCTAACTGCCAATGCTGTAAGTTGAAATTCCAAGTATTTGTTGAAGGTAACAATGAAGAACGGAAAAAAACATACATCATATCTTGGCAACTTCTATATTATAATCAAAGGTTCAGAATATTCTTTTCTATCAATGAATCAATTCTACCTCCTGTAGTCATCTGATCTTTTTGAAATATAGCATTGTTTAAAAGAAGCTGGAGCATACTTGCTGGCTGGCCCTTTGTGGGGAGGTCGCAGTGTGACAGACACAGGAAAGCAAGAACACTATAAACAGCCTCCATTCCCAGTCTCCAGATTTCCCCTAAGAGAAATTTAAATATTTCTACAAGTATTATAATTAAAGTATTATAATTAATGACTTAGAGAGAACTAAAGTCATAGCTACCCAATTGTTCACCTAAAGACCTTATACCCTGACTAAGCGAACATTATCCCCTCGCACTTTGTGCCATTTGACCCGGAGATGTGACGGTGAAACGGAGCAGTCGCCTGTTTGACAGACAGATACAATTCCACATGGATGGCACAGAATATGCTAGAGCAGAACACACTGAGTTATTTCCTGTTTTTCCCTTGCCTATGATAAAGACCCACCAGGAACTAGTACATCCCTGAAAAATTACAATGCGGTTCTGCTTTAAGTGAAGACCATGAAAATGGCATCACAATACTGCACACATTTCACTACACGGTCCTCTAGGTCAGGGCTTCCCATCTGACAAAGAAAACCATTTTCCTTCTAAATGTCAGTCCATAAATGTACCTTCAGGTACAACTGTCAATCTGTTTTTTTCCTTCTCTATAGGTCTTTTCAAAAATTACAGTTGTGTCAAGTTAGTCCTGAATGACATCTGCATAAGGTGATTACGTTCAGCCCTCATTTTCATCTTAATTCTTTGTAATTTGTGACATACCTAGCTTTTGAGTACATTGCCAGCTGGATTTTTCTCCATTTTAGACAAAGTAGACCATAGATCCTTACAAACTTTTCAGAAAATCAATTCCTGCTGAAATGTCTCAATATGAAGGCAGTAATCAGGGTTAAAAAATGCTGCTGGATGAGCGCACCTTGACTCAGGCACGCACCTGAAAGCCAATTCTGTACCTGGAACAAGATAATCTGAACAACTCTGGCTCACATGCGCAAACAACCTTGTCATGGTGGCTTCAAAAGTTTTATGTAAAGGAGTAGTAGGGGAAAGGCAAATCAGCAGCATTTTTGTAACTTGCAGTATATTTAGACCGAATCATAAAATAGCCTATTAGAATATAAATTTGCCCTTTTTTTTTTTCTTAATCTGATCTTTGTTCTGACTAGTGAAGAACCATGGCAAACATAAACAAGTATGGGACTATTATCCACTTTTTAACAGGCTTGGAATGAGGTAAGCAGAAGAAATAGCGACAGTTTTCTTCACCACTGCAATAAGCACCCCAGTTTCCTTACTGTGGAGGAAAAACACCAAGGTAAATGAAAACATAGAAACCAAAAAATGAAAACATAGAAACAATTAAACCTTACCTTGCCAGCCTGGTTTGCACACTGGTTTGACATTAACTCGTACTAAGGCATTTTCTGTTGCATGTTTTTGCCCACAGTCAAAAGCCGTGACCATTATCTCATACTGGTGCTGTTTATCATAGTTCAGTTTCTCAGTGTTCCTGATGTTACCTATAGATTCAATATAAAAGAACATTCAGAAATTACTTCTTGGCTAAACACATACAGACTACATACATTTGGGTCCTGGTTAATTAAGTCCTTTGTGACCAGAAAGCAATTTGAAGCACATGGCACATTCCCCAGACAGGGCAGTTATGAGGAACAGAAAGTATTTTCTTTCTATCCAGCAGAGAAATAAAGTTCTTAGGCAAATGTAAGATGCTAGGGATATAATATGGGCATGTCTATGTTAGAAAACATCTGCTCAACAACACTTGCTAAAATAAGACCGTCAGACTAATTAGCAGTTATGTCTTGAAATGTGAAGTATGAGTAGGTGCAACACACACCGTCCCAGAATACAGTGCTTTAACATGGCAGCCACGTTCCTGAGATCCACTGCTAAACATCTCCCCAGCCTAAGCATCTTCCTTTTTCCCCTAAAGCTATTATCCTGCAGCTGTGAGAGAATTTTAGCCTTTCAACACCTCTTCCTGGGCTATTAAAAATAGGAATATCCCCAGAATCACCTTCTGTGTTAGAGCACATGGAAAATAACTCCGTACAGGTTATCTGCTGAGCTGGACACATACGTAAAGACAACAAATTACTCATTTCAGGAACAAAGACATTACAACTTCCACAAGGAAATGGAAAGCTCTTCCTTGGAGTACTTCTTCCAGATTGGAAGATTACTGTGCAGAATGTATGTTTTTGTTCAGCATTTTATTCCTGTCCATATGCACTGAAATGCACTGTGTACTGCAACTGAACACTAAGACTGCTTAATAGCTTTCATACTTTTGCTTAGGGCTGTTGGTTACACCATCTCTTTGAACTAGAATGTTCTGGAATTCAAGGAACAAACTTACTCTGGATCAGTGCTTTTAAGCATGGATCTGCAAAGTCAAGTTGTTTAGGCTAAATTTGGGATGGGGAGCACCCAAATCCTGGAGTTTAGGCCAATACCATGGTTTGACTCCCACAGGTGCTGGTTAAAGTATCTGTTGTTAGGCGTGCTGGCATTGTTTGGGCTGGAGATTTGGTTTCTTTTTTTCACTTGAATGAGAGAGAGGTGAAAGCGGAAAAATGAAATCAGTCTTTCACCAAACCTCCATCAGTTTGACAAGTGCAAGACTTTTCGCAGGTGTGTCTCTCCGATGCACGCTCCTTATCTTGTCAGAGCCAAACACTTTCCTGACTACGACCTGAAAGCTAACTTTAGTAGTTGGATTGAAACTGACGCAAAACTGTTCAGGTTTAAATAGACCCCTACATCTGCAGCTAGAAATCAGGCCCAGTACCCCTTTTTCTGTTGACCGAGTCTTTAGCCCTCCTTTTCTAAGCAGGGCACAAAGGGGGACAAACTCTACCACTCATTTTGTGTCTCAAATGGAGAAGCAGAAAGACCTGCTGAAGGCAAATATGGAAGCAGTAGTGATTCCTACAGCTTCCTTGGTTCTCTCTCTCATGCACCTCATCTTCCAGGCATTGGCAAGTCTGCCATGTCGATAGCTCCTCCCCTCACAAAAGCAACTGCAGTAATGTATCAACTACTTTGTTATTTTTGAGTTAGTAATTGGCAAAACAATTCAATTTACCCATTTTACTATCTTGAGTTCCTTGATTACTAGCTGACTAAGAGGATTTAATGGAAGAACTGCCACTGTGTACTTAATTATTCATTTAGTATCTGCACTGTTGTTCTTTCCGCGTTATATTATTTCTTACATGGATCTTTTTATTTCCGTATTTGGTTCTCCTTGGTATGATTTTAGTGCATGATCAGCAGAGATAAATCTTGAGAAACCCAAATTGTCTGAATCTATATTAGCAGACTGGTAGAATTTGTGTGGCACATAAACTGTCCTCTGAGATTTATAAATCATTAGTATAAATCATTACAATGTATTTGCATGTCATTAAATCTGTCTTTCAAGATTTGTATTTCTTTAAGGTCTTTTAAGAGTTGGACTACAAAGATTCTGACTCTCAGGTGTTCTGAAAGGTCATTTGGATGTCTTGAAGATGTTACTCAATAGTTTATTGATTTCTTAATTATTCTGTTTTTCTATTACCTCTGATGCTTTATTGCTTCTTTGTTATTTTACAATTTAATCAATATGATTAAAAAATTGACAGAGAAGGGAAGCACTATAAATAGAGACTATTTAAAGTTTTAGAGACCACAGACTGAGAATTTTTAGTTACATCTTGCCCATAAACAACTAATAACATTTAAAAAAAATACTAAATGGGATAAGTAAGTAGTTTTCTATACAGTACCCAAGTAGGCCATAATTTATTTATTTTTTTTTTCAGTCTTTCTAAATCTCTGCCTTTTTCTGGAAATACCCAAAGAATCAATTTTACTAGTGTTATGGTTTCATACACAATGTAATTTTATTCACCAAAAAATGACATACCAAGAGTGAAAGACACAGATGTAAATGGGAAGCTTTTAATGACCTACCCTGAGGTGCCTCATTTACTAAGATCTACAAGAACTGCACCAGAACTGAACGGTGCTTCCTGTGCCAGTGCTGGGTGCCTCACACCTTTTGGGGATGTGAAGTAGCCTGTGCACTGCTACAGTCTGGAGGGTTCTCTCTTCCTTTCTGCAAAAGTGGAATTATAATTTTACAAGACCATCAAATGCTCTCCGGATTGATGTAGGTACAAGAAACAAGTTCTGCCTAAAAAAGACAAAAGATCTGCCATAATTAAAAAGCTGATGGAATAGCACGTTCATCTTCCTTTAGGCCTGTGTTTGTGGCTAGTTTCACAGGCTGGTGGTGGGAAAGACCCACCATCTGGGACTGATAATGGCCACAGTTCCCTCACACAGCTTTCTGGGGTCCTCTGCAATATTTAGATTTGATTCTAAGCTTCTGGTTAAATGCTCTTTCTGGGCAATGAAATTCCACGCTTATGTTACTGAAAAGCAGAAGAAAGTAATAATTTGCAGAAGACAGAAGAGCCTAGAGTTGTTTTTCACAATGGATAAAAAAACTATAAAGAAAATCCTAATTAACACAGTATTCAGACTGTCCCAGGCTTCTCATACATCTATTTTAATAATCCTATAGGTAAAAAAACCAGGCACAATACCAAAGAATTTCCATCAGAGAAAGCTCTTCTGTCAGCTGGCATAGAGAGACATTCTCAGCAGTGAAATGTGTTGGAACTAAGGAACTTATTTCTGTCACTAAATAAAAGTGCAACCATCTATTCTAACTCCGTCTCTAATCCCAGTGGGCTTAAGCAATTACCATTATCTCAAAAAATTGCAAATTAGCCTGCAATTACTGTTGATTGTGGCAACATTGTGCTTTTAGTGAACAAATAGATCAAAAAATATTAATTGAATTGACCAAGAAACTGCAACTATTACAACCTCCTACCAATTATTCGCTGTGAGCTTTAAACTCATGTTTAAATCAATGATTTTCTCCTGGCCTTTGGTGAAAAGCAGGTCCCAGACACATGAGGACAAAGATGTAACCAAGGATTCCTGACACTTGACATGCTTTTGATCACGCTTCTGACCGTAAGGAGCCCGTGATCACTCATGAGCCAGCTGCACTGCGTGACAGGAGCTAAAAAGGCATAAGCAACAGAAATGTCTGTTCTGTATCACATTAATCTCAGTGTATTTTTTATCCATGATATCTGTCACAAACCTGGTATGAAATTATGAAGCCACCTGCAACTTGAGTAAGTAACCAGCCCCATACTGGCAAGTTGTGCAGTGTTCTGGAAAAATAATGGTTTCAAACAGAAACACTTCCTTTTACAACAACATGGGGAAACCTCACAATTAGAAGAGAATCGATAGAGAGAAAAAGCTTCTAGGGAATTGCACAAAAACATCTACCTCCAAACGCCCACTTCTTGTAAAAAATCCTTTGTGCAGTTTCTCTGGCAGAAGATGACTGAGCCAGCTGACCTCATTTACTTAAACACAAACACACTCATTATGATTATAGCTCCTGTATTGTACACTTGCCTTCCAATGTATTATAACAAGATGGGTTTTTTCCCCCCAATGTCATTTACAATTTATTGATGCTAGCAGGTTATTATCTTTTGATGCTCAGCTGTGCATTGTGCAAGAACTGCACAAATAAAGATGAATGATTTCCCAACATGCAAATGACTGCTTAGAGGAAACAACAGCTCCATGCATTAAGTTCCCAATTTGGCCAAAAATCAGATTTAACTTCCAAAAAGTATTCCCAACCTAGATACAAGATGGATTAACTGCTTCTGTTAGGAAGGATAAATCAGAGTGGTGATGGACATGCACACAGGGTGCTTGTTCTGGGGAAACAAGTTCTGGGAGCACAGGCATGTCCATTTTGAACTTCTGCACAAGAGTGTGCACGTGAATATCAATGACAAGGACTCTTATCTACAAAGTGATACTGCTGAAGCACCTGAAAGACAAAGCTGCTATTTTGTATTTTCTGTAGCAAGCAAAGAATGAGAGGATCTTCAACATACTTTTAATGCAGCCCAGTCACCTCTCCCTAACTCAGGGTCAAGTTCTGAGATTTTCCTTGGTGACAATTTGACTGGGAAATGCAGGAAGCTGACAGACAGGGCTACCAAGGTCAAAAAGTGCTGCATAAGGAAAACTTAATATGATTTATTATTTTTTCTGTAATATTATTGTTGTGGTTGAGTGAGAACAGAACTAATTCTGTTCAATGATTTTACTTCCCAGCTCAGTTCTTCTAACCAACTGCACTGTCTGAAGTTAGCAGCTGTTCTCACAGACAGTGTCTGCTTCTAGCAGTGATAACACCCCATGGTTAGAGTTACTGCCAAGGGTTGGTGAGCAGACCAAGGCCACT
>WUAM01000287.1:7533516-7644399 GCA_024336885.1 Actenoides hombroni
CCCCAACTCACCCCTGTATTGTTGAGGTTGGTTTTCTGAAGTGGAAGAGGTAACAGTTTTGAAGCCGATTCTGTTGAGAAGCAGCCTATCACCACCATCCGTACCAACCTCATTTTGTAGCATTATGCAGTAAGCACTAAATGATGTGTGAAATAAAAACAAAGTGGAATGCCGGCGTGCTCAGAGGAGAGAGCTCACAGAGAGCTGGCTGCTAGGGTGGTATCGCGCTGTGCTGGACAACTCGCCATAATAGTCTTTTCCAATAAGAAGAAAATACCTATGAGGTTCAGAGGCCACAGAACAGGAAGAAACTCCCACACTAATCAAGTTTTCACTTTCAGAATTATTTTTTTTTCAATATTCTCCTTCCCCTAACCTTCTCTCCCACCCTGTGCATTTCTTTTTTCTCCTCTTTACAGCATTCCTTATTTATCTGAATGCATTAGGATAGAGAGGTCTTCCATCTGTGCATTCAAAAAGCTTTGCAGCCAACAAGCAGAGAACCTATAAATAGCATGTTTTAAAGAAACCTTTAGGAAGATCAGTTCTCTTTCTTTGTTTATTCAGTCACAGAGACACTGGACTGCTGTCCGAGAAGAGTAGAAGTGAATTAAAATGGCTATGCATCACTGTCAGTATTCATGGCAAAGGCATTATCAGATAGAAATAAATTTGCTAAACAAAGGAAATCAGTGTCTCTCTTTTTCACCTATGCTGGTTTTCCCAGGCTAAAAATGAAGCAGCTCACAAAATGTGTATCCTATATAGTGCCTGTCTAAAACATGTCACTTACTGGCAGGAACGTTAACTCTGGAATTCCTCCCTGCAAATGCATGTTATTTTGATAACAAAACCCCCTCACGTGTTAACTTTCTTTCTTTAACATCCAGAAGATCCGTACACAAACTATAAAAGCACATTTATTTCCCATGTAGTGCAGGACGAATGATACAGACAAAGATGTCAGCAATTAATTCCTCCTGTTAATTCTGCATTTTGAGTAAACTTAGAGGAGCGTAAGGGTAATAGAGGGGTGCTGGGTCCTGTGAGCCACCACAGCTCTCACTGTGTTTGGTGGACTTTGTTATTAAATATCTAAAACAAATATTTATTGGGGTACTTTTATTGAATTTAAACCATTTTAGTCCTGTACATCAAACAGATTTTTGTGTACTTTTAGGATCCTGGAACTAAAAATAGATTTTAAAAATATATATAAGCACCTCATAACTTAACATTCTGGACACTATCTGGCTCTTTTAGAGAAAGAGTATTGTTTATTTTAAATTAATTTTTTTCTTCCTTATATTAATAGAGCAAAATCTCATGGTATTTTTTTCCCTGAACATTCTGAACAGGCTGCAGTGATTTTTGTACAGTACCTGAATAATATCATGGTGATTGCAGCTCTGGAGATTCAAAGATCAAATGCAGCACATTCATGGCCATAAAGCAAGCCCACTATACTTGTCTAAATTACTAATCCACAAGAAAATATTAAAGACTTCCTGCCAGAAAAACCTGGCAAGATGCAGAACTGATGAGAACACATTGCTATACTCAGACAACTGCTCTGAACGTGCAACTTTTAGCTTTGCCTCTACTAATGCACAATGCAGCCTTCAGAAAGTGAAATGTCACTGTGGCCGGTCTGAGGAAAACTGGTAACTCCTCTGCATGGTAAAAAAAAACCCCGTATTAAGAAACCCAAAAGAATCTTTTCAGAAAAAGAGAATACTTCGAGAACTCTTTGTTGTAGTTGATTAAGAACACCACAAACGTACACAGAGAGGACAGGAATACATGGAAGTATAGAGAATATATTCTGAATATACATCATGCTTTTTACTTTTCCCTCTGATTCCAGAAATGAAAAAAGTAAAAATTAAAAAAAAAGAAGTAAAAATGTGGTCTGTCAGTCACAATATTCATATTTTGCCACCAATTATCTAAGATAGATACTACATCCTGTGCAAACTTTCTGCTCCTTTTCTTAAAATGCTTTCTGTGTAACAATGTGTTCATGGAAGTAGGATAATAAGACTTTAAAGATGTATTCCATATTAGAAAATCCCACACAATTCTTTCTAAGCTGTAGCTGGAGTTAGAAATGGAACGAATTCAAGCACATAGGCAGATCCAGAGGTTTAGAAAGACCAAGGAAATGACTGCGTGACAGTGCTCATCAGGACTCTGATACCCTGATTCTCCCGGGGACTGGTCCTTGTTTGTTGCCACCCTTCACACCCAATCCATCAATCTAATATTCTTCTTTCTCCGTTTGATTGTCATTTCCACACTATCTCCAGAACATTCTTGGCTATAAGCAGCTGATCTCCACCTGCATTTCCTAAGCTCCATTGTAGCCCCAGGGAAGATCCTTCTGGTAAGCACTGTAATTCCAAGTGGTTTCATCCTCAGAGCTGAACATATTCCAGGAAAACAGGTCCAGTGCTTACCAGATACTGTATTTGAGGGAAGTCATGCTACCTACTGAGGAAACTCTTTCTTTGGTTCTGTGATTGCTCAACATCATCCACAAACCAGTGCAGAAGGAAAGAAAAAAATCTTCCCCAGTAGCTCAGCCTACTTTTTTAGTCCAGATGTTCCCTTTTTTCTTTATATGATACTGGTTTGAAGGCAGAACACCACGCCCATTCATTTCTTACCGTGACTGATGGTTTAAAAACCTTTCTTCAGTAGTAAATTACCTATCCCTAGAATAAACACAACCCACACAACATGGGTTAATTGAAAGGATATATCCTAAGACACTGATGTCCACCGTGGTGGAGCATTTTTCTTGTCAGCACTGTTGAATGGATGGCATTGGGAATGAAGAATGCATAGTAAATACTTGGAGTGAGAAAGCAGACAAATGATCACAGGCAGAAGCTGGGAGCAGGACAGTAGCTGAATGGCTAATCAGCTCAGGAGCACGAAGGTGAAAAGCCCTGCTGAGCTCTTCCCCTTGTGTGCACCAGATATGGTAACGTTCTTCAGTTTTGGAGGTTTCCTTGATGAGAACTTTTTACTAGTGCAGATTTCCAGGCCACGAATGATTGAAGGGTCTTCCTTAAATGATACACAAGTAGCACGTATTTTTAGTGTCCCTGGCAGACTGTACCCTCACAGCATTTTTCAGATAACAGGTATATAATCTAATTTACACTACAGTGGAAGCAATTGTAAAGTCGTTTATCAGACTCCCATTGAGAGACACTGAATACTGTCTCTTTTATAGATGTGTGACAGATTACTCATCCTTTGTACACCTTTCTTAAATTTGGGGCTTTTATGCAAAGGGTTGAGGAATTTGCTCAACTACAGCAAGCTGATATGAGCCAAGAAGCACAGTAATTTAATTCACTGCTTGTCCTCTTCTGCACATCCAAATCACTGATCATTTCCTTTTACTCTTCAGCACCTTTGGCCACACTGACTAACAGCCTTTGTTCAAGTTTGGGGTTGAGTTAGACTGGTATTCTGCACAACTATCCATAAAGTACTAGCAGCTAAAAAATAAGAGCATGAAATACCTCACAAGAAAATAGCATGAAAAGTAGTCAACAAGAAGCTGGATGCTGCAGTGCTCAGGTCTCAGCAATTGAAACCTGGACCTAGCAGTGACAAATATTTGTCCAATATTAGAGCAAGCAGCTGCAGATTAACATTAAGAAATAGAGAAAAAACAGCTGCAACTTGACTTCCAACCCTTTCGAGGATTTATTTGCTTGCCTCAGTACTGAGTTCACAATTTTTCTTCTAGTGACAAAAGCGTTAAAAACTAGAAAGGATTTCAACATTTGCAATAGAAGGCAACAGGGAAAAGCTATTAAGAAAGGAGGACCAAGAGAGGATGGCTAAACTACCCTCTTTCCTTGCTTCCCCACAGTTTAAGGTTCTGTCCTCCAGAGATTTTTCTGGTGTGAAAACTTTGTAGTAGTTTCCTTTTTACTGGACCATATTCTTAGGATATGAGCAGTGCCTGGAATCTGGAAGCATTTATGGTTGTGATGACTGTGGAAGCTATTTCACAACAACGCAAAATTGTATTTCTTTTATCCTGTTAATTTTAGGAAACGCATCCTGTCAAACGTATCTGGGGTTATACAAGCAGAGAGAATAGGTACGTGACAGCTCCTTTGGACAAGTGTCTCCATCTCACAAAAAGCATCTGCCCTCAGACAATAGCAGGTCATCTTGGCTACAGGCAGCTGCTCTGTGCTTTAGTACTTCAGCAGACAGGCTAAATGCTGGAGTCTGCCACTGAAAAGATGGCAATTCCTGCAAAACTCTGTATTCCTACAGGGGTTTACCATGCCCAGTCTGAAGGTACTGCTGGCCCACAGAATCTCTGGGTCACATAATACAGACACATCCCAGGCGGTCAGTGCCTGAATATCCCCCTGCTGCTGCTCACAACAGTGATCTGTGATGTCCTGACACAGAGAAGGCTCTGGAGGGGGCTGTTTCTAGTTATTGTACCACTATATCATACAGGTCAGGGGCCTGCATTATACTTTGTGCTCCCTGGGACTGTTTGCTGCAATCTTTAAGGGATATGTGACCACTTAACTTTTCCAGTCATTACTATAGTTTTCAAGTGCCTCAAGAATATCCCTGTTACCAACCTGCAGTGGGGTTTTTTTATAGTTTACACAGGTGTTGCAGCTACCCTGCCTCATGCTTGTTTTCAGTCGTGAGTGGAAGAGAGAAGATATAATGGATATATCTAATTTATCAGGGAGGACCCAGGTTGTTAAAAGATCTACCAGGTACTTTAATTTCCCTACACATCTAGTTTTTGTTGCCAGACCAGCTTTGATGTTGAAGAGAATAAGAAATAAAAATCAGAGTTTGACTGGTTTTGTTATGACCTTCGTAAGAAAATTTTAGTTCACAAACAACTACTGTGGGTGATTCATTTGTATCTGCTTTCAATATCAATATTGATATTTCTCTGCTATCTTTCATAAAATTACTCTGGAGATATGGTAGTGTAAAATAATTATTAATGAATAGAGGAGATTTTCTTACTGATGAATGAGAGAATTTATTGATGTCCATAATATATCCCTAGAAATGATGACCAGGCTATTATTTTGGTGGTAGTGGTAAAAAGCTGCATAATCTGGTTATTGGAGTGTGACTGCTTTCCGTCTTCACATTCTTGTTCTGTTAAATGTTGTCTGTTGATGGGATGCATAAAAGGTAACAGGCACTGCCTATCTGTATATGAGTTAATATTGGTGGGCTAGGTCTTGGATTAATTCAGACCTTTTTTGCAGCAGCTTGCTTAAATTTGCTCATAGGTTTGCTTCATGGGCACTTGGAAATGCCCATTACGTGTGCAACACAAAGCTCTAGAGAGCTCACCCTGCAAGCACTGGCTTCTTCCAGTCCATAAGATGGAATAATAATACCAACATGGAAAGATATGCCACTGCACTGTGCAGTGGCTGCCAACTAGGACGTGCCAGCAACGGGCAACGCAAGAGCCCCTCACCTTACATAAGACAGCAGTAAGATCTGACAAGGAGGGACGTATGGGGTGTTCTTCTGTAGCCCTTTCCCTGCACAGTACTGTTAAACAGGCCCACAAAGTTCAAGACTACAGCTCTAATAAAAAGGCCTAATTAGAGCAATGTACTGTGGTTCATTTCTTGCTCCATTTGATCTCACTTAGTAATGATTCAACAGTTTGGAAAACCTGTGATTGTCATTTGGCTAAAAAAGGTTTAATCTGGAAGAGATCTGTGAGGAAGTGGCAAAGCAAGAGTTGCTTCTTTTTGGTAAAAATTACTTTTTAATTGACTAGTTCAGAATTCTACTCTCACTCCTGAGAAATCTGGGAAATGTTTGACTAGCATATTTTGTTTCGATTTTGGAAAACATTGCTTACCAAGGAAGGAAAACCTTTTATGTTACCTGTACACACTATAAACTGCAGTCCACAAAGGCACTCTGCACAAGAAATGCTTAGAGGAAACAATAAGCAAATGCTGCCTCTCTTTGGAATATAAACACTCAGAACAACAGCATTTTATTACAACTGCAAACAATTCTAAAGAAGAAATAATTCTTATTTTTGGAAGCACCTATAATACTATTGGTGATTTTATACTGAAACCATTAAAATTCAGCACATCACCACAAGTTTTTTTACTGAAATGCTATCACAGGGTCTCACTTTGTGACAACACTGGTATTCATTCATGTGAGTGTTTGGTTTTCGGAGCTCTCCATTTCTCTCTCTTATTGCTGGACTTAGTTAAGCTTGTGGGAAGGACTGGAGGAGACAGTGCTAACTTCAGGGTTTAAATGATTAGACCAGGGGATGCCCAGGCTGCTCAGAATATTGGGCAAACAATCCCACTATGTGAACATGGGTTTTCAGAGTCCTTCAGAAAAGATTTGAATGCACTCAATTTCAATTCTAAAGTAATGAAAACTTCAACAAAATAACATCAGAACCAAAACAGCCATGCCTGACATCTCCTATATTCAATGTTCATCTAGAAAACAGAATTTCCACTGCATCACCAACTCCCTTCACAAAACACCCAAAGGCAAAATATATAGAGATCTATAACACACGTGAACTTAAGTATCCCAGAAACATCCTGTTCTGGCATCTCACACCTTATGAGAATTCTTGCTGAAAAATCCCAGTCAATTCGGACTTCAAGCCTTTTCTTTGAGATTTAGGGAAAAAAGTAGCTTTTCTTTTTGCTATGATACATCTCTCATTTAGTAGAAATATTTCTATGACTTATGGTGGTAAATCTCTCTTGTCAAATCTCATGAGAAAATCAAAACTGTAACTTGAACAATTAATTCCTATGACTAAGATATGGCCAGTTTGGTCAAGCATGGACATGCTTAAAAACTATCTCAAAACTTTCTGCACTTTAGCAAGTGTGAACTCAGAACTTCCTGTAGTTCAGTTCCAACCTTATTAAGACATGACCCCAAGGCTCTCATTTGTAACTAAGGTGAAAAACAGTTGACATGAGAAGCTCCAAGAATTTTTTATAAAGGTGACATTCTTAGGCAGCTTCAATGGGGCAGGAAATGATAAGTTCTCAAATACCTTGACCCTTTGCATTTATTCCAGGAATGAAGAGATAATTGAGTTCAACTCCACCGAAATACAAAAGCTTCCATGATGATAAAATACACAGGAGCCACTAACTGACTGCGAGACAAAAATGAAGTTGTTCCTACTTGTCAAATACTTTTGTAAAAATACAACCTTTTCATTTTTGGGGGTGCATCTATTTTTCATGTCTGGAAAAAAAGAAAAAGATAATTTCTGCAAGGAAATACTCTATGTAGAGGGAAAAAAGGTCCATTTCCCTCATGTCACACTCTCACACGCTGGCACGTTCACAAAGTTAACATTGATTTAGTGTGCATCAGGGCAGATCACCGTCGAAGGCCTGTGGAGGGAAGCTGCTGGTGCTGAGAATGCAGTATCCAGACTATATGTGTTTCAGGGATTTTACTTTGGAATATTTATAACCTGATTTATGGCCTGAATGCTCATTAAAAGTTGGGGCGCATCAGGTGAGCTCTTTGAGCACATCTTCTAATTTAGTTTTATCTGAGAGCACAGCAGCTGCCACGCTCTGAAACAAAAGCACCAGAGCTAATTAGGATGTTCTCTTCAAAAGCATGAATCCTGATCCAAACTAAAGCCGGTTCATGTAGACCGACCATCCCTAATTTAAGCACCAAAGCATCACCAAAAGTGAGCATACTGAATTTTAAACTCCTGACTTTCTAGCCAAAGGGGAGGCCAGATGAATAAATAACCAACTCTTTTGAATCGATGACCCGTATTTCAAATGGCTGCAGCCCTCTGTCACATTATCCTTGCCCTTTCTTAAGTACCCTCATACCTGATGAATGATCCTTCACTAGAAGTCCAGACTGGTTTTGTAATTTCTCATATTTTATCTGTATTATCACTACAGCCTGAGTTTGAAAATGCTGGGTCGGGTTTGCTGCTGCAGTTAAGACTCAGAATTACACACTGACTTCAGAGAATATCCCCGAAAAATGTGTAAGCATTTAGTTCAAAGTTTTTTGATTACAACACTGTGAGTGCACATTAATATGGATTTCCTTTTCTATTTCATAACTGTAGCTCACAAAATGTGTTTGTGAAGTCAGACAGAAACTCATGGTTGCTTTCTAAAGAGTACTTGGCAACAAGCTTTTATATAATAACTATTTCTTTATACTTTGGGAAGTCTTCTTAGTGTTTGGGGATGTGCTCCTCACAAAGAATACTGGCATTTCGTTGCAGCCTGGTGCTGAATTCACACACTATTATTTTGCAATTATTTATACACTCTGCAATCTAAGAAATAGACTGCTATGTGCACCAAAAAACTCTGGCAGGGGGTGAGGAGACAATGAAATGCAATCATGCCCTGAGGAACCGTGTTACTGAATTGAGGCATAATCAATACAATCAGAAGTTCAATATGGAAATAGAAATGATACACTTGTTGAAATATTTGTCAAATATTTCCCACAGTTCTAGCTTAATGGAAAGCATTATCCAAATCTCCCTAGCAGAAGCAATCATAGTGGCCACGTGTAGCCTCTGTAACTCTGAGATAATCGAAGCAGCACACAAGCAGCTCACTGCATGTGCTTAAGTGCTCTGCAAACACCAGGCTAATTTCTGCTCTTATTTGCAAGGGTTAACTGCAGCTATTACCATTATCTGCTAAAACGATCTGGGCAGTGAAGGAATTATTGTGTGCCTTGCAAAAGCAGAGAGAATTCCTTGTCCAAAAACATAGAAGCTGCACTGGGAGTAAGACTTGAAATCTTGCTTTCCCTCCTGTGCTGAAATTACAGTTTACTCAGCAGAAAAACTAAATCCATTGGTAAGGAATCATCCATTGGTGATTCACAGGTACCATCTGCAAGCCTTTTTAATGGAAGACATGATATAGATACGTTACAGAAATATAGATATATATACTATAGATACATTTATAGAAAGTAAAATAGAAGGTTTGTTTGTTTATGAAGTTAATAGAGTGATTTCATCTGTGTAAATGAACCACCTTTAAACGACCTTTACTTCCATTACCATGATAGACAAGACAGCCCAGAGCTATTTTACGGATAAATGTATGGTAACAGAAAATACACTATCATACAATTTTAATCTCCTCCTTTTGTTTTCGGGGTGTTTTTTTTTTTAATTACCAACCAGCAGAGCTGACTAACAGCAAGCTACCAAGAATCCTGAGTTTTATAGCCAGGAGGAAGAACACACCAGTAAATAATTAGGGAAAAGCCACCGTGGCCTGCTGCGCTGCATGTGCACACACACGCACACACACACACAGAGAATATGTTCTGTGCCTACATTCCTCTCAAAGACTGCTGGCTGAGGCTGTGTTATTTCATAATAATACATTATTATTCAGTACTGCTGCTGATATATGGAAACATAAGAAGAAGAGATAAAAAACTAATAAAAATAAAGCTATGGGGAGATAAAAACCTTTTTGGCTGTGTAGAAGATTTTTTGCTCTCTCTTTACACCCTACCTTGAATTAAGATGCTGAGATATGATATTTTCAACAGAAGCAATTGCAGAGTGGCTCTATACATATCACAAAATATGTAAGATGTGATTCATAGACATCTGAGCTGGAATTATTATTTTTTTTTAAGATAACTACTGCAGGCTGAGATAAGGTGAGTAGGGATCACCTATATGAAGTACTTTCTGGTTGGATAGCATTGCCTATGTGTATAATAATAAAATTAAAAACCCCACAGCCTTCTCTTCAATTATAAACAGCAGAAGTGTGACTGATTGTTCTCATCTTCTTTTAGATGCCACAAATTTTCAGAGACATAAACATGAAACTGGATGGTAATTTGGGTTTTACAAAGACCAAAGATGGTGCATTCTATTGCAGTTTTTCTTAACCACACGACAAAAGATGAAATAGGTCTATCAGAAGTGAGAAGGCCTAGCAGGGATGGGCTGTAAAGGT
Organism: Actenoides hombroni; assembly: GCA_024336885.1. Taxonomy (NCBI): domain Eukaryota; kingdom Metazoa; phylum Chordata; class Aves; order Coraciiformes; family Alcedinidae; genus Actenoides; species Actenoides hombroni. Next base: position 7,543,557 of record WUAM01000287.1, read on the forward strand.
GGTGTTTGATCCTGTGGTCAGATTCCCATTCCAAGACAACTTATGAAAACGAGTGTTGTTTGAGATTGATGAGGCTGGATCCATGTAAACCAGTGAGGTTTAAAGTGAGGTAAAAACAAAAACCTAGAAAAGCAACTGTAAAATGAATTTATGATTTTCAAAACCAAAAATCAGTTACATATATAACTTCATCTTAAATTTTCATACTACAACTTTCCTTGAAAAAAAGTTTCCTATTTTTTATTTTTCTTCTAAGCTTTCAGACAAACTATTCCCAACACCTTGGTGAACCCTGAACCCAAGACAGTCATCCTTTTCTAAATGACATTTTTCTCCAAATTATAAACAGTGGCAGTCTTCCATTTGTACCCCATCTCTTTGTTTTCTATGATCAATATACAAATATTTACAGAATGCAAAATTCCAGGAAACATATCAAGGTCAAACAGGTTTCAAAGAGAATTTTGAAAAAAAATTTTCTTCCATTTATAATAATTAAAAAAAAATTCAATACTTTTCCTTGCACTCCATAAAAGGATTCCTGGCAGACTGTCTCAGAGCCAGAGGGCTGCAAGCTGCGTAGTCTGAGAAGCCAGAGCAGACTGTCAGAGTGGATCCAGGCAGCACATCAGCTACCAGCAAGTCTCTACCAAAACTCTTCAGCCCTTTTTTCTTAATGAGAGCAGATTTACACAATCACATCGTCTGTTCATCTGTCACACTCTCACATGTTCTTAGTTTTCTGGCCAAATCACAAACTTTGAAACAGGTCTCAAAGGCAGAAAGAGTTTTGATGGGTTTGAGGTTTGGGGTTGTTGTTTGGGGATTTGTCTTTTTTTTGAGGTGGGTGGGGTGTGGTTTCATTTTTTTGAGTTTTATGGAAATCACCAGATGGATGAAGGGAAGAAATGTGCAGTGTAAGGTCACCTGTTCAATTTGTTTTGCTTGCTGGCCTGTCAGCACATGCATAACCCCAGCCAAGTACAGCTGCCTCCCGTCCAGACAAAATCATGGGACATGAGAAGGAGCAGAGAGCATCACAGAAGAATCAGAACATGTCCTGGAGAACATGGTGGTGGAGGGTAAAGGCAATGGGGTGGACAACGTAGGAATTTAACGGAGGTATTCATGAAAGAATGAAGTTGCTTCCATAAGAATGTAAGATAAATCTTCAATAAACTAAGCTTCATTAGTTCTATTGCTTACAAAAGAACATTTTTAACTTAGCTATCACTGTGGAACATTTTAATTACACCTAATTATGAAGCTCTGGCAGATTTTTGATAAAGCCTTTTTTTTCAGATACAACTGATAAATTGCAAGTAGTTTGGGCCACTGCAGGCACCAGAAGAGGCAATGACAAAGGAGCATTTGAGAAACCTAAGTAACATTACATTATGAACTTCAAAACTCTAGCACTTTCAGTGGTAAAACATGTTTGAATGGTGAATACACTGCTGACATTTGCCATCGTTACTATTTCTTGGACACTGCTTGGATTATAAAAATACAGAAACACGAAGGAGGTCTAACTGAATCAGTTAAAGGTCCATCTTCTTAATACCTTCCTTCAACAGAGCTCAGGTGTGAAGGTCCAGAGAATAACATACCAGCAAATGAAGTGTATATGCTGCTTCCTGCCACATATTTCACAGAGCTGGTTTGGAGCCTGATGTTTTATCCCTAAAGCACAGTGTGAACGGGTGGAAGGGTATTCTTACTGAGCTCCAATATCAATACAAAACCATGGGCTATTTTCCAACTGTCAACCAAAACTACTTGCTTCTCTGAAGTGTTCTTTTAAATGTCAAATGAAGAAGTAAAGGACAAGCAAATTGCAGTAAGAATAAGAGTGGAGTGATAAAATGGATCTTCAAAGACATAGTAAGAGGAGGTCCTTTGAGATGGAAGAATATGGAGCTCATTACTGGGACAGTCCCTGATTGAAGGAGAAGAATCTGTGTAGGCCAAAAGAATAATGATATTGTGATGGTCCACTTCATTCTTTCCAACTTCTAAGTTTGTCATTATTTCCACATCTCATTTTTGTTACAAGATTGTGTCCTAATAATGAGGGGAACTGCTGAAAAGAGACTTTCCTGTGGTATTGAATACACAAACTGTTCAACAATGGCCAACTAGAAGTGAATCCTGGGGTCTCTCTTGTAAGAGACACAGAATTAAGAACTGTGTTGAGACAACTTAGTTCAGAGTGGGAGGAAGTTATCTACACCAAGTATTCAGAGATTGAGATTTTTTTTTCACTCCCAAACATTTTTGTTTTTCTTAACTAGCAGCATTCTCTCCACCAGTATCAGTGCAACAGTAATCAATAGCAGAGTACAAACAGCCTGCCAAAACTGCCCTGCCTGCCTAGCAAAATGGCAGTGAAAGAACATGGGAGTGACAGCGACTGCCTTTTGTTGAAACCATTGTTCATGAACTTGCAGGAAAATTCTCTTTTTTAACCATCAAATGGCATCAATACTAATTCATAAGGTGGCAGGAAAGAGACTTAAATTTCTCACTCTCTTTTTTTTCTGTTATAGAATACCTGAGGAAAAATAAAATATCCCTGTTCCCATAGCACCTTGGAAAAAGAATACAAATTAAAATAATCACTCCAGCTTTCTTTTCCACTCTCGGCAATGCTGTCAGCCATCAAACATCAGCCAAAGTGAACAGGGGGGGCACAGCATAAGTGCTCTGGGAGAGAAGAATTTTCTTCCCTATGTAAATCAAGAACTGATTGAATGAGCCAATCATGGGGAAAAAAAAATTATCATCTGATCAAATAGATTTTAGTAGAAGGCATAACTTATCACTGGGGAGGATTTCCTAACCTGTACAATCAGAAGTGGCAGCAATTTTTTATATACATGAGTTAACTCATGTTAAAAAATGTTTTAAAATAATTAAGAAATGGAAAAGATATTTAAACATGTATTACAAGGTCTCAGTTTCCAGTTGGGACTAGGAGTCAGGTGGTATATTACCCAATAAAACAAAACTCACACTTCATCTGCCTTGGTAGATACTCATTTCCTTCTACAGCTGGTAATATGTTGAATGATGGATGTAATAGAAGTTGGAGATTTTCAGAAGTTTGGATTCAAGGAGCACAAACCACAGTAGCAAAGAGATTTAGAAGCAAACTGACTGGCATTCTTGAAAAGCCCTCCATCCTTAGTTCATCTGTTGTGGCCCAAGCTCTCTGTTTTTGTGTTTTTATCTTGAAGCACAATTCTTTTCGAAGCTCTAACAGTTTTGCAAAGGCAGATTGTCAGGAGGAAGGAATAGGTTTTCCAGGTACACAAATAGTATATTTTCTTTCTATGCAATATATAATTCTCAGAATTATGTAATGACTATTTAAAATCCCCCCAGAAGCTTCTCCTAAATCTTGAGTAATCTTGTCTTAAAAGACAAACACACTTATGCTGAGAGTACCATGTATCTAGTAGGAAAACCTGCTACAGAAGCAAGATTAATCAAACACCCAATTACATCTACAGATTAAGATCAATTACAATGTTTTGATTCTTCAGACACTGATGGAGGTACTTACTGGTTTGTCTTTTGTTTACTGTATTACATTTCATTTTGTATTTGTTTTGGGAGTTTGTTGGTTTTGATATTTTTTTTTTTTTCATGATGTGTTTGCTTGTCTCACATGCAAGGGGCCAGAGCAGCTACATCCAAGACCTGGAACCATGTCTACACTTCAGTAACAGGAATCAAAACAGAAACTGATGATCAAGGAAAGGAGCTGAAGCCAGGAATTAAAAACCTAGATGAAAGCATCACTAGCATTTAGCTTTTGACTAACCAAGGAGCAACTGTTAATTGTGTTAGATGGAGCCATGTCTTTTAGCAACACCAAGTGCTTGTGCTTATAAGGGCCTGTCTGAAGGGGGTTGCTTATTTGGCATTGTATAGTGAAAGAGAGCCAGACACTTCTCAAAGGTACACAGCAATAGGACAAGCTGGAAATTCCAACTGGAGAATTCCATTAGATCCAAGGAAATATTTATTTATTTACTTTAACCATGGAAGTGGTGAGATTCTGGAGCGGGCTTGAAGGTTTCAACACAAGTACCTGCACTACTTGACCTCATTTGATCTGTTTGAGCAGCTGAGTGGACTGGAATACCTTGTAAGTCTTCCAAACCAGATTATTCTGTGATTCTAAAACAGAGCATACTTTACAGCAAAACCATGTATCGTAGGAGCAATGAAATATTTACCACAAGGTCTAAAATATGCATTCAGGAAAGGATATCTGAAAAACAACAGCAGCAGTATCTGAGGAATCCCAGTAATATTGCAGCTTATTCTTATAAGGGGAAAAACTAATCAAGGTTACTACCAGCAGACTTATGTGTGAGACACACTTTATTGCTTTGTGGTCTCTTTCCAATTTCTGTTTGTGAGAATGTAGATGCTTCATCTCAATCCTCATAATTTGATAGCATTCCTCCATCAATAACACTTGCCTCCTCTTGCCTGGCTTTGCTCAAGCTTCCTCTAGTACAACTCAGAAACTGTAATCGAGGAGGTGGGACAGCCACAGTATACAAATTAATATTAATGCCTTACAGATCTTAATAAAAGCAGCATCTCCACTTGTTTCACACACTTTCAGGAGGAGAAACCTAAGAATTTTATGATCTCTACAGATTATTCAGCAGCAGAAACTACAGAGAATACCAACACCTCAGACTTCAAGCCAGTTGCATTATTGTGATACAGTAGCTAAAGAAACTAGTCCAGCTCTGTGTAAAGCCCTCCCTTGAAGCCTGGACTAGTTCAGCATATTCTTCAGTTACCAAACACCATTTGTGCTGCAATACATTGCTATTTCTATTAAGTGAAATAATCCCCAGAGAATGCGGATTTACCTTCTAAGAACTTAAATCTCAGCTTAGGTTCTTTTAATATCCAAACAGTTCCCCCTTCTTGAATTAAATTTGGCTAAAAATGGCTAAACCGTTTCCACACTTGAAGTGTTTTGGTTATATCATGCGGGACCATGTCCCATATTCACTTTGTCTCCATTTATTTTAAGTAGAAAAGGCTTCAAAACACTCACTAGAAATCAGAATTAGAATTCGTCACACACTACTTGCCCTTGATTTCTACATGGGATTCTATGAGCTCATGTCCCTAGAGTAGAGAAGAGAAAAGCAACTGATCCTCAAGACGCTTAGGTCCACAGGGAATTTTCTTACTATTCTTTGATATCGTGCAGTTTATTAATAAAACTAAAACTGTGGTAAAGACAAAGCTACTCGGAGCTTGGTCATACCCAGAGGAACCGATGTTTCCAATGTCTGCAGAGAATTTCAGTGCAAATCAGTCAGCTACAAATGCAGAGTTCCCTTAAGACCTCGCTTTGGATTCATGAACAGTATGTTACTGAAAAATATTCTCACAAAAATGTTTCAGGTTTTATAAAACAGCATTTTCTGTTGGTTTTTTTTTTGATTGAGAAATTTTCACTGTGCAAGAATCTGCTGACTCAATGTTTTCCATATTTGTGACATTAGATTTTAATCTACCTCCTCCAAGCCCACATCAAATGTCACTTATTAGGCGTTAAGCCTTTATAGCCAGCACTTTGGCAAAATGTATAAGAATCTAGCATGCTGTTTGTATGGTAGGTAATTAGGAGAACACCAAACAGCCTAACTATGTGGGATATGTTTCTCACACTGCGACATAGATATTGATGTTAACAGACTTAATCATAGGCAAATTTTTGTCCCACTAATATCAACTAAGTTTTGGCAGCCCAGCAAAAAATAAGCTATGCCTATAGAACACCAACGGAGCAACAAAACCAGCTATGTTAAGGCTTATGCTAAGGTTTCAAAACTGGTAGGGAAGAGGAGGAAATCAAGCTCCACCAGAGAAGGACAGTCATTTACAAGTGGAATCACCTACTCATACCTCTGTTTTTAGAAAATCTCTATTTGGCTTAAAACAGGAAATACATTTTGTAACGTTAACTTCCTCCCATGGAGAAGCTCTGCTGGCTCCTGACAGGGAAGTACTGCTGTTAAAGGGACCACTAAGATGGGAAAAAAATGTAAAAAGAAACACAATGACTGTGGATGGACTTAGTAAATGATGGAAAGCCACCAGCATTACTATTTTCTCGTATTCTGCTATAGGAGTCAGGGGGATTTGATATATACATAACTACATATTACCATTTTTATTTTCTTCTGCAGCAAGTTGCCATTTTTGTGAAAAGCGAAATTACTGTCAGCTTCCATTCAGCAAAGACAGCTTCTTTGTCCGCTGTCTTATAGAAGTGTCACCATTAGGCTCTTCCAGATCTGTCTCCTTGTTTCATTAGATTTGACACACATTCTTCTTGGAAGTCAGAGGTTAAAAGGCTTTTGAAATCCAGCAATTCCTTCCCCCTCTCCATCCCATTCTTGATTGCTGCCTCTCTCCTACAGACAGCTGAAGGCTCTATCAAGGTGCTGCTATTCTCCCTTTTACCCCTTAGTACAAATGAACCCAAACTGAGCTTCTACATCATGCTGCTGTCATGGGCTCCTGCTTCCAGACTCCTAAATAAACTGCACCTGACTTGGCAGCTGTGTTTTCTAGCATCAGTATCTTGGCAACAAACAGGATGCCCCAGAGCTTCACGTACTATTTACCTTAGGTAGTATCATTCACGCAGGGATTGTTGCTTGTTGCTCTTCACAAAGAGAGCAACCAACGAGGCTGCAGTTATAGATTCTTGGCTTCAAACACAACCCAAATTTTATGGTAGGCTTTGGAATGTTACAGTGGTTGTACTTCCCTCTGGCAACATGCAGGTTTTTTACAGATTAAATCCAACACAGTCTGTACAAACTGTACAAATTGATAAATTTAAAAAGGATAATAGCACAAAATGAACGTGAAAGTTTGAGTACCTGGCTAAAAGAGTTTGAACTTTACAAGTCACATCCTAACAGAAGTGCAAACAGCCGTGAAGTGGGCGGTTGTGCCAAGGACTGTTCAGCGGGCAGTTGTGCCAAGGGCTGTTCAGCTGGCTTACTCTAAAGCAACCCGTGCAAGTGTTCAAGCCCACCGCTGTATATAAATTAACATTTCATTTCACCTAATCAGTAGCATGTTTTTGAAGGGAAGAATATACCAACTTTTGTCCATGAGATGGGTGTCTGTGACAAAATATTCAGCCGTGCCCGACTTGCTGAAATGAGGGGCCACACATTTATTGCAAGGAGAGCAAGCTGGGTTTACTGCTTGCAGAGAAGCAGTGGGAAGAAAGGGAGCAACTGAGTGTGCCAAAGCATTCGTCTGACCTACAGCCCACTCTCACAAACTGCAGGTGGATAAACAGAGTACGTGCAGAGTGATACAGAGCAGCACTGAGTGATATGGAAAGAAAGAAAGAGATTTCCTACAGCCAGGTAACTTCCCTTTGTCCTTTGCAGGGTCCCATTTCAGGAAGTAAAAAGCAGTGTGTTTTACTCTGGAACTTTTTGACGTCAGGACAGGCACTATTTCACAGATCTACTCATAGCTGTAGCTTAGAATAGTTGTATTCTCAGCTGCTAAGGCATCAGTTCATCCATTTCATCAGAAACAGATTTGTCTTCCCACTTTTCTCCCCATGAAAAGGAAGCAGTGATAGAATTTTGAGGTCTGGCACAATACCCCAAGATTCCACCTCCTACTTTTCCTTTATGGGTTTTATTTGGTTTTGGTTTTAGTGTTCTTCAGCCTATAGCAAGATTAGTGTAATCTGTTATTGAAATATTTGCCTAACTGAGCCCTGTTAATTCCTTCACCAACTTTCAGATAGACTGACACACGTCCATCTGGAAGAATGACTACTGCTTTAGAGATAATGTTAATTACTTCCTATCATTTAATCCTCTAAACTAGTCTTCCTAACTTCCCACTGTTTGCAATGACCTGTAGGTCAGTAGAGTAGGAGATAGGAGTCAGGATAGTAGAGGTAAAAGCAGGAGAATCTCAGCAATTCTGTTTTGTTCATTAACAACTTTAGTCCAATGCATCCCTCACAGACTCAAGAGACAGTCCAACAATGCCAACATTCTTCACCTCCTTGAGCTCGGGAAAAGCTACATGTATTTCAGAAGGTAAAATTATCACTCAAAGTGAGGAGGGATCAAATATGGCCTCAGGTGATCAAACACACGACAGGATAACCATAGCTGTAACATGAAATAACAGGCAATACTATCAGAACATTAAAGACATCCTTCAAGTGAAGGGGTAAAGTCCTTTAAACAGAAGAATTCTTATAAATGAAAAACCAAACATGAATTTCGTGTTCCCAAATATAGCCCCTGTCCTCCCCCTTGCTTTCTCTTCTTCCATATCCTGGCTTATATCAAGATCCAATTCACACAGTCCCCTTCCTGGGCTTACCTTTCACATAATCTGGAATTTGTTTGTAGTGTCCATTTATGCAAGCCAGCAATTTGTGTAATGACACAAAGGACATGTGTAGGATGATGTTCACCCTTAAATCTCTGCATTATCAGTTACAATGAATCTGGGAAAAAGGCTTTGAAACAGATTTTTGACAAAGATAGGTGGAGCTGTCATTCTATTTCATGCACTGATTTGGCTCATAGTCATTCCTACCCTGTCAAAGTGCATAAACTCTGGTGGTTTGGACCTCTGACTGCAGAGAGCTGGATATGATCCTCAGGGAAAATTCCCAAGTCAAAAAAGCCAAAAGAAATAATGAAAGGATAAGAAAAATCACAGAATGGTAGAAGTTGGAAGGGACTTCTGGAGGTCAGCTGGTCAACCCCCTGCTCCATCCAGCAGGGTCACCCAGAGCAGGGGCCCAGCAGCACAGTGTCCAGCTGGGTTGGGAATCTCTCCAGAGCAGGAGACTCCACAACCTCTCTGGGCAGCCTGGCACAGGCTCTGAGACCCTCACAAGAAAGAATTTTTTCCTCCTGTTCAGATGGAACCTCCTCAGTTCCAGATTGCGCCCATTGCCCCTTGTCCTGTTGCTGGGCACCACTGCGGGAGACAGGCTGAGCAGTTGTCGGGACAACAGCAATATTCATCTCTGCAGAACTGAACCCACAATGAAGAGCAGAATGGAACCTACACGGAAGAAGCATCTGAGACTCAATGCACCGCAAATGGGGCCCGAACAGGGACCACGGGTCTGAAAAGCTGAACAGACAATACACCACAAACGGTGCCCAGCGCGGGGCCACGGCTCTGAAAGGCTGAACAAACAATCTCAGAGGTGTAGACAATACACCACAAACGGTGCCCAGCGCGGGGCCACGGGTCTGAAAGGCTGAGCAGACAATTTCAGCGGTGTAGCCCGATTGAAATAATATTGTGGCGGGGAGAGAGCCGGAGAGTGTACGGCACAATCACCCGAGCGGAGAGCTGAGCAACCAGGAACTATGGGAAGAAGTCCAAGACGGTGCTGGAAGTTTCTGTAGAAGTATAATTGCTCTGAGGAAGAAGTCCCCTTAGGAAGAAGCATAGCTTAAGTCCCTCAGATTATATTAAACCCTGGCACCTGCACAAGTGGGTTCACCTGAACTCAGTCATAACAAAAAAAGGGGGAATGGTGGGAGACAGGCTGAGCAGTTGTCGGGACAGCAGCAATACTCATCTCCACAGAACTGAACCCACAGTGAAGAGCAGCATTGAACCCACACCGAAGCATCTGAGACTCAATACACCGCACACCATTAAAAAGAGTCTGGCCCCATCCTCCTGATACCCACCCTTTAGATACTGATCAGCATTGATCAGATCCCTTCTCAGCCTTGCCCAGGCCAGACAGCCCCAGGGCTCTCACACAGCCCTCCATTGGACTCTTGCCAGTAGTTCCCTGTCTCTCTTGAACTGTGGAGCCCAGAACTGGACACAGTTATTCAAATCAATTATAAGAATGCTCTGGAAGATGATGAAGTTGTAGACACTCTAGCAGCCTGAGACTCTACAATCCAATAAAAGATCAAGTAGATTATTTACAGTTTGTGGCTATTATAGTTGTTATTTACACGTTTACCTCATTGCATGCATTTTAGTTGTTGTACCCATACTACAATAACAATTAAGAATCTTATATGCAAAAGACAAAAGAAAGGAATATCCCGTCCTGAAACATCAGAATTTATCTTTGCATATCTGAACCAATACATCCACCCAGTTAAGTTTTGCCCAGCTCCTTCCCTTCCTGCCCTCTCACAGAAGTCAGTGTCCAAATTTCCACATCCTTAAATAATTGAAGGATGAGACTCAACATCAGCCAGTTTATTAGGGCCCGTTCCCAACTGCTTGTTTCCCTCTAAGTAGTATTAAAAAATGTCATGAGGGCAACTCTGTAATAGGTTTTATTTTTCCCATTATCTTCAGCGGGCTGCAATACCACAGAAAAAAACCCCACAAACTCCTTCCCCTTCTGGTGTTTCACACTGTTGTCACAGTTTATAACTAATTCATGAGGGAACTCGGCTCTGGCAATCTGTGTGGACGTGTTGCTGGGTGTGTTGCTATCTGCGCAGGGTGGCAAAGCAATTTCGATATGAGAGATAGCGGAAACTTACTTGGCATTGTACACACAAATATTTTCAGCTTGTCTGCCTGCAAATAGATCGTAAATAATACAATTTGTTCTGAATGACTGATTATGGGAATCCTGCTCATAAATCCTAAACATGACATTTTAAAATCAGATTTTTTTTTTTTTCATTTTTAAGCAATGAAATGACTTCTCCATCTTGACCTGTTTTATCATTTTCTGGATGAACTAGCTAACTAAGTAGGCTGAAACCTTTAGCTGCAAGGACTCATCATACATTATCATCCTCTATTTAGAGCACGCAGCTGATGCTTTCATATTTGTCTTAAAGGAAACAGAAAAACATATATTTATTTTCAACAAAACAAGACGTTTAAGATTCTCATTCATTTCCATGACGTGCTACATAAAACACACCTGAGTGCCTATGAAAGTATGGAGATTTTTTTACCTTCCTGTGGTCCAGATCAACTTGAGGAAGACAATGACTGATTTAAGTTTTGTTTTCATACAATAGCCTGTGTAAAAACAGCTGTTCTGGCCTGACCTGTTCCCATAGGATATATCATATCACAGAGCAATTTGCACCCTCACTGCCAGTCTCACCAAAAAATTCACATTTTACATAGAGTTGGAAGCTATTTTTTGTCCTGCAGAAGACACAATGTTACTCCCTTTAGAGCCATTCTGAAAAAATACACAAAGAGTGACTTAAGCTTATATGGATACATACTTCTTCTGATTAAAAGTGTGCCTGTGCCTAAAACCTCAGAGAACTCGAGAACTTCCTGGTTTTATCAACTTTATTCCTGAGCATCTGCTACTTTTACAGAAGTATTTAATCAAAAGTTTACCAGAGCCAAGTAAGTTATATAAAATAACAAAAATCCCATCCTACCCCGAGCAGAAAAACCTTGCCTCAAGAAATACTTTAAGAAACTTTGCACATATAGGTCACTACGTTATTAAAGGGAAAAGCAAAGTCCTGCGGCACTTAAGGCTGAATCCACATTTTCAATATGAAATTTATTTTCTGGCAGTTTGTAATTTGGCCATGAAAAACTCCTTCAGGCCGAGTTTCTACTATGGAGGCTTAGCTCAACTCAGGTTCTCCCTGTTAAGTCTAAGATCTGGTTCAGACATTAAAAAGATTAGTAAAAATTATGGAGATAATATATTGCTCAACTGGAATTCCCTAACAAGATCAGTTGCAGCAGGTAAGCAACTGATGAAACTGTCAGTGTGTCATTGTTCCAGGCTCATTCTCAGGTTATCTGTAATTCCTATATACACTTACACAAGAGTAACTCCAGACTGGGGAAACACAGTGTCCACGGGCCCAACAAACTCTCTGGTTTTCACAGTCTTTGATTTGAAAATGCAGGTTTTTGAGAAAGCTGCAGAAATTTCCACGGCTATAAAACACATTTACCTAACTTCCAACAAAAAGACCTGAATTTTAAAGCCTTTCAAATACATAAAGACTTGTATGATCACAGCCCCACCTCCAAAGAGATGATGTCAGCAACATGGACCACAGCAGTCTGCCATGGACCCTGCTGAAATAACCAGAAATTCTGAAGTAAACCTGAACGAACACCAGACTAATTAGACAATTGGGATGTGATTTTCTGCATTTTTGGTTCTGGGTTTGGTGGGTGGAGGCTTTTGGGTTTTTTTTCTTTTTTTCTACTGGTCTTGGTGTTAGTTTTGCAAGACAGATAGAAAATTAAGGATTTCGAAAGCAGACTCCTGTTCAATGTAAAATGCTCAAACCAAGCCTCTCTCTCTTTAAATCAGGGTATATACTACAAATGTAATTGTGATAAAACCTGAGGCAACTGACCTCAGTCAGGCTGTTGTCGCTATCTTCACTGCCCGAATATCCACTCTAGCTGGACTTTTTGATCTAGTGCTCAGATATTTTACCCGAAAAATAAGTTCCACTCTTGTTGTTTATGGAATGAATGCCTGGATATCTTTATCAGCAAATTCTTTATAGGTGGAAATAGACTAGGAAATAAAAGGTCTCAAGGGCAAAAATAAAGTATAAAATGCCTAACTCTGTATTCCAGTGAAAACAGCACTTCTTTGGCAGTGTGCTCGTTTCTAACTTCAGCTCCCTATGCTGTCTTTGCATGCAATCCAATTAATTTTAAGTCAAAAAATTTTAAACAGTCCTTGAAATCCAGGATAACTTACTCCTCTCCCTTACTCATTCAGCTTTTTATCTATCAACAGTATTTTCATGCACTTTCCCAAGTTTATTCAGGTTCTGTAACATGAGGAATAAATTTTTGTTCTTTCTTAAGCTAATCTCAGGACAGTGCTGTAGCTTCAACAGGCACTCATAAATAATATTACTAAGCCAGAAAAAAACCCCACTCAACCCTCACTCAGTGTACCCGAATACAAGTTATTGCCTCAGAATACCACCAGCTAAAGTGAGGTTCTGCTCTTTTCAAAATGTTATTTCATCTTTTTGCAGCTTATCACATTGATGAGTTGCCACACCACATCCAGACTAGTTTCTCTAACTCTAGCAGCTGTTGTTGCCTATGGAGAATGTTATCAGATGCAGAGATGTACCTATCTTCACCACAGTCGCTTAACAGAGCATACACAACTAATTGCCTGTTTATTTGCATGAAAAATCCAGTGACTCCTATGGTCGGCATGGGCACAGTGCAGTGGCAAACCCAGGCCATGATGATAGATGGTAAGGAGTATGAAGATTGGTTTCTGAGAAATGTTAAATTCTCTGGGGACTTCTTCCCTTAATTTAAATAGATTACACATCTTTTAGAGCTGCTCAAAGGTAGCCAGTTATCAGTGCGCGGTTATAACATATCAATGCATAAACATTAGCTGGAAAACTAGACCGAAGCAGCTGGTATTAATCTCCAGGTGACACATTTTCTGTTGCTCCAGCACTTTCAATCTGCTGGAGCGCTGGTGGCACCCTGTGGCTAGAAAGCCCTGGCTGGAAGCTGGGTGTCCGCGGCCTTTTCTAGGCCCTCGCTTCCCTGCCACACTGAGAAGGACGCTGTCAATTTCCAGAGAAAGCAAACAAAAGAAACAACCGAGTCTCAGCACATACCGGTAATGTCAAATACTCTATTTAGCCGTCTCTGACAGGATTTCCGAGCATAGGTAGGGCAGACTGTGGTCCTGGAAGTCGTGAAGGAGCAGGCGTGCAGGTCTCGGGGCCGCTCCGAGGTGTCAGCAGGTGCGCAGAGGCCGGTCGCGGGGAGCGGCTGAGGTGAGCGAGGTTCACCTGCACAGCACCCGGCACCGCCAGCCTGCCCTCCGTGCCACAGCCTCCCAAACATTAACGAAATACCAAAAAATGAGCCATCTTGTCAGATAACTTGTCGGTGGGAAGGCGCTTGCAGGCGGGCTGCAGAGGCTCACCCTGTGAGGAGTGGGCAGGGCTGCCCCGGGCCGGCCACAGCCGGTTCCAGCCGGTTCCGCAGCAGCGCCAGCAGCGCAGGGCAGCGCTGCGCCCATCGCGGGGCAGGCCGCTGCCTGGCAGCCGGGGCGGGCAGCGCGAAAAGACGGGAAAAGGGGCCTTGGGAAGAACAGTAGTTCCTCGTGATATGAGCATCGGCCAAAAGGCAGCAGAACTCCAACTGACCTCGTCTTAAAGCTGTCTTTAGCACTGGCCGAAGTAAAACATGCCAGAATCTTTACTTTTCCCTCCTCACAACAAGTGAATCAAAGTGTTGTTACCTGGTTTTGTAGCAGAAAGTCACAGATCTTAGTAATTTATCAACCAAATCCTCCTGGTAATTAACTAAATTACTAAATCCACCCGGTAACTGCCTGGTCAATATATTTTTTCCAGCTATAGGTAGCATAAGTAGCAGCACATCCTTCTCAGCAGCATCCTCACGCAGGAAATGTTTGGAAAATGAGAAATGGAAGTGAAATTAGTATGACATTGGGTAAGAAAACGCAGCATTTTTAAGTAAATGCAAAAGAACCTCACCTGCCTCAGCCTTTTAGATAATTGTCATGACTTTGAGGTTCTGCTTGTACTTTTTATTAACTTGTGGTTTCTACATTGTCTATATCGTAGCATATTGTGGTTTATATTATGCATAATTATATAGATTTTTGGTTTTTAAAAGATATTTGCATAGCTCACCTATGGTAGCAGTGGAATTGTGAATTGCTTTTTCTTTCTCTTCTTCATCAGTGTCCTGGTTTGAGTGAGACCAGAACTAATTCTGTTCAGTGATTTCACTTTTCAGCTCAGTTCTTCTAACTCACTGCGCTGTCTGAAGTCAGCAGCTGTTCTCACAGACAGTGTCTGCTTCTAGCAGTGATAACACCCCATGGTTAGAGTTACTGCCAAGGGCTGGTGAGCAGAGCAAGGCCACTGCTGGATCTCGTGCACCACATTGAGGGGTGCAGAAAGTGAAAGGCTGCACCTGCAGGGAGGAGCGGACAGGACAGGGGACCCCAAACTGACTAACGAGGGATTCCAGCCCGTATAGATCAGATCCGGTATAAAGTGAGGGATCAGGAAGGTCTCACCCCTCTCTCTTTGCCCTCTTGCCCCGCTTTGCTGGCTCGGCTCAGGTGCTCTTGTGGTTCCTTCCTTGGAGCATCTAAGGAGGCCTCTGTCCATTCTGCCTTCGACCCCATCAGTGTGCTCCTGAATCTGGTACCAGAATCCAGCTCCTGGACACAGCTCCCATCTGCTGCAGGGCCCAGTCTGGGACTCTCCCAGTACCTACTCCACAGCATCAGTGGTGACAGTGATGTAATTACCACTGGGGGGTTGGGTTCCATACTGGTTTTGGATATATTTGTATATATTCCATTTTTTATCGTTATTATTTTAATTAAAGCTGTTCCAGTTCCCTTTTCTAATTGCTAAGTCTCTCTCCCTATTCCCTTTCTCTTCCCCTTTGGGGAGGGAGAGGGGTTAACAGATAATATCTGTTATAGGTCTAAGGGGCTGCCCTGACCCTAAACCATGACAATTACATATGCTAGAAAACCAACTAAAATCTAAACTCATAAAAAATTTTTCTTCCATACTGCAGAGTAATAGATGTCCTTCAGTAAGCATCACAAATGTGTAGACCTGTGGACACACACCCTGAAAGTGTTAACAACCAACAAAGATATCCAGAATATTGTCAGTTCTATATTTAGACTCTGCTTCAGAAAGTTCAGAAGAATGGGAATAGCTACAAATAAACCCTGTTAGGTAGGGCTACATGCTGAATTAGGAAATGCCATCACTTAGATAGGAAACTAGATCTGAGGCAGTGAAGAGAACAGACTGAGTGACAGAAAAACATATAACTCATCTAAAATTGGAATTTTAATTGCCACAATAAATTCCTGTGGCACTTTGTGACCAAACGTTACCTAAAAGGGATATGATTTCCCAGTGTATTGGTTCCTTCATTCTCAGAGAGGAGAACAGGATTACGCTCTTGAGTTAATACTCAAGCCAGGTTATCAGCTAATATCATCAGGTAATTACACTATCTACAGAAATCACCACTATCTGTCCAAGAACTTACAACTCCTTCTCCAAACTCACCGTTTCTGTCAATGGCGAACGGAACGTCCGTTGTGACAATTTCATAGTTGCAGATCTGGCTGTACTGTGGGGAACAGTCCTCGTCTATGGCTTCTACCTGCAGGATGCTGTCATAGATCTTCCCCTCTGTCACGGTGGCCTTATACATGCTCTCCTTGAAAGCTGGTGAAAACTCATTGACATCCTTTACCTGGATATGGACGACTGCCCTAAAATAAAGATATCAAAGAGAAAAAACAGCTTAGTGTGACACATCATTAAGTTTGTTTTCAAAATACTTGAAAAGACTAACAAAACTTATAGAGAAAACTATGTAAACAACTTCTAAAATGAGCTATCATGGAATTTCTATGTTGACTTTGCCCAATTTAATGTCTTAATGTGGCACTAGGTAAAAACTTATGTCTTGCAGCTTGTAGGGAGAGGGCTTCACAGTGCTCCCTGTTAAAATCAGTCTGCCTGTTAAAATGAACCCCAGCAGAAAGTCAATGGTATCATTCCACTGTAAAATGCATTACTCAGCAGAAAAAGATAATGATTACAGCAGTCTTACACATTCACTACCTGAAAATGGTCCGTTTATGAACATTCTTAAATTAAATAATCCTTTCACCTTCTGCAGATGAGAATTATATCTAATCCTTTAATTCATTATAATACTGTACATTTGAGAGTCAAAAATAACAGGCCTTTAGAGTTTAATGAGCAAACTCTCAAGGCCTTGCTTTGAAAGAACTTTCTCTCTTGTTTGACAGGAGGGATAACAAAAGACAAAGGAGTGAAGGGGCTCTGGATCAACAGCAGAGCCAGTAGTAAACACTGGGACCCCAGGCAGCCCGATTTATCATGCGGTTTATTACACAAACCAAACCACTAGAAGAAAGTGTAACAAAGTCTGGTCCACATGGGCCAGATTTCACATGGTCAGGTTTGGATCAAAATTTTCCACGGGTGGAATGTGCGAGCTTGTTACTGGTGTGCAAGAGAAAAACACCGCAAAACTTAATAATAAGAAGCAAAAACTGTTTCTATGGCTTGATAGTTATCTGATATTGCCAGCTTCCTTCTAAGTGTGCACTCTTTTTAAATATCCTGAAAGAGTTCAGCATGCACTACAGAGCTAATTAAATTTTTAATTGTCATGAGTCCTGGATGAGCAAAAGGAAGAATGATTACTATTAATCATTTATTTAAATGGCTTTCAGCAAAATGAACAATTTGTACAGCAGTTACACATCTACACGTGAGTTAAATTCATCTTTAATGACAAATCATCTGCCATTTGGTTTCATGAACTGAAGGGGAAAAAAGGCACTGTGCCACTTAAGCTTACACAGGGAATTGGCTCCACGGTAACAAGTGCCACATAGTAACCTTCACTACCCCTCTCTGCCAGAGGTTCTGAATTCCTCTGAGACTTGCTGTCCGAAAGCTGAGGTCAGAAAGGCACTGCAAAGGCAGCTCTGCTGTGGTTTATGTACATGCATATACTGAAAAAAAAAGTCGATTTCTCTTTTCTTACAATTTGGAACGAGAGGAACAGTGAGAAAACCTGTTGAGAATTGGTAAGTATCAATTAAAAGCTAGCTTCCTTGTCCTGGCTGATCTGTTTAGTCAGTGTAAAAATAAACCAAAACTGAGATGCATTTCTCTACTTGAACAGGGATCCTATTAGAAGCTTCAGCTGGAATTGTTGCAGAATAGGTCAAATTGCAGGAGACAAAAAAAAAACTAATTTCTGAAAGGTATAAAAAGTGGATGGACTATTACAACAATGGTTATCTTGGATTTATTTGCTGACCTGACTACAACATAAAAAGGAGCCCTTCAGTTTGATTTGTACTGTACAGCAAATGTATACCAAAGGGAAAAAAAAATTCTCTTTAATTTTCACCCACTTGTGAGATTTCTTCCACTTTGTTCCACTGGATCCTGATCCACAGTCATAGGCCTGGATGACAAAGGTGTATTCCTTCTGCAGTTCACAGTCAATAGGACTTTTTGCTCGAAGACGACCTTCTCCAGATGTTTTGTTCAGCACAACAGCTTCGAAGGGCATTTCTTGTCCATGGATTTTAAAAGCACAGATTTCACCTACGAGGAAGAGAATAAAACAACCATGACCAAAGAGGTTGGTGTCTGGAGAAGTTAGTGCTCATTTGTATTTCACAAGCTGTTACAGATGAGGGAAGTAGGGGCTCAGGCATCAGTTTATAATCCATCCCAAAGGGCCGTGGCTGCTGGTACAGCGTGATGCGGTGAGTGCAGCTCTGGGCACGTACTTCCCTCTTCCTCTGTCATTACTAAATGGTTTCTTAAAGCCCTGCAGACTGTTCCCTAGATATGGTGCTAACATCAATGTTGAGCTAATTATTTTTGAGCTAAATTAAGAAGACTGTGCTTAGATTTAAAAAAAAAAATAGCAGAAAGAAAAAAAAAAAAGATAATATTTTAGAGGTGGCCTTTTCTAACTGCTGTCACTCCTTCCTTGAGCCACTTGAGCTGCCAGGTGGTACCAGATGTTCAGATTCTTGCAGTTTAGTTTCCCAACAGTGAAAAAAACCCTAATGATGCAGAACAGGGGGACATTCAAAATATATCTTGCTTTATTTACAGACATGTATCGTCTGTGGAACAGACGCAGTTGAAGGAACACAGATGAGTGTCCCTTTTGGACACCTCAGTCATGCCCCCCCAATTCACACCCTCATACACGAGTGCCTTCTTGGCAGCAACTCACTCTGCCGCTAAACCGCCTCCTAGAATAATAGATCTATAGCTTCTCTTGGGGGAATACTACATAACAAAACAGATGATACAGGGAGGACTAAAAAAACTGATTTGGACACAAAAGACGACATAAAAACTCTTGTGACAACACGAGTCTGGAAGGGGAAAAGATGCACCGCAGTTTCTGATGATCCTTTTTTTAATCCTTCAAACTGATGGCGAGGGTACGCACGCCAAATTCATTTTTAGCCATTCCAGAAACCAACTTGAAAAATGAAATATTTATACAAAGACCAACGTGGCTTAAATATTTTTATGACACATTAAACACATACTCTTTTATGAGCATGTCAGTCTTGCGACATGCATTATAGATTCAAAGCTGTCTCCCACTCACATAATCCTTTCCCATTTATTTCCAGTTTACAGTTTCAGCCTTTTGGAAACTTCCTTGCCAATCATATCTGAGTCAAATGCCAAATTCTAAATTAACTCTGAATCTATGACCTCTAATTCAAGTCTGGCTCCTCTTCTTTCTTTCTTTATTAGAATATATTGTTTCTTTTTAGAGAAGAGAGTAGACAGTGACTCTCTAGAAGTGCTGGAGTTCATAATTTCTATTATGTGAGAGAAAGAAAGACTGGGAAGGGTGTGTGTGTGGGGAGGGTGGGGATGAGTACACTCAGAGTATAAATACAGGCTGCTTTGGATATTCCCTCAACTACCACCACATATGTTTTCCTTTATTATAATGGGAGCTGAAGCTGAGCTCAGATACATACTGCTGGTATTTAGGCAGATAAATTCCACACTCAACAACTGTAATCAACCTTCAGAATGTCTTCGCAGGATCGGCACGAAGTTGTTTTAATAATTATGAGGCACTGGAAAAACATATTAAGTATTTGCTTGTGGCTGAAATGGTGGTGTGTGTGGTTTCCCAAGACAGACAAAATATGTGCTCTTTTCCAGGCCCTCTTTTATTTACTGTCAATGAGCCCAAATATTGGGGCTGTAGGAGGAGGAATGGATTTTACCCTGAGAATCAGACTCAGAAATTCAAAGACTCATGCTTTGCATATCCATCAAAGCAGGCTCCACAACATTTATGAAGTCCTGCATAAGAAATCAAGCATGGGATGAAGAGAAGTGAAGCAATGTATTCAGCATTGACCGTAGGCACTGATCACCGAGTTCCTATCTCAACATTGCCGAACATACCTCTGAAAAACAATTATCCTAATTCCCCCCCAACTTCGACACTAAACATTAATCTGAAATAATATCGTGGGTTTCAGTTCTATTTCAATTAAACGTGGAAACAGTGTAGATGTGGGAAGTCTAATGGCAAGACACTATTTGTTGTGTTTCGTAGCAGCGGCCTTCATAGTTTCTTAACAAACTTCTCCTCAGATGCACAATCCATCGCAGGAAATCCTACCTTTAGTGGTTTGTGTTTATTATTATTATTATTATACCGATCCACTGTTTGATTGTAAACAGTATAGCCCTTGCAGACATCCAAGCCTACTGTTCTTAAACAAGTGAAATAGCTCAGGGCAGAACAAAGTTCTCAGCCTTCATCTAAGCATTTAATCATTTTTTCCTCTCCAAATGCAGAGGCCTGATGCAAAGCAGTCATAGAAGCAGCACATGTTCTTGACAAGTATTGTAGAAGCCTCTGTATCCCACTCCTGTGCTAGATACTCCAGCTTTATATACAATTCTTATGTTTGTCTTTTACACCCCCAGTTGCCAAAGATAAAATAATGACAGCTGCATGGATTTTTTTTTTGCCCTGCAAAGCCCCCCACGTACCTTTCCCAGTTCTGGTTACAGCAACCACTTCTGTGAAAACATCTGTACATTTTCTCAAAAATTAAGTAAGAATTTGTTCAGAAGAAGGATTCTACCACTGTTTCCAAAGAAATGAGTTAACAGTGAACATGAAAATGTGTAGTAATCAAAACGATTCTGAAATGGTGCCTTAATAACTGTCTTGGAAACGGAAATGACAACAATGTAGCAGCTGTAACAAAGCAGAAACTCAAAGCAGCTTCACCTTTACCCTGGGAGATACACACATCTGCAGGTATATAGAACTGCTACTACTGGACATTACAAATGGTGTCTTGAAAATACAAAGGGTATTATTTTTCACTATAAAATGGAGCTACAGGGCTTTATTTAAACCCAGCTGAGCTAACCCCAGCCCTACCTGATGCCAAGGGGAACTGTGCCAAGCCTATCCTTAGATACATGCTGTCATGCAACTCACTTGAGGAGGAGACAGGGTGTCTCTCTTCGGGCTCATCATCTAAGTTACAGAACAACCACATTCAGGACCTTGGCACCACCCACCTTTCTTCTCCTTTGTAAGGGGGAGATAATTAAGAGCAAACTGAGACATTGTTTTCCTCACAACAGGCAACATAAAAAAAACTTTGTTCTTCATTTCATTGGACTGGGTGTGGGAACAGCTGCGTCTAGGATCACAAGCACCCTGGTGGCAGCGAGTTGATAAAACAGGGTAAGTTGGTGCTAACAGGTAACCAAAGTTCACTGCATGTTCTATCCTCTCCCTTGGCCTTATGATTGCTGATGGAGTAGAGTTTACACAACTGTGTTTAGGACACACGTGTGTGTGTGTATACAAGTGTATTTGTTCCTGCCATGAACTCCCAAATTATTTGCTGATTTCTACTACATTGTACAAAGGTGAATTGTTTCCCTCAACTGCTATGAAAAGATGCAGCTGCACAATAGGTGCTACAGAAATAGTGTGGGAGGGACAAGAAGTCAGATCTCTCCAGCTGGCAAACAGGCCCCACAAAGACCTTGTAAAACCCCAACAACAGGCAAAGCTTCAATTCTACCTTGCACCTTTTTGGTACCAGCAAATCAAAGAGGATGCTTGTCAGAAACCAGGCTTCATTAGTTCACTGCTGGCAAAATGACTCATTTATATTCATACCCTGTTCTGATTTTATTACTCTCAGCCTTTTATTATATTTCTATGTGTGTTTTTTCTCAGATGCACAAATCCACATTGCTGATTATTTATTTAGAATAAAGGGAGTGGTTTTATACTTCCCGAGGTAAGCACAGTGCTCCTGTAAGGCCCCAACATGCCAAAGAATGAAAGCCACATGATCACTCAAATCCACTCACACCTTAGAAAAGACAAACTCTCTGTTCAGGAGAGATGCATCTTGAGTTTCAGTTTGAGGAACAGACACAGGCACTCCAGGACCAGGGTGTCACTGTGCCCTATGAAGACTTGCAGATGAATGACGACACCACTGGTTTTTTCCTTTTGTGTGTCCTTTAAGAACGTGATTCAGCTGCGTGGATCCATTCTGTTGTAACAGAGGTATTTGACAACCATCTGCAATTAATCTTCTACATATACTAAATGACACACCTAGGCTTCCAAGAACTTTATGAACCATATAAATTTGCTTGTGGATATGACTTTCCTTTTGTTATAACTCAAGGTTTTAAACCACTCTTCTCAATGAAATCAAAGTACTCTCAGTCTGAATCAAATTTGAATCTTTAACCCTCTACATACGCTCTCTCCACATAGAGATGGACATCTAAACACTGGCACAATGTTCCTTGAACACCGATCGTCAGAGATCTATTGGCAGTTGGATGGAAATCTGCAAGTAGGCAATGCAGTTAGGACTACTATTTGGACTACTCAATATCTATTTTCTCAGAAACGCAGCACGGACCACGATGTGGAGTTGATGGTGGGTTTTCCAATAAGGTTGTTGAGGGGTTGCTGGGTTTCTTTTTGTTTTTTAATTTTTAGTTTTAATCCAGCCTTCCAGGATAACAACCATACACAGGTTTCTCTGCTGAATTCTGCAAATATCTCCCGCAGTGCAGAGCTGCTGACCTGTTGGGTTGTCACTGTGCCACTGGGAAGGTTTCCTGCTCTCACAAGTGTTTCTATCATAAGCTGTAGCTACTGTTTAAATAATTGCAAAACAGAAGGTTATGTTTTGAGGGAGGAAAAGGTAGTAGTTTGGGAAAAGGAGGCAAAATAATAATTAGAGATGTAAAACATCTTTAAAGTTAGGAAAAAAATATGGCAGTAGCTACTGTATATCCTTTTCCATCTCATTGAAGCCATAGCTACTGAACTCATACTGAAATACTAAAACCTAGGAAGCGATGCCGAAATCGGAAAGAGGGAGGGTGTTCCTAGCTCAATAAAATACAAAAATTATTTCCTCACATCTAATTTTATAGGCAACAAGCTCTGCAGAGCAAGAGCATAAATCCACTGCTACCTTTCCTAGTCTATGGATTTGAACTTGGAAAGTTCAGGAGGAAACGGCACTTGCACTTCAAGTGATTCATTGTTGCCATAAGCTCATACCGAACGAAGCAGGCTTCATTCTGCTGCTGAAGCAAGGACCAGGATAAAAAAGATAGTCCTGTGGGTAGTGGAGCAGCAGCAGCAATATTGGGGTTTCTTCCTGGCTCCAGGAGGAATCCCAGGGAAATCACTTCATAAAGGCACTCAGCAACAAAGCACCTGAAAAGCCTACTCTACAACTTTGGTTAAATAAGCTGGTTTAAGAAGTGTCATTTTTATGGACAAGCTGCGATTATAGCAAGGTACGTGCCCATGCTGCAAGAAGAGCTGACTTGAAGAACAGTAACAGAAAGGTATACTGTTATAATCCATGTGTGGAGCTCCCTGCCCTGCAACAGCGCAAGGCTTGTGTTAACCTCATGTTCCATGTTTGCAAATATCCCGTGGATTCAGCAACCCACCTCAGTGTCACACAGACACACACTCAACACATGGAACAGCTGCCCAGTTCAGTTCGAGTGCTGGGAGACATGGCACAGCCTCTTTAACAGCTACACCATCATTACTGACAAATATTTGCCTTGCTGGTTTTTAGAATACCGCATTATAAGGAATTATTTGAAAAATAATCTTGCACTTCTACAGTTCAACCTGCAAAAAAGGCACACTAGTAAAAGGAAAATTATCCTCCAGGATACAAGGGAAGTGTCATTACTCAGTTCCCAGTTGGGTCATTTTCTGATCTGCTTTTTCATACGTGTCAATAATAATCATAAACACACGGACAGGTCGTGGTCTTCACACACGTTCCTTGTGTTATTTGACTAGTGTTCACTTGAGGCCGAAACATTTGCACTCAGTGAGTGCAGAATTCCTGCCGTGGCAGCAGATAAACATCACTCAGCTTCAGACAGTCATCTTCTAGTAAACACGGAAGCCCAGATGCTACCATTGCCCTAATTCCACATCTGTGTCTGAAAGATGGATCATGAAGCTATTTCACCTCTAGATTCCCGAGGTCTACACAGAGAAAAAACAGAAGATAACTTGTCTGGTGAGGCACTGACTCATTTTACTGTGTATATCCCTTGAAAAAAGCAAACCTATTTTTATAAGGGAGATCTGAAGGCCTCTTGCATGAGGATGTAAGATTTAAAAGGTTATTACAATGCTTTCAATAATTTCTAGCCACAACGTATTGCTGAGCTGTTAAAGGACATATGCTAACAAAACAGGTAAAAGTAGCTAATGATGTATAATGTGACTAGAATATCAAATTAAATGAAGACC
Source organism: Actenoides hombroni (assembly GCA_024336885.1). Lineage (NCBI taxonomy): Eukaryota > Metazoa > Chordata > Aves > Coraciiformes > Alcedinidae > Actenoides > Actenoides hombroni. The sequence goes on from WUAM01000287.1 coordinate 7,568,043, forward strand.
TAGGATTAGGAATGTTGGCTCGTGAATACGTACCGCTGACAGAATTCCTACAGTCAAGCAGGCAAACCCAACACAAATATTTTCTGCAGCAGGATAGGTGCATCAACATGGCCTGCTAGATTTGGCTCCCTTGTGAGATATACAGAGATAAATAGGAAAATGAACAGCACCACGTCCCACTCAGATTAGAAAATCAACAGCTGTTTAGTCCATTGAGGACTCAGCAGACTGACAGAAAAACTTACTTTTTAATTAAACCGGTTTCCCTGGGGCCCTATATCAAGGCAGACAACTTCTGAGATAAAGCAGCTTGGAAAATGTTGCATTTATTAAAATTGTTCCCTCGAATAATTTTAAATGTATTATTTGGCAGTATAGTTGGCCAATTCAAAGCACACTGCTTCTTTTTACTCACAGGCATCAGGCAGCTTTAAGTCGAGAACTATATCAGGAACTGGCTAGGACATAATATAAGCAGAGGACTTGACCACACAAATCAAAGGAGAAGCAAGTACTAGGAGCCAGGGCTGTCTTGCAGAAATAATCACCATAAAATAACTGCAAATATGTAGACTAAACCAGAAATTACTATTGGGCCCTACAGAAAAGTGAGGCAGAAATAAAGGTTTATTGGATATTGGTAACTGCTTGTTCTCAATAGACCTGTGTCCTCCTTCCAGCGTGGCAATAATTTGAAATAGCCATTCATTCTTCCCCCCTCCTCAGATTTGCTATTTAAAAGATCAGATGGATGATAGCAGAACATCATTAAAAAGTATTACAGCATCACCCAAGGGCAATGGGTGCTCATTTGAGGCTGTGTGCAACTGGGAGCCCGCAGACAGCTGGGTGCCAGCAGCTGGGAGCTGGAAACCAGGCAGTCCCATTTGCACTGTGCTGTGCTGGAATGAACTGCTGCCTGATCTCAGCTGCTTCATGGCTAGAAAGCTGGGAGTGAGAGCACTCTGGATGTCCACGCAAGACATAGAAAAGGCACTGCAAGATTCTCCTGTGATTTTTACATTTTGTTTTAAAATTGAGGACAAATGAAGTAAATTTTTACGAGAATTTTCTCCAAAGCATGCATGCAGACATGTCAGGTTTGCAAAAATGAGCCCTAGAGAGGTGCAATGCAAAATACCTGGGGATAATAGTGGAATTTTCTCAGCACTGGCAGCCTATGAAGTGAGATAAAAGGGAAATGGTGCAGCTTGGGTCTTTACGCTGGCTGTTAACATGCACAGTAAAATATGTCAGAGGCACATTAGGCATCTCAGGACTGTTTCACCTCAAGCCCATAAAAACACACATGAAAGAGCACAGTGAGTGAGAGGGTAGGAAAGGGGTAAAGTCCTTACACATCCCCAAGTTTTCACTCAGCTATTTACTCTGCTACGGCCTCTTCTTACAGAAGCAGTTTAAATAAAAAGCTTAGGAACATTAATTCAATCTTGGCATGGAGCCTGGGCACAAAGGTTTAATCTGTTCATCCTGCAGCAAAGTAGAGCACTGAGTTTAATGGTTACAAGAGTACCATATGGTTCCTCCAGATCAGGGTGGGCTTTTTTTTTTTTAATTTAATTTTACTTCCACTTGTTTATCTTTAATCTGAAATATTGAGCTCCAAGTGTAAAGTCATAATTTGGACTGGATCTCTGGACACGATGGGTTACTGCGGACACAAATGCTTCTACTACAAAGCATCATCACAAATGAAAAAGAACAGAAAATATTATAGCACTTGGCCTTTTATCAGAATGGAAACCAGTGAAGATAATAAATACATCAAAAGAAAAAGGTAATGCAGATCTCTCACTGGAAAACCATTTGCGCTCTAATTTGTGTGTACATTTAGAATTGCTAATGTTACTAAAAAAAAAAGGCATAGTTTATTTCCTACTATGCCTTTATAAATCTAAGTCTCCATGTCATTTTATACTGTGCTGTTCCAGGATTGCTCCCCCCACTATCACCAGTAAGTCACCAAATGGCTCCAGACCCTGCCCATAGTTCTGTCAGTAAACGGCTGCATATACACACAGAAAAGGTTGGTAGTGAATGGTCAGTCATGGGCAGCTCATGAGAAGGCCGGGGTTTTAGGGATAGAAATCCAAGAGAGACTCCTCCCCTGGGTCTGTATGGGTCTGCTTTAGTCTGCTCATGTTTACTACTCTACACAGAGGTGGGAGAACCTCTGTTGTGTGAACTGACTCCTGACTCCTACACTTCTTCCAGAGCTGCCCTGGAGCAACTGCTACTCTGTATTTTATTCCTTATTTGCAGCTTGTGATTCTGCTAACAACAGCACAAATGCTCAAGCAGCACAAAATCGCAGATTTTTCCAAGACAGTAACTTACACCTGCCTGGAATTTAGTAAGATCCTTGCTTTTTAATGCAGCAGTGTCAGCCAAGAACGGGTCCTGATATATCCACTGATTCAGCTGGGACTGCAGCCTCCAAAACAGAAGCACAGACCCTCGGCATAGTATTTATAATAGCAGGGGCTGTTGTGCACCACTAAGTCTCGGGCTGACTGCAAACATTACTCGTTCATAGAACAATATGATTAGTAGCTGTATAAAGTAATTTCTCCTATATAGAAACTTAGATTAAGTTTTTATAGTCTCGCCGATATGAAAATAACTCTACTAGATATACAAACTGCATCTGCATTGAACCCAAAGACACAGAACAACCATTAAGAACCCCACAGTGTAAACAGGGGCTCTGTCCCTTCTCAGATTTTACAATGGGATATCTTATGCATGTTAATTATTCAGTAATATAAGGAGGTTTGCTTTTGGAGCAGTAAATTCAAAGCCACAATTTGCTCAGCATGCTGGGGTTTGCCCTTCTTTATGACCTAAGGCACAGAAACCCCCACTTATTTGCAGTGTATCTCAGATGTCACCCTGTTCGTTGCCCTCATCTTTTCTCTGGAGCAGCAGCTCTCCAGAGGGCATAAATCGCATGGTTCCGTGGCTCTGAAGACAGTGTTAGCTTTTCTCCCAACGTGAAATTAAAACTGATTTGAAACTCCTCATGAAACCGAGCTGCCTCAAAATAGTTGTTTTCAGAGAAAGGTCAGATTTTCAATTCAGTCCTCTCAAAAACCCCATCAAGGGCTGCAGAAATGGCAGAACTATCAAAACATCCACAGAATACTTTTACATCAGTCAAACCGTGCTTTTGATAAATCGTGTATTTACCACTTCCATTATAAATATTTAATGACTTTGCTTTTTCTCTCCAATGTCTGCTCCCCCTCCGCAGCCCATTTGTGGCTGTGTTAGTCTGAGAGCTGTTTGTGGTGACATAACCAGCTGAGGTTTCAGCATTGTTATTAATTTATTCATTTTTTAAACTGGGAATGCTGGCCCTTCTGAGGACATTGTCATAGGTTATAATAGGTCTGGGAGTTCATCCTTGGATTTAATTCCTACTTTTTAGAAATTTGAATTTTCTAGGAATTTCTTATCATCATCTTTTTTTTTTTTGGTCCTCAAAACACCCATGATCTTGTAAACATTGCAGTGCCTGGGGATGTAACAGGGGTTGTTCCCTCACCTTCTGCCTAAAACCAGAGTCTGAAAAAGTCACTTGATGTTCGTGGAAACCTGAAGTCCTGAGGCCCACACACATGGCAACGACTAAAACTGGACTGAATTAAATGGAAATATTCTAACTGATTTCAATACGGAGCAAACCAAGCTATGGACACACATTTCAACTCAATCTCTACATCAAAATATTCCTGGATTTAGTATCTGTTCCTGTAAATTACTTAAAATCTTTGCTCCTTTCGATGTAATTTGCATGTCTAAGAGTTAAGACTTTGTGGAAGTTTTGAGAGGTATGAACTTAATCGTAGACATAAGTTTGCAGAGCCAACCCTTTCAGTGTTTTATAATGTCACCTTCCCAAGATGGTTCTGTACCTGGTTTTTGAGGAAACGAGACACCACATAAAAAAAGACTACTCAAAGTGAAAATCCAAACTTGGCTCTTAGTAATTAAGTACAAAATTTACATAGATTTCAATGGCAAAGGCAATCCCTTTCTGAGTGCTGGTGCAATCCATAATTGCTAACAGCAAAACTACCCTTGGTTAACAGAAGCACAATAAAACTAAACGCTGTGGTACAGAAATGAACCCAGATCTCAGTTACCAGATGCTGTCATGTATATCATCACAGCTCTTGCTGAGAGAACACATTCTCCTCCTACTTAGTCTGTATTCCATCCCCATTTTCACTCTAGAGAGTGAAGACCAAAGTTTATTTTTTACGCTTTAGGAGCTATGACTGAACTTTCATTGCAATTTAATGTTTAATTTGAAATTAATGGAATGAAGGATGCAACTATTAAAACCCAACATGTGCAATATCAAGTAATAAAAATGTAATGCCATGAAAATTGCACAATAATAAATCATTTCAGCAACTTAGGAAGTGCAAATAAATATCTGCAGAGTTTCTATTTAACTGCTCCTCAACAATGTAAAGACACAAACTGTATTTGCAGTTTCTGCAGTAAATCATAATAGTCATTTGAATGGGTGCGGTAGGAAACACGAAGTATTTTATCAAGACACAAAGCTATTTCAAAGCCATCGTTGTGGTTAACGCTACACACTATTTAGTGGTATTTGCATTTACACCATTGCGACTGGACCAACAGAATCTGGCCAGCTGTGGCAATACTACCTGGTGCACACCTGGCTCCGGGAAGCAAACACTGTGTTGGCACAGATTTTAGAACAGGCATTTACAGACTTCAACTTTTGGGTGACAAATGGTTTTCCGGGAGGAGGAATTGTCTTGTCAGGTCATTTGCTGAAAACAGTTTCTCTGTTAGCTTTGCCTTTATATCTATACAGTAAATTCTCTTACTCCAACAAATGGGGGAGTGTGAAGTTTGACAAAAAATTAAGAAGTAAAATTGGAAATCTAGAACAAACAAACGAACGAACAAACAGAAGATAAATAGTTAAGACTAAAATAATATATATGGTAGTGTTTTTAATTTGGAGAGATTAGTCTGTTCATTGACATCTTTGTGAAAGTGCACGCATTAAAGGAATATGGAAAATTCTCTTGGATGAGCTCAAATGAAATTTCCATTGTTTCAGGACACTTTTACACTCATGCATCATCACATCTCCATAAACATTATAGCTTCAGTGACACAATATGGATATTTACCACTGAACCAACAAAGAACTGAACTTTCTCTTTCCTTCATTTCTGATTCCTTCCCAGCCATTTTGCATTTCTTTGGGCGTGTTTGGTTTTTTCTGATTTTATTTAAAAACTGGTATATTTTTCTCTGTCAATGTAGGGCAAAGCCATCGTCTAGAAATGACCAATAATGGCAGCGTTCCCTGCACTGGTTTGTTTTCTTTACTCCAAACTCATACCTGCTTGCTCTTACGACACAAATAACTGTTTACAGTTTCTGGTCCTGTTAGCCCTGCAGTCCCTAAGTAAGAGTGAGTGGACTGGATCATGCTGCTTCTTGCACATAATTAACAGGAGTTGTTTATAAAAGCCTCATTTCTAGATACATGGAATAAATGCTGACCCTCTGGACTTCGCTGGCACCCGCAGTTGGTTACAAAGCCTAAAGACCAGGCCATCTGTCAGAACTGGACAAATACTGTTCAGGGCACAGTCTGAAGATAGAGGGATGGAACAATTGTCAATGAGACACCGAGGAATCTCCATTCCCAGTAAATCTTTAGAGAAAACATGTTGCCTCTGTAAGACTGGGCTGAGTTTACAGATGCAACAGTTTGCAAACAAATAGTAAGCTTTTTCTAACAGAATACCCAGGAAAATAACAAAGCACCAAAGAGACAAACAGTGCACTTCCTTAAGAACTCGGTTCCTCTTCCCTTAGTCTATAGCTCTGTTCACAGCTTTGGTGGTTTTTTGCAAAATAGGCACTTTAACCAGTTTCTCACAGGTTAAACTGCTCTTCCCGTCTGAAATCTGTCCCTGGCCTCACCCATCCAGGGATCTCTGTCCTTCAGGAGCTTTCCAAGGTCCTTCTACCACCATGACTAGACAGGAAGATTACAGTAAAAACAACCCCATTACAACAGTGTCTGATGCCCCACAGCACAGGAAGAAAACACCTAGAAATGAAATAACACAGGGAAGCAGCCGGGCTGTCTGTAGGACAGAGCTGCACGCAATCAGGTGACGAGGCCACCTCCACAAAGCCGAGCAAACACTGACCCACAATTGCCCAGAGAGATGGTGGCTGCCCCATCCCTGGCACCATTCCAGGTGAGGTAGGATGGGGCTCTGCACAACCTGCTCTAGTTGCAGAGGTCCCTGCTCAGTGCAGGGGGTTGAATTAGATGAGTTTTAAAGGTCTGTTCCAACCAAAACCATTCTATGAATCTATGAAGCACCTGGGAACAACTCGGATGCAGAACCAAAAATTGCCCACTCATATACTCCCTTGTGTTCTTGGCTGCTCTGTGGGACACTAGGCACAGCATGGTCCTGTGGGCCCAGAGAAATGTGGCACCCTCTGAGAGGTAAATCTCACCTGAATGAAGTTCTTCAAACAATCTAAAAAGGTTAATGGAAAACAGGCAGCCTCAACTGGCAAAAAAACCCCAGCAAGAGCCCTCGTCATCCTCCCAGTGTTGTTACATAATTAGTACATTATGACTGTCAAAATTACTTATCCAGATACTGAGATAACTCACTTAGCACATTAGAACTACTTAAACAGCCGTAATTGTACGGAGATAAGCAACCAAGGAACCCTTGAAGAATTTTGAGTATTATAGGTCTGATAAATGAGATGATAATGAAAGGAAAGTTATTAAAGCACTTATCATTTTTGACAAGTTGTGATTTTGAAATTATCAAGTATGTCAACTTTTACATCTACAAGCCACCTTCTGTAAATGGGGTAAAAAGAAAAAAAGGCTTCCCAGCTGTGGCACTGCTGCTGCAAGTTTGTGTGCTGATACCTGAAAGCAATCCTTCTGATGCATGTCATGGGATGTAGCAGCTCCCTCTCCTCGCCACCAGAACTCTGTGAATTCTTAGAAGCAGGTGTGTCTGTGTGTGCACACGTGTGTATTGCAGGGACCAGGCAGGAAAATTCTACCAATTACACACCAAACACACCAAAAAGCTCAACAACAGATGAACCTTTGGTACCAGCTCATCAACATCAGGTAAATCAGTGACACTGAGGAATAACTAAAACTTTGATTAAATACGTGCCAGGCTTAGTAGGTCTTCTGAAATGATTTCTTACAGTTTACTTTCGACAGTGGAACAAATGTGTAAACACACAGGCATTTACACACAAGCTGCTCGCTGGCTGCCCTCTGCTCTAGTCCTTTGGTTCAGATTCCCCTTTTCCTTGGGTGGTGGATGGGGACAAGGCAAAAATCAAATACCTCATTAAAAACCATAACGTGTTGTTGTTCCTGATTCTCAGCTTAACATTCCAGCTACAGGGCAATACGTTAACAGAACTGATAACAAGTTTTTTTGCTGCTAATGATGAACTTGATCTCTCACTCACTCCAGTTTATTCACAGCATTGCTCCACTGACCTCAGAAAACTGTTCTCTATTTTTACAGCTGTGAGGGAACAAAAAAAAAGCACAACAATCCCCAGTGAGAGCTGCAAATGAGGCATTTTGAGTGGAAATTACAGAGCATTAATGCCTCTTTTTTTTTTAATGTGAGCAACACAACAACATTTATTGTTTTAATAGGGCATATACATTATAAGTGTAAAAAACAAGCAAGAGTCTTGCTGTGTAAATTCACTGGAGACCTCAAAAGGGTAATTAAAGAGTTATTTTTACCACTAATCAGTCACTAGTACTTTGACATATAAATCAAGAATACATGAATATAACTACACCCAAAAAGTAACTCTGGCTGTGACACAGGTACATACAGGTATCTTTACACAGTCTCCACTGTTTCCCCTGAATTTTTTTAGCATGAAAACAGAAGTAAAATGTGTTCACAGATTCTATTAAAGTACAACCACAGCACTACTTTGATAGGAGCTTTGGAAAGGTCTTTGACAACCTGTGCTATGAAGCAATGAGCAAGCACTTTGTTCATAAGGCAAAAACAATAGAAAAATCATCAGAAATTCTTCAGGTAATACTGTTTCTAACACAGTGGAAGCACTAATTCTAAATCACAGGAATAAAGTTCAGCCTCTCACAAAACTGATAAAATGTATTACACAGGTGGAGTGACAAACCCCATTCTTCATTACAACATTGATTCTTCGTTGACTACAGAGGAGCCCCATGAAGTCAATGGCAGCCGATATCAAAAACATTTAGTCACAGTTGTCCCCACATACTGGGGTTTTGCTACAGAGTGGCATTGTTGGTAGCATGATAAACAAGGCTTCAAGTAGACACATCAGTGCTGGTAACAATTATGACTTTAAAATAAATATATATCTATTCAACAATTCAGAGTGCCTTTCTGGATTCTGTACTAAAAATGCTACTAATGCAGGAGAACAAAGACTTATTTTGAATCAATGACGTGAGTTCCTCACTCCATCTCTTTTAGAAACATTCTATCTACGTGAAATTGTGTCAGGAAGAATAGTGTGCCATGAGGCAAGACAAGAAACAAAATAAAGGTGAAAACAAGCCTTCCAAAGAAATACCTGAGGGGTCTTTCAGTGAACAATGAATAGGTTATCAGTGAGATTCCTGCTTCCAGACAGGTTTAGTGAAACTTGAACTTCCAGGCAGAAATTTAAACCCAGTCTGACTGTGAATTGTTGAAAGTCCCTGCCCTAAGAACAGGGAAGTAGGTGGGTGATGGAGAAAAGGGCAGAAAGCATCAGAGAACGCAGCGTAGTGTCATCCTGCTGTAGAGTACAGGCAGACCTATGAAAACCAGTGATCAGAAACGTTATTTTTCTAATCTAAGATTAGTCTTGTAACCTAAGAACAATCATCTGTGGAATTCCACACCAAGACAGGTTCAGCAGAGCCAGGAAAAGTCAAGTTCATCTCAGGCAAGAGGCTGTATGGGACTGATTGTAAAGAGAGGACAGTGACTAATCCAGATTTGTCAAATCCTCATGGAAAGAAAGAAACCTATAGTTCATAGTCCCAGTCCTACCTCATGTAAGGTAAATCCAAGAATGTAGTGCCATTAGAAAGATTCATCTCCTAGAAAGTATCTTTGGTGGAGAAACTAGAAACATATACAGCTTATCCCTGAGCCATCATACCATTTTTAAGAAGAAACCAGAAGCAGCTAGATTTTCAACAGTCAGAGCCAGCAACTCTGTTTCACTAATCTCTCAGGAATACAGTAAGGCAAATAATTGTACAACGTATTCAATGCATGTCATCACTTCCTGAACTGCACGTATTTTTGGAACTAAAAGTTTGGGGTTTTTTTTGTTGTTGTTTGTTTTGTTTTTTAAACTTTTGTAACTTGGGCAACCCCTGGGGTATATGGGGAAGACCTAAAGATCTTGTTCATTCTGAATACAAGCTGGCCCTGTGACAACTCCCACCAAGGGACTACCCGAGCTACAGGCTGCAAGATCTGGTCCTGAACGAGATGCAGGTATTCAGGCTGAGGAATCCAGACTACCTAGAACCCTACAAATCTGCACTCTTCCCTGTTGGGTGTCACCAAGAACCACTTGCCATGAGATGCTCAGAACAGCCTGTAAAACTATTAAAGGCAAAAGTATTGTGCAAGTATTACAGCCATCAACATCCAGTCTGCAAAATCTTTAAGGACAGCAACTCTGTCCACAAATTAGAGATTCAAATTTTAAATGTTTTACTTTAGAAAAAGAAACTTTTTTTTTCCTTGCATGCTAACTTAAACATATTTAAACGTTTATCTTTAAAATGAAAATTGCTGAGGCACAATAAACATGAGCTACATCTCCAGTTATACAATGTCATTGTTCAAGCAATGACTTTCCTCTAAAATACTTTTAAAGTACCAGCTAACGTTGACCATAAAAATGTATGTATTACAGGCATATTGCTTAAGAATTAATTTTGTTTAATCATGCAGGGACAACACGGTGATTAAAGATTAAATGGATTATGTTGCTCATAGTCCTAACATTTCAACATCCCATTTATAAAGATGGTTCATAGACCTTCTTTTGTTTTGTTCGTAACTTTACTGTCTGATCTCAGTTTCTGTTACGACTTCTACTGTGTTCTCTTTTTCAAAACATCATAGAGGTTGTGGAATCTCCTTCTCTAGAGACTTTCAAGACCCCCCTCGATCTGTCCCTGTGTGGCCTGCCCTGGGTGATCCTGCTCTGGCAGGGGGGTTGGACTCGATGATCTCCAGAGGTCCCTTCCAGCCCCTACCCTCCTGTGATTCTCTGATTGGTCCAAAGGCACACAAGCTGTGTTAACAGCAGTGCTGTGCCCCTATTTTCAGTGTTCTGTTTATTTCAGTTGAGGTTTTCAAGTGGGACCCCAGACTATGCTATCCAAATTTGACCCAGTTTTCATCTTGTGAGGAAATCAGTATTTGGACATGTTTAACAAACCTGGCAAGTACACCGAGTTCCAGGTACAGAGAGCATGGAGCACGACTGGCTGGGCAGGACTTGCTATGAAATAACTTATCCTAGTCTGCAGAATTCTTTAGGGTCATACTAGACCTGAGAACTGGAATACAAGTTCTTGGTTCTTCCCTCCCTGACATTTTCCAATTCTGACATGTTTACAATTCTTCTCCTAACTTGCCATAAAGGAGAGCATTGTGAAAATATATAAGCTAATGCCTTCTGCTGGACACATGGGCTCTCAATGGTTATTGCAGAACACAGTACCTCATGACATTTCCTCGTGTGATGCCTGCAGTCAGAGCACTCACTAAGATCTAAAAGTAAGAAGCCAGAACTAATCCCCAAGTCTTTACACAGCGATACCTTTTTAGGGCTCTCATAAAAGGAGATGGGGTCATATGGGAAGTGTGGGAGCACATAAAAGATCACTCTCTCTTACAGTCTTGCAGTTGATAAGAAAGATACTAATCATACAGACATATTATTCTCTCCTTTGGGTGACAGGATGATCACAGTGACCTGGCAGTCTCACTCCCTCTTAGGAAGTGGAGTTTTAATACAGAAGGTCCTTTCTTTCCTAAAAAACCAAACCAAGCTCTTAAAATGAGAAAAATGATCAGAAAAACAGTTGAAAACTACAAGGGGAGGGGAAAACTAACCATCCCCACTTGACTTATTCAGTCTCGGGTCCTTTGTAGGATAGATTAAGCATTCACACATCAATATTGTGGGTTTGTTTGGTAGTCCTTTTGATATGGTGTTTGATTTAGCAGCACATCCCTCTCTGCTCCAGCTACTCAGTTTGTCGGATCTGACACTCCTTTCTCTAATGTCAGCCAAAGGATCAACAGACTGAAAACAAGGAAAAGAGCTGCGGTGGTTGATCATACACAGTGCATGGCATCCAATTATTTCATGCAGCTTGCTTAAATTATTCAAGTCCTTCTTCTGTTGTTGATAACCATACAAAGCTTTCTTTCCACAGCAGGCTTGTGGTAGCCGATTTGAAAGCAGTAAATACAAATAATGGGGCAATGTAGTTTAATTGAGGATTTAAGTTGACTCTTCAAAGAGCCTGACTTCTTTCAGTATTTCATATTCAAACCACAGAGTTCTGTTTGCATTTGATAGAAACAATGTCTCTCATACCAAAAGTCCTGAATCAGATTACAGAGGAATTTACTTGCCTACTCCAAAATGATTTTGTTCTCTGTCAGCATTAACTCAGTGGCTGGACCTCACCATTAGTTTTCAATCTGCTTTAGCTGACAAAAGTGAAAGGTGCTAATAAAGAAGCAAAAATAGGTGAAAAAAACACACGGGATATAAAGTAGGCACAGCTGAAAGACTCTGATCACTCATTTTCTCCTTCAAAAAGTCTATCCTGCTCAGAATAAGAACTCAAGCACATTATGGCTCTGAAAATATAAAAGATAGGGTGTTTTTATCTCCTGAAAAAAACCAAAACAAAATCAAACAGGAAAAGAAATGTGAATGTAGAAAGAAAAAAAAAAAAAAGTAATTTAAAGCATACATAGCATTCATAGCCAAAAAGTCTAGAGATAGGTTGCCAACCATCATAAATGATACGACACTTTCTTTGATATGATGCAGTATTTTTTGTGCTGGTTCCCCCCCTCCCAGTTTTTTGTTTGTTTTAATATTTGGTATGAGTTTGCTACGAAAAGAATGAAAACTGTTTATGTCCAACAGCCCACTACTGAATTCACAGGATGAATGGAGATTAATCTGCTTTGAGCCAACTTCCAATCTCTGGGTATTATAGATCTGTAAAGCAGAGAAGTGTTCCCTTTTTGATTTTTAAATGATTATTGCTAGGGTGCATTTTAATGGCTGAAGAAAACTGCTTCATGGGAATCTCTGTCAGCCTAGCTTCCTATCTCAGAACAACCACCAAATAGGGCCTAAACTAAGAACGTCATCAAAAAGCTAGTTTTCTGTGTAACACACGTGTGCAGCTGCCTTGACTCTATGTAGGTGTAGTTCTTCAAAGAAAAAATTAAAATAAAATTTAAAAAAAAAAAAGAAAGCCACATCCCTAGGAAAAAATATCCTCCTTAAGATTTCTTTTTAACCAACTTTCAGCCTCCGGCTAGTGTGGATTTAATGTCCTCTTCAATATTACCCAAGGAAGAATGAAACATATTGAGAGTTTTTCTTCAGGTAGAAAAGAATCATCTTCTTCAAAGAATGATTCAATGATCTACTCTAAATATAGTCAAACCATCAGTAAAGACACCTTATCACTTCAGTTACTCCAGATTCATTTTTCAGAGTAGGTTTCTGCTCATAGTACCTTTTATTTTCTAGTTCTCTATAAGCTTTCCTAGTGAACACTTTGCAGTTTTGAATCCATTTATCTGTATCAATTCCCCATAAAAGACTATCAGCTGTATTTTGTAGACTAGGGAGTAAAATACAGCATCAATGACTCAAAATCAAATGAAGTCACTAGCGAAACAGTGAATTTTACCTGAATCACTGTAATCACAACTGCATTTTAAAACTGTTGGTTCTTGAGATTTCAGAACAGATGCCTTAAAAAAATAAAAATAAATAAATCTTGGTGTCACCTGCTGTGCTATGGAAATCTCTGGTCACAGAAAGCTTCTGAGGAAGATAAAAATCTTTCCTAATCACCAGGCTTCCTTAGACCCCCTACGGGATGTTGATTGGAAAGACAGAAACAATATGGTTATGACCAAGAGGTGCTTGACTCAAAAAGTCTGCAGTCCATTAATATGGACCATACACTTCAGAGATTTTGTGTAGTTGTCAGCTGAGTAAGAAAGGGAGCCCCAAAAACATAAGGAACAAGATGGAAGAAAAAAAGGTATTTTACAGGATTGATAGCATGTAATTTTTTATGCAAAATGGTCTATACACACTTATGGGTTTTGTTGAAAAGAAATAACTTTAAGAAACAAGCAAAATTTCTGAAGAGGAAGTTATGAAAGTGAAAATATGAAGAGAAAAAGGGAAGAGAGAAAGTAGGAAAGGAAAAGTATTTCAACATAACCAGGGATTTTAATGTATCACTTAATTAGCTCCTCCACAAGGAAAAAAACCCCTGAGATCAAATATGCAGTGCATTAGGTGAAAACTATGCCCAGTTTCAAAATTACAGTGTGGAAAAATTAGATTTTTTCCATCTCTATGCAGTTTAACCTGCACAGTAATACATATTTTAATATGCCTCACAATTCAGCTTCAAAGGAGCGTCCTTAATGGCAGGGTTTCAGGTTTTTTCTGGAAAGACAGATGAGAACTAGCTGGAATGGAAACAATGGAAATTCTGTTATGCCAAAATATATATAATTCAATTAGCACACATGGCTGAAACCTCAAATGAAACTAATGAATTGCAATGTCCAATATGCCTTTAAAACAAGATTTAAGCTAAGTCATTATTAATGGAATAATTAATGATCCTAGTAATTGACAGACCCTGTTTTAGCTGCCATTAATCCATTTACATGACAGATTTAGTATATGGAGACTGATTTTGATAGGTCTTTTCCATTAGGCAGGAAATAGTTAAGCAGCAGATGTATATGGATATTTAAAATCAAATTGTGTTGCAGAAAATCAGTCAATATTTGCCAACTATTGTTTTTGTTAATAACTCTGTTCCACGGTTCTACTGCCGCCGTGTCTTGGTGCATTGGCAATAATCCACTGCATTTTGCAGATGGCAGAATGAAATCATCTTGATCTTTTTGAGAACCTGATTTGTGGAGTTGAATATATTTTAAAAGAAACAATGACAGGAATATTCATGGGGAAGATGAATGGACAGGGAATGATACTGAAATGATGTTGAATCACAGTTAAAAATTGCTTTCTGCACATCCACTGGTGTACTAGCATATTGCAAAATCTTCTCAAGGCAGTGTTCATAGAAGATATCACGTAAGACTTCATGCCACTCATAACCCACTGAGATTAAAATGAACTGTAGCTCTGCCAGCAGCGTAAAGGCAGTTGAAATACTTGCTGCCTTCTTGCATTTAGCCATTAGAGGGCTCTGAATGCAGTGTCCTCTTCTCAGTGTTCACTCCTCAAACCCGGGAGGATTGGTTGAAGGAAAGGATGGTTTAGCACCTCTTATCTTTTCGAGGGTTCATGCAGTATAAAAAAAAAAAAAAAAAATTGGGTTCAGATTAAAAGGATTCCTTGCAAGTTTTTCTCACTCTGCAGTAAGTCTCTGGCTTAAGTTCAAACTAGGTTTTTCTATGTAAATGGCAGATTTTTGTTATGGCCAACTTTTACCTATGAAATAGGAAATGAAAACAACAACCAAAAAATTAAAAATTTGAGATTTCCTAAAATTTTCCAAAAAATTATTCTCTCCAACCCACTAACCTGAAAACTGGAATGACAGCTATCTAAACTGTGACTCATATAAAACCAGACAGTTCACAAGAATAGTGCAGTCCATCCTGGACCGTGGAGACCCGGCCAGGGAAGAGGATGACAGTCAATCATGGTTTCCCACGGTAAAGTCATTTGCTAGAGGGTCCAGCTGAACATAGGTAAAAAGACACAGAGAATGGAAAACCCAACCTGATGAAACTTCCCCAACCACGATGTCAACAGTTTTGTTTCCATGGAGGAAGTTAGCGTGATATGGCTGCAATTTAATTAGATGAAGTCATGTATTTTAAACTGCAGCTTCTGCTCAGCATGAGAAAATGAACTTTAAGTGCTAGAAACAAAGACATTTCATTTGTGAATTCATAAATGGAATATTCATTTATTCATATAATCCATTTCTAGCAATTGTACTACTGAAAAAGTAGTTTAGAAGTATAGAAATCATCCATGAATTTTCACTACACTATCAGAGTCTGGGTTTCACTCTTCACCTTTTAAAAACTCTGACTTAATCACCGCTGTCTCCAAAACCTATCAGAATTCCCTGATGCAGATTGTCACAGTCCAGAAAAAAACCAAAACAAAAGCCAACCAGCTTGGTGGCTTGGTTCCTGGACCTTGGTTCATCAGCTCTAGAGGACAGTTCACTGCCACACAAGAGTAGTTTTAAAGAAAAAACAAACTGAGGTGGTAGCAAGACCTCATTCACACAGAAATTTAGCCAACATCATTCATTAATTCCTGAATTCTGCTAAAAATTGGAGCTATATTTAAGTGGGATGTGATCTCAAGGAACTTACATGTTAGGAATAAGGTCATGGTTTATTATTTTAGCTAAATTACTTACAATTACCCAGAATCTACCTTTCCGCTTTCATAAACAACTGTAAAAGAATAGGGGGAAAGGGGAAGACACCCGAAACACACAGGAATAGTCAGCACCAAACTACACTTCACTAGAAGATCTAAGCAACCTCTGCTTTTGGAAGGCTTTTGTCTGAGATACTGAATGAAAGAAGAATTGCTGGAGAGGGAAAGTAAGAGAGGCATATCTCCTCTTACCAGAGCAAATTGAGAAAGGTTTCTAGAGGTTGCCCCTCAAGAGTACAAAACAACAACTTCTAGCTTTGAGTTGTGATTCTGGAAATAAAGCAAACCTGGAAGAATGGTAAAGAACTTGGGAGACTCAAGTTTATTCTCTATTCTTGGTGGAAAGACAGGCAAACCAGCTTC
The DNA here is from genome assembly GCA_024336885.1 of Actenoides hombroni. Lineage (NCBI taxonomy): Eukaryota > Metazoa > Chordata > Aves > Coraciiformes > Alcedinidae > Actenoides > Actenoides hombroni. The sequence continues at coordinate 7,584,258 of WUAM01000287.1, forward strand.
TGTATGACTGGACTTCTTCAGTCCACTAGTGTGATTCTAGACTAAAATCATGAGCAACAGTTTGCCTAAGACACAGCTAGGGCCACAGACATTTCATGAGAACTCCTCCGGCGTGGAAGCACATAGGACCCAAGCTGCCATCGTTTTTAACTGCCATTAAAAACAAGTTAGTCACTGATAGCAGTGGGAGCTGAGCTTACAGTTCAGCCCTGTATTTTTAACCCAAGAGAGGAGTACATGCATATGTATGATACATATGATACATCATATGAGAGCCTTACTGAGAGAATGGCTAAGTCTCTCCATAAGGACAGAAAATATCTACCTGTTAGTAATGGTAAAACTGTTTTCTTTCCAGTAGGTCTACATAACAAATCATACAGAAATACAGCTTGTTTTTAAACCATGACAAATCTGATATATTCCCTCCATGCTGAAATATATCACTAAGGGGTCATTTTTCCAGAACAAGACTGCATGAGAAGATTATTTTAATACTGCTGGGATCTCTTAAAATCAATAAATAAAAAACAGTGTGCGCGATGGCCAGAAACAAAAAGCGCATGATTGTTGGAAAAGAGATGCCAAGATACAACCCCACATAATGGGGAAATATTTTTTCATCTGGAATTCATGAGCTCCTTACACACACTACTGTTGTAATAATTTACATCTCTCTCCAGTTACTTAAAATCTGCAGAAATAAGCCATGAATACCTTAATTGGCTTTTGTGTTGCCAGCTGAAACTGAACATGGAAAGCAAATGGGAAAAATCATTTAATGCCAGCAAGCTGATCTGTTTGCTCCAGCAGTGGTTGCCTGCAAATGCATTTTAAAAAGCAGAAAGAGAACCCAAAATAATTCTTTGAAAGTTCTGATTCTGGGATTTCCTAAAAACCTCCTGAAACATTTATTTGTTGACTACTCAAAAACACAGTACACACACAGTTTGCAAAGTAGTGAGACAATAATGTTATGCTGCTGTTTAGATACCAGAAAAACATAAAGATGATTCTGAGGTGGAGTTCATATTTTAGTTCATATTTTCTGATTGACAAAAAAGGACTGATAAGACCTTTTTACAAGGAGGAATAAGTATTCTCTTCTGTCATTATACAGCCAGTTAAATCTGTAAGCAAAAACCTGCATTAATAGCTATCTTCCCTTGCCCCTAAAGGTGTTCTACGCTTTTACTATAGAAGAGAACAAAACCAGGCTTTCTTTTATTTAATTAAAAGACAGGGGGAGAGAAATCTTTTGAACCACCTGTAAAACAATCTCACAAACCAGCAGCTTACTATCTGAAAAAAGCCCCACAGATAAATGTGAAATTATCAATAGCATTATTTACTTACCTATAAAATGTGTCCCTTGTGTACAGGATTATCTGATTGAATTGCCTTGATTTGTTTTTTGCCCGTACAGATTTCCTTTCCTTCTCCAGCAGTTAAATCAATATGCAAATATACTGTCATTTCTTTATTGCCATTGTTCAGCATATGGGACCACATTTGATTGCTCAGTGAGGTCAGTGAAGCCTGTCCCCTCATTTCACTGTCTTAATTGCCGCAAATAAACTTATAAGACCCAGAATTTACATCCCAAGTAAACCTAGTGAAGTAGAAAGGCCCTTCCAAGATGACACCTACTTACCAAGCTTGCCAAGTGACACCAACACACAGCCATCACCCCTATTCTCCCCCCCATGCTACAACGTGCCTTTTCCTCAGTTTTTCACAGAAAAACACTCATTGGAATATGTTTGTGAAACAGATTGTGAACTGAGCCAAGGTTAAAAATAACTCTTCAAAAAACAACCCCAAGATTTCACATTTTGACATAACCCTCAGGGGCTTAGAAAAGCCTTTTTAATGCTGTTTTCACATCCATAACCAACCCATCCATGCGAAAGCAAATACTAGTTGGGCTTTGGCTTTAATTCTTATGCTCCAGCTTCACAGACAAGGAACTGTAATTTAGGTTTGTAATCTCACTGAAGATTCTGAGATTATACTATCTTAGTATAACTAAAGGCAGAAAAATCATTAGTGGCATGTCTCAGGAGCTAACCTAGATTGACTTTCAGTTCCCAGGCTGACAAAGAGAAGTTTAAGGGGTTTTCACGTGTTTAGATTTGGAAGGCATGGTTTGTTCAGTTTTTGGTATGAGTTGAGGAGATTTGCTGCAGGTGCCAGTGGTCAAAAGGCAAAGGGAGAGTATCGGACAGATGTGCAGCCCTTCTTTAGGGAAGGGAGTCAGGTGAGAAGAGCAAGAAGCTGTACAGTCAATTACAGTGGGAAAGGCTGAGCTGAAATATAATCCACAAAGAAGGAAAAGCACTAGATACAGCAGGTAGCTGGTATAGCTCAAGATGACTTGGATGAAATTAGATTGGTAGATGGAATGTAACTCAGAAAATATTGCTATTCTCCATCCTTACCCATTTTTCTTGGCCGTATTTTAATAAACAAACAGAATTTGCAAATGCTCAAAAAGATTTGAATGTGGCACAATGTAACAACACACTATCTCTGAACATAAATTAATTCCATTGGCTTTGAATAATAATTGTGGAAACAAAACAGAAATTCCCTCAACTGAACCTTCTAAAAGTTTTTAATGGGGTTGCTTTAAAATTAATTGAAATAGAAAGTCAAATAATCGGGTGTTATGCAAAAAGGCAGCAAGTACACAAGGCATTGGCACAGGCATCCTGACAATACAAACACTTGATGTAGTCACAGGTGTTTTAGGAGTCTTTGTTTTCAAAGCGCAAAACAGAACTTTCATAAAATGCTTACAAAATTAAAAAAAGCACACAATGGATCCTCAATTAATTCACCTTCTACTGAAACAACAGAAGTTGTGCTGCCAGGCAAGAGTTCGTTCTGTTGTTCACATGCAAGAGCTTGAAAACATTCAAAGAAATACAGGATCACTAACACTGAAATAAAGCATGGCACAGTAACATCCCAGGCAATGCTTTAACACTTTGGCTTGTTCGTTGCTGTTTTCTAACTGCCCTTTGATTTAAAGCATCCACAAATTGTAATTCAAGAACTATTTCAGCAGGAGCCAACGCTTGGGAATGAATAAACAGGAAAAGAATAATGCTGCAAGGGTTTGGGAAGTCCTCTGTAATTCAGTGTTAGGTACCACTGTCAGCTCTGCAGTGCTCCACTGCTCCCCTCTAGTTCTGCAAACTTCAAGTAAACCGAAAACACTGTTTCAACTATTTTCCTTTCTTACTCTCTTTTTTTTTTTTTTTTTCTCCCCATGTTCATAGAGTATTTAAAGGACCAATGGACTCCACAGAACAGCTATGGCAAATAGATGAAAAAATATTTCTGTATGCATGCGTGCCTGGCTGGCACAGGTAAAAGCAACGCTTAATCGCAGTGATTCTGCAACCAAAAGCAGGGCTTGTCTACGGGCCAAAGATTTCTTTGACTTACAAAGAAACTAAGGATGACTTCTTAGAAATACCGTACTGAAAAGCTTAATTGGGTTGTGATAATGGCATAAAAAGTCCTTTCATCCAGTTTTCTAACAGCAGCTCCTAGCAACCAGAGTTATTCCAACCTCATACTCCTACCTGCCAAGGCCCAGATATGGGACATAATCTGGGATAAAACTCCTAACATCCAAGCAGGAAATTGCACAATTACAGGCAATTCACTTCCTCTGGGTAAATAGCCCTATTTCCAGCATCTGTAATTTTGAACTACAGAACAACAGCACACCAAGTTACTGTCAGTCATGGGCAATTTAGGGACTAAATAAGTAAGAAGGGACCTGAAGGAAAGCATAGTCTAAAACCTTAACATAGTTTTGATTTAAAATTTTAAGCCATCCAATATTTTATTAGTAAAAAACTTCATCAATATTCTGTAGTAGAGAAATTATGATATTTATGCAAATATTTCATTTTCCTAACATCCTTTCCTAATGATAGCAACATTATAATTCTTTGGGTTTGTATTGTCTAATTGTAAATCCTTACAACCTGATATTAATGTACTTTTGTGTAATCTTCTTAATTTAACCACCAAAATAGACATATGCCTCTCTCTTTCAAAAAGTGTACTGTGCCATTCTGATTTTTAACACCGGTTTAATTCCATGTCAGCTGCCCCAATCCCATTAATCACCTTTGAGACTCTCACAATGCCTAACACCATTTTCCCTTCCATCTCACATATTATCAGGAGAATCTCACATGCTTTTTTACCCTGTTCTTTTTCTGTCCTTGACCTCTTTCATCACAGATCACAAAGCAGAGACATGCTGCTTCTTTACTCCTTTTATCAGCCTCAGTAACACATCCCCTTGCATTCTTTGATGTAGATTTCTTGCCCAGCCTAAGTCTCCATCTTTCCTCTTACAGCATAAAGACATATTACTTTTCCTTGTTTCATCAAAAGCCAACTGAAAAAACCAAACAAACCAGCCTACATCCTTTCTACCACTTGCCTATCCATATGTTTCCCCAGCTACTGGGTGAGCCTGATAACTGAATGTGCTGTTTCTTACAGCTCAAAGTCTTAAAAACCCTTCCACTTCCCTCAACTCGCAGAATTTCCTGGGATCTCCTGAAGGCAGTGCAGCAGTGACCATTTAAAATGCGTAAGGGTTGGGCCTGCAAGTCCTCACCCTAAGAGCATTTGAGATTCTTCAAGCCTACAACAATAAGGACCTCTCCAGAATTTACACTACAATACATATTCAGGTTTCACAAACTTTTAAGATTTCCTGTCTTCCAGACATTTCTCCCCTCCTTTGTTTACGTGATGCCCAAAACCTGTTGTTAGGCTGACAGGCAGGGACACAGACTGATTACAAATTCCTTTCTTCCTCAGGAACACCAATCACAGAAAACTGCAGGTATCTCCCAAAATGCAAGTTCCAAGTATATTTATCAATAAACTATGCTTAGTTAATCTATTAAATGAGAAGTTTAATACTACTCAGATTTAACAGTAAAATAGATGAGTTAGTTCTAAGTGTACCGTGGCTTCTTAATACCTACTGATACTCTACAAGTTCAAGTAAAGCACACTCATTCTGATGTGCATTTTCTACTGCCTCAGTACTGCTTAAATATTCAGCATTTAATTTTAAATTGTTTTACTTTTTAGCTTAAAAGAACACATTGAAAATAAAAAGTTGAGAAACACATAGCACACCATTTTGGTTTATGAGCAAATATATCCAAATTAAACCTGTAAGTAAACTTCGAGTACCTGACTTTGCATTAAACAATACTAGATAGGATCTAAAATGTTACTTAAAATATACCTTTAAACAATGCATTAAGTGGCATTAGTCACCAATAACCTCAACTATATTTCAAACAATTCAACGTGTGCTAAACACATTCATTCTGTATTTGTACACCTAAAAGCTACGTGCAAAGCGAATGTGTGTTTTATGGTCTCGGCACAGTTTAAGGTGCGTATTTTATAACACCATGCTGATTGCTTGATGCCACAAAGTGTAAACATCAAAAGCTCAATTCTCAACTGAAGGAAACGTTTTGGTGCAGCAGGACCTGGGATATGATTAAGAGAGACAGTATTTGCAAAATGCCTGATAAAAGTTCTTTTCAGCTTTGGTTACTTCCTTATGAAGCCTGTTGTCCCTCATGATGTAAAAGCACGTACGTGGCACTGTGTTCATTTTTATGGGATGTCTGAAGGCTGGTTCAGACACATATTTCTGCTTCAGCTGAGAAATGAAATTCTGCTGTTCTGTAGCAAGCAGCACGAAAATTATGAAGGGACTCAAGAGTCATATAACTAAAGTGGGTGTTTATTAAAAGAGTTTGTCACATATACTGCACTGTTAGAGACAGCCTTCCAGCTCCACAGGACAAACTGGCTTCCAGCACCTTCTGCAAATTCTTCATACCTCTACATTCTGTTTCTTCCCCTTTTGTTACTACCATTGAACTTCCATTTATAAGCGGCATTTCTGGGAGGAAAGCAAGACACTTCAATTCTTAGCCTACTTTGCAGCCAGCCTGTAGACAGATAAGGCTCTAAATTTACCTAAGTCTATAAATTTACCATTTGCTCCTGTGTAAAGATGCAGCGCTGTGTTAATCACGCTCCTGCTGCTGCCACTGCTCCTGCTGCTTTCGCGACTGCTGCCTCCGATACTGCCAGTGGCACAGCGGTATCAGCAGGAAAGCTGCTGATGGCGGGGAGGTTCAGTAGTTAAAACACAGCCTTACTTGGAGGCATCCTTTTCCAAGAGACAAATGTGCAGAAAACACAGTAATAGTAACCCCAGCGAGATACAAAATTTAAGGCTAGGATATATTGTAACTACGGAGCAGAAAACGCGGTCCTACTGATCACGTAGTATGCAAGTGTTCAGGTTAAATAAAACAGAAAAATACTGCTACAATCACACTGTACACGTGCAGCTGAACAAAAAACACAGATGGAGAAAAAAGAAATAGCTAAGAGGAGTGCAGATGTGGGTATGCTACGTAAGTGCACTTTTACAGCGTAGAAAGCAGCCATTTGATTTGCAGTTGGCCTTTTATCTTTGTGTAGTACATAGAATTTCCACCTAAATTGTTAGGAACTGCATGCAGTCCTCTCAACCTGTTCTTCCTTTAAAAGGCCTCATTTGCACGTGGATTGTACAGAGAGCAGTTACACTGTAAAATCATTTAAGCCAGACACCTAAGTGTCAGTCCTTGGTTTCAAATATCAACATCGCATGGGGTAAATGAGCCAATTTCAATAAACAAATAAACATAACACCACCCCTCATTAGCCAGGTGAAATTAATTCATAGGAGAACAGAACGATCAATGAGCAATTCCAATTCCATACTCAAGATTTGAGATATTTATTTCCTAGGTCACAGGAGGCACTTGAGATTTCTCTGCAGTGCGACCTTTAGCATACAGCCTATTTCCTAGGTACAGACCAGGGGAGAGCAGCAGACATTGTTTATCGGAACTTCAGGAAGGTATTTGACACTGTCTCCCATATCACTCTCATTGACAAAGTGAAGTACAGACTATACATGGAGGTGTATCAAAAACTGGCTGAACAGCTGAGCTCAAAAGCTTGTGATAAGCAGCATAAAGTCTTCCTAGATGCTAGCAACTAGTGGAGTACCCAAGAGGTCAATACTGGATCCATCAACGTTCAACATCTTCATTAATAACAAGGATAATTGGACAAAGTGCACCATCAGGAATGTTGGTGGTGACACAAAACTTCAAGGCTGTTACCCCAGAGGGTTATGCTGCCATTTAGAGGCACCTTGACAGGCTGGAGAAACAGCTTACCAAGAATCTCATGAAGTTCAGCAAAGTCTTTCCCTTGGGGAGGCATAGCCAAGGCACCAGTACATGCTGAGGGCCGACTGTCTGGAAAGTACTTTTGCAGAGCAGGACCTCTGGGTGTTGTTGAACACTAAACTGATTGTGTGCCCTTGCAACAAAGCCACCTGCTGGCATTCTGGACTCCATTAGGAGAATGATGATCCATTCCTGATGAAACACATCCAGAGCTTTGCATTCGTCCTTGGCTCCATAGCTCAAGAGAAATATGGAGCAAGTCCAACAAAGGGCCACAAAGATCATTGTGAGACTGGAGCACCTGACGTACAAAGAGAGGTTGAAAGAAACAGGATTTCTTCATCCCGAAGAAGGCAAGGCTCAGGGGAGAAGACATTACCAGGCTCTTCTTAAAGGTATCCAGTGGAAGGACAAGAGAAAATAGGCACAAAGTGATATACAGGAAATTGCATTTAAACACACAAAGCCCCTTTTTTCACAATAAGGGTGTTCAAACCCTGGAACAGCTTGCCCAGAAAGGCTGTGAACAGTAACCAAACTGGATAGGGCCCTGGCAACATGCTCAAGCTACCCCTGCTCTGAGTAGGGGTTTGGATGAGATGATTTCTCGGGGTCCCTGCCAACCTCAACCAGTCTGTGACTCCATGAAACCTCCAAAACAGAGTCAGAATAGCACAGAATCAGGAATAAAGCAAGAGCTGGCCTTTGACAGTCGCAACCATAACAGGCTGTTCTGACTTAATATTTTTAAAAGCAAAATAAAGTTCAAAGGACTCATACACAAAACTCTCAACACAGGGTAGATCTTTTCCTTCAGAAAAAGATATTTTACTTTTTATTTAGGAACTTTTCACTGTCTTCCTGCATTGCAAACAAACCTTGCTCAGACCCTCCAGTAAAGCATCTTATTGTCTATAAGTTGTGTGTCTGCTTCCTGCTCTAATCAAAGCAGTGTCTCGAAGTCTTCGTTCTTACTGCCCTATCCTGACCTCTAAACCTACTTTAGGTACAGATATTCAGTTAATCCCCAGAAGAATCTACTTGACCTACTGCAGAGCAAACAAAAATGGCAAATAAGCAGCCTTGGTTCCTGTTCCCTAACAAAACCTGTTTTCAAAAGGTAACTTATGTTAGTGTACTACTGTACATTAACATGTACAAGACATGGGATGGATAAACATAGCTCAAACTTAAGAGTCAGTGTGCTTGTTACAGATTAAAGCAGCTTCTGTGATTTACCAGCAGCTCATAATCCCTCTGCAGAATGTGGAACTAAAGGGAAACAAGAACTATATGGTGATGCAGGAAAACTGATATGGTTAAAGAATAGGAAAAGGTCAAATCTGGTTCTTAATCTACCTGAAGGATTTTTCTCCTTATCCTTTCAGAAGAGGGTTGCATGCGATTCCTATAAAATGGTTCCCCTTAAAAACCTCACATTTTCAGAAACCTTGTACAAAATCCTTGTAAAAAATACCGAAAGAGCCATAATCCAGATCACCTTTCAAGTTCTGATTGATGGAGTTGTTGATGCAAAAGAACTGTATCAATCTATCTCAGTAGGAGATCTGACTCAAAATAATTTGTAAATTAACTATTTGCAGCAAATGCCTCTTCAGAAGCTTCTGCTGCTAAAAGCATTCACAATCTCCTTGGTCATTTTCAGAGGAAAGCCCTGTAAGTAAATTCAAAACACACATCCTACTTATCTGTGGTAGACTTTAAAACTACATGAATTTACATCTCAGTTAAAATCTCTGATGTCAGATGTTATTTAACACTATACTTGATAATAAACTTAGCTAGAAAATGGACATATCCTGATATCTAGCAGTGTGTTAATTAAATGGTTGTCAGAGAAGGATATTCCTAAAATCAAGTATGTAAAAGATAACACTGAGGCCATAATGTTAAAAACGATCATCACAGGATAAGTGCCTGGTAAGAATTACTGATAACATTTGGGAGCCAGATTAAAGACTTTCAGACTCCTTTGCCCCTGTTTCACAACGAAAGTTTACTCAACCTTGGATTTAATGTTTGAACTGAGTTTGTTCAGCTTTATAATCAGGTTAGAAAGTTCAACTGATCAATCCATTCCCTTGGACATAATTCCATCTCCCATCTGCTTCTGTTCCAAATTGGTTTTAGCATGTGATAAAATACTTGAAGGGGTCACTTCAGACCTAGGATTCAAACTATGCACATGTTTGGCTAACATTTTACATCAGTGAGAAGAAACGTTGCAGCTTAGAAGAGGAATATTAAGACATTACAGACATTGAGAATGAAGAGAAACATTTTTTCATGTACGTTGACAAGACTCGCCTCGCTATCAGGAGAGAAAGAAAATAATTAACAGGAAACTGCAAGAGAATAACAGTGTCAAGCAAAGGAGTCAGAGAAATATCACAAAGCTCCTCAGTGATGTGTGATGTGTGCATGGTCATTATTTCATAGTATGATTTCTTGGAAAGGCATTTAAGTAGGAAATAAACCACTTGGACTTGAAATATGACCAGGCTGTATTACAATTTAGTAACCTATACAAAATTTGTGGAATATTCCAAACCCAAGTAAAATATATAACCATGTAGTGATTCAACATATATTAAAACATCACAACATCTCCCAAAAGAGGCAAAAAATTTACTATTGTAAAGGGTGTGTGAGAAGACAAAGGAACTCCATGCTGGTAAGATATGTTATGGGGTATTATACTTAAATTGGTACGTTACCAGTAGAACGGTCCCTTTCTAGTAGAACTGGATGGCCACCTCTTCATTCCAAGCCAAGATAAAGAATTTGATTTTGCCATTTGTTGTATTTTTGATGCAAAAAAACAAGGTGGCAATTTTGTCAAATTTTATGGAAAAGTGGAGGGGAGGCAAAATCACATGAAATAGCAAACAGTTTTGTGGGGGGAAAAAAACCCTGAAAGAAACATTTTGAAGAGTCTCACACAGCTCTGATGAATACCATAATGAAAGAAAATGAATCTAGGCAGCGCAGAATTGAGTTATCACAAATCTGAGTGAAAGCATATATTGTCTTTTTCTTACTGCTCTTTGAGGATGCCGAGCATTCATTTACTAGAAGAAGGGGTATTAGAGACCCTGCTTTCGGGAGTCAGAAGTCATTCAGAGTGACACTGAAAAAGCATGTGTAAAACAAGTGAGATATCAGACTGAGAAACAATAGCAGCACCAGCATAATGATGTATTTCAAAGCGTTTGGTTCAGCAGTAGTGAAAAACGGTGTATATGGAATAAGATATTGTCTAGATCCATTTTGCAATTGTTTCTCCTGGATCTCTGCAGAATGGCTAAAACGTGGGTTATGTGCTTTTTCAAACACACTTTGGGAATAACACAGAGTCTGCTTTTCCTTCTCTCTATCAGAAATATACTTAGAACACATTTTGCAAGGCTATGTTTTGAAGAGACTGCTGGCTAACTTTTAAGCAGCACAGCCTATACCATTAAAATGACAACACTGTTAAAAAGTGCTTACTGTTAGGTTTGAAATTGGTTGAAATGCAATGCTCCTTCAGCTATACCACTGCTTCCCCCTATGTAAAGTGTATACCTTAACATTCACATTTTAATATACTTTTTCTTTCTTGAAAATGTCAGCCTTTATTCCTCCTTTCTTTGGCATCTCTTTATTCAAGTATCCCTGTCAGACACATTTCAGGGAACTCATTCTGCTAAATAACTAACATCTACCATACAAACTACTGTAAAAAAAATTACACTGCTTTCTACTCCAATGTTAGGTACATTTTAATAATTTCTTCACCTTGTTTCTTAGTTACAACACTTTATATATTATTCTACAGCATGGAAATATTGTAGAGTGCAAGAAAATCAACTGGCTGCTAGAAGTTTTCAGTTTTATTCTCTACAACCTTCTACTGTGTACTACTTACAGGAAAATGGTGATGTGGATGTGTTTTAATTCCTCTATGCTACAAGGCACAGAGCCAACAATGAATTACACCTTTTGCTTTATATGCTATGAGCACGTACACATGGGCTTGCTTTTCTCTTATTTACTTGACCTGGACATGAAGTACTGGTCTTCATGTTTGCAGGAACCAAAGAAGCAAGTTTGTATAATTGATTTTCTCTTTGGTGATTATGAACATTTCTTCACTATCCCACCTATAAGTTTACCTCCATTTTCAATACTCCATATGAAAAACCCAAACCAAAAGAATAATGAGGGACCTTAGAAGGTGTCAGAACTGAGATAACAAATTTCAAAGGCTCATAGCACATACAGCTTTGTGTCTGAATTAGAGAGCAACACTAATATTTGTTTCACAGACATTCAATGAAACCTTCTGTCTACTCTTAGAGATGAGTATGTTTATCAGGCTTTAAGTTTGAATGTTTTGCTACTGTTTCCTAGTGGACAATCAGTATATACAAGGTACTGAACACTTCTGCAAACCTACCCCAACAGTTTATTGTATGTGAAGCAATCGACGTAGCTCATAAAGAGATGCAGCTTCTCTCTGCATTGAAATCTCAGTAAATTTCTCAGCTTGATTGTGTGTCTTTTATGACAGTAAAGTTTTCATTACAGTAACACAAAATCATTTCTTATCTTCACAAGGGAGAACAACGAGCCTAATCCTGATGAGAGGTACAGATGGACAGACAAATAGTTATCCAGCTAAATCACTGGCATCAAGGGCTCTGAGGAGAAACTGAAGGGCTGCTTGGGTACGCACTGCGCAGCAGACGCTGCCTCTGCACTTACCTTCTAGAGAGTACCAACTCTCCTTTCCTTAGAACAGTGCTGGCATTTACTTAGCTACCCATTTCAGAAACTCACTCTCAAGACCTTAACATCTTTTCTGCTTAGGTTACTAATAATGAGCACTGTAATCAGTGTCTGGGGGCAAAACACAGTAAATCAAACTTTATTCACTGTAGCTGAAGACCACTGTTGGCAAAGTTCTTCAGGTGCTGGATTCAGGATGAGTACTCCTGATGAAGTACTAAGGTGCAATTGTCTCATTGATTATGTCTTAAGGTACTGAATAAATGTGTCTCAATTTCAAAGCCTAATTTAGTTCTGACGGTTACAACTATACTTTGAGGACAGTTTGCTTATCTGCAAGACTAGCACGATAAAAAAATAATGGTGAAAAGTCATTCCCTTGGACTGCTTGTGTAGGAAGCTATTTCTACCAGTACACACTGTATTTTTTTGAGATATGCCAACATCTTCACAAAGCAGAATATAGCTTAAGGAAACCTACCTATATATGCACATACTGTCTTGGTCTGTATCATATGTACAGATCTCTGAGGAAACACAGCACTAAAGATGAGGCTTCTTTGCATATAACTGGCCAGAGCCATCAGCTTGTCCCTCCGCTACTGCACTTGCCATCTGCCCATTTCCTCCTTCCCAGCGAAGGACTTGTTTTTGAAGGCTGAAGCCCAGCTCTGGTTATGACAGTCCGCAAATTGAAACTTGCACGAGATAAAAATCTCAACACATGAGGAGAACCCCTCCAGGTTGCGCTTCTCTTTAATCTATTGTGATTACTGTGCTTCTCTTTAATCACTTGTGAGCCACAGAGCTGCGAAGTCCTACCCTACTTCCAAAAATGACACTTTGGTAAATGGTGAGGCAGCAGCAAAAAGGCAGCTTTCCCTCACACACATGAATAGCTGGTTCAATATTCTTCAGTGTCTTCCAGAATTTTTTTCTCCAGACTATTGCTTTTGAGAAGGGAGAAACAGCTACAGAAAAGGAAGTGAATCACCCTGATGAGTGCTGGTCTGCTTTTTGAAGCCCTGCAGTGTGGTGGTCCAAACCATGCTCTACTGACTTTTATCTCTTTTTCAGTGTAGTGTGAATACAAGGCACATCAGGCTTTTTCGTGAACACAAATAGTCTCTAGCTTGCATTAAGTGGTACTTCAAACACCAGTCAGCTGACCTGTCAGGAATATGGATCAAGTGCTCTTCAGACTAAACTTAGTCATGTCAGGAAGAGTTGTCTTCTAGTACCCGCTGCCAGCAAAACATCTTGTGTTGTATATTCTACCATCCTCTTACTCAAGTGTCATTTTGTAAGTTGTGACAGTTTTGAACCAAACAAGGCTGATTCAACAAGAGTTAACTTGAGCAAATACTGCAGAAGACAATCCTGTAATAAATAACCATACAGAAGAAAAATGTTCTCCAGTCAACTTGATTAAACTAACAAGTAACTGTTCATTACAAGCTATAATTCAGGCTCCCCCTCCTCTTTCTTTCAACACATTCTTACACGAGAGCATGCCCCTTTAGATCCTGCTTTAGCACAAATATCTTGCACGACATCTCTGCTCACTACCACCTGCAGTCAATCCGCTGTATGTCACATGTTCACCTGCCATTTAATTTCAATTTTTATGGCCTCTCTATGCAGAAAGAGGAAACTGCACAGTATCAAAAGAAAAACAAAACCCTATTTGAACATAAAAAATTATTTAATGAAGAAAAAAGAATAACCAGCAATAACAAAAGCAGCTCTAGACAGTGTTGCTTGGTAGATGGAGGAGAAAAACTAGATTTTGTGAAGACTTATTATGCTTTCACTTCATTTAGCACTAGAGAACCATCTACAATAAATGACAGCAATAAAAAACTGAGAAGGGAGTAAGCCAGTTTACCATTGAGTAAATAAAGCAAACAACTCCCTGATTTAATTTACTAAAAAACACAGGGAACTATAAATCCTATATACGAAATAGTGAATTGAGGCAGGATGTAATCTCCTGCTCCTGGGATTCCTATCATCAGTACCGAGTTTCAAGTGAAGTCCCTTCTCCGTAATGTTTAACGTGCTCACGTTCCAATTCCTCGTGCAACCCATAATGGTGTGGAGGAAACCTGCTGCCAACCTTTACAAGCCCTACACAGTAGTAAAGGAGTAATAACTTTCTCCCATCGATGCCCAAAAATGACTTCGTGCAGTCGCCAGGTGTAGGAACAGATCTACCACTTTTGTCAAACACTAACTTCAAATGCTTGGATCCATCTTACTCAAATGCCCACTGCCGAATAAACCTTTTTGTCCCCCTTTACTAACTATACTAAAATGTTAGTTATTTGAGTTAACAGATTTACAGTATTTTAATCACACATAAGAATTAGCAGTATATCCAAAGAAGCGATGAGTAAACCCACCTTTTTGAATGGACAGACAGGGTGCAGTAATTGATTCAGAGACAGCAGCATCTTGCCTTGACACTTCAACAGATCCTGCTCAAAACCAGAGCAGGAAGACAACAGTGTCTCACACAGCAGGACAGAAGGATGTTACAGTACAGAAGAGTGAATGAACTCGAGAAGAAAGGCATGCATTGATATCTGAGCTCAGATGCCATCTTCAGGGTACTGAGTTAGCAAAACAGTAGAGACTCTAAAGAGTCAGAGCTACAAAGATGATGAAGGGACTGGAACATCTCTCTTATGAGGAAAGGCTGAGATCCCTGGGGCTGTTTAGCCTGGAAAAGAGGTGACTGAGAAGGGAACTTATGAATGTTTACCAATATCTGAAGGTTGGGGGTCAAGTAGAAGGGGCCAGTCTCTTTTCAGCTGTGCCCTGTGATGAGAGGTAATGGTAGCAAGAGGAAACTCAGGAAGTTCCACCTCAACATGAGGAAAAACTTCTTCTCTGTGAGAGTGACAGAGCCTGGAACACGCTGCCCAGGGAGGTTGTGGAGTCTCCTTCTCTAGAGACTTTCAGGACCCTCCTGGATCTGTTCTTGTGTGGCCTGTCCTGAGCATTCCTGCATCGCCAAGGCATTTGAACTCTAAGATCTCCAGAGGTCCTTTCCAACCCCTACCATTCTATGATTCTATGCTTCTATGATAAAGGGATAAAACACAATGAATCCAGATGTGGTGCCACCGACATGCTGTGGTTAATTTCTGAACAACCCAACTATCAATAAAGTGCTTTCCATGGTCTTAAAACAGGGGTAAAAAGGGACTGTCTCTTTGTGACAGCAATAGGTGATAAGCTAAAGAATTAACTGTTTGTAAACACGACTTCTTTCCTATTCACCATGGCCTTGCATAACACTTCACAATTTTAGATGAATCTCCCCTTTGTGCAGTATCTTCCTATAAATGCAGTAGACTGTCCTCAATGGGCAGGGGTCCTGACCTCATTTTTGGTTAGTGATGGTACGGGTGTAACCTGAGCAAAGCTTAAGCCCTGGGATAATGTGACACACATCAAGGTATGCTGGTTTTCCACACTCGCTTTATCCTGGATGTGTCTTTCACTCACATCCTGAAGTGAATGGTTCTCTCGGGACAGAGTCTTCCTGCCAGGGAAGTAAACGGTGGCAACATTAGGCCAAAACAGAGAGGAAAGAGTGGAAGCAAGAGGAGCAATGACAAGCTCAGGCTTTACCCTGTGTGGTGTGTGTTTAAGCACCATAACTCATACTCTTGTAGGTGAACGCGACAGACCGACAAATACACCTTTATGGTAAACTGCATGAACAACTGAGCGGGGGAAGCAGCATTTGCAGCTTCTGGTTAAAAACAGAGTGGGAAAATTCTTAGATTAGTACTTTGAAAGCTAAAGCTGGGAAGACAGACATCATATGTAGCATACAGTCTGAACGAGACAAATTACACAGACAAAAAGCACATAAAAGGCTATTAGAATAAAAAAAAACACCAAAAAACCAAACGAACTCAACATTATTTTTGTATTCCAAGAGTTTTAAAGACATTGAAAACTCCAGCAGAGTGAAAAAACAAGCCTCCTGTATACAACAGCAGCACAGCACTTACTCCTAAATCTGAGGATGTGAGCTGTATTCAGTGTTACTCTGCAGGTGACAAATTAAGGTTTGAAAAATAATAAAAGTAATTCTTCACACTGGAGTGGCAGTGCCAGCTATATTCAAGGCCACGGACATCGAAATGAATGCGTTACCTGGGAAGTGGTTTTGTTGCTATTACTGGCTGCTGGGGAGACAAACTTACAAGGCTTAGTTCCTATTATATTGTAAAATTTATCCTGCAAGGGTATAGGTTCTTACCTAAAAGCTAACTTTTTAGGCCCTGATCAAGCAAAGTATTCTACACAAGTTTTAGCTCATGTATGTAACTAATCCCAAAGTTGTCGTTTATTTGTAAAGAGAATGCAAATAGTACTAGATTTTCTTTCTTTCAAAATATATTCCTTGAAGCTTTTAAATAAAACAGAATCTCATTCTATTTCATTACACAAAGTAACCCTGACACAATTTTCAAGCATATATTAATGTGATTTTCAGCTACTTCTCATGTGGTATATAAAGTCAACCCATTAATCCCCTTGGCACAACAGATAATCCTATTTAAAAAGTTAAGATTTGAGATCTTGCGTTTTATACAATGCTAAAACTAGGCCTGAAAATAAGGCCTATTTCCAAGATAAATTAGAAGACTCAAATATACCTAAAGAAAAATGCATCAGATACACAGTTCAGTGATTTGTTTCCCCTGAAATAAGCAGAAGACTCAAAAGAGCAGGAAATTAGTACACTGAGTAGGACATTTTGTTAGTGAATGAGGCCGTAGTTTCCTACTTACATTCTCTAGTTAATCTTTCAGTATTAACTTGCATTCTGTGACTTTCTAATGGTGTAATTACTATGCAATAATTATTGAATCTTTGAGCTAAATTGTAAAATTAAGGTTTCTTAGTCATACATAAAAAGAATGAAAGTCTTTTTCTATGGGAATCATCCCACAATTACTCTTGAATCTTTCTTCCTCCTAAGTGTCTACGAAAAACATAGAACAAAGTACCCCTAAAAGAGAGAT
This sequence comes from Actenoides hombroni, assembly GCA_024336885.1. Taxonomy (NCBI): domain Eukaryota; kingdom Metazoa; phylum Chordata; class Aves; order Coraciiformes; family Alcedinidae; genus Actenoides; species Actenoides hombroni. The sequence goes on from WUAM01000287.1 coordinate 7,601,428, forward strand.
ATCCTTACCAAAACTATGTTCTATCCAAGAAGATGAAAACATAAGAGTGCTGTTACATTTCTTTTACACTTCAGTTCATAGAATCATAGAATTGTCAGGGTTGGAAGGGACCCTAAAGATCATCCAGTTCCAACCCCCCTGCCTTGGGCAGGGACATCTCCCACTAGTAAGTCAGGTACTCAAATTCTTCTATCAGTGTCAAAGGACCAAAGAAACCAACTTTCCTCGGTATAGCTGACCTCCCTCACCCACCCCTGCAAAAGAAAGGAAAGCCTACACACGTCTGTGCCAGTAGTTCAGAAGCAGAGGCCAGTTTCTAGGTGCTTAACTCCGACTCTTAGCCTTTGTGCTAAGAGATTATCAGCTAATGGGCCCAAGAAGGCACTAATTACTTGGGATTAAGTTCTGAAGATAAATTTATATTAAATTTATACCCAGCATGTGGGGGGGTGAACGTAAACCCCTCAGTGTGCTATATCCCATTGCCTATCTGATGGCTGGTTGTCAGCCCACAGGAGCACTCCACACATACACCACAGAGCAAACACCGCTGCCAACAGCTCCCAACTGGAAAGCACGGAACTTTTGCTTTTAGCAGAGCAGTTCTGTGCAAGAACCCGCCTGCTGGGATACATTTTCAGAGACCAGCAATTACCGGGAAGCAATTCTCTCTCTTTCAGACGCACAAATTACACATGCTGTCCACATAGCTTTTTGTAATCTGGCATGATAAATGAGTTGCTAAGCATGATGTGCACAAATCAGGACAGCTAGAAAATAAGCATCAGGAAAACTAGGGATGCGTGGAAGTATAGAAGTTGTGGATCTTACACACAAACACAGTAACTCTTTCATCGCATGCTGGTATATCATTTGTCACAACTTCTCTTAAAGAACTCCTCTTTCTTACTAGATGTTTGTATGTGCAGAGTAGGACAAAACTAGATGGCATTTTTTCCGTCTCTACTGCCTTCATATTGTTTTTACACATCCTCACTACAACTGCTTTGACAAGACAATGGATTTTTACAGACCAATTCACACGCACCTTGAAACTCTTCAATTATTTACACCGTCAAAGAAGTGACCTTAAAGTGTCTTCCCACAGTGAAACAGGTACTTTATAAAGTCTATATATGTGTATCCACTAAAGTGTGGCTGGGGAAAGGGAAAGAACTAATTGATTTTAATAACATTACACTCTAGATTTAAATCCTCAGTCTAAGGAAATTCATGGAAAAGATTGACACTTACTTCAAAAAATAAGTCACTGAATAAATAACCTGGTTTATTTTTTATGGTTTTTTTTTCCCCTTTTGGTGCAGACAAGATAAAGCTCACATATTAGATTCTTTTTTCTTTTTTTGGTGCCTCAGGTCACAGCTGGAGTTCTGAAACCTTTGAGGTATTAACACACAGCAATTACTATCTGCTGCCAAAAGTTACCAAAGATGCAGAGTTCTTGGGCAGCGTGGAACTCATAAATGTGGTCTGGAAAGCAAATCTGAGCAAACTCCTGGGTTTACTGTTCTAATAAATCACTAATGGGAACAGAGCTTTTTTACAAAATCCTATTTTAAAAAATCTCCGTAACAGCATTCAGCACAACAAGCCACGTGGCTAGTGATGTTCTGCCAGCCCACTGCAGGCTAGAGACTTCTTGGATCTTTGGAACTGAACTCCCCGTCCATCTCTTATACGTGGAGATCACAGAATGAGAAGGATAACTGACTAGTTAGGACTGCAAATTAATTTTATTACCTTTTTGCCTGCAGCTATTTCTTTTCTTCAATAAAGCAATACCTCAGAGACACCTTGCACAATGTGGAAGTTCTAAAGGAGCTTAATAGAAAGGGATTAGGTGTGCAGAGGGGTGGACAGATTCTGAGCTCCTCTTCACTGAAATCTGGTCTTGCCCTCTCATGTACTTTTGGAAGCATCCTGGAAGTGAACTTCCCAGCTGTCCTACAGGTGAAGAAGCAGAACAACACGTGACATCGCAGAGTGCCAACCATCCCAGGTCAAGCCTTTCTACTGCAGCTCTTGCTTTGTCTGAAAACTTCTGTCTCAAAAGCCAAATATTTAGGCTTTTTTAGGCAGTTATGATACTGTAGGTGATATGAATTTACACAAACTGCTTTTCTTCACAAATACGTAGGAATGAAACACGACACACAAGTGCTACAACTACTGCTCTTACCTAAAGGAAGAAAGAAAATTGTCAGGAAAAATACAAAAATAGAGATGACACCACACATTTTTGAAAAGCACTCCCAATAAAGCAAGTTAGAGTCACAGAGGGAGCTGTGTACCAAAAAAGAAGGGAAGATGTGTAGCTATGTGACCTGGCTTTGCCCCCAGGTCACTAAAGATAACATATTTCATCTCCTGTTTGCTTGCCTGAGACTGATATTTCTTATAAGCTTCTGAATGAAGATAAACAAGAAAGGGGTTCCGAGTCTATGAGCTTGTGTTCCAACAATTTCTATCCTTCTGCTCTTTTGTGTTTGTTCCAGTCACAACTCACCAGTGCTGTCTCTTCACCAAACCCTGTGGCTTTCCTACACGTATTGACATGTGTTAGCAGAAACCAAAAGGTGCACCAAAAGAAGCAATCTCCCACTTCACTTAAACCTGGCCCCAGTATGTCACAGAAACCACCAAACCACCACAGAAAGCTGTATTAATCAATTCCCCTGGGGATTAAACCCAATGTGTCTATACAGACCAGTTAGGCACTGGATGAAACCTGGGTAAGGAAAGGAATGGCTATGACAACAAGAATCTTTCCCTGTCTCACAGCCTCAGGGATGTGCTTTTGTGGTTTTCCAGTCACAGGTCTCAACAAGGAGGGTTGCAGGTGGCAGAGAGGAAGAACTGACAGCTGCTGGGCTTTTGTTTGGGGATTTTTTCCTAAAAATTCAAACTGTTATGTTAGATGTAAACCATACTGAAGATTAAAAGCTATACATCTTGTGCAATAAATGCTAACTTAGGAAGAACTTTCACCTTTTAATTTGTAAGTGTGCAGTAATGTTTACTTCAAAAGCTTCTTAACTAAATGGTTTTGAGCAGAACCACTATAATACAGTTTTATCTCCTGGAATCAAACTTGCAGAGATCATAATTATTTCAAATATTATTTTGAAAGATCATAAACCCTCTTAAATACATCTTTCAAAATCAGTTTGGCTGTCAGTTACAGGAATCAAGTATGTGTAATTTTATTTGACTTGTAACTACAGGCACATCAGAACAACTGCTTGTTGCAGGAATTAATGACACAGGAACAGTGTTTGCAATACATAAAAAGCTGTGAAAATTGTACCCGTATTACCATGACATGCTATGTAACTACAGAACCATTCTTCAGCATCTGAAGCAAATTCAGACAGTTTTTAACTGATAGAAAAGTACCCCTAGAACAACTTTTCCCCCCCCTTCACATGTACAAAGCATCTTCCAAGATTTACTTTTAGTTTGTCACCAGTTCTTACCATATCCTAAATGAATCCTTCCTGAACTAAGGAGGACCTTCAGAAACACCCTCTCTGAACACAAATAAAATGCTTCATTTGACACAAGGTAAACAAAACACTATTTTAATAGAAGAAAACTAATATAGTCAGATAGCCTGCAACAGAAAGGATGGAGCTGCAGCATAATACCTTCTTTTGATCTGAGACAGAAAGTATTATTTGTCCAGGCAGATGTGATTAAGAAGGAAGAAAAAGAAGTAAAAGCAAGCACAAACAGCATGAGGCTGGACTGAAAAGGCTTTACAGTGCAGCGTGGGGGAGGTTTAGAATGAAGCTCAGACCAGTGAAGGAAAAACATCCAGGGTACACAATTTGTAGCAAGACAATAAATAAATAAATAAATAGATGCTAAAACATGTTATGACAAAAAAGGGTCTTCACAGCATCCATCCATATTCCTTCAAAGGCAGAACTTTACATGTTGCTCACTCATCTCTGGTTACCAAAGACAAAAAGCTACAGTATTTTCTTCAGCATTAACTTTTAGGAGGTTTTTTTTACCTTTTAATTCAAACCACAGATGTATGCTTTGGGAGAAAGCTGTCAAAATGCAACTCCTTAATTCATTATATATTGCAGAAAGAAAAAACACACTCAACATTTGAAATTTCCATATGCTAAAAGATTCATCTAATCTAATCCTGTCAAGCTGGATGAATGGAATGCAAATGGAGAAAATTAAGGTCGCACTTGGGCAGGTGTTCATTTAGACTTTTGTTTTGCAAGTAATGTCCTTAGATAGCGAGGGATTTTCTGCTCATTTCTGAAAGTGAGAACCTTCACACACCCACCCCTAAACCCCCAAACCCCAATATGGCAATCTATAGCCAGAGCTTTAAAAAGTGCTGTTTGTTTCTTTGACCCTAAGATAATTTATAGGAAGGACTGCAGCAGAGCCACGCTCAGCTAGAGCTTCCTTGCAATCTTTTGAGCATTTGGAAATTCTGGCAACAGTGTGGGAAAAAACCCCCAGATGACTTTTTTACTCCAGAGGAGATTTTTCTATAGTTGTTAGCATCATGCAACTCAGAAGTACTAGTCTGCCGAAAAGCTCTTTGGAATAAGAACCATCTCTTCCTTTACGTTGTACTATGACTGTAGCCTAGTTTAATGCGTAGCCATTTTAGAAAGGACATTTCCTTTACTAGGAAAAAAAACCCCAAAACCCAACAACAAACAAGCCCTAACCCCACAACAAAACCAAACCCCATGAGTGACATCGTGAAAAACATGGTTACACAAATTATGAGTTTCATATGCATGAAGAAAAGTAATAGATCTGAAATCTTGCATTAAGGAAAAACAAAACAAAACATCGGCAATAGAAAGAGAGAATGGAAAGGTATAGTGTACAGCCTGAATAAAAACTTACTGTAAATCATACCAAATACAATAGTACTTACTTCTTTAAGCTCCTCAACCAAATGAGAGTTTCTTAGTATAATAGTTTAACTCTGTATTGGCTGAGTATAAGTTAAAGTCTTTAAAAAATGAGTTATTAAAAGAATCCCAACTCCTCCAAGCCTTTGGGCATAGTAAACTCCGCATAGACCCACAAAGAAGCAGAGAAGACAGAATGTAAATTACTCTTTACAAGACCAGGTTTGCAATATGTATCACAGGATCACAGAACGTCAGGGGCTGGAAAGGACCTTGAAAGCTCATCTAGTCCAACCCCCCTGCCAGAGCAGGACCACCCAGAGCAGGTCGCATAGGAACGCATCCAGGGGGGTTTTGAGTGTCTCCAGAGGAGGAGACCCCACAGCCCCTCTGGGCAGCCTGTTCCAGGTTCTGTCACCCTCACAGTGAAGTTTTTCCTTACGTTTACCCGAAACCTCCTATGCTCCAGCTTGCCCCCATTACCCTTTGTCCTATCACTGGATGTCACTGAGAAGAGCCCGGCTCCATCCTCCCGACATGAGAGAAACCAAATAATTACAAGAAATGCAGCAACAGGTTTGCAAACAGCAAGGTAAGACTTCCTTTCCTTCAAGCAGATGAATCCAGTGAACAGAATGTTCACAAGCTGCATTTGGAACTAATACTACCAGGACTACACCTTGGAGAGAGAGGGAGGCTGGCTATTAAAGGGTCTAATACTGAAGCCTAGAAGCAGCAATAGTTTAGAGAATTCATACATAAAGACAGGTATTTTCCCCGAGAGAAATGTGAGCGTATTTCATCTCCCTTAAGAAACAGAAGGTGCTCTTTGCTCCTTCTAAACTTCAAGACAATTTTGCTCCTCAAGTTTATGAATCTAAACTATTCCTGGGTTCATTTGCTATTACGCATACAGATATAGCCACAAGTGCTGTCTAACAATTCACTAGCACTGATGCTATAGCTAAAAAAAATGATACATTCATTGGCATCCAAACACCTAAATTAATTAGTTAATTCCAGCCCCCCAAAACGCTAATTGCTGAGCTAGCTGAAAAGGAAAAGTCTTGAGAGGAATTTTTCCCTTCTATCCAGTCAGAGCTGTAGCAGAAGAACTTCTCTGTTTAAAGACAATCAAGCTGAAACACCTTCCTGTCTGAAACAGACAACTTGCCTAAGTTGAAGACAACAGAATAACCAAGCTTTGGGAGAGAAAACACTGCATATTCTTGAAGTAAATTAGAGCCTGCAATTATGGCAGGGCAAACAGATTTTTCTTCTTTGTGTTTCTGAGGAGTCGATATGGTACATTTCAGTGTTAAATTTCAAGAAACCCCAACTGATAGGTATCGTTTCTTCTCAAATCTGTGCCTCATAAGTTAGTGGAGAGTAGGCAAAAAAAATTACAAAAATGCAGAAAGATGGGATGATGTGAAAACAGGGGGGTTGTTCAGGAAATTGTAACTACTACAAAAAGAGAATACTTATGTGCATGAGGGCATTCATTTCTATGAGATGAAAGATGGCTGTTCAGCAGCTTCCCTAATGTTTCCATCTTCTTTCTCTGGATATATATGCCATCTGCAGGCTACTTTAATTTCATAATAAGGTTTATATTAATTTAGTAAGTTTATGAAAGAAAACACAGGCCCTTAGTAAATGTTAGCTCTGTTTTTCCTCAGGCATCTCAGTATACATTCACAACACAGCCAAATTCACATGTAGTTGCTTCACTGCTGCATCCCTCAGTCTGAAAGAATAACACGTTCTTGGATTTTTCTGATGTAATATAATCTTGCAGTTATTTACTGCAGCTTGCTTATCTCTATAGTATGGTAGCAGTAAGAGGCTTATGGATTTGGTCTGTTAAAAGTGTGTTTGATCTATTGTTCTGGATTATATCAACAAGGAAATACAGATTTAACATCTGGAGCTAGAAATGCAAACTAAATCATACACTTCAGCCAAATTAAGAGAAGAACACCTTACTTCAGTTATCTAGGTCCTGTAAATTTGTAGAGATCCAAAGCATGCTTAACATGTAATCCTCACTTTTTATAATAGACCTCAAACACTGTAGGCTCTGTACTGTGCATAGTGCCCACTTAGTATTTGCCACATTTAATTTAGCTTTAAAGGAAGCCAGTCAGCATTTTCCCAGTCATCATCAGTGTAGCAAGGGCAGACATTCAATCATGTGCCTTAAGGAAATCTATTTATATATTTACACTTCATGGTATTAAATGTTAAGATGCCACACCTTGCATACACTTCAAATAACCATATGGGCAGTACCAGTAGGTTGCACTGTAAATGAGTTATGTGGGAATTAAATTGGAACTATAAACAAGCAAGGTCACTAATGGGCTGAGAGAAAAAACGGGAGTTGCTTGCTCCCTTTCAAGTTTATAGGAATATTCAAATGGATATGCTATACTTGAGACCAGAGAATGAGATTAGTGTAATAATGAATTCATTCTTTATTTGAAAGATGTTAGAAATTTCAAGGATAATATCCTGAACACAGGAAATGAGAAGCTGTGTCCATTCTGTGATCCAGTATTGAACACAGCAAGAGACCCAGAAGCTGTCACTGAGGTCACAATTAGACATACAAATGTGAAGAGACAACCATCCCAACACAAAGAACCACTGCATATTAAAAGCTATTGCAAACGCATCAGAAACACAATGTCATGTTAATCCATGTGTAAGAAAATGACTTTAATGCCCAGAAGTTCTCTTTGCCACCAAGGGGAATTTCAAACAGTGTCCCGACGACCTTTGTTTCTGTAAAAAGAATAATCAGAGGGGACCAAGGCACATGTTCTCTCTACTGGGACAAGTTCAGAAGAGGAAAGAAGCAAAAAAAATAAAGGCAATTATATAAGCAGAAATGTTTTGACAGAATAGTACCATTTCTCTTTATCCTGAAGCAGTAACCTCAGGGGAAAAAACAACAACAACAACAACAACAACCCCCCAACAAACAACAAAACACCTCCAAATTATTTTTGCCAGATCTACTGGCTAGTAGGCAGCTATAGAAACATGCACACATGACCTTCAGCTTCAGATTTCAGGCTGATGGAAGACTATGGGCAGACAGATATAACACAGAGTAGGCAGCTGTTCCCCAGCCCAATCCTACTAAGTCAAAAGTAAAGAAACATATATTTGCTCCTCTTTATTTTTAGGTATGAGCCTGCTCAAAAGATGGTAAGGCGATCAGAGATCTCAACTGAGATCAGAACTTTACATGCCTTTATGGAGTAGCTTGCTAAGCCAATGTGTTCCAGTGTGCCTTTCCAAAGGGAAACAGGACACTGGCTTCCAGAAGTGGGAAAGGGTTCCCAAAGAAAGCAGAAGACAGGGGATATTCTGTGCCAATTACCTTCCTCTGCAATGAACAAACATGAATCCACTTTCAATTTCTTCGGTGAATCAAAAGACTGAGCCATCTGGTTTGGACAAACACATCACAAAACACACTTTATGTGGAATATGGTACTCTTCTACACACAGTCCAGATCTGACCCTCTCATCCTTTGCACCCTGGGATCAATTGGAAGCAAGACTGTTATTCATGAAGTCCACCAATATTTAACTTAAGTAGCAATGTGACCATTGCTATCAGTAACATACTCTTTGACAGTACAGATCCACGCTGAAGTTCTACCAGCATTTATAGAACAGACAAATAAGCGTTTGTCATTTGTTATTAACAGCGTTATTAAATAAATACCTTGATAATTAGACAATCAAATGGTAAAGCAGATTTTACTGGAGTAAACCAGATAGAGTTCATAGAGGAATCTGTTCTTTAAACCTGCCTGTAATATTGCTGCTGATTAAGTTCTTTCAGGAGTTCTCCCCTACCATAAAGGTAAAAGTCAGGGATTGAGAACACGTTAGCATTTGGCCTGTACTCCAAATGAGGTCATTAGGAATTTAAACTACTAATGTTGAGGTGATCCTAAAGTTATTACATTACTATTGAAATCGTGTTATGCATTTCATTAGAGTAGGAGTTCCAAACATTGCTCACTTTCAAATAGGCTTAATGAGTCCATCATTTCATGGAGGTGATACAGGCATCACTGCAAATCCAGTGCTATAGTATGTTTTATTTTAAGGCTAATAATGCATGTCTGTTGATTCAGAGTTGAAACCTAAACATAAGCAGTTGAATTAAAACTTTATGCATTTTTTTTCCTTTTAAAAAATATTTTAAAATCATTGAAAACAGGTGAGTTTCTTTTTAAAGTTGTTTTGGGTTTTTTGTGGTTTTTTTGAAATAAGTGCTCTACTGTTTCATTATTTCAGGATAATTTTAGCCAACCCATTTCTTTCTGGTCAAGGAGCCATAAGTAAAAATTCATTCAATATTTACAAATCAACCTAAGTATTATCACCTCACCAAAAATTAAAATAGAATTGTGTGAGGAGGAGAGTATCTTGAAACCCTTTAGTACTATGCTGGCAACACATTACAGATACACCCACGTGCAGACACGTACAGCACAGCCTGTTCACAGCATGAGGAATGTTACTCAGCAGACAGTGCTCATCTTAGCTCGTCTGCTTTAATCACGAAGGTGATCTGTACTTCAGGACCAGCCTAAAACTTCGACTGAAAAATGTGTAGGCAGCACACCGTGGACTTGACTTCGACAGCAGAAGTATATGGCGCTGCATGTATAAGCTCCAGTCAAAAAGATGATGATTGAAGTTGAGGAACTCCATCTCGCAGTAGTGAAAGTGCTGCTGACAATTAACATAGCCTAGAAGGGGGCGAGGAGCACCCAGGCCTGGAGACAGAATAAGAAACACATGCCTGGGGAGAATTCTTAATTTTATTTAAGTAAAAGCCAAAAAGCTTTGAATTTAAGTTTCTTCATAAAATAAAAGGTTTTTATAGAAGATATGGCATCTGTCACCCAGCTCTAGAAACATCTGAGGTATATGTCTTCATGCCTGGAAGGTGCTATAAAACGTGACATTTAAAACTTGGTAGTAAAGCATACAAAATTATTTGTCACTTAACTAAACCCAAGATCATATATTCCCATTTAGGTAAAGTTAAACTCTTAGAAAGTTATATAATATACATGAGCTGCAACATCTGATCCTGAGAATCAGTTCTTCCTTAAAGTATGCAGTATGTCATCTCAGATGTAGATGGCAGCTGACTTACCCGTGAAATCAAGGCTAGAGGTGATGAAATAGCTCGATATAAGATGAAACCTCAAAAAATACATGCTTTCCTGATCATCATCATCTTATTTTCCCACACACGGTATATTAAACGTTCACGTTCAAGCTTCAAGGTTCAATGTTGATATTACGCGTAGTTTGAAACCCTTGAAAATAGGAGTTTACAAAAGAAACTTTGGTAGACCTTGAAAAATAGCACCTCACAATTCCTTCGTAATTCAACCCGACTGCTATCGATTCAAAGCTGCTATGTATTCTACTTAGCTCTGTCTCTTCATTTGAGTTTCTTGTATTATCCTCATTAATTAAACTGTTTTTGAGTTAGGGCAATGACAGCCGAGTAGTACCTTTTGAATACTCAACTACTGTGCCCTCTTTATTGGTTTGTTTCCATGACTGCTAATGATCAAGCTTTGCACTAGCAGATGCTCCTGCATCACTCCAGCACGGCTCGTGTTGCTGCTTTCAGTGCACCCACGTAATGCCTTCAATTGCCACTGAGTAATACACTAAGGTGTTCAGGGGAATTTTACCCTCAATGGAGTTCAGCTTACAAAGATACTTTTGTTATTCTGACATTCAAAAGCATTTTAAGTGTTCATAATGGGTTCTATTTCACAGCCTTATAATAAGATTGCTTACAACTCCAAAGCGCAGTCAGAGGAGACAGATTCCCGTCTGACAAGATAGATCATCTTCCCAGAGCAGAGCACAGACCATGAACCAAGCAAATGATTGGGATTTAAGTGCAACTTATTCTATTCAACTGATGCTGTTTTGTCTGGGTTAATTGTAGAAAGACAGCTTCAACACTTCCCAACTTGTGCAGCTGAAAGACCTGCCCCTTAATTACAAAATTAACTGATGTTAATAGTGATGCCAGTGCTCGAACGTGCCCACAATGACCACTGACAAAGACTCATATCCACACCATTTTTCCCAGTGATATATCTACAAGGAAAATGCACATTTTAAGAGTACAGAAAGTGTAGTAGTTGTGTAAGCAACATAGCAGAGTTCTGTACACCAAGTTGTATGCCTGAGTTCAAGCAGATATTCAGAGAGAGGACTCAAAGCAAACAGCTTGCAGGGTTCATCAGCAGTTGTGTCAAATACAGGAGGTGACAGTCAGCAGCACACTATTTAAAATAAATCTGTTAGATACCTTCTTTTATTTTACACCAAAGGAAACATCATTATTCAGCATCCTTTCTTTCCTGGCGAGGATATCACAATTCAGAAATAAATGTAGTTTTTAATCCAGACCAGAAAAGAGAACTGAGGTACAATACTGTTGTACAGTTTTGCACTACGTAAGACTCAGTTCAGTACCTTTAAAGGAGAAATGCTACTGTTACACCACACTTAAGAGGCTCCACCAGCATTTGGATTGCTTGTTGTATCTTCCAACTCACAAAAGTCAAAACACGTTTCCACTGGAAATATCAATTAGTGGTATTTGACCGTCAGTTCAAATGTTATCTAACTTTTCAGGATTATGGGTATGTGGAATCAGACTTCTCAACTGGGAAAGGTGCATTGGCAATGTCCGAGTCCAGCCTTCTTAAAAATATGAAGCACTTACTGAATAAGAAGTCTCAGGCAATGCCATTGGCTTTTCATGTATTTTCTAGAGAACCAACAAGCCAGGCACTGCATTTAACCTTCCAGTTTTCTTAATGTGCAGACCTCTTTTCTCCTTAAACATGTGGAATTCACTTGAAGTTTCTGCCACTACCAATCCCTCTCCAGTTCTTCCCACTACTATGACAATCCAGAATTTTGCCCAAAATATCAGTGCTACTTTCCGTATTTTCTTTAAAAAAACCCCAAACAACAAAACCAACAAACAAAACACACAAACACACACACAAATAAACAAACAAACAAACTCTGGCTTCATTCTACTTTTCCAAAAAGCAAGTAGAACCAAGCGTGTTCTGTGATGATAAAATGTTTTCTTTCAATAACCCGTGCACAAGTTTACCTGATGCTAGATGACAGCTGAAAGGGTACAGAGAATTTTACCCTAAAATCACTTGGGAAAGGAAGTCGGCTTAGGTTACAGCTGCCTATCACAGAACTGTGCTTCTTAACCAGGATGTACAATACACCTTCCAGCTGGAGATAAAGCTTTTGCTTAGCCATGAACTCAAAAGAGCATTCCATTTGAGCTTTCTTTCAGGATCACTTGTGACTGGCTCAAGTTCAACAACATCTGTAAGTAAGGGTTCAGGTTCAGTTCCAATTCAGAAGAAAAAACCCAAACCAAACCCCTTTTTTGAACCAGTCCTCAACTCAAGGTTGTGCTCAAGAGTTGAAATTATGGGTCTAGGTGATGGTTCATCTGAAGCCAATTAATAGCAAGGAAACAAGGTTCCTGCTGGCTTCGCCTTGCTTCTGTGGCTTAGGCTTTAAACAATGTGATGCTTGAGAGGCAAACACCACCCATGCAACCAGCATTCCCAGTGCAGTTACAACCATTTAAGCAATTACAGTGTGGATTGCCAGGGGAGAGCTGAGAAATTCCCAATGAGTGTCACTCATCCCTCCAAGTGTGGGTTGTCTTTTTTTTTTTTCCTTTCATTTGTGTGGGATAAAAACCATAGCCGTAGGGAGACCTTCTGAAATTAGCTGCCACAACCACAGATCAGTGCAGCTCACCCCCTGCAAGGCAAAGCCAAGCAGCCAGAAAGGCTTCAGCTCTTTAATTTCATACTTCCCAATGGAAACCCCGACTGTTGCACATAAAGAAGTCTCAACATCTGAGACGGACTGGAAGTTGCGGTTGGGTGTATCTGCCTTTGCTCTGCCACCATACTGCTTTACACTTGGAATAAATAAAGTGTACTTTTACACCTAAAATTTATTAGCTATTTAGGTGCTTCTCCCCAGTCTGGTGATTCTATATTCTCAGGCCTTTGAAAGATTAGGTACTCTAAATAGAAATGACCTTTCCACTGACTGATTCACTGGGAAGCTTTTGCATAAAGATGCTGTGCATTTGCAGTCAGACACATAATAACACTTCTTGAAGAAATTCAAGTGCTGACTGTAACAGAGATGGATCTACATGGAGGAGAGAGACATTGAGTAAACCAGCTTTATGAAAAAAAAAAAACTGGTAAACTAAATACCCCCAAAATAGGACTGCTTTGTGATGCTTAGTACCAAGAAACACAAATAAGTGAGTGAACAGAGGATCTGTTTCTAAGAATTATTTCTCGGTGGTTCTTCAGAGAAGTTACTTTATGTTAGCCAACAGAAATGCCTGTATCAACAAGAATGAGGTTAAAAACTAAGCAGGCACAAGAAAAATTCAACATGATAATGTTTATAAACTATAAGCAGTCTAGACATCTGTTGAAAAAATAGGACTTACTTTTCCCAGCCCTACTCCTGCTTTTGTGTAAAGACCTGATAGGTGACCTATTCTATTACAGCTTACATATACAAACTGGCTGCCAGCAAAATGTAACAATATAGGAAAACATCTTGGCAAAAAGCTTATACTTCCGAGATAAAGAACATCATATGTTTATGTAAAACACTGAAAAAAGGAAGTCAAAATTCCATCTGATTATTTTAATAATTGATGGACATCTAATTGGTGATCTTGAATAACAGCAGAAGCTTACTCAGGGAAATTATTTGCTCACCAAAAAGATTTTTTTTTCCTCTCAACAAGCAAAATAAAAACTTAGTTCACTAAAATCAATACAAATTTTTAAAACAATGAGGACTGTGAGAATATAAACCTATATCTCTTGACAAGACTATCTGAATCATGCTTAGAAGCCCTAATTCTACTGATAGCAATTCTGTAGAGGACCATGAGGGCCTGCCTTGAACAGGTTTCTCTGTGAGTACACAAAGTTTCTGTTTAGCCACAGGACTTGAAGGGGCCAGAACTGACTATCTCCACATAACCTGAGAAGGTTCTCATTCCTGAGATAATTTTACCAAACATCTCAATATCTGGAAAGCCCACTGAGAGCTGCTTTCTTCAGTCATAAACCCAGTATCACATAACCGCATGGACAGCAGCCCTTGTGTCCCAACCACAAGACATTCAATTATTCATTCAAAACTGGTTGAAAAAACAATCTCCTAACTCTTGCTGAATTAATGCTGTGCCACCACATGCCATCTACCACATCCTAGATGAGAGAGTACTGCAGAAATGGACAGAAATAAACTCACCCCAGTGATTGCTTTATATCCACACCAGGATTCTTTACATATCAAAGAAATTTTGTAGATTGCTTCTTTCCCAATTAAGTAAAAACTTACTTTGATGAAATAAAGGTACTATACTACACTCCACACTACATATTTTTCACGTGTACAAGATCTTTTGAAAGTACAAATGTCTCCCAAATGTCTAGAAGTCATGGGGAAAACTAAAAATAAGAAAATGACACTTCAGAAATCAACACTTCTTCAGAATCTACACTTCTAGAAGAAACATTTTTCTTTAAATATATAAGAAGTGACTTTCTTGTAGGCTGCATTTATATTCAAGGATGGAAATCTCCAACGTGCCATTCAAAGGCAATATGCCCATGAACGCATCTAAATATCTACGTATTTATTCACCATTTTAATTTCTAGTCAGTCTTCTGTCCAAGTTAATTAAAAACGCACAGATGCTGTCTGTTTTTTCCTTCCTCTGCCCAGATGTCCTCACAAAGCAGCCTGCTTTTACAGGGAATTTCCCACTGCTGTGTTATTCTAAGAATCAGCTTTTATTTGCAAAATGCCCATGATTAAAGTGGTCAAAACCACCCAGGGAAGAATAAAGGGGGACATTATGAAAACTTTTGTGGAAGCTGCCTCTCACACACAGTTTCTGTTCCGTTGCCTCTGTTACAGTCAGACACAAGATGGTCCATCTTTTCAAGATAGTAAAGATCACAACAAATAAACTTTATCAGGGCTCATAATTTACATTTCAATCTGAACTTAAACACAAACTCAAGCATTTAAAATTTGCCTAATTGTAAAATTCGTATCCAACTATTGAGAATTACACCAAGTTTAAAATTAAAATGCTACAGACTAGAACATAAACTGCAGATACGCCCCATTTCTCCATGTATGTGAGAATTAATTCCTATCTTTTATGTTTTGAAAAGAGCATAAAAAAGACCAAAACCCACATTTGATTTTAAATTTCTAAACAAACCTTGAAATCATTCACAATTTATATATGGAAATTAGGAAAGGTTACTCAAAAAGCACTGGGTATTTCATCTTCTGTTCACAGAGTGGGAATAATAATTTAACATGGCAGTTCCCATTCCTCATCGAGCATTTGTTCAGTGTGGTCACTAGTAAGAAAGAGGGCAAATATTTCCCAGAAAAGGACTGGAGATGGCCCTGAAAACAGGTCAGGGAAACCAACTGCCAATGAATTTTCTGGGAAGGAAATGATGGAGGCAATCCTTATGATATTGCACAAGGCAATGAATTGTGATAGACGGCAGATACATTACGCTGTACAAATCACAGAGTTCATCTGTTTTTGAGTTGCACCATACTACATGTGTAAATGTATTGGTTTCCAGCTATGCTACTTTTTACATCTTTGGAAACATTGCTAATCTATTTTTCAAAAAGTTCTAAGTGCAACAGAATTCTCTTTGAAAAGGAAATACACATATGCACGTGTGCTGCTGCTGCTCCAAGAGATCTCCAGTGAAGAAGAGAGGCGTGGACTAACTGCCTGTATTGATTCTAGAAAGTCTTTGCATTTGACCTTATTAACCAGGTCGGTACAATCACAGAATTTCCATCAAAACTAGACGACCAAACCACATTTCAAGCTTGGCTATTTCTCTAAATACATAGAGATCATCCATAGCATCTCATTCTACAGTTTAAAAAAAATTAGAAAAAATTAAAAAAAGGTACCCAAGACCATAATTACTGAGGTTTAAATAAACAAATATAAATATCTGTCGTTATATAGCCCCAGAGACTTACTGAAACAACTCTGGATTGCCCATCTTTACGGAGAGGAGCACTACTTCTACGCCAGGGAGAAAAGGGGACCATCCAGTAATCTTTTGTCCATACACGCTACATTCCCAGATGGAATCAGAGCAGGATGCTGAGAGAACCAAGTCCCCTTGTAGTCAGTGCTCTGTTTCTCATGGCTCCGAGTTCGAAAGGTGACAATGTACTAGACTGTCTGGATGTTCACTGTCACTGTCTGTCACTGGATGTTCATCCTGGTGCCCCAAAGCCTTCAAACAGCTCCTTGTCTCAGCTTCTAGATGGACATACCTTTGCTCACAGCAAATTCTTTGCTCCCAGCAGTAAGTAATGAACTATATCAAGCAGCATACATACATCATACTTGAATTTCACACCTAAAACTTCACTATTGTATTTTAAAATCTTGCCAGGCAAGATTCCACAGACACCGCAGAACCTCAGCGTAGCTTCACTGCACAAGGCCTTATATATTTTTATCCATGGTACATTGCACACTTATTACATTTAACAATCAGCCCCAGGAGACTGCCTGTATGGCACAGCTTAAGGTCACAGTGTCACAACAGCTCATAATACAATTTATATCCACCTTATTCTAGCGTACACTTCTTGCGCAGCACAAAAGGAGCCTGGATCTCCACAGAGAGGAGAGAGGATTTGCAAAAGTTCCAAGGTGGAGTTTGAGAATCTTCACTCCTCGTTTTCATTGCAGCTGACCTTTAAAGACAATTCCCTGTCAAGTTTTGCCACGCTTGATAGATGTATAGTTTTGAGTCCTAATGATTAGTATGCAAAGTGGTTTAAACACCATTTTATTAACAGGCAAGGAATTTGTTTCATTAATACCATGAAATTGTCTTTGCTGCAACACGATGATAACATTTCAAGTACTACGGGTTTTCTTTCCTCCAGCAATGGGGAAGAATAACGGAGGGAACAAGAGTGGCAACAAAAGAGAAGTTATGCAATAAACATTTTTCAGTCATTGCTCCAATAAAATCTAATAGCTGCTGAAGGATGTGACTCACACTATATTTTACCACTTCTCTTCCATTCAACAAATGCTCTAGTTTTAACAGTTTTATAATATTTAATTCTCCTTCCATATAATTTTGCTTGTAGGAAAACAGGATTTTTAATTTTTTTTCCTGCAAAGCCTTTGAGCCAAGATAATTCATTTTGTTTGAAGTTTAGAAGAAATATATGTATAAAGCACTGTATGAGGAACCTCCACTGCGATTAAATACTTTGTGTTTACCATATGTAATTTTCACAGGATACTAGAGGAAAAATGGTGTTTGTCATCTTTAGCTATTTACCTGTTTGTTTTCATCTCCCAGGAAATTAGCAGGAAATGAGGGTACATCTTGGCTTTTTGCAAGATTTAGTGCCAATTATCTATTCTGTCTGCAAATTTTGCTAGGGGGAAATGTACCCCAAGAGTGAGAAGAATGCCAAGAACAAAATTCTTTAATAAATGTCCTGGCAGATGTCATAAAATGAAATATTTATTATATTACAGGGATTATCTTTTCAAAGTTTACTATTTCAGCATTTTAGTTGAGATGAGGATCCTGCTTTAGAGTGGAATTTCCCAAGGGCCCTATCTTACTATACTTTGTTTCACATCACACGGTGGTTTCGAAACCAGTGTCAAAACTAAGTTTTCTTCCATATTGCCACTTACAATCCCTCAAAATAAGTTTGCCATTTCCTCTGTGTCTTCTCTTGCACTCATTCTTTTATAGCTTGTTTACTTTACTGGAAGCAAAAGAGCTGCAGCAATTGAGGCTCAGGACTGCCCTGCAAGTATTCACAGCGGAAGGTCCAGAAAAAACTTCTAATTCCAGAAAGCTACCAAACAGTAACAGTTCAGGTGACCCATTTTTCACTAGGGTAATTTCAAAGGGTACAAAACTAAACTGTCATTTAAAGAAGAAGAATCTTGGATCTTAATTTTAAAGCAAGTTCTACCCCTCTCCTCCAATTTGCTTTTTCTAATTTTTTATTTCTTTTAATAAAGGAGGACAAGGAAGAATGAGAAAGAATAACATCACTGCAAATATGGGTCTACTACTAAAATAGAGTGGTTTCTAAAGTCAAATTATTTTGTGAGAAAAGCTGGGTTTCACCTGAGTTGCAGAGCACACGCCATGTAACCCTAAAACACATAGTCCAATGAAAAAGGTTTAGCATTTTCTAGGCAGTTCTGTGCTGAAGGTCTCCTCCTACACAGTACATCGCAGGGATTGTGTGTGATGGCCTGTAATATTTTGAACACAAAACCTGCAGAAAATGATCCCTTCTCTGCCCATCTGCAGACACTACAGTCCCTCATGGGCTGGGGGAGGTGAAGAAAAAATTGCTTGAAGCACATAGGCAGCGACACAATTTGCCCTACTTTGCTTCGTTTAGCCCCAAAGAGTGGATCAAAACACGATGTGACCAGAATACTGCAAGAATAACCAAGGCAGATGGCAAGGTTTAGAGCTACAGAAAGGCTCGAAGGGGATAGAGAAGAGATAATAGGAAATAATTTATCCTTCAGTAAGGCAATATTTATAATGATTTCGGTGAGGTCCTGATTCAGAAAAGCATTTTATTATACACGTTTCTTCTAGCACACACATGTTACGGTGAACTAGGGGTTCCATCTCTGCAGAGGTGCTTTGATCAATGTAAGGGCGAAGAGACAAAAGGAATTTATGTCATGTAATCTCTTTGCATGCAAAAATGGCTAAATCTTGAAGCGGTTTTATAAGCCCTATGATTTCACAGCATTGCTGTCTTTCACAAATTTTTGAGGTGCTCGACCTTTCAGCTATCAACCTGAAGAAGTTTCTTCCCATATTTGAAAAATACCATCAGAATCACGGAGTTACTACAATGCAGGGAAGACATTATCATTGTAACACTTGCTGACAGGCACCTGCTTCAGTGAATGTTTTCTGAACCACTCTAAGCAGGTCATTCCAGCCTACTGGAATCCTTCTCCTCCCATTCTGTTTAAGGAGGCCATATGATGTGAGGAGAGCATGCCAGAATGAACATGCTACCACTGCCGGAGAGGGCACGGTGGTATGCAGCATGGGCTTGTTTAGAGTAACACTGCTCAGAGCCGTGAAGGCACTTAAATTCACCACTGTCAGCACTGTCCTGGTGCAGTGTCCCGGAGGACACATGGGAGCTCCTGAAGCAGAAAGGGAGAGCATGCTGAGAAGCTGGTTTGTTAGATGTGAGAAGGTGGTGCTGAAGGATTCTTCCCCACCACCACTAAGAAAGGGTCTCTCCTCCTTTCTTAAGCACCTCGATCCTATGTGGCAGCTCAAACTCCACAAACGCATGGTCGGATGCAGTTACTGCACCAACAGTTCAAAAAGCAAACATCTCCAAAACTGGATTATACCTCACCGAATCTTTAAAGGGGTGTTGTGACCTGCTGGGGTACCTTTGCTACCTGAGGTCTCAAGGTTTGGCTCTGCCGGAGACTGTAGCGTACTGAAGAGGATTCCCTAGGTAGCAAGGCAATGCTCTCACCTGCCCGCAGCTCTCCAGCTCCCCCCCTGAGAAGCACAGACTGCGATAGGAGGTATTACCGCACCGAAAACCAGCGTGCCCTGGCGTGGATTAAATCACCAGGGAACAGATTGCCGACTACGCCACGTGTGCCGTTCCCTTAAATCACCCTCACGTTAAACAGAACAAGTGGGAAGGAAAATCTGCGCTGAAATCCATGAAAAGACTCCCCGCCATTTGGTCCTTCAAGCCGAAGGGAGAGTTGAGCTCACGGTAGATATTTTTATTTTCTATAACGCTGATCTTTAATTAGTGTAATAGACTAAGCACAGTAAGGGATGCTGCAATGACTAGTAAAGTGTCCCTATCCCAAACATGCTCGTATCAAAGAAAGAACAGATGGCTTAATAAAAGAAACTATTAGGCAGCACAAGAGCTTTACAGAATATTACAATAATTTTCTTTACTATTAGAATTATTAATCTCCTGTGATGTTTGTGATCAAATCTAGTTAAAAAGTTGGCTAGGCAAAAACATTGC
Organism: Actenoides hombroni; assembly: GCA_024336885.1. NCBI lineage: Eukaryota > Metazoa > Chordata > Aves > Coraciiformes > Alcedinidae > Actenoides > Actenoides hombroni. The sequence continues at coordinate 7,621,623 of WUAM01000287.1, forward strand.
ATCTTTTTACTCAAACAATTCCAAGACTACTGCAAGAATAAAACCTGGTGATATTGTTCTAGAAGACTCCCAGTTTACTATCATAGCTTTGATATCATGGTAGAGAAAGTAAGGTGGCTATATTCACCAGTAACAGATGGAGAACACAGTCTTACAGTAAATTAGTTGTGGATGATCTTTTTAAAGGATGCCTTGAGAACAGAGAAAATGGTTATTTCTAGAGGCTGTGCATTCGAGTTTGACGTAAACCACGCTCCTGAAAAATCAAAATATTTGGTGCACTGATGAGACCTCAGCTCAAATGTTTAACAGTTTCAGGTCTTTATTACCACTGTTACCAATAAAGTAGCACACTCTAGGATTTAGACTCAAAATGAAATTTTGCTCTTTTTCCAAAGTGACCAGGAAAAAAAATCCCACCAGAAACAAACAAACAAAAAAAGATAACCAACTATTAAAAAGGACCAAGGCATAAAGGTTGTCCCAAAGGGAAATTCTGTGAAACATCCTATTAACTTTCATACAGAGATGACAACACTTTATTAGGAAACAGCTACTTTTTTAACTATTACTTTCTTTCATTTCCTTCTCCCAATCAGATGGAAAATGTGCACAGAGATCCTAGGCACTATGTTGCTTTTGTTTTAGTAATAAGAGAAGGATATTCTCACACTATTATGAGACCTGAACAGTGATGTCATACAGAAAGTAACACCCAAATCTGCCGGGCAGCCTAAGAAAATCTTGAGGTGTCTCTGATGTAAATTATCTACAATTAAATTCTTTTCAGTAGACTGATGCTGTAAACTACTTGCTACTGTTTAACTTTCCATCTAAAAACCTGTGTATGCCTAGAACTAGCTGTTGTGTTATTCTGTGCTGCCTATTAAAACAAGAATTAACCCATGACAGTGCTGTAGGAGGGAGGAGTCTTTGTCATTGCAAACTTTTCCTTGTCCTGTAAAATGGAGACCAATAAGATGCTTGAGGGGATGGGGGGAAGAAGAAAAGAACCATCCTATTAATTGGGGACTTGAATAATTCTGTATCCAGTTTCACCTGTTTGATTCAGAAGAGAAATTTTGAACTCAGTCTCTTGCACTCCAAGTGAAATCAATCCTCACTGGGCTCAGTAAGCATTTTCTTTTTCCCATAAATTCTTCTTGTAAGGATGTTTTTATTAATGGTTAATTCTGAGGAGAAAGAGAAACACTCTCTACAGTCTATTGATGAGGGCATTTACTTGGATAAAGGAAGGGAAGATTCACTCTCCTGTTCCAATACATATTTCATTATTTCTACAAAATATAGCAAGGGAAAAAAGTGATAAAAATCTTACCCTATTGAGTAGGACACTTGTTTTGGATATTGGAGACCTCATCTGAGCTCCAGAGCAAGCAAGTCTCCTGACCCTAAACCTCCTGCCTGCCCACACCACCTACTCATCCTATCCTTCACGTGAAGAGTCAACTTGTCCTCTTGTGACCAGGAAGGGTGACTCAAGATCAAAGAAACTTCACCACTGAAAGTAGAAAATTGCCATTAAAACTGTACAGAATGAATCTGCATTTTCCAATAAAAAACCTAATCTAGACCTACTCAATAATTAGACACAGATTGATTAGACTGAACTCACCCCATACTGGAAAACTCTGAAGATTTCAATAAACTATTGATTTGATTCTATATCAACTACATCAAAGTAGATCTGATGGATTTTGTGAGCTACAAGCCACTTTTTCCTTTCTTAAAGTACAGAATGCTCCTGCTCTAACTTGTAAAAAAAATATCCTCTCATTTCTACTGATTATGTGGCTGTTCCCCTGTGTAAAAATTATAAATACAGATTGCACACCTTCCTCTATTCTCAATTTACAAAGCATTTCTAAAGGAAAGGGAGGTCAGGATAATAATAATAAAAAAAATAAGTTTACCATCTTCATTAACATCTAGCATTTGCTAAACAACTGGCAAAATGCCTCCAGAACATAAACTACCTAAATCAAAGACAACAGAAAACAAACTATAATAAAAATCAGAGTAAAATAGTCATATCTGTGAGGAAACAGTTGTAAACAGGAGATGGTCACACAATGAAGATTAAGGATAAGTATAGCAGAGCTTTCCAATAGCAAACAGCTACAGGTACTGCGCCTGCTTTCTAGGCATCCACAAATAGAGAAGGTAACCATTCAGCTCCTGTCTTTTCACTTCCTTTCATTGATTTTGGCAATTTCTAAATTCTCTTTTATATACTCCCAGAACACATCTGTGCTGCATTTCCTTTGTAAATGCAACAGATTAGAAAGAAAATTGCAAGCATCATATAAAACACAGAAAAAATCTAAGTCTACCAAGAAAATAAGAGAATGTATGCATATATAAGAGAATATATGGCTATGCATTTTAATTTTCAGTTAATGATCTGCTCTATGCATTCAGTTTTCTAAGGAAGATGGGAGAATTCTTTTTTGATTAATTTCTTTGCCTCTGTCTGTACTGCTGGAGACTGTCCTCGGGAGCCCCAGAGGAAGTCAGGATAGAGGAGGAGAGCTCCTTGGTCGATGAGGACTGGGTTAGGGGTCAACTGAGCAATCTGGATGCACATAAGTCCATGGGCCTCGATAGGTTGCACCCGCGAGTGCTGAGGGAAGTCATTGCCAGACCACTCTCCATCATCTTTAGTAAGTCATGGAGAACAGGAAAGGTGTCTGAGGGCTGGAAGAAAGCAAATGTCAGTCCAGTCTTCAAAAAGGGCAAGAAGGAGGACCCAGGTAACTACAGACCAGTCAGCCTCACCTCCATCCCTGGAAAGGTGATGGAACAACTTATCCTTGGTGCTGTCTCCAGGCATATCAAGGACAAGGGGGTCATCAGGAGCAGTCAACATGGTTTTACCAAGGGGAAGTCATGCATGACCAACCTGATGGCCTTTTATGAGGACATAACCAGGTGGATAGATGATGGTAGTGCAGTGGATGTGGTTTATCCTGATTTCAGTAAAGCATTTGGCACTATCTCCCACAGCATCCTTCTGGCTAAACTGAGAAGGTGTGCTTTGGATGATCAAGTAGTGAGGTGGATTGGGAACTGGTTGAAGGAAAGAACACAGAGAGTTGTGGTCAATGGGGCAGAGTCTAGTTGGAGGCCTGTATCTAGTAGAGCCCCTCAGGGGTCTGTACTGGGGCCAGTACTGTTCAATATATTAATCAGTGACCTGCATGAGGGCACAAAGTGCACTGTCAGCAAGTTTACTGATGATATAAAACTGGGAGGAGTGGCTGACACACCAGCAGCCTGTGCTGCCATCCAGTGAGACCTGGACAGGCTGGAGAGCTGGGCAGGGAGAAATCAAATGAAATACACCAAGGGCAAGTGTAGAGTCTTGCATCTGAGAAAGAACTACCTCAGGTACCAGTATAGGCTGGGGATTGACTTCTCAGAGTACCACAAGGGAAAGGGACCTGGGGGTCCTGGTGGCCAGCAGGATGACCATGAGCCAGCAATGTGCCCTCGTGGCCAGGAAGGCCAATGGCATCCTGGCGTGGATTAGAGGGGATGTGGTTTGTAGGTCAAGAGAGGTACTCCTGCCCCTCTACTCTGCCCTGGTGAGACCTCATCTGGAATATTGTGTCCAGTGCTGGGCCCCTCAGTTCCAGAAGGACAGGGAACTGCTTGAGAGTGTCGAGTGCAGAGCCATGAAGATGATGAAAGGAGTGGAGCATCTCCCTGCTGAAGAAAGGCTGAGGGACCTGGGTTTCTTTAGCTGGGAGAAGAGGAAACTGAGGGGTGACCTCATCAATGTTTATAAATGCATAAAGGGCGAGTGTCAGGAGCATGGAGCCAGACTCTGCTCAGTTATCTCCAATGATAGGAGAAGGGGCAATGTGTGCAAGCTGGAACGTAAGAGATTCCACAGAAACAAAAGGGAAATCTTTTTCACTGTGGGGGACACAGAGCTCTGGAACAGGCTGCCCAGAGGGGCTGTGGAGTCTCCTTCTATGGAGACATTTAAAACCCACCTGGACTCATTCCTATGGGCCCTGCTCTAGGTGATCTTTCTCTGGCAGGGGGGTTGGACTAGATGAGCTTTCGAGGTCCCTTCCAACCCCTGATGTTCTGCGATTCTGTGAAACTGAATTCCGAGGCCTCAAGGGGTCTTTGGGGAAGATGCTTTTATTTTCTTCTTCCTTTTTTTTTTTTTTTGGTTCTTGTTGTTGTTGTTTTTTTTGTTTGCTTGCTTGTTTGTTTTTTTCTTTTCCCATTTTCTTTCCATTTTTACAGATAAACAGAGGTCTTAATATAAGATGCTAAATCTCAGATTTACAGTCCCCATCAGACACTGTAAATATTGTCATCTAATCTGTATTTAGGACACAACCCTGTCAAACAGCAAAATTAGAAAACAGGATGAGCTGTTAAAAACATTTTTCTTAGGAGGTACTGAACAAAAATAGAAATAACATAATGTCTCTGAGGTCAAAATGCAACTTGTGGTTCAACAAGTGTAATTTTGCAGACCCAGCATAAGGAAGCTGTGTTGATAGTTGCAGTATCATGCTGAAGAATATGTGGATTTTCCAGCTCTGGTGTTACTCTGGGGTAAGTTGGGTTATATCCCAATAAAAATGAAAACCATAAACAGTGGCTACAGTGGATTCACATGAACTATCAAATAATATAATCACAAATAAGTAATTGGGTGTATTTCCTTAGAAATTACCACGAACATTAAAAAACCTTGACTTAGATAAGGTATTAGCTGCAGACTGATGTACAATAAAGTCTAGAAATACCCAACAGAACGGAAACGTTTCTAATACAGGCAATTTATGCAAGTTCATAAACTTCAGGAGACAGACATAAAAATACTGCCCTATATAAACATATGCTTATTTAATGGATAATACGTAGAAGAGCAAGAAATTCCTTCTACAGTAAGTGAAGAGTTTTTGAAATGTTGGTTGAGGTTTTTTTTCTTTATTTTCTAACTTATTTTGCCCTAGTCTCCCTAGAACAGAATTTGTCTTTGAACACAGAGCAAGTTGCCCCTGAAACTTGTGACCATTTTGAAGTACACATCCAATACAATCTGTCACAGTTGGTCTGTCCCATCCAACTCTGGTTATCTCCTTTGGGGCCACTTCCAAATCATCAATTTTATCTTTCATAGCTGAATTGGACTTCTGTTTTGGTTTTGCTTGGGCTTTTTGTTTGTTTGGGTTTGTTTTTAATTCTTGAAGTGTAATTATCAGATATCTTCCTGCCCAGACTGTCTCCCTGAGATTTTCTTCCCAAACTCTATGGTGGTGCACATCTTACATCTTTCTATTCATGCTCCATCAGTCTGGAAGGCCATGCACACCAGGAAGTGACATATCCCACCAGGCACTAAACTCTAGTTCCTTTGAAGCCACCAAGTCCTTGAAGACTTCAGAAGAGGGGTTAATGCTCCTCTTTCAATGCTGATGTGATCCTGCTCCATCTTCACCAAGAAGAATAAAGCCACCTTAGAATTACGCTGAATCAGGTAGTCTGCCTATGTCTAACAAAATGTTTCTTACAGAGCAGCATTGCAAAAAAGCAGCCAACTACATTGGTACAGTCCCTTACAACACCATCTAGTTCACAGCATCCCTCATCAAAAGCACTTCGTATTATTTCTCTGCTTTTACCACATGTAGACACCAGGGAGGAGCTCAGGCTTTTCCGGAAAGGTAACCTCTGTCACCAAGGCTCAGATGCTTCAAGGGTAAGTGAAAATAAAACTCCCACAATGCCAGTAGTGCAGCAGCATGGCAGATGTCTTGCTAAATGAAATCGATACTCCGACAAATGTCATCAAACAGAAACACAAAAAGAATAGAACCCAAAGATGACACCCTAAGGCTCTTACTACTGAAAGCACATTAGCAGAAAGTGGCAGCTAAACAGGCACAGTACACCACACTTCAATTAAAGGCTTCAGTGTTTAAATGAAGATGAGACAGAATCTGGGTAACGCTCTTACTTACCCGATGAGAAAGCCGTTTTCAGTAAAAACTGCTAATCGACCATTACAGAATTCTGAAGAAGAATTATAATCTTGGCTTTATTTTCTTTTGGAGTCTCATTTGCTTATGTGTTCAGATTAATGAGATTTGAAAAAATAAAAACAAGAGAGGTGTTAGTAGAGTGGAACGAGACCCTGTTATGCACCATAATTAGATGTCAGTACGTATTTTGTCAGTTGACATGCTAATTTTAATTTCGAGAGCAAACTGGTTTATACATTTGGACATTTAAATTGATGCTATACAGTTTAGTCATGAGTATCAGAATTGAAAATTAACCTCTTCTGACAGGCTATTATTTAGGAGTTTGATTCTGTAACCACAAGTGAACTAGGTTTGGATGGAGTTTGGATGGAGAGGGCATTCAGCAGCCTGTCTGGCATATTAACAGCAGCTTGTACGGCTTAGGACAGCTAATCAAACATCCCAGCAAAGTTCCAATCACTTCAGTGATCTCCTTGACTTTATGGACTACACATGAGTAGAGTTCAGCAAAGTCAAGTGACTGCAACCATTAGTATGCTTGTAGGATCAACTCCATGAGTGCAACAGGCTCAAATCAGGATAATTTGCTGCTGGTACCAGGGTACTATTAAAGAAAGAAACATCCACTCAGAGATCCCAGAATACTACAGACACCTCTATTAATTAAAAGTAAGCATTCCAACTGACAAAATACCACTGACATCCAACTACTCTGCAAAAGATCATGTCCCACTGCACCAATACTTTTTATCTGGAGTGCTAAGAGAATTCATTTGAAATTCATTTATTTGTAGAGAACATAAGAGATCTGTCCCATAAGAGGGACTGTCTTTTTGCTTTCTCTGCCCTTTGAGGATGAGGGTAGGAATAAAAGCTGTGGAAAGTTGAACGGTATTATTCAAGGCTTCAATTACTCTTTTTAAGCTGTATTTGAGGGGAGAAAAAATTTCACAGTATCCCTCCCCCTTACTCCCTGTTAACTTTATTCTGTTTTAATCTAAGTATTTCCATCCCATGTCTATGTATTACATATAATTAACTAGATAACTAGGTACAGTTTTCCTGAAAGAAAACATAGATGATGTTGATTTATAGCATGGCACAATGAAAAGGTAGTCTGAGATGATGGTTGAGTGGCATTTTAATTTCATACAACAAAGAAAATTCCAGTGTGCCACTGGATGAAAGTTTAATTGAACAAAATTATCACCAGGCATAGAAAAATATTACGGTACTGTATTATCATAGAATCAGAGACTGGTTTGGGTTGGAAGGGACCTTTAAAGGTTATCTAGTCTAAACCCCCTTCACAAAACACAGATATATGCTTAAAAGAAACTTGGTTTATGCAAGCACAAATTGATTTAAAAATACAGTTTTCAATTTATAAACTACCACTAAAATATCTAATTATGTGCATTTTAACAGGCAGAAACCAAAAGGCTGTTTAATGCTAAGCACCCTACACATTGTGTTCATTAGAACTTCACAAAGGCATTGGAATGAGATTAACCAGTTTATTCTGATTAATGAAGAATATACTTGATAAGCTATTGATAAAATGCTTTTATAAAAAATGCTTTTTTAAAAAACCCCACTGTTGTGACAGAATAAATTCCATGAAAATTTAAGGCCTCTTTCAGTGGTCACTAAAAATGATTTTAAGCCACCAGTCTTAAAGAGATGCCCAGATATTCCCATCATAAACCCTTCATAACAAGGATATTCCTAAGATAACATCACAATTTCCAGCTACACATTCTCAGCAGCTCGTGAAAAATCACAAAACCAAACCCACCATAAAAACAAATCTACACTCACACGCGGATGCTGTAGCAACAAAACAACGTTCCTAGGCTGGTGCAACAGCCAGCCCATGTGGTTATTGGGCAATTCTGAGCCTTTCAAACAATCCAGGGGTGCAAATGCTGGCAGCAGGGAGGGAGAGGACAGCCTCCACAGCTTCCACAGACCTTGGGAGGACTCTTGGAGGTGTCTGTCTCAACTCAATGCTTTTGGGCTGCATTTGCATAAACAGCAAAAACATGCATCTTTACTATTTATTGCCATATAACCAGGACACGCCAGCTAAATTTCAGTTCCAAAAAGGTTTTACTGGTAATGGTGCATGAACCAGAATGAACACAGCTTGATTTACACCTCAAGCTGAGCTTGTAGCATTGACAGAACAACAATAACAAGAAATCCTGAAGTGCTTTACTTGTAAATTAAACAAGCGTACCCCAGCAGCACTTGCCTGCAACAAGCATCAAATGCTATAATGCTGCACACTCCGTTGCAGGTTATTTTATCTTTCATCTCAAAAAATAATTCACCTTTCCCTTATGGAATTTGCAGAACTCAAAAGCAGACAACTGGTCTACAGCGATGGCTTCTGTATTCTATTTCTACCCATGTAAGAAAACGGCTCAAGTCAAGCAAAGATAATTAATCATTCTTTCACACAGGAAAAGAATCTCCATTATATTATTTGATATTAAATCTCAGAAAGAGGTGATTTATAGTAGATGTTAAAAATTTATAATGCCATATGCCCTACTATGTTGTTTGGTTTCTGAACCTAACCGCAAGTCAGAGGAGTAGAACAACAAATCCCAAAAGTATAATTTTAAGAATTTAAGAAAAAGAAGTGATAAAAACAAAGCAGATTAAGTTTTCAGTTCACATAAAGTCTAGATCGGTTTCTAACTTAGGATGGAACCTAAACTTGTTAAAGCTTGGATTTTAAAGACCATTTTATGTACAGATATATTCCATATCATTCCAATCATTCTTGCCTGGTCGTTATCACCCAAGTACACATTAGATTATGCTCTTTGGCATGCAGCTACTCTTTAGGAAAAACAGTTTCAAAATATGATCACTGATCTGTGCAGGAATCTAAGAATATCCAACCAAACTATTCCATCAATTCAGCTGTGGAGGCAGAAACCGCAATCGGAAGAGCAAAGAACATGATCTCAGTGGCAAGAATATTTTACAGCAATTGTCTGTGTAGCCTGATCAAGAAACAGGAATTGTATTTCCTCCCAATGCTGTAACCTCCAGGGATTTCATTTGATTTAGGAGGGAGTCGCTTTTCCCCTCTCCTTTCTGAGGAATGAGAATGAGAAATCTTCCACTTGTCCCTGTAGAGAATGGCAACATTTCCTTTCTCTCACTAAATTTTCCGAGGTGGAGCTGTATTGCTTTGGCACTGCAATCTTAGCTGTTCAGAAGGGCTCCAAGTTATGAAGAGATTTCTCATCTCTTTTGCATCTTACGGCTAAAGCACTGGCTCTCCTAGAAGATTCATTTAAGGCCATAGCTGCTCTTTTTAATTTAACCCCGATTCTGCAGTGCGGGTAGCAGAATGTGTTTTTAAGAAGCTATAACACAAATTGTCTCGGCATATAACAACATTAAGGGAAAACTACCTCCATCACTCTGGGACTCTCTCTTCTGCATCATTATGAGACTTGTTATGTTAATGTTTTGCACTGAAACTCTAATCCATCAAGGATCTCTAGAGTGATGGTGAAAGAAATAAACAATTAACTACCAGCTAGAAACATTAAGGTATGAAGCAAAAAGGAGAAGCTACGGGGAAATATTCTCAAAAAATATTAACTAGTCTATTGATATTGATTGAAGAAGCAGAAGTAAGAGGTTTTTCTCTGGTGTCCCATAAAATGGAACTTGCCCCATTTAGAAACATATCATTGGAAGGCAGAGAAAAAATCCTTCTGAGGATTAAATATTAGTATTTCTGTTCTGTATTTTATAAAATGTCTCACTGTTTCAACACTTATTAGACCAGTAAAGACCCAACAGCAGTAATATAAAGCTTTGAACGAAACCGTAGCACAGTTTGCAATAAAGCATTTGGGGGATTATAAGATTTTTAGTCCCTGTCAAGATCCTCAAACAACATCATAAAATATCGTAACTTGATTGTGATTTATTTTGCATTTTTTCTCTCCACATTCCTTACAGGTACGAATATTTAAGATTATTTCCCAGCAGCCTAATCTGGAACTGGAATCCAGTTCTATGAAAGACAGAACGAAAAATGTTTTAAAGGCTGTACCACAGCATTTCAAAGAATTGTTTTGATGGAAAACTACGCAGTGGCACAAACAGTTTGTTGGTTTGTTTGGGCTTAAAGAAAAAAGTGCTACACCACTTGCCACGATGAGGGTAATAGAGAGCTGAAACTGCTGGATACAATAGACATGAAAACTGCTTCATTTTGACACCAGCTGTTTTGAACTCCACTGAAATAGTGGGTACATGATTATGAGTTGTTTAATTGAATAAAGACTGGTTTATAGTAGCCAAAGAAATGGCAAATAATTATGTTCATTTAACTCACTTGGGATTCAGCTTGTTTTCTGCTTCCTTGATATTAATGAAAAGAAATCCAATTTGTTCTACATGGCAAGATATGTAATTTAGATGCTTATTAATGCACGGTTCTGGTGGCAGCTCTCTGACAAATGTTGTCTTTAAAATGTTTGTTTTGTAAGTCAAAGGAGCTCTAAGTGTAACAAAACAACGTGCTTTGCAAAGTATAACAAAGTTGGAAACAAACATTCCTTCTCGCTGGGAGCGGGGAGATTTCTAGACTTGGAATGAGATCTTCTGTAGCTGCACGATCTTTACAACATCCACGTCTATACAGTATTTTTTAACATTTATTATAAATCATGCTTAAGAAATGTGACACTATAGAATATATGTTATAATCTGCAATATCTCATAACATTGCACTTACTGGCCACACACCCACAATCTCCTTGGAAAAAACATTAGTACTTTTTTCATGTCTGATTATTTAAAAGCTATCCAGTGTGTTCTAAGCAGGACAATCCTACATGACCCTGCCTACATCCTTGCCATTCAAAAAACGCTTCCATCACTTTTTTGCTGCGTGTGTAGAAGTAAAGCTGCAAGCACTGTAAACGTGAGCTGCACCACAGGGTTAAATAATAGTTATCAAATGTCTTGAAACTAAGGAAATGGTGAACAACTAACACTGAAGATCCAGCTTATGACCTACCCAGCAGAAAGCAGAGAAGAGCAGAGTTCCTATGATCATAAACAGATAAGTCTGAGGAATCAAAGGAAATAGATTTGTTACAAAATGCTTCAAAATTTGTTACAAAATGTTACAAAACTTTTTTTTTTTTTTTTAATTGATAACATTAAGAGGAAAGGGAAGATGCTATGTGAATGGGGAGGGGGGGGGAGGCAGCTCATACCTTTACATACACTTAAATACTATCCTAGCTGACATCATCACCAAATACACAGAAGTGAGAAAAATCAGGCAGTGGTAGGTATGACAGGACACTACATTTTTACCATAATCACATCTGTACAAAGTAAATATACAACATGACTGCTGTTTAATACAGAATTCTGACTGGGAAGAGAGTTGCCCAAATGCAAACCTGAAGTGCAAGTCAGGGCAGAACTAAGTCATTGCACTGTAACTTCCATTTCAGCTGAGCCTAACAAATTGATCTAGATACAGTAAAAACTAAGAAAAACTTCACAATGCTATTTGATGTGGCTCCAGGACCTCCCTAGCAGAACTACATCTCCAAAGACAGACACTAGCCTGTCTGTGGCTGCACCACTAACGTGCCCAAAGAGCCTTTTCCACCAAACAAAAAGGCAGGAGGCACAACGATGCAAGTGCCAATTTGATCTGGAGATGAACACTGACTGAATTAAGCTACACAGACCATTTCATTTTGGAATAACCTGAAGCAAACACATTAAAATATATTACCACCACTTTAGCTCTGTTGTTCTGTGAGACAAAATGAAATGACAACATTTCCTGCAGGGTCAAACACCATTTTCCCATCAGTTCTTTCCATGAGAAAGTTGGTTCCCCTTGTTCTTCTCAATTAACTTCTGTAGATGTCAGTGCACCCATAGCGAGACTCTCAGGAAGGTTTGATTCCTGCAGCTTTGCACATTGCCAGTGAGAAGAATAACCACAGGATTATTGTTACTCGTTCAGTATCTATTCCAACAACCTCTGCTCTCAACAAGTGGGCAGGCAGGCACATAAATTACATCAGCTTCCACATCATCTTTGTGTTGGACAATCACTAGTTTCTCTCTACTCTCAATTTTAACATACTTGCAAATTACATACACACCCTCACAATTACTCCATGTCTGTATATTTTTAGCTTGGGTGGGAGGGGAAGAGGGACTATGTCAAAGAGGTTATATTTAAGTAAGGTGCATCACAAGATGGGTCTTATTTTCTGCCCATGAGTTTTTGTTTTCAAAGCTGGTAAGAAAGAATAAAGATTATGAGGAAATTTCTCCCCTCCCTTTTTTTTTTACACTCTTGGAAGTTGTGTGCTTGCCTCCCATTTCATTTTCCTGATCATGCCAATATTTCCCATTTTTCATACTGTAGCAGAAATTTTCAAATGAGCAGTAGCTCCCTCCATACTACACTGCCAGCTGGGATCTCCACTAAGGCTTCAGGAACCCACTGGCAGCTGTTAAGAAACGTGGTATAACCATCAAGAACATTAATAAAATCGTATTGTAGACTTGAACTTGATTCCCCTTCCATAAGGCTGAGGAACCATTTAGCTTCCACTGTGACTACATACTGAATGTGCAAAGGATTCGATAGCCACAAATTGAGTTCCTTGGTAGTGAGTTCCACTGATGTGTTTCTCCAGAGTTATTGAGCTTGATTGCAAATGACACATTATTCAGCTTCAGATACATCATAGTCTACACCTTTCCCAAGCTTATATAATTACTAAAAATATCTGGAGCAAGATGTTCCTAAAAAAAAAATAAATAAATATATATATATAAAAATTACTCCTATTAGAAAATATGAGGTCCACGGGACACAGTCATGGATTTGATGGCACAAGGCCTTGTTAATCACAGCTAAACACTACCACTGCTCACAAAAGAGGGGGGAAAAGACAACTATTATCTTCTGAGCACATGTGCACACACCTATGCATCAGTAGGTGTTATATTTATTTCTGTTGCACATATATACAGATTACAATTGCTTCCATCACATAGAGATGAACTTCTCAAAGGTTGTAATTCAGCTGTCAGAAATCAAAATGAGCAGTATTTTGAAGCAAGTACATGCAAAAAAATGTAACTGGACATGCAGAACAAACAATTGCACAAGAAAACAGATATTAAAAGGTATTACTCCCTAAATTGAGCATGAGACTTTAAGCTGTTCCTGGGTTTTGTTGGAGTTACTTTTCACTCCTGGGTTTCTTTCAATTTTCCCATCAACACGCAAGTAAAGCCTCATTTTCACAGAGGAAATTATTACTATTTTTTACTATTTTTTGGCTGTTCCCACACACATTTTAATGTTCTTCATTGCAGAGCTCAGGAAGAGTTGACATTTATTTGCATTTTCTGGTGCCGTATGGGCTATGGATGTCATTGTTAACTGCACCCACTTACATAGTGGATTTTGTGTAATTGCAGAGCTGTTATAGATTTGACCAGATTCTGGTTTACACGCAGTTCATTACCTTTTAAGGGCTGCATACTCTGGTCAGTTGTGCACTGCATTTCATTAAGTTTACATACACAAGGTGAGTTACGTGTTCCTTGCAGCAGAGAGGAATCTGGTTATCTCTGCCTCCAATTAAATTAATTCTGCTCTGTATCTGAATGCAGTCTGCATCCCGCAAACATCCACAGAGGTCACTTACACTGTGTGGAACTCATGGCAGGCCTTGAATACTACCCTCATTAGGTTTTTGCTTGGAAAGGATGAGTTTCTATTCCAGCAGGTGTGTTTTGAAACAGAGAGGGTCTCTGAACATGTGCTGTATCATGCCTGACCTCACCTGTCTGGTCTAGATGCTGCCACGGTTTCACCTAGTACTAGTTGACCTAGTAGTCCTGTTGACCCCACACCAGTGGGATTAAAATCATGGCTAGTTTGCTCAGTCCAGAAAATTCCAAATTACTAAAGGACAGTTTGTTACAGGAGTAATTCAAGCCCACTAGCTTACATCAACATCTGCAAAATCACATCTACACTTGACATTATCTACCCTTGACTCCCTGCACAATGGACAATTCCTACAATTTGAGAGGAACATCCATGAAGACCAACCAGCTGTCCTGGGTCTCTCTACCCTCCAGGACAACCTCCCATGCTCTGGATGTATTACTTGTCATCAAACCTCCCTGTCTTTTTGGAATAAGAAAAACCTCTACCTATTGCTCTGGATCCATAGGTTTTTAAATTACCTGATTAAAGAGTCTAATTTTCAATGGAACCTGTAGTCATGGGGGGAAAAATCCCAAAATTCTTCCCCAGAAAATCAACACTTTTTCATTTAAAGCCTCTTTAAACGGGTGTATGTTTACTTAAATATCTATGCTTCTATATATGGTAATGCAAAAGGATTGACTAAATGCATAGAACAGTCACATCAGGTTGACAATTTAGCTGCTTTATTTCTAGAAACTGAAACACACCACCTTGTTTATAATGAGTGCTACAAACTTAGAAATATTGTTTCTCAAATTCCATTCTATTCCAACTAATTGTCTGGTCTGCTAGCTGCTAATTAGCAGCAAGTCAATAACTGAAGTTTCTGTTAACAATATCTAGATTCCAGCTATAAAGCAATGAAAATTCTTTCCCACTAGCACACCTTACACTCTCTCAGTTAGCTGCCTCTTGTCCTGATTTATTCCCATGGCATGAATGCTTACAGTCCTGAACTTTATTTGTTGCTGCACATATATAAGCAGGATTATTTTCCAAAGCCCTGTTTCTGTTTTCCTTTTGTAAATGACATCTAATCTCTTTCCACTAGGATGGTTGTCCTTATAATACTAAGTGATCAGTATCTTGAACACTGTTTTGTAATAAAACTTAAATTGCAATAATTAGAAGATTAAAAAAAAATTCTTATAGTTGGATAGCTAAAGACATCCTGCCTGGATGGTAAAATAATGAAACTACTTATAAATGTCTTCCTCTTCAAAAATGAAATATTAACACAATATATTTTTTAAAGTGTAATATAATTACACTTTAAGCCACAGTCCAAAACAGTGCAAACAGAAGTAAAACCAGTTTCATTTTGCTTTAATGCAAACTCCTGCAATCCTGCAGGTAAATATTTTTAAGCTGGTAACAGACTAAGTCACTTTTCAGTTTTCATTTTCTTAGATCCTTTTTTCCCCCACTCATAAGAGATTTTGCAATGACACAAGAAATACAAAATAATTAGTAAAATATCTTTACCTGTAAATATAAACACACTGGATCTGTTTCATTCCTGTACATCACATAAGCTTTATACATCTAGCAGCGATCGCTGGCTTTGGTTATGGGTCCTTCTGAACTGGGAACAACTCTTTAAGGAATGAGTATTAAAGGAGATAGAATTCACTGAAGGGAATTTTATAGCAAGCATATTAAAAGCATTGTTTTGCAGCAGAAAAAAAAAATACAAGAATGTGAGAAAAGACTGGAGAAGAATTTTCTAGTCTACATTATTGGACATTGGTTTTGCTACTGGATCACTGTATCACATGGGATGCATTGCAAAACCATGTTAAATATTACATATACCATGTTAAAGATTGCCTTCTAGCATGCACAGTTGAACTATACTGCAAGATACTTACACGTATATATCTGTGTAGCTAGAAAATGGCAGTGATATCTACACTTGTCAAGAAAAGAACAGACGTACATCACGTACAACTGACACAGGGTCCAGACTTAACTATTATATTTATACCAGCCAAGAAATAAAACTGCATTTTGTGGAGGGTGGTGATCAAGAAACCAAAAGGAGAAAATGAACTTCTGACTTGCAACGTTTCTCATTTCCTGGATGTCAGCTAAAGCATATGAAAATATAAGTAGAACTGAATGGTGCAGCAATTCAGGGCGAGGGGATGGCAGGCACAGCGAGTGAGTTGTGTTATTGCAAGTACTATTCATGCCTGATAATACCCTAAAGCTCCAAAATATACCCACACAGTTAAAAACACAAAATAAAAAAAATCACTTTTCCCCCACTGCTTTTGTCATTGGGGAATTCCTCCTTTTCATGAATTACACCAGCAATTTATTTCCCATGGTATCTTAATCTTCCCCAAAGCTATTTCGCCCCTGTTAGGAACATCACCAGAATATTCAGGTAACTGCCTACATTCTGGTCTTGCCAACGAGCCTCAGAAGATGACACTTTTCAGTCTGGGTTAAGGACTGCAGATATCCTTTTCCACAAGATTAGCCTGCACAACAAAAGTTTAATTCCCCATGTTTCTTAAGGTACAGAGGAGTGAAGATAAGCAAACAAAAAATGGGCTTAGGCTAGCCTGAAACCTTACATTTGTCTTCATACAGACTCTCCATCTGTCTTTAAGAAATCAACATTAACTTCAGTGCTGTTACATTCATTCTTCTACCACTGAGCCACAAGTTATTATAGCAACCCAATTTCCAGCCAGATCCACAAAATGTGATGGACTGTGCTCCTAAAAAGAAAAATGCATTAAGTGGTTGAGGTGGAAGACACAAAGGAATTTTTATTTTCTGTGAACTAGTTTCTTCATTTTAAAGGCCTGTCTGGAGATTCCATCCAACTTCAACCATACCACGCAGTATAGAAATACAACTGGAAACCTCCCTAAACAAATTTTCAGTACCCAGCCATCCACTTTGCTAATAATGCCTTTAATATATAAACCATGCTACAAACAACATTATTTCCTCCAGGGTAAAGTCCTTTTCTTTTTTCCTCAAGACACTATCTCACAGAGCTCAGCAAGGTTTAATTTATCTGGGTGATCTTTTTAAGTTAAATCATGAGTTTGTAAAATGTGCCTTTCGATCAGTGCCTTGATTACTCAGATTATTAGAGTTACTGCCGGAAACAAGATTCTTGGCATTCCAGTTACGACTTGTTTAGGAAATTGATATTGGCATTTTCTGCATCATTTGCTTTTTCTCCCGTGAATTACTTTCCTGTCTTTGAATCTCCTCAAGAAATTTTAACCTTACAAGAGAATAAAACTAATTAAAAAAACTGGCAAATTTACCTTCAGGCCGAGTCTGAGCTTCCTCCTAGAATTAATGTATCTATTGATCTGTTAAAATAATAAACAGAAAGTTGCAGTCTATCACAGAAAACAGGAAGGTGTTTGAGGTCAAACACTTATTTATCCTTTAAGGGCGAGCATAACATTTCTCATATTTATAGGTTAACCTGGCAGTTTTCCAAGATCAGAATAAACAGGATTTATGTCCTATGAAAAACACAAGGAAAGAAAAAGCCACGGGAAAACAAATTATTTTTTTCCTTTACACAGACAAAACCCTGTAACATTATAGATACGATGAATAGTGTCCATTCTTTTTAGGGATGTATTTTAAACTACCTAGAGGCAATCTTGCCCTCCCTCCCCCTTTGGACCATGGCAGTTAATTCCTTTTAATGTAACTCTGCAATGTACCTGTGAACATTTGTCCCCCTCTCCAGACTTTCCCATCTGCAGGTGCTATTACACAAGTTAGGAAGAAAAAGTCTGCCTTAGATTTTCAATATCAAAGACAAACCAAATCAATTTTAATTTCTCAAGAGATGAAACTGCTGATGCAGGAGGTCATTAAAATGCTATCTGCTCCTCAGTGGCACTGGAGCACAGAATAAAGGATCTTACAAAATGAGAATCACAGAGATTGAGAAGGTGAAGAGAAAGGAAGAGTTTCTGTTGGGGAGGGGGCACTGTAAATAGAAACAAAAATTACGTCCTCTTTGCTAGTCATTTTACCAAATATATCCACGGACTACCCAGGTGCTATCTCAGCTATGCTAAATCTTCCATAATATAGGAATTTATGACCAAAAACTCTGGAATAAAACTAATATTTGCTGTTGGCTGTCCTCTGCTATCATCGCTCTGTACCTCTGCAACATTTTAATTTTAAATTTTAAAAAACCCCAAACAAACAAAAAACCCCAAACCAACCAAACAAACAAAAAAAAACCACACAAAAAAACAACGAAACAAAAAAAAAAACCAAAACAGCAATGAAAATAACCCAACAAAACCAAAACCCAAACAACTGTTATTTTTGTTTCAACCAATTCAGTCAAAGGTTTCCCTCTGGTACTTTGTCCTGTGGAATATTTATAATGGTAATTACCACAAACACATTCAAAATTATTAAAATTCACATTAGTTGTTATATCAACTGGAAGCAAGAGAGGTAGTGTGGAGACAACAGCAGAAAAAAGTCCAACAGAAGAGCAGGGAATCCAGAACCGACATCTAAGATTTAGGTGTGGACAACATTGGAACACAGTCTGCAAAGATGGCATATAGCAGTTTACATATTAATTCTTCTGGGATCCTTTGGAAAGCTTTATCAGCAGAGCTGTCATTCCCCCAGTCTCCTTGGATTCTTCGTAGCACCCTTGAATTTTTATTGTCTTGATCAAAACAGCTTGTGTGAATAGATTACATATTCACCTTGATTTGAATTCAACCTAAACCCATCAGTTTGGTTTATCTTCCCTTCTTTGTCCTTTTTCCTTCTCTGTCTGTTCTCTTTCTCTTCATCCTTTATTTGACTTTTCTTTAGCAAGATATCAGGTTTATCCAGACAAGACCATCTTTTGCAACACTACTCTGAGCCTGTGACCAACAAGGCAGTCGAGAGCACTGACCTAAACAGTTTGATATCACATCAAGTTTGCGAGGTCACACAATCTCTGATAAGATTGTGAGCTGAGCCCATGTTTCTCCAGCAGTAGTACTACAGTACAGATGGAAATTGGTGTGTCAATGCCTTGAAAGTGAATGAACCGATTCTCAGATGTGGAACTAATAATAAAAGAATGATACCCACACTGCAGTTGTTAACACTGCTGTAATTAGCATTTTAACAATCAGAGTCGCTATTTAAATTCCAGTAGTTGTCTTTTTGCAGTTCCGTTAATGAGGAGAGCATTGTAAGGTAAGCTGTGCCATATGTTTCCAGTGAAAAGCTATTTTCTGGAGTTGCCTTGCCTTCAGTATATTACAGTGAATGTTGAAAAGTAGCCTTTCTATAGCAATTTCTAAGCTATCAACCTTATGTATTATTTTAAGCCTTTTAAAATGTAAAGAATTTTCCCATATCTGATATTTAATCAGGGTATATTTCTGAGAAGGAATCCCATAGGATTTCTTAGCTTTCATAAATAAGCAGTACAGCAGAGCGGTACCTGCATGCCTGGCCTTCCATCTGACAATATATTCTTTAAAGAAAAAATAAGCTGACTGTGCAAGTCCTGCAGACCACATTCTACATCCAACATCCCTCCTTTGTAAAATGAGGAATCAGATGTGTCTTTGTGAAAGGTACTCCTGGTGTGAACCTATAGTCTAGATCCCTCTGAATAACAGCCCTGCCTGGGAACGCAATGACTGGTTCCTCCAGTTTGGCTTCCTCTGCAAACTGCACGAGAGCACGCTCATCAACCTCCACCAGCTGACTGCTGTGGATGTTAAAGAGGCCAGGTCCCAGCTCAGACACCAAGGGCAGCCCAGCCAGCCAGCGTGGGATGAACTGGCCCCCGCGCTCCCAGCCTGGCCGTACCCATCTGCTCACCCAGCCGTCCGAATGGCAGCACGCTAACCTGCACACGAGTGCCTTGGGAGAAACAGTGCTCCACACCTTGCTGAAGTCGAGCTAATCACACCCACTGCTCTGCCCTTGTTCACAAATCAAGGGATTTTACTACGTTAATCAGGTTGGTGATGTGTGATTTCCTCGTGACAAGCCCAAACTGTTCCGAATTGGCGCTCCTCCTTCAAGTGACCAGAGGCGTTGTTTCAAAAGGCCGCACCCTGTGATCCTCCCTAGGACAGACGTTATGCCGAGTTACTTTCTGTTACCTTCAGACATGAGTGACACAAGTGCTTAGATCACACCTTGACTACGAGATACTTTAATATTATATAGCTGAATGTGGCCTGTCTAGCTGTGAAATCAGATTCAGAACTCACACAGGCCGATGACTTTGCTGTAATTTTTCAGCTCTGGAGTGCTCAAGCTATTTGTGAACTACTGAAAGCTGCTACTGTGTTAAGTGACAGGACGTCTCTATTAAAAGCTACAGTCATATTAAATATTTTTGTTAGCCATTAAATGACAAAACTTTGATGCTTCTAACTACACTTCAATCAGTGTGACAAATGTATACAATTTTGAATTTACTGTGTTACGATAAAGTCATTCTGAATGGCTAAAAGCAAAATGCAAATCTGTCATCAAAGACAATTAGGAAACAACATTCCTCTTTTTCTGACTGCATATACATATTTTGCATAAAAGTCACATGAAGATCAACTGTCATTCTGCAGTACCAAAATCCATCAAATGACAGCATCTTCCATCAACTGTTTGGTATAATGGAAATAGAGTCCCTGGAATACAATGCTTTAGCAGGATAAATGACTCCCATTTTGGAAATTAATGTCTCAGCTTCACCTCAACGTTTATTTTCTATGAATGCCAAGGGGATGCTAAGACATTCATCTAGCAGTGGGAGGACGTTAGCCTGTTGCAACATTCTATTCTGACATTCTCTCTTAAATCATCCGAAGCCTATTATCAACATCCCTGATCTAATTTCCAGAACTCTTACACCCACAGCTTAAAGATACGCTTCCATGGATATAACATTCTGACTTCTAAATAGCACATGGGAAGATTCTGAGATTCAGGGAGGGGGGAATATATGTTTTCTACCTTTTTTTAAAAAAAAAACCCACATGCTGAAATGCAAAGCTTCATCTTGCACTAAGTAGACTGGGATGAGTCTTAGAAGATACTCATAAGGTGGAGGCTTTTAGAGAAGATGTTACCTCAAAATTTAATGCTTTCCTATTTCATGGTCTCCTGTCCTTATCCAGGGTCCAACGTGTGAGGAAAAAATAGGTCACACTATTAATTTTTAATGTTTGATTCAAATAAGGGCCACCATCAATTTTTTTATCTGTTTGGTAAATTTTCTTTTTGAAGGCTGATAATTGTTCCTACTTAAAGTTCACTAACATAAAAACTCCAAGTATTTATTTTACTGCTGCAAAGTAACCTCAACTCAGAAAAACATTCTGTGAACTTATAATGGTGGTCCCATCTATAAACAAGAATACAAGTCCCCTGTAGCAGCAAGCACTTAGCTGCATGCTTTCCTCTGATATAAAATACACCTAACTGCAAAATGTTGAAAGTATGCTCAGCATGTACAATAACATCACTCATTTCATCTGCAGAAAAGGCCACTGACCTTCCCTTTCATACCTGTCATTTTTAGATTCTGAGAAGTTGGCCTAAACACTCTTCTCACCTCTATTCAGATTGTCTCCAGGTTCAGGGTCAAACGGATAAAACTGAAGGAAAAAGAAAATCTTCACTCTACCAAATATGGCAAAAAAAGATCTATTTCCTTTAAGGAAGTGTGCCAATTCTGTTATAGGGCTTATTATCAAATAGTAATAGAGTTAAAAGTGCGTGGTTTTTGCAACACAAAGGAGATGGCAACGCATATATCTAAGTAGAAAGCAATTTAAGTGTGCACTGCTTTTTTTTTCTTGACACAGATGTCACACAGATTGATTTATTTATGAAGAACTTAAGAACAGCGAACACAAATTAGGATCACAACTGAGATATTAGTAAAAGGAAAACGTAACAGTCTGCATCTATTTGGAGGCATGAAAATAAAATACTGGCATGACACAATGAATAACATCTTTCTCTCCTAATGTTTTGATCCTTTTCTGTTCTTTTCTGCATTACAATATCTTCTTTCCATATGTAGTATAATTGAAATGTGGGATAGATGTCTCCTCTCTTTAGGCTTAGCTGAAAACAATGGCTCAAACACTCCTTGAGCCTTTTTCTCTGATTGGTTCTGCTTTACAGTTGCAGATTTCTTAGCTGAAACATGCTGTTGTTAAAGCATTCTATGCTAGAATTACGTCCCCAGTGATATCACCATCATGAAGAATTAACTAACATTAAGATGCAGTTTGTAGATAATTCTAGTTTCAGCTACAAGATGCTTTCAATCATCTAATCTCAAATAACTTCATTTCATACATTGTGAATATGTATTATATAATATATATGTGTATATATAATATATATAATATATATGTAATATATGTGTGTATATATATAATCAGAATTAATTTCTGATTAAAAAGAAAATAATTCTACAACTTCCATATTCACATAAGACAAGGTAGAGGGAGAACCCACAAAACAGGAAACATGAAAAAATGGACTAAATGGAGGAAACATACTGCCATTGAAAATTATATCAAGATTTCCACCCAACCTAAACAAAGTCCTCAAAAACTAGAGCTGGGCAAAACCAAGAAAACTTCACCCTAAGTTTTGATGTTGTCAGAAATAAAAAAAAATAATCTGAAAAGTGAATAGATGTGCTGGTGCATAAAATGTCAACATCAAACCAATTTTCCAAGTGCTCCAAGACCAGCAAGCTGGACAGAAGAGGTCACATCTTCTGCTCCCTGGATTGAAACATGAAGCACCCATGCCACTAGAAAATCATAACCGATACTGACATTTCCCACACTGCTCTTCTGCATAAACATCCCTGCACAAGCTTTTTATAACACAGTTAGAAACTATTGAATTCCTTCCC
>WUAM01000287.1:7644409-7657930 GCA_024336885.1 Actenoides hombroni
GGAGCAACCAGCGCTCAGACGCGTTTTTTGAGACGTCATGAAAAGATATGGTTCTCCGCCCCCCCCCCCCCCCCCCCCCGGATTTCTATTGGGTTTATAAACTGAGCATTTACCATACTAATATTCATTTCCACATTGTTTGCCAACAATTGACACACAAGTAAGACTACACTTGAAGAGCTCTAGCAGAGATGATATAAAGAATGTTAAAAGCTGGTATGTTACATTTGAAGGTGTCTCTCCTCACAGAAGGACGGACAAAATTCATTTCTCCTGTACCGTAGGACTGGGATATGTCTGCAGTATTTGCTTATTTTACTCCATATATTAACAACATAGCAACTATTTCGGCAAAATACAGCTGCAGCTACCTTAAATTCATAGCCATAGCATGAAGTGCATGCTGTAATGCATATTTTTGAGGAACAGATAACATATTTTTTAAAGGGATATAAAAAATCAGGGTTTTTTGTTTGTTTTTTCAATGTTAATTCTGACCTTTAAATAAATTTTAGAATTTAACACATTAAAGCTAAGATACAATAAATACTACTTGGGACAATAAGATGCTTTAACCTTATGCACATTTCACATCATCTTAGACAAGTTAGATTATGCAGCAAAGTATTTCTAAATGATCATTAAGGACTATGTCAGCAGCATGCTGCATTTCACTGGGATAAACACAAACATGTATTTAACAGTACATTCTCCCCAGAGTACTTAAAAGAAGCTTCCAGAATTGCAGTGACATGGTAGGCAAACCAAGCTTAACTGGATTACCAGCCACTTCCTTGCAAAATTCAACACCGATTACGTGCCACAGAAATCTGCGTTTTGTCTTCATAGAATCATTCAGGTTGGGAAAGACCCTTGGGATCATTGAGTCCCCCCATTAACCCTACTCTACAAAGTTCACCCCCAAAGCCACATCTAAATGACCCTTAAACACATGAAGGGATGGTGACTCAGCCCCCTCCCTGGGCAGCCTGTTCCAGTGTCTCTTTACTCTTGCTGGGAAAAATTTTTCCCTAATGTCCAGTCTAAACCTACCCTGTTTCAGCTTGAATCCATTCCCTTTTGTTCTATCACTAACTACCTGTGTGAAGAGACCAGCACCAACCTCTCTACAATGTCCTTTAGGGTAGTTGTAGAGAGTGATGGTGTCTCCCCTCAGCCTCCTCTTCCTCAAACCAAACAACCCCAGCTCCTTCAATAACTCTTCATAAGATTTATTCTCTGGGCCCTAAAGACAGATTCCCATGACAGCAAAAAACTACCAGTGGTTTCATCATAAAACATGTGGACACAAATATTTCTGAAACTAGAAAGGATTGAGACCCACTGATTACATACCACTAGCAGTATGTTCAGATTCAGATACAGCCAACAAGGGGATGGATAATATTATCAGTGAACACAGAGATTGCCTTGTGAAACTTCAACTGCAAAACAGAATGCATCTATAAATGTCTGCATCAGATACTTGAAGCACGTACAGGATACACATAAGTGTAGAGGTATACACTGGGGTTGAAAAGGGGTACTTTATGATCAGCCATATCATTCATCCCTTTCCCTAAAACCAAGTAAAAACCCCCAAGGTGGCATGTGTAAGCACACTCCCCTCTGCAACGCTGGGAAGCCTTTAGTGCCCAACTCACCATGTTAAGTATTTATATATATTTTCAGCAATTCAATGAATGCAAATTTTCCAAAGATGATTTGTAAAGGTTTCCTCCTAATTTTCAAACATTGTATAGCAGTACGATGAATTATACGGGTAATTTTGTACTATAGCTCAAGGAAAACAGACAATATATTTGTATTAATTCTGTTCAGATCAATAGGGCTTGAATAATAACTAAACCCATAAAGACATAAAGAGCCTTCAGGGAACCTATTTTTACTATTGGGAACTGCTTTTGAACCTAATTTAAACATACAATAGATAAACCATTACATTCCTGGGATTCCTGTTAATTGCCTTGATATATATTTTACATTTGTAACAGCTCTCACAAGGACAAATTTAAGCATTGGTTATCCAGTCTTTGGCATATAACCTAAGGTGTTTGTCTAAAATACCTAATTTGCTCATGCACATGCATTTTCTTTTTAATGAAGTGTTTTCTGAAGTACTATAGGAGCACACCTTAATTTTCATGTCCAACCTTTACTGCCTGTGAGATTAACAATAAAGCATTAAAATCTATAAGACTTAAAATGTATAGATAAATAATACCTCCTATACTGTGTCCCAATATCAGCACTGTACTTTTAGTAGAGAAATATATTAAAAGGTGTAGGTTACAAATAAAATAATTAAAATGAATCATCTCAATTGTTCAGTTATGTATGCTGTTAGAACTCTGTAAAACACATTTAGGTACAGGAGAATTAAACCTAAAACTCCATTCTGCATTCACCTTCCTATTTTTCAAGGTGAGTTTTTTCTTAGTGTCAGGGTTAATTTATAGAACAGGATTCCGAGCAAGATACCCACCATTTAGATGAAAAAAAGCATTTGCTGCCACACCTGTCATGCTCAAATCCTCCACAACTCCAGGGACTACATCCAGGATTACAGTATATTGCACATTATAAAAATATCCTTACCAATTAGTATTTTTAAAAAAAACTCACTATATTTTGTTGCTTTTCTTCTTCTTTCTCCCTCTTCATGAAGATTCCACTTTTTATTCTTCCCCAAATTCAAATTATGTATTTGCTTATACCAGTCTAGATATATTTTCCTTTCACTTCTATTTAATGAGTTTTCCCCTCACACTTCACCCGGTCACTTATTCAGTACAGAAAATTTGCTAGTTTTTGCTGCTTCTGAACAGTTCCCCCCATTCTTCTCTCATTCAAATATTCTGCTCACCGATACCCAGCTACTCACAGAGAAGCAAAGCAGATCACCTGCTACCCCAAACAAAACATTCACCCTTTTTTTTGGCTATTATTCACATGGTAAGCCAGATGCCCTGCTGCTGCCACATACCAAGGGTTCTTAGAGGAAGCCTTTAGGCTTCTTTTTTAACACGCATCCCTCTAAGTACCAGTAAAGATCATTAAATCTCTCCAATTGCTAATTGACAAAATGCAAATATTGTCACCATCTTTTCCTCCACCAACCTTCCTGCTGCCATGGCTGAGGAGGAAGCCTGCCACTGGTGTTTGGGCTCTTCTCCAAGTCCTCCTCTAGCACGTCTCTCCACACAGATGGGATTTTTCCATGGAACCGCGGAGTGAAGCCAAGGTGATTTTTGCTGGGTTCCTTCATGCTGACAGAAGTTTCTAAAGCACACTTGGGTGATTTTTACCAGAGAAAACTTAGGGCACAGGCAAAGCAAAGCGTTACTTAGGGGAGATCGTTTAGCCCATGCCAGAGATCAGGGATACCAGGTCCCCAGCTGCAAAAGAAGGAGCAAGTCTGCACAATGGGATGGCGAGTGTCTGGGGACACAGCACCTCCCAGCAACAGCCTCCAACTGCCCTCTGCAGAAACACAGCCATATGCCCAACTCTCCCACTTCCTGCTCCTGACACTTGGCTCCTTCTATTTTCTTGGAAGAAGGAATCTAACTCCCCATGAGAAAGGCTACCAAATTCAATTCTGTGAAATTTCTGAAGGATCCTGGGATGGCTCTGACTTCAGTCACACTACATCTTGAAAGATCCATGAGCAACTGCAGTACTGCAGGTCTGCAGACTCTGAAGGGAAGCAGCATGCCGAACACACTCCATTTTACTTGTAAATTTTTCAGTTCAATGACATGGACTGCAAAATTCCTGGTGTTCAAAAAAACCCCAAACCCTACAAGCAGCTGTCAGATTACTCAGAGTATCTGGCAGAGCGTGTCTTTTATATTCATCCTGCATAAGCCTCAACATGAGTAGCAGGCCATCACATTTCAGCAAAAAATCAGTAAAAGCAAGATTGAAACAAATAGCCCAAAGGAACATCAAAATGCAGAGTAGCAAGAGCTTGCTCTTCTGAAGTTATCACTTTTCATTACTGAAGTACGGTGATGAGAAATACAAGACAAAAACTGTATCAAGAATCAGTTGTAGTCATGTACACCAAGAACCAGAAGCTATAGGCCCAGGAATGTAAGGTGGTCAACTATGGAACGCATTTGTGCTACAAAAACGGCAACAGAGAACAGTCTTAGACTACAAACTTAAATATTAAATGTCTGTCTACTGTCTTCATTTTAATAGACACCAAATACTGGTGTTTACTGACGCTTATCACTGCAGGTGTTCATGGGTATTGAGGAAAAAACCAAACCCAACCAAAACACATTCAAGTGTTTAGACTGTGAAATATATTTACCTGAACTTCCATTAAGTGTTGAACAAAGAATGCTAAAGCTCATAGTTTTACCCAGACACACACAGTTTGCCAGCTTTGAATTAGGTGGTTGAAGGAAAACACAAAGCAGGTCACAGCCTACCAACACTGTCCATCAAGTTCTCACCAGCTGCAGCATCCTGTGAAGACTAAACATGGGCATTCACAATAAACACAAGAGTTACCACAGGATGCTCCAGGGTACCTTCTCATTTAGTGCAAGGTAATTATTTCAACATTCATATTCATATGTTGCATATTATTTGTATCACAAGAGCACCAAAATTAAGGCCAGGTGAAACAACAACGAGAATTTCTTATGGTAGGTATAAAAGCCAAGTATTCCAGCTTTCCTAACGGGCTTCTGGTTCATTGAGGAAACTCCATTCACTTAACACCCTACGTAGTTGAATCTATGGTTCTGTTGTTGCCTAAATCAATGTACTAAATGGGCTCAAAAATGACATTAAAAATTTTACAACCATTTTAAACCATTCTCCCCCTTCCTCCAATTGAAGTTGAAAGCATTTAAAATCCACCACACAGCTCTTCTTCTTAAAGAGTGTTCATCCATAACCTAGGGCTGACACACTGAAGAAAAGCTTGCAGAA
The DNA here is from genome assembly GCA_024336885.1 of Actenoides hombroni. NCBI lineage: Eukaryota > Metazoa > Chordata > Aves > Coraciiformes > Alcedinidae > Actenoides > Actenoides hombroni. The sequence continues at coordinate 7,649,384 of WUAM01000287.1, forward strand.
AGTGCAGAGTTATGACACATTTCCCTTTGAAGCAATTCAAAGGTTCAGACCTAGCACTTCATCCATTTTAATAACAGCTTTAGGAAAATGAAGTTAAAGTATAAAAACCACTGTGAAACTTTTAAAATTAAACTTTCTGGTAACCTACAAAACTGACTATGATACAGCTGTGGTGGTTTTTTCCAAGAACCACTCCCATCCCCCCTTTTCAACAACCTAAACATACACAAAAATAAGGATTAGTTAAAATGAAAAATCAAAACAAAACAAACAAAAAATAAAAACCAAAAAAACCCCCAACAAACAACCCTGACACACATGAAATTGCTGAGGAAAAAATAACAAGAAAAAAAGACTGCATTCCCCTCACTTTTACCATTTGATTCCTTTTGTACTTAACATACTACTACAGACAATTTTCTCATCTTCCAAGGAGAACAGCCTTCTCCTGTCCTTAAAATGATCATGCAATAATTATGTTCAAATATCCTGAAATGCAATGTTAGTCTTTCTCACATGTCCTTAGTACTGCTAAGATGAGGCAGTAGGTCTGGTTTTGTTCTGCATTTTAATGGTGAAACAATCCAGTAAACCAGCAGATTTAAAGGTGGGTTTATAGGAAATGCTGAGAACAAAGACCCATCCTGAGCTTTACCTTCAGATAAAGTTAACACAGCTTGGGTTCTGCAGGCACAAGCCAGAAGGCAGCTGACCTGCTTCCTGCCACACAGCCTGATCTCCCCAGTACTCACAGCCTGGCTGAACAACAGCATCTACCAGCACAACTATTAAGCACAACACCCCAGCTCTGGTTGGTGCAAGGGGCCCCAAGGCCTGGAGAAGATGCCTTGGCTCCCAGCAGCAAATGGAGGCAGTGAGCCCCCGGGCTGCTGTAGGGTAGCCAGCACTTGCCCTGCACTCCAGAGTCCTGCAGCTGCTCCTCCCCACTCCCCCAATTCTGCTCCGACACAGCTCCCACATTAGAGTTTAGAAACACACTGGTAGACTCACCTGCTCTCAGAGGGCTGCACTGAAACTCAGGTTCAAACAGGGCTGAGGGCAGCTACACCATGGTGAAGCCCAGAAGATTCTGGAAGCTGCTGGGTGCCCCAGCCAGCACTCCTAACCTCATCAGGGCCTAGGGTCCCAGCCTGCCCCAGGAGGTGGAGGAGGAGCAGGAGCAGCTCTCAGCTGGTGGAGATTGCCAGCTGACACTGCCTTAGGTGCACCTGGTGCTACTTAGTGCCTAATCTGCTCCAAACAGGTTTTCCTGTTTATCCTCACTGAAAACAGGTACCAATATCAGAACACTTAAGAGCAGCCAGTCCCAGAAGAGAGGGGAGATGAAATATTAAGAAAGCCTTACTTACAGTCAATTTGATTAGCATAAAACCCCTGTTGGCTTCATTTGCTACACTAATGCTTTACAGCAAAGCCACCAGTGATGGTCCTTCAAGTACCAGAGATAAGTCTTGTTGTACTTACTCCCTTGGGCAGGGAGGTAACTTGGGTTTTTTTCCAGATTAATAGGAACTAAGAATTCAGCATGCAGATTTTGCAATATCCATTATGTCTGGCAGCATGAGATGGGAAGATAGAATTGTCCTACTAAAAGTGAAACTGCTGCAGGCTCTGTGCCGTAAGCACACCAGAACGTGCCCCCATTTCTCAGCTCTGCCAACAGCCAATCCCCACAACCAACCTGCTGTGGGCACAGTGGGATGCACGAGCCTCTGAGAAGACTGCAGGTACCGAGATGGAAATAGAAGTGAAAGATTCTTCAACTGACTTCTATTTCTGCTCAGGTGGACCAAGGTTCCCATTAGCTTGGGAAGTAAATTGGAACTGAAGACATGCATCTAGCCCTCTAGAAACAAAGACATTTTGAAATATGGTTTGTGAACACTGAGGTTCCCCAACACTTAAGTCAGAAAGAGTTTATAGATTGCTACAAATACTTCACAGCTACTTGGAAGGAGTAAATTAATTTCTTACTCCTCAAATATCCCTGTGCCACATATCTTTGGTTAACTCTGAAATGTGGCAAGTATACTCTATCCCCTCCAGAAGGGACATACACTGAGGTTTTCTGGGTTTTTTTTAAAAGAATTTGTTCACTGCAGTTATTTATTCAGAATATCCCCAATATTCTTCATGTTTTAAATATGTTTAACTTCTTACCACTCTGAAAGGAAAACCCCAAGGCGATCACAGTTGGAATGCATTTTACATTGTCACAGCACCACTTTGCTAAATGCAACTGCAACAGGCGAGCAGTTGGCCTCTTTTAAGGGGGGTTAGACTGCTGGCTGGCCAGGGCCATGTCATTGCTATAGAAATGCGCATAAAGGTGGAGATGTAATTCTCTTTTAATTTATTCTTCCAAGGCCCTTGTGCTTTTGCACACAGATTCGGTGCTATTTTGTTACTGGTGTTTTGGGCACAGAACACCTTCTGCAAGGGCTTCCACAGCACTCACCTGCTGGAAATTTTCAATACACTTACAATCACCTCTGCAAGCAGTCTGAAGGGATTCTCCATTATGTACGTGAGCAATAAAGGTGTGTTTGCAGGAAAGAATCCTAAGTGGTTAAAACAATACCTATGGGGTTATTCACACATGCACACCCCTCCTTACTGGGGTAGTCTGAGAGCAGTCAAGAGAAAAGTCAGGAAACATGATACTCTCAAACTTTTTATTCCCCATCCCTAAAAAATACTCACTCTTTCTATACAAATCTACAATTTTATACAGAGAGCAATTTTATACAAATATAATGTCTACCTCTCACCACAGCTCTACCTTTAATGGTGTTTTTTTAAAGAAAGATGGGTAAGTTCTTACCTTTGGATTCACTGTGTACAGTGGCTAAATGAATTTAGCTTGAGTACAAAGTGAAGAAAAGACCTCTAAAATATACACAGTGTCCTTCAGATGACAAGTAAAGTAGTATAGAAAGGCAGCTGTTTCCAACAAATTGCCTATAGAGCAGACAGTTCTGGCATGTATAAAGGAACATACCTCAGTCTCTGATGGAGCTTAATTTGCTTTTGCCTACTGCTAACCCGATTTCACAAGAATGATTTATCCCACACTCAGAAATGTTCTGCTGAGGGAGAAAAACATGCCTTTTGGATGTACTCTAAGGCATCTGAAAACACCCGAATAACTTATTTGCAGATATTCCTTCCTCACAGTTCCTTATGCAAAGACTAGATAGCTCTCCCCTTTCTGCTTTTCCAGCTGCCTTTAATTCAGACATGAGACAGCTGATAAGATGATGTTAGCAATCTCTTGAAAATATTATTTATGACATCAGTGATCAGAGACCTTAGGCGTTCAGAGGTGAAAAGGCAAGATGAAAAGCTTTACTCCTAGAAATGTAAGCAGAACTTGAACATCGGAGTTTAACCTTGCCAACCTTAGAAGGCACTTCTTTGTTGACAATCATTATTTCCATGTGTTCTAGAAGATACAGAATGCTCTAATTCTTAGTTGGAATAAGTAATTGCTTCTAATCTTTCTATACTTCTCTGGCCTCTTGGCAGCATTACAGTTGCTTAGTGTCATGAGACACCGTGCTCTCCTTCACGCAGGAGGCCTTCAGCCTTGATTCTCTGAAGCACAGTTGCATTTGGAGGACAATCCAGAGTGTGACTGTGGCAGGGTTTATGATCTGACAGGGACCTCCAGTCTAGGAAATCACCAGTATGATTTGACAGAAATTAATCAGTCTTGAGCTGTTAACCCAGTATGTTTGTGACGAGATCCCTCTCTTTCAGTCCAACACTGACTGAGGTTTGTGTCCCTCCCTCCCTTAGTCTAACAGGTATAAGCTTACACACACTCCCAAGGAAAATGAAAAAGCTATTAGGAGAAAATATTGATTTTATTTTGACCCTTGCTCCAACTCATTTAGCGAGAAATAACGCTGTGTTGAACACATGCATCCAGCTTTGCCTTTCTAGGTTCTGCCTGTCTAAATTAATGCACTGGGAACTGTGGCAGCTACAACAGTATAGATCAGACCACAGAAATACATTTCATTCATTTAGGATTTTTCACAACCCTTTGCTTAAGGGCTATCTCCCTTCTTCTATGTTTTGTAGAGGAAAGCAAACACATGTATCATGGGGTACTATGTGAACACAGGATTCTGCCACATCTAACTTCCCTGCACGTACAGCTCCAAGATTGTCATTACTTTAATTAGCTTTAAGCAACTAAACTGATACCTTTTAACTGCAAAAGAGATGGAAGAAAAAAACATGCTTCAAATGTGTTTCCAAAAGAGATAGCAGAGCTGCTCTAAAGTCACTTCAAAAGGTCCAGCTAACCTTTTGTAGCATTAGTTACATTTGGACTCACTCTTACGACTTGGTATAGGAACTTTTCAGTTTGATGCCATTCCAACACAGTGCTTTGTAGAAACACCATTATTAAGACAAAGGCTGAAATTTTCCAAGCTATACAGGAACCTGGACTGAATTTTTTAAAAGCTGCTGTCCCTCAGGATCAAAATTCTTTCTGGAAGTCAGTGGAAGTTGTAATGCATTTAGACACCTTTGGCTATCTTGTTACTCATTCAAACTAAAATGAGTGAAATTTCATTTAAACCCACAAGACTTTCTAATTTTCAGCCTAAGGTGTGACTAAGATGGCTTTTATTCTTTTCTGACATCAAGTTTCTGATTTTTCCTGTGGTCAGTTTACAAATTGTGCCAAGCAACATAAACCCAAGATGGCAGAAACATGAAAACCCTTCAGTATTCCTATTTATATTGAGTAGGCTACTTAACCATTTTTATTATTCATTAGGTGCAATGCGTATTTTTTATTATTATTGCTACTAAAAGGTTTCAGGAAATGAGAGAAGATATCTGAGTGGTTTTTATGACACTAATATGCATTTCAGTTCTGCCAGCCAGTGCACAATTAATTCAAATGAGACTACTAGAAGATACAAATAATCCAAATAAGAACAAATAAAGCAGTATCTTAAATACAGGCAAATTAACCACAATTTGATTGCCTGCCTGGGCAGTGTTTGCTGGTTTCTTCCCAGGCCTTTATCTTGATACAAGCAAATAGAAAACTCCTAGAGATGCCTCTGTAGAGAAGGTACAGAATGAGTGGGTAAAGATGCTTGGAAATGAATCTCTTTAGGAGTTATAAGAAAATGCTACAGGAAGCAGGAGACGCTGTTTAAATGCTTTATAGTCCAAAGATGCATTTTAGATAGGCATGGATATGTAAACTTGGGTTTTGTTATCTATTGCTTCAGCTTGATGTGTACCTTTGCATCAATTTAAGTTTTATTTTGAAAAGGCTGGGGTTTAAGGCAATTTGACTGTTTGTCACAGGCTCCAAGGAGGGTTTAGAGACTGATGTTGTGATTTCCTGTGTTGTTACCCGGGAAACAGTGGTGCAGCCTAGAAACTACAACTTGTCCTTGTGGTGGTTCTTAGAAGAGAAGAAAAGTAATATAGACAAAACCAGAGGAAATCTATTTAAGTCCTCCAAATCCGCTACTCTTAAAATACACTGACATTTGACAATGAGAGGTGTAAGACCATATGGACAGTGTGCTGTAATCCAAGTATCTTTATTATATTAAGTTAGAAAACTATTTACATGTGAAAAAGGGGAGAGAGGAAGAGTTGGGTCTTTCCAGATTTTATAAAACCCTTTATGGCTCATCCTTATTATCCTATTCAAGCACTTGTTTGTTTTTGGGGGCTTTTTTTGTACTTCAGCCCATTTCTTAAAGTATGTTTCAAGAATGTTCCCCGGGATGTGGGACCTGTCAGAAAACAGCGAATAGCTTACGCTAAAAAATGTGTTCCACGCAAACGATTAAGCTAGTACTGGTTTAGAGCTGCTTCACAACATCTCCAGCTTCCCCACTGGTACTGTTAGGAAAGCTGTGACTGCATAAAAACAAAAGGGAAATTTAGATGCAATGTCCTAATTCATTCACTTGAAGGCATTCTAGCAGACTAAAAACTTGTCAGAGTATTAATACGTCTTAGATCACCTCACTACTGGAGTTTCTACAACATTTCCTGTTATTCTTCTTTGCTTTCAACTTGTGTCCTCTTGGAAATATGTCAGCCTGAATAAAAGCACAGGACTGTAATACTCTATGAGATCTATTTCAATAAAAACAAACAAAAAAATCCTTCATTTTATATCAAAGAAAAAATGGAACATAGTGGTTTTCTCAACTCTACTTAGAATGGTATCAATGTTATTCTTTTTCCCCTCTATAATTTTCATTTCACCTTTGTGAAATTTCATCTATTTTCTCCTTGATTTTTTCTCCTATTTAAATTTATTTTCTGTTTTGCCTTTCTTTTACATCTATAATTTATAATCTTCCATTCCAGAAGCACAATTTCTTTGTCTTTCTCTATTCTCTTCTGGCAGGTCTAGTGTTAGAAATCATAAGAAAATGAGAAATGTAATGACAACAGCAGGCAGCTGATTTATCATGAAGATTATAGACTGATAGGCCAAGTCAAAACCTGAAAGAAAATATATGACACAATCTCTGTGTTAAGGTTTTAGTGAGCTCCAAATGTTACATTCGAAAAATTATGACAAGTGATAATTGACAGTATTAGCATGGTGATAAAGCTAACTGGAAATAGGATGACAGTATCCTTAAAGCTTACAAAATATAAACATGGGATTCACACAGAAGATAACCTGAGCTATTTGAGACCTCGCAGTCAACATGACAGAAATCACTGCAGCAAGCTTCACTAATAAGCAGAGGGTCCTACATCTGGCACTGTAGCATCAGGGAAAGAGAAGACCTACTGGCTCTCCAATGTATGCTTGAGGGAAAGGAAGCTGTAGACTGGAATGAAATTATGGGGTCAGCTATTTCCCCCTTGAATCCTACAAGGGTTTGTCAGTGTAAGTAGCCTGTAGTATCCTTGAAGAATGCATGCTCTCCATACTCCTACCTGCAATTTCTACCAAAAGTGGCATTTTACCTTTTCATTGCCTGTGCTCCTTTTTGGGTTTTCAGGCTCAAGTTTTCTTGAGCCCAAGTTTTTGAGGATTAAGTTTTGATTGTTACTCATTTTTTAACTCTATCCTCTGTATTCCGTGCAAAAGAGAACAGAAAAAAAACAGGTTGGACTTAAGTGTAAAGCCTCTTCCTCTCACAAACTATACAGAGAACTGCCTTTCTGAAAGATTTTCCTAAGAGGGAAGAACTCATTTCATGTTTCAAATAGAGCCGAACCAGCCAGTATCTCCAAGTCTCCTGCAATGGACCTGAAGTGAAAATTGGGAAACTTTTCTCCCAGAATATGATACTGCAGGTGTTTGGCCTTCATACTTTTATTTTCTGGTAATTCCTAATAAAGGATTATCTGTTTTGTAAACCTATCTAAACGAACATTGAACATATGAGCAGCTGCTGAGTTTTTTTCGAAGCTTTGCTTCATAAAGCTAATTCTGTCTCCACAAGAAGGGGGAATAGGGCATCCAGGCAGAGTTATTGCCATCTACGTGAAAGATGCCGTGTTCTGCTTCTTCATTTCTCTGAAGCAGAAGTTAATAGTTCTACCCAAGACGTTTAATTGTGTAGAGGAACATCTTACAGGCTCAAAGGCAGCAGGTTAATAAGTCTAGTTCACCTTTCTAAAACCAGACTACTACCAGATTCAGAGCTTTATCCACTGTGAGATTTATCAGAGCCCTGGGAAAAGAACTGATGAAGTGTTTATCTTCCTCCTCCTGCAGAAAACAACAATATTTTGCTAAGGTCACAGAGAAACCTCTCACCTAAACAAAAAGCTGCCAACGCAGAAGCCCTAGAAGCTGTTAGCACTCCAATCTCTTTTCATGACACTCAACAGGATAGCTTCCAGAGGGCTGCAATGTTTCATTTAATACCATTACCCTCAACATAGGTACATGAGGGTAACATAAATGATGTAACAGAATCTCTGACTAACTTTTGTTATGAAGCCAAGAAAACCGGGCCTGGGCCATCACTCAGAAGGGCCAGCCTGCACAATCAGGCAATGCAAGAGAGCAGAGGCCATCGACAGCTGTGCTCATGTTCAGCCTTCAGTACGCAAACCAAGTTCCTTATAGAATCATAGAACCATTAAGGCTGGAAATGACCTTCAACATTGTCAAGTCCAACCATCTACTAAACATTATCATGATCACTAAACTGTTTCCTGAAGTGCCACATCTGGACATTTTTTTAACACCTCCAGGGATAACACTTCCACCACTTCCCTGGGCAGCCTGTTCCAATGCCTAACCACTCTCTCAGGAAAACAATTTTTCCTAATATCCAAACTAAACCTCCTCCAGCACAACTTAAGCCCATTTCATCTACTAGTATCACTAGGTACCTGGGAGAAGAGACCAACATCCACCTCACCACAACCTCCCTTCAGGTAGTTGAGAGCAATAAGGTCTCCTGTGAGCCTCCTCTTCTCCAGACTAACCAATCCCAGCTCCCTCAGCCGCTCCTCGTAAGACATCTTGTCCAGACCCTTTACCAGCTTTGT
>WUAM01000287.1:7665364-7703452 GCA_024336885.1 Actenoides hombroni
TAAAAAAAAAAAATGGTTTGAAGATCATGTAAATAAACCTGAATAATAAAAACTCCCCCCCAGAAAAAAAAAAAAAAAAAAAAAAAAAAGCCTTTAATACCTTTATTTTAAATATAAAGTCAAACATCTCTATTATGTGACTGGAAAAACACAAGTTAATGCCATTTCTAGAGATCATTTTGTCCTGCGAACAATTCATTCACGTTCAATCCACTGAAAGAACCCTGTGTTTGCAGATGTACCCATGGGGGAGGTGAACACCCAACAGTGGTGGAAACCCTCTCACCTGCTTTTGACTTCATTACTTCCCCACCCCCACAAATCCATTTCAGAGATTAAATTTAAAGCAGGAATTTTCTGCATTGCTCTTTGCCCACAACTCAAGCAGCTGAGCAATTACTAATTTATGCAGTTGTTGAAACATTTACTCTGAAATAACTTCATAAAAGTATGAAGAAATTGGATTATATTTTCCAAAAACAATGTACCATTTTTACAGATTAGTGTAACTGATTATTTCCCCAAACCACCCATGCAATCATTTGCAATCAGTGCAGTTTTGATTGAGCTACAACTCCTAAAACTTATTTTAATTCAAATGTTTTAGATATTTACTCAATAAAACAACTACAAAAGCAAACCCTTTATTTAATATGAAAGGGAAAAAGGACTAAAATTATTTTATTTAGGTGTGATATAAATTCATCAGTAATAGGTCAAAACCTGCAGATTTCCAACTAAATACAGTAACAAAAAAATTAATTTTCCCCTATTAAAATATGTCTAGAGTGTATTAATATTACAGCTATTACTTCTTAAAAGGATGCACAGTTAAACACCTTTATTTTGTGCGAAGAGGCACTTAATATTCTGAGTACTGGCAAAGTGGATTTATAATACTTATTACTTTTCCACTTCTCATCCATATGCTTTTATGTACAATTACTCAATGATATTGATTACTTAATGAAAGCATTTATGTGAATGTTCAGAAATACCCTAAAGAGCTGAGGATCTCAGCTATACTTCATTTCATGAGGTTGAATGTGTTTATTTGTAAATCCATCTGCATCACTTTGCATATTCAATAAGTGAAGCTAAAATTATGAACCAATAAAGCCAGTAAAATTTGCTATGTCAAAATTTATGACAAGAATGAATAGACACATTTAAACACTAATAATTTCTGCAAACGGTTTAAGCAAATAAGTATATGAGGAGCTAATGCTGAGAGCACTTAAAGAATCAAGTTCAAATAAGTGTAAATTCTCTGTATGCCCGAGAAGGTCAAGGTAAGATTATAAAAAGTTACAAAGTCTGTTGGCTGTGTGAATATGTCACTTTTTTTTAAGGAAAAAGAAATAAAATCAAATCCTAAACCACAGACATATACATATAGACAGTACTGTTTCCATGATTCTCCAGTACCTTTCAAGAAATAAGTAACCTCACCTTGCCAAACCCCTGAATGGTCTCTGAGTAGGGAATTGGGAAGATCTAAGTATACAAATGAAGAAATAAGCATCTTAGGCTGTGATATTTTTTTTAATTCCAGCAAAGTGATTCTAATTTGTTCTGAACATATATAGAGAGACACATGTCAATATAAAAAGAAGAGAGAGATCAGCCTACAACAAAGTTAAGACAGGAGATGTCTGTAGTTTCAACTCAGGTAGTAAAAGGGAAAAAAAAAGTGATAGCAAAACTCTGGATCTTTAAAGCTTCTACTCTGCTTTAAAGCTTTCACTATTTTTATACATTATTCATTTCTTTCTAGCAGCATCGAATATCTAAAGGATATTCACTTCCTACCCCTTATTTAAAGTAAGAATGCTTAATCATATTGAACTTTGATTAATGTTTTTCAGGCTTTACTCTGCTGATTGTTATTTTTGTATTTTGGCAGCTTGATAAATATTACCATGTACATTTAATGGAAATAATTAACTAAACTGATTTCTCTCCCTTCTGGAAGTAATTTTGTTTATACGCTTGCTCCCCCCAAACTTAGCCATAAATGGAAGCAATCACATTTATCAAAAAGATTAGGCACTATAAATTGTGAAATTAAATATTTAGACATCTTAGTAGAAGGATTAGATGTTAACTGTGCCATCTAATACAAGGAAATATCTATTAAAAACACATTTGATAGTAGATATTTTACACTAACGCTAAAAATGGGAAACAAAAAAATTTCTTAGAATATTCCCAAATTGAAAACCATGCATAATTCAGCACTCAAATTGAATTTTAATCTTGTTATAATGCTTGGGGAAATATTTTATGCTTATGAACACTAAAGGAGATACAGAAAATGACAAACCAAATCATTGCTTTTATGATCAGTCAGAAATGATACAATAGCTATGAGAAATCAGTTCTTGGAATCAGTTATAGGAATGGGAAGCACTCTGAACACTACAGATTCACATCCAAGTTTACAGGACTGTTGAAGAAAAATAAAAAAATAGTATGAGGAATCCAGGAAACTTTTCATCATAAAAGGTAAGATTGAACCCTTTTAAGAGTTTAAAGGGAAGAAGTGATAAAAGAATCAGCCATCCCTCAGTAGCTGTTGCTGCATGTTTCCACTACGCTCTTCCAGTGAACTAACTTAGGACTATATCCCTCCCTGCAAACTGGTTCTGACTGCATTTTAGAATGCCTCCTCCTTCACAAAGCACAGGTCTCTAGAAAAATACTGTGCTTCTTTCAAACCCACCAAGGGACAAAGGGGATTCTCAGTCTCAGAGCTCTAAGGGACAACGGATCCAAAACCACTGCTTTTAGGACCACCACCACAAAAGCAACAAACAAAAGCCATTACAGCTGGTGTCAGTGCCAAGACAGAATCCAGCAGGAAAAAAACAACACTGGCATCTCAGTCACACCATGAAAACACAGGATTTCTTTAGAGATGTATTAAGGAAGCCCTTCTTAAAGCTACAGTTATTTATTCTGAACTATAACAGTCAAACCACCACAGAACCATCCTGGAATATATATCAATGACTATTCAATTCATTAATAACCCCACCAAATCAAGTGCTGCTTAGTTTGGCTCAACAGGCCTACCAGAAACTGTTTGTAAAGCAGTTGTTTCACCAACTCATCCCCTTCAACATACTGTGAAGACACCTGCATGGCAACCCACCACTAGTGCATAAAAAGAGCTTATTACAAGACACATTTAGTATGTGTGTCATGGAAATGTACTCTTTCTTCTCTCCTTCCTCCCTAATTTTCATAACTTCAAATAAATATTTGCCTCAGTTCCTTAAGTACTTTTGTATTGGAGTCTTCAACTTGTACTCAAAGCCATTCCTCAACATACAGGTTAAGTCTTTAGCAGCGGGGAAGGCTATCTACCCTTTCTTCTTTCACTTTCTGGCCTAGGTATTTTGTGAGGTCTCTGCTGTCCAAGCAAATTATTTCTACACCTCATATTTTGGGGAAAATCTGTGACCTGGTCACTGTCTCACCCGGACTGGCCTGCAGAAGAGAGTGCCAAGGCAAACACGTGACTCCGCAGTGAGCTGCAAAACCAGGATACCTACTTGAATGAATAGCCTCCAAGATCTCCATGCCTTGTAGTTGCCACATCCTGATGCAAATCCTAACCCAGACTTCCTAGGATATTACTGCTGGTTTCAGCAGATGGTTACACATTCCAAAGAATTACTCATGGTGTTAGCAGAGAAGAAAATAAGGCAGAATTAGCCAAGAACATTTTTATTTCTCTTTTGCTACTGCTTTTGCTCATTCTCAGCCACACTGGAGATACTAGTCTCACACCAGTGATAAAGATTAGCTGGTTTGCTGCAGCAGTTGATTCATTTTGCTTTATAGGTAACTGCATTTTTTTGATATTCAATTTTTCAGTTCTTCAAGTGCTAAAAATTAGGAAGATAAGGTCTGTCAGGCACCTTAGGCCCATATTTACTGAGCACAAGTTATGCACTAGAATTACACATTTTTTTAGAGAGGAGACTGTGAAAAAAAGCCAAGACACCACTGTCTGCATTTCAGTAGAAGAAATGACAACTAGATCCAGGGCTTGAGTCACCATTACAGAGCAGTGGGTTCAAACAGCTCTTTAATATTTAATTCTGTATGTATAATTTTAAAGCCATTACACTTCCGATATTTGCAGATCTAATGGTCATTTATTTGCTGCAATAACATGGCCACAATCATAAAACAGAAGATGCAGTGCTACTCCAGCAACACTGGGGAGGCAGGGAAGGTGGTTGGGATTTTTGGCTCAGATTAAATTTTTAGTGGGGTTTGTTTTTTTTTCCTCTACAGCAGTTTGGATGGTTGGGTTTTCCTAAGCAGCACTGGTGTTGTCATACACTTTAGACAGACCAAAAGTGAACAGACATACTTTATTATTACTTGTTTTTACTCATTAGCATTCTGCTGCTTTATTTACCAATGAAGCAAATTCCTTCACCTTGGAAACCAACAGACACTTTATTTAAATCAGCCACAGAACAGAGCTTTTTGCAGCTGTCCACTCTTTCAAACAATCAGATCCAATAACAAAAAGCAAAACCATACATATTTCCTACGCCTTTCTCTGAATAAAGAGATTCACTGAAATCACAGTGTGTGCCTTATTGTTCTTGTCAACTATATAGTAAATATGGCACCATTAAATAAATTCATTTTCTGGTAAACAGAAATTCCTCCAAAGGGGCTTTTTGAAACAACGCTATTTTCCTGATAAGAGGGAGAATAAATGAGAAAAAATTGAGCCAGACCCATATGTCTTATTGGGACAGACCCAGATTGTCTTTCCTTTTTTCAGTAACATAATAATAATTCATGCCAGGGAAATAAAGTCTGACTTATTTCCAATGGATCTTGTCTATTTTCTTAATAAACTGCAGTTAATTTATTAAATGCACAAATGGCTTCTAGATTATGGAAAAGAGAATGCCAAGAATAAATAGAGAGGTTGTTTCCTGTTATCTGAACAGGAATAAATGTCAGTCTGTCTTCATGAAAAGCATTTTTTTTCAAAAAACATTTCTGAAGCAAGCAACAGCAAGCATTACGTGTCAGTAACTGCCAATAGTTGCCACATGAGTATGAATAATAAGGTGTATGTCAGTGTGTCAGTCAAAGGGTCCTGGTCGTACTGGCACAAGGTTCTAATGTTACTGATGAAGTCACTATTTGATCCGAAATCCTATGACTACTATAGTATTGAGTGGCAAGGAAAGACAAAAACCCAGACCATAAATACATATACTTATGGTGTAACAGAAAAAGCAATTGCAATTTATTTGATTTATTTTATAAGCCTACCAAATTCAATGAAAAATAAATTTCCATCACCTACGATGAAGACCACTATATCTAGAAACAAGCAAAAGCAGAAGAAATCTTTTAGTCACACACAGTCATCAATGCTGAAGTGCACAAAGAAAGCAATAGCTGAGAATCCTCTGCCCCTTGCATGAAGGGCTCAGCACCCAGCAGGATGTTCTTCTCTTGCAGCAAGAGAGGGAATGTGCAGGCTCTCAAGGTTTTTCCAGGGTGATGTTACATAACATTTCCAGGCCCAGGAAACAGGAACTGGGTAAGAATGCATAGCACAAGGTGCTGGATAAGCTTGCTCACCTCAAAAACTTTTAAATCTCAGTGAAAAAGCTTATGTGTCAAAGAAGCACAGCAAGTGAAAATTCAGGATCATCTTTCTGAGCTAGTGGTCGTTCTGTCATCATTTAATAGCTCTGAAGTCAGAATTACTTTAAAACCCCTTTGTTTTATAAGTACAGACCATATGCTATGGCCTGTTTGTGAAGAAAACAAGTAATCAAAGTACTGCAAGTGACTTCGTTTCTCTGTCTTAATCATAAATTCTAACAGAGGAACAAGGCTGGGAAAAAAAGGAAGAAATTTAAGAAGCAGCATTAAGAGCCAAAGGCAGCAACGCTGCTTGACCTCACCAGTGCCCAGACAGGCTCACAGAGCTGCCATTCTGCAGGACATGGTTTGCTGTTAGCCTCTGGCTAACAGCATTTGTAGCCTAGGTTGGGAACTTCTGTGCCCACTCATTAGACGGAGGTGCTGCGGGTTACATTTCCCTGCTCTGCTCCACTGGCCTGTGCTGCTCAGCACATGGTGTGGAAGCAGTGAGCAGCTGAAATGGCTTGTTTCACTCAGGAAAAGTGCTTCCTTCTTGTACTAGTGGACTGTTCATATCTGGAATCATTTGACAGACAACAGACCACAAGAATTGTGTCTGAGTTCTATTACAAGCGCAGACAAAGATAAACAAAATGGTAAGAAAGCTAAAATGAAATGCTGATGAAGTTGAGGCAAGTAAAAAATTTGTACTAATACATGAAAATAAACAGCTACATTTCAGGATTATCCTACCACTTAAGTCTCCACTGTAAAACAAAACAAAACAAAAATGCTCAATTCAACTGCTAATATTTTGTTGTTGTTGTTTACGGTCAAGGAGATAAATGCACACAGACAGAGGTCTGTTGTATACATACAGAAAATGAGGCACACACCTGTAATGTGAGCAGTTCAGATAGGGGCCTGAAGCTGAAGGGCTTTTGAAAAGAGCAGAAGCCATCTCACAAAACAAAAAAGCATATGCAAGAAAGACAAAAATTCAAATCACTGTTGAAACATGAAAGTGGAAGGATTGCATACATAACAGTCAATGGGTTTGTGTAAGGAACGTGAAAGGCAGCAATTATATTAATAACAGGTATTTATTTCAATATATTCTTAAATGCATGTTGATAGTCACCAAACAAAGAATGGTAATCAAACTGGCTGCTTAAGCAACTGCCCAAATCCTCTGTCAGGGGAAAGAATTACCTTCTGATTTCCCAGGTCTGGTGGGGTCTACTTCCTTTAAAGACCAATTACATGTACAGACCCTGGCTGAAAGAGGAAATATCTAAGAATTATAAATTCTAGTGAAGAACAAGATAAAATGAGATCATGAGGAAACCAGATGACAGATGAGGTGTGAGGTGGAAATGCACGCTAGAAGATCACAGTCTGTCTTAGTTAAAGTTTTTGTTGACAACCAACAGAAGAGAGGGAAGGACCCTCTCTCTCTTTCACTCCTTTTCTAAGTTGCTTCCATTGTTGTCAGCAAAAGAGCACGTAATGGCTTAAGTGAAGAATACTGAAATATTAATTCCTGTGCCCTAGTTTTGTGCTCTGTGCACCCTCCTGAAGTGTGATAAGTTACTTATTTTGGTTGCCTGATAAAAAATTGATCAATTCTGATCAGTGCAAACCTCTTAAAAACCCCTGGTTTTTACTCAAGTGTAAACTTAAAAGCCAGCACAACAAAGCAGCTTTGGTGCACTTAAAAAGCAGAAAAGCGCAGTGTCACAAGTGAAACAGAGTTTGCAATAAATTTCATACTGAGTGACAGCAGTTCATTATTTCAATGCAAAAGTGTATTAAGTCCAAAAATTTCACAAGACACTAACTCTGACTAAATGTTATTACTCTAGAATTCACAAAACTACCTGAAACACACAGCATCTAACTCTTCTGTGCATGCAGGCTTCTGTTTATGTCATAGAGTTTACTTACTGACTGGCTAAGATCAGTACAGCTTTTTTCATCATCCTAAGTTATTTCCCATTACTTTTGGGAATAACAAGGACTCAAGTTTTCACTCTCTTAGTCAAAGCTGAACAAACCTTCATTCTTAAATCTGCTTTCTCTTCTCTTCTGGTATTTGGATTTTTGCATCTTTATCATCTTTATCATAGCTACAGAGTTCAAAACCTCACATTTTCATAATAAAACTATCCCAAAATGACTGAATAAAGCATTGTTATTATTTATCTATGGGTTAGAAAGGTAATCTGAAGAGAAGTCAGTATCTTCTATGATTAAGAGACACTCTGGAGGCTGGGCATAAGAACTTACTTCATCTTCAGTATAGCAATTCCAAAAAATGGCTTAGGAAATGGTATGTTATTTTAAATAAAGTAGCTGTACTCCAGTCTCTTATGCTGGATCACAGATTAATTAATACAGAAATTGCACTGTGGGTAAAATATTAGTGATAATTCACATTAAGTTAAATTACAATGAAAGCTTAGCTATTACACCCTTAGCTTCCTCATGGCAGTCAGTGTTGTCCTTCTAGAAGGTGATTGTTAAAAAAACCAAAGTCTACACAGCCTGTGGCTCCAGATGTAGTTATCTAAAGCCTCTGACCTCATGCTATTTCAAACCTCAGCAAATCTTCGTATAGTGAGTCAGTTTAAAATACACCAAAATATTTGAAACATCACCATACTGTAGGGCAGTCTATAGCTTTCTGGCTTATTAAGAGTTTTTTCACAACCTTTAAATAAATTTTCAGTGTTCTTAATAAGTTTTTTTACTCTAAAAATTGTCTTCTTGTATTGAGATATTAAGTCTTTGTTTTTTGTTTTTCAGTTCTTTGGAAGTTAGGCCACCATCTCTGCACCTGCACAGTTAGTGTCAGGATAGACACACATGGAAGTGTGCATTCTTGGGCAGTCTACTCCCTCTCTTCTATGAGGATACCATGATACCGAAATAAAAACATAAGAATACATCAGCATAGGGGGTTATTTCTATACCTAATTCTGCTCAAGAAAGCCACAGTCATAGGCAAGAACAGCTCTAACCAAGACAACTTTTACCTGTATGTCAGACCACAGCAAGCAGACAACACAGACTCGAGGAGAACGTTATTATTTCTCTGCTGTGCTTTCAAACGCAGTATAAAAGCACACTTTCCAGTAAAGAGTAGACAGTGTCTTCTACTTAAATCCTGCAGATTGAAGCATAAGACTATTTTGTTATCAGTACATCAGCTGACTGTTGAAAGAGCCTTTGGCTTCTCCAGTGACACTGCCAATGTGCAGTACGTGGCATATCCTATAGCAGCTCACCCCTTGAGGGACTGGACCAAGATCAACAGTGTATTTTGTAAAGAGCACCAAAAAGCTGACATATGGGAACAGCTGGGGCAAATTTGATTCGGAGAGACACATTTTAATCAAAAAATTTACACAAATCTTATGGGCTTTTCATTGCACACAACTTGTTTTTCACTGTGTACGATTGCCATTGCCTTTCATGATGGTGTTCCCATACACTAGCCACTTTCTGCAAATAAGAACAGCATCGGGTGAGCATAAATGGGCAAAAATGCATGGATGCCCAGAAAGCTGCATGATTTTCCCCTTTGGCCTGCATATACTTTTAGTGAGGTGCTGCCCAAGTGAAGCATTGGGAGGAGGCCGTACAGAAACACCGTCCTCAGCTCCAATCAAGTTGTCAGTTGGCACGCAGAAACTTTGCTGTCCTAACGTCCTAGCCCTTTCAGTTCTAGCATGCTTATTAATTATAGTGTTATATTTCATTTAGTTTCTGTCCTCTGGATTCCACATCAAATACATTAGCTGTCCCTGTCTTCATTCATAAATTTTTTCATTAGCACACCTGGACGCTCTCCAAGTCAAGCACCTCAGTAAGGAGCTGAAGTCACAGCAGAAATATCTATTAAATCTGTCACACGTTAGCACGTGTACAAATCAATCAAGCACCAATGCACCTTGCAAAACTTTTTTTAGCAGCAGGGTCCACCTGACTTTACAACAGCAAAACATGCTGGGCCTGAAATGCTGTGGCTATTAATTATGATGCAGAATAACAGTCACTTGCATTTCTTTGTGATAAAAGAGGAATAAATATCAACTTAAATGCTGGAATTACATTTAAGTTTAATGACTTAAATAATGTTGAATTTAATGAATAAAGTTTTAATGACAGTACAGTTTTCTTCTGGAGATAAGTTTCTGTAATAGGCTGGTAATTGCTCTCATTCATTAGTCCATTTTTCCTGTTGTTTTAAAACTAAGATAAAAAGCAAGTAAATTACAGTACATTGTGATTTTTAAAAATCAAGGAAAAATCAGCAATCTAAAAATTCAACTCCACATTTTCAAAGGTAATATAAATCTGGTTTGCAGAAGTTTTATTACCATACGGATTGCACACCAATAAACTGGAGTCACATTCAATCGAGTAACTAAAACTGTACCACTTTGCAGAACTAGGTATTTTTCTCTCAGTCTTTGTATTATTTTCTAATCTTAACATACGAGACAGTGCTGAAACTGAGGGAAACCAACCTGGGATGTGAAATACTTTTTTACAAAAACAGTGTAATACAAGTGTTTGTGTGTATACAAAATACACATGCAGGTTAATTTTGTCCAAAAGATGCTATTATACCACAGAACTTTTATAAGTAACGTGCGTCATAAATGTCTATAAGATCCCTACCTAGATTCCATCTATTCACGCCTTCGTGGGTTTCCGGTAAGAACAGAATGTCCACAAGTTCAGTGTCACAGAAGGGCATGAAAAACCAGTCCAATTTACAGTCCATTAGATGGAAACAAGACACTGGGGTGGGGGCAGCGAGAGAAAGAGGGAGCAGCTATCCACAGGGAAGGATTAGGGCACAAAAAGATGGCTGAAGCTGCGTGGATGGTATTGGTTGGATATTTCACACCACTTCAACACACTGGCATGTCCTGCTCCATGAAACTCAGCAGGGCCCATTAGCTGGGCAGCTCCAGTGCTTGACACTATCACAGGAGGAGCAGGTGATAAGGAAGGCTCTGTACCACCAGCGAGGTGGCAGACTGTGTGATACTGCAGAAGTCTAATATGAATGACACATTCAGTTTTCTCCAAAACATTCTGAAGTCCACTATGTTTCTGCTTGGCCCTCCACTCGTGATGGAGGTGGCAACAAACCCTCCCCAAAAGCTACAACTGTCTCCACTGGGAGCAGAATTAGGACAACAGAACACCTCACAAAAACCTCCTGGTTGTACTCAGTAAGGAAGTTCCTGACTGCAAGAGGTCTGTGACCTGAGTGCATTCCTGGGTCAGCCTCCTTCTTTGCTCTTCTGGTTTAACAAAGCTCAACGTTACATTATTGCTTATGCAGTAACACTGCAGAGGAAACATCACCATATTTACTTTGAATGCCTAATTATTCCTCACTCTTAATATAAAATGACTTTGTAATAAGAATTATGATGTACAGAAAATTTGCATAAATGTTTTCTTTTAGTTTTTACGCTCTTCACACAAAACATTTCTGTCTGTATTTGTCTTGCAGAAGAGTCTTTCAGGTAAATCAACAGAATACTCTTATATGCAAAGAGTCTCTGACTTGAAGCAGGAAAAATATACATTTGTGGTTAACATTTGCATCTATCCCTGCTTAATTAAGCATTTCCAAGGCATTTTAAAAACCCTGTTTGACTTTTGCATGTTTTTATTTAAACACAATTATATGTTCCATGCACGTTACCTATATAAACTATAGATAAAACTACAATAAAAGAACCCCACCTTATAAGAGCTACATATAACCAAGTATTGTTTGTTACTCAGAATGATCTGATCCATTGCCAAGGACAGTCTCGTAGATAGAGATCTTTCTGATGGCACAGGCAGGATGGCTGGAATCCCACCACCTTCATTTCATCCTAACAGCACAACATCAATGCTGTGTTTTACTCGCTCAGAGTAGCAACAATGACACATAATGCAGAAAGATGCAAGTGACTAAGTAAGTGGTTTTATTCTAGATTTCTGTCCACTACACAGAAAATAAGGATATTTGCACATTACTGTGAGCCAATTATTGGCACAAAATAAAATGTAATGAAAAATATTCCCCTGGTTTCCATGAAGGCCAAACAAGAACCATACAGAAGAGATCTGAGGATTATGAACCAGCACTAAACAGAATACATTCTGTTTGCAATAATGTACTAAAGAGCTACAGGTTTAATTAAGGATCATAGGCAATCACAGGAACATCTGATGACTTGGTAGTATGGCAATAATCTATCAATTACAAGAGAATTGCCATATCAGCGTCAACAGTAAAGAATGAACAATTTTTCTCCTGCAGCTTAAAGCATTCTGCAAGCAATTTAATGTCAAATGCACTTTTTTTTTTATTTTACAAAATCAGTTAATTTTGACCCCAATCTTACTTCTCCCCAAAAATTATCTTACCAGTAGTTAGACGTCAGTAGCTAGTCCATGAAAACATGTAATCTTTACATATATTCCCAGTGTCTCCATAACCAAAGCGTATCTTTTCCCAACACAGTCCACCTGCTTCTGGAAACAGTGGTGAATATTCAGAACATTCTACTTTAAAGCAGTTCATCACAGAAGCTGTCAAGAGCCCACCGTCATCACCCAGTCCATGGGGCTGTTTCCACAGCCCCACTGCCCAAAGACTGGTTAAGCTCTAACCCATGAACCATCCTCTCTACGTTGCCTTTCAGTCTGAGAAACAAGAGTCATCCTGGCATCAGAGAACACTGAAAATAATACAAAGACCTGATCCATTTAATACAGAAGCACCAGGCTTTGCTTATACATACATAGAGTGTTTGTTCCCGTACCCCTGAACAAAATTGCTATGCACCAGTCTAACATCACCAGCAAAAAACCCAATCAGTGAGGATACTACGAAGTTCTCCAGATTTCCAGAATAAGGTTAGGTATTTCTAATTGTGCCGTTCTTCTTGTTTGGGGTTGTTTTTGCAATGAAAAATATATTAGCTTTGGTAATTAATTAATATTCCTATAATGATATACTTTTGGAACTTTAACACAGCTCCCTTGGGAAGGTATCACAACCCTATGGTGTAATTTTACTTGTATAATTTTAGATGGCCTTTTTATCCAGTAACCCAGACCAATGGGCACTCAGATGTCATTTCAGTGTCACCGCAATACAAGTATGACATCTTTCAAAAGAAAGGCTTGTACTATTTAACATGGGATCAAGAACAAAGAAGTATCTCATCTTTCTTCAGAGTACTGCATCATTATGCATATAAGTCTATGCATTCTCTAGAATAATTGTACAGCAGTAATTAAGGAGTAATTTCCTTGTCTGTGCCTCCATTAGTTCAACAGCATTATTACTGAAGTTCACTCATCCCTCCCCTAATTTTTAAGATCAAACAGATAATAAAAATGAGTAATAGTGACAGCTTTGTTTAAGAATATCACTCACAAAGAGTCAACAAAATCTACCCATATTTTTTTTTCTACTTCTTTTTAAACAGCCATGTATTTATAAACACAATGATACAAAAAATACCTCAAAAAGCCTCAACTGGTCATAATGAAAGAAGTTTATGGTAGGTCAAACAAAAAGTAAAGGAAGTTTTCATCAACCTTTGAAGATATTAAGCTTAAAATCCCTGAGCCTGTATAGCTGTGAAATGTACAGAACACAGTAAATAATGTGTTCAGTTAAAAATGTAATTTTAGATTTTCCAACACTATTCAGGCACATTTTATTTTTTTTAACTTGGTAAGTAGTTTTGGACTAGAAGGTTCTACCCCTTTGGTTTGTTTGTGGCCTAAACTTGAAAAGAAAGTAAATTCAAAGGTACGCAATTCAGTTAGTAAGGAGGTAATTTCAGCATAACACCGTGAGTGTAATTAAATGTAAATGTTTTCTTCAATCCACATAGTCAAAATCCAACTGACTGCCCTAGAGAAAAGAGAAGCTATGAAGCTAGTCTGACCAACTCTGGAAACTGGACTCTTTTGACTGAAGGAAAAGCTGCTTTTTTTTTTTTTTAATTCTGCTTTTAACTGCCAAAGATAAAAAGTAACAAAGCAAGCTATGGTCCCAGCAGAAAGATTAGCAAGGTTATTTGGGAGGTGGTTTGTTTGTTTGTTTTGGGGGTGTTTTGTGGGCTTGATTTTGCTGGGTTTAACTTCTGCTCTTCTGCCACTTAATCTTTTCTAATAACCTGAAGATCACGGGAACATTAAAAAGCCAGAGGGGATAGTATGTGCACTAAAAAGTCCATTATATCTGGTAATAAAATCTTTCTTTTAAAAAACTGCTTACAATTAAAAGTAAATTAATATACTGCAATTAACCTGAAACAAAGACAGATGTCCAACAGCATGACAAGTTTGAATCCCTACCAGTCTCTTTCACAATCTCTCCTCCAAAAATTTGTTCACAACAACAATTAACCAGAAAATTAAGTCCTACTGAGAGACGAAGTCCCCAAACGAATTGAGGGCAGATAATACAGCTTCTTCTTAAAGTGGTATGCAACTATTTAAAGACTGCACTTTAAATATTTCAGCAAGTCTAACTGTATTAATTACACATATCATAAGCTGCCATATTTAAAAATACTAGGAAAGGTCTGATATTAGTGCCTATTTATTTTTGATACGCTCTTTAAATGAAACAGTGAAACAATTTCAAATACAGAAGGACTATAGTACATACAGTACATATGCTATATGCTGTCAAGGTGGGCAAGGGACAGTGGCCTTTCATGACTACGATGTGATTGCTTTATCTTGTATAGCAGTTCTGGGTTGACTGTGATGTGGGTATGAACCACTCCCAAGGTGTTCACTCTATACAATCTGGTCATTTTGCTCCAAGAGTGAACTGAAAGGGCCAGTCTGCTGCCAGCTATCTTCAGTGTACTTTCTTCTCAATTTTACATGAGAACAAGACACACGAAGATCATTTGTGGCTCAGCAGTCATGTAAAGTTAAACAACTGGCATTAGGAATTTACATTTATACCTCGTATTTTGCAGGCCTTCATATTTGCATGTATTCTATATAGACACAGTAAAGAGCAAAAAGATTATATGGAAAGCTCAGGATCCTTTTATAAAGTCAACACAGGCATCCTCTTCAAACCCAGAGAAAGCGAGCACACTGTTCTTCTGATACAGCACCACAACAAGCTCCTGTGTCCTCCCTCCCACCCACTGCCTCTTTAGCAATTTGCTTTCAGACAGAAGCATCTGAACATCATAAAATCACAGGACAATTCAGTCTGGGAGGGACCTCAGAAGTTCTCTAGGCCAATGTCCTGTTCAAAGCAGGAGCAGCTTTGAACTCTGGTAACTCAGGGCTCTCTCCAGCTGGGTCTTGAAAACCTCTAAGGACAGAGGTGGCTCTCTAAGCATCTTGGTCCAATCTTTGGCTGCCCTGGTGAAAAAGTTCTGCCTTAAGCGCATTCTGAATCCCTCCTTTCAACTCCTGTATGTTGTCTCTCCTCCTCTTATTATGAGGAGCCTGGCTCTGTCTTCTCAATCCCCTCCTCCTATGTGCTGGGGGGTTACTGCTTTGTTCCCCAAATTAGTCTATTCTCCAGGCTAAAAAAGCCCAATTCCCTCAGCTTCATCTTATGGGCAAGTGCTGAAACCCCCTGACCAGTCTTGTTATGATGACTTCTTTATATAAAAGCAGGCCAATTTGTTTCTATTAATACTTAGGCTCCGTTTCCACAGATTCATAGAATAGTTTGGATTGGAAGGGACCTTAAAGATCACCTAGTTTCCACCCCCTTGCCACGGGCAGGGACACCTCCCACTAGAGCAGGACCATCGGTTTGCAAATCACGGCTAAATTGTGATTTTACTATGGCCATGAGTTTACTTCTATTTTTCTCTCTGTTCCTTGAATTTCATGTTGTACTAAATTTGCACAGTGCAGTTACAGAATTTATTTCATTCAGGACAGGTAGAATAAACAGAAGAGTTTACAAAGAAACAAAGCCTCAAAATAAAAAAATTATAAAAGAGAAAAGCAAATGTCACCTCAAAAGTCTAGTTATCTACTATCTTTTACCTGCAAAGGCCAAGTACCTGAATGAAACGGGTATATATTTTGTGTAGCAGAATATCTAATGAAAGAATAATTTATTCTGTTTTTTAAACCAACTTGAAGACAGCAAATGCAAGATGCAACACCACAAAAAAGCAGAGTCTAGTAACTTTGGGAAAAAAAGGCAATTTACACCTCTTTTCTGCCAAGCTTCTTCCCATGCCCAGCACAGGAAGAGTAAAGGTGACTGTGTAACAGCTGAAATAAGGATCCTGACAACTGAACGTATCAGATGTACCTATGTCTGGTATTTCCACAAGCTGTAGCTACATCAAAGCCATCCAGCCTCTATGGATTAGCAGATATCTCAAAATGTAGGCAATTATTTTTTTTTCAGTCCCTTGAAGCCTGCTATAACAAAATTCCAGTAGAATGAAAGCCCAGCAAAACTTAGGTGTTATATTACCCTTGTTGTTCTTAATGTGTCTCCTTAGAAAACCCAGCCAATTCTAAACAATATTTCTCTAGACTTCCCCTTACCACCTCACTGCATTTCAGTAGGAGCAGAACTATACAGAACATCTAAGTGACATTTCTCTATGAATGCACAATAATGAAGAAAATGCTTGGTTGTTTACATCATGTGTTGTGTTTTCATCAGAAATACTTGGATATTTTATCTCTTGATATTAAATCTATAACGGCCAAGAAAAAATACAGAGCTGTTCAATGACTACCATATCTAGCTTATTCCCCATTTTTAGTAAAAACAAGGACAAATTTAATTTCTCCTTCACAAAACAGAATCCCAAGACCAAACACTCAAATTATTTAATTTTGAGAAATAACAACCTTAAACATGTCTAGAGAATGCATCCTGTATCAACAACTTTCAACCTTTCTGTGAGAACCCATTTCTCCCCCTCTTTTCCCCACTCAACTATTTGCCAGTTCTTTCTCTTCATGTCTTGTCTCTAACTCTGCAATGTCTCAGTAAAGCATCTGCCTTAACCAGTTTGGAGCTGGTATGACTGCCATAGAGACAGAGCTGTGTAACTGTATTGATGTGTATCTCTAGCAGGACCGTTAGCTCAGGTTCAACATCCACACTAATCCAATTGTTGCATCTACTATATACCTACCTACAACACACCTACATCATAAAAGATTATGGAACAGAAAATACAGTGACAGCTGAGAACAGCAAATCATCCTTGTGCTTGGTGTTGTTCAAGGAGACTGTGTTCAGTGCTGCATAGTCATTGAAATAAAATCACTTTTTTTTTAATAGCAGAAAAAAAGGACAGTGGAAGAGACCCTAGGCCAAGAAAAGAAATTGGTTTGATCTGGTTTCACACAAACAGAAGCAGGAGAATTACATAGAAAATCGATGCCCTAACACGGCTGTCCAGTGTTGGAATACTTTATATTCTCCTTGCTTCATAAAGTAGTATCACACACATTTTTTAGGCTGCTTGAGCACTTACAGACTATTGAGTTTATTCCAGTCCAGAAAAAGAACTTCTTTTCAGCTGAGTGGAAAGCAGCAGGTTTAAAGCAAAGTGGGGTTTCTCAATGATTCTTTCTGTAAGAGAGTTGCTGACCAATAAACAAAAGGAACACTAAAGATTAAACAATTACCTACTTAGACTGTTCTTTTAAAATGTTTTTAATAGTTAGAAGCTGTTTCAAGCAAACATGCCCCTGCTGCCTTATGCTACCTCAAGTAGTTCCATTCTGAGGAATGTATTTTAACATGACATCTTCCCAACTAACTCACACTGCTGATATTACTTTTACAGCAAACTGGAATCCTGCCGTGCCGATTTTGTTGCAGTAAACTTCTACGTGGTGACTGAGTTCTACTGATTCAAGATTTACTATATCTTAGAAATGTTTCCAAAAAGCAGTTTATTAGCAATGCTTCACATGGCCTGTAAGCTCTTCAGCAGAGTTTCTTGAGGTAGAGCGCAAACATTTTTCTAAATTAAGGACTGTTGAGGAATCAAAAGCATCTATTGATGCTTTCATTTAACTTTCTAATAGTCACAAAAGTTGTTTGGTGGGGGTTTTTTTAATAAATAGAAAAGAAGTATTTAGAACAAGCTTTGAAATTCTATAACTGAAGCCTTTGAAAAAGCATTTGGAAAAACTCTGATTGTTCCTGGATGGATACTTAGCTGTGCATGTGAAAATAAAATTAACTGCTCACCTTCAATGATCACTGAAGAAAAAATCCTGCAATAAAATCCAGCATCAATTCTTAGAAAAAGTAAAATCTATTTGAGGAGAAAAACATAATATGCTTATGACTAAAGAATAAAATGAGGAAGTGCAGACCTTTATTTCTTTTATTCTTATTTCCTATAAAATTTGCCTGATATAACTAGATCTGGTTGAAAAAAAAAAAGTTTATCATTCCTACATTATTGCATTTTATTTCATTGGGGGTTTTTATTTGATTCTGGATTCAGTTCAAATGAAACAACTGTTTGCCAGAATGGTCAATGACTCTATACTGCACTTCTGTCTTTCACAACAATTAAGATCTTACAGATGAAGCTGAAAGTTTACAGCAAACTAGTAAGAAAGTCCAAGAAAACCATGTCTCACTGTTTCCCTTGTCACAGACAAGGTTGCTGGATAAAAATAATTCCTACAATACAAATCCTTTGGATTTAGCTGAATTTAGCACAGATCTTTGCTACTTTGAATATTTTTTCTGGTTTTTCTGTTTTTTTGTTTTACTGTGTTACCTGACTATCACTAGCCCTGGTTCTGATGACAACATGAAACTGTTAAAGTGTGTGATTTTTTTATTAAATATAACAGTAGTCATATGGCAAGGTTTCAAAGAAGGTATGTGACACAAAATTTGCACCCATAATTACAACATAAAGCAGCTACCAATTTTGGGACCAAGAGGATTAGCACTTCCAGTACTTTACATTTAGATTTATCTCTAGTTAACCTTCTGGGCTCTTCAGAACACAGTTGACACTATTTTCCTGTCAAACTCAGTTAAAACCTGGTTTAATTCATCATTTTTTTAATTAAGTAGTCATTTAGTATGAAACTTCAGCACAATAAAATGCCAGATTCTGTCCCTGTCCCTGTGTATGCTTGCATATTCACAGTATTTTCCAAAGATCGAGTCTTATTTATATAGACAACTATCCAAACAGTTCCAATTTATTTCACATCAATATTTTCCACAAGTAGTCTAAAAGCCCAAGTGAATATTATCAAACCATAATTAGCTGGTTACTTTATTTGCTTCTTTCTGGCTTTGAGTAATTTAGCATATTTAGGTGTAATAAAGTTTATCTCAATGTTCTCATTCATTACTGGGTTTGTCTGCCAGAAGCAACCTACATTCACCACCCAAGTATTAAAGCCTAATTTTCTTTTTCACCACTTACTCCTGCAATAACCGACCACCCAGCAGCTACTAAAAGCTCTATCAGAACAGCCTGAATTCTTGAACCTTCACTCTTCTTTTGAAACAGGAACGTTGCCTTCTTTTATTTCACTGCTGTCAAAATGACTAAGAAAGGCAATTAAACTTAAATGGCAAAAAAAACCAGAAGAAAAAAAAAAACAACACATAAACACACATATAAAAAACCCCCAAACAAACAACACCAAAAAACAACAACCAAAAAACACACCAATAACCAACCAAACCCCCACAAACAAAACCAACCAAACGCCCAAATCCCTCATCTCTGAATTTCAGGGACTAACCAACAGAGGTCCCTGTCAGAGTGATTTTTGTGGCGCATTCTTAACCTGAAACCTGAGCATTTATTACTCTAACTTTACCGAATGAATAGTACATCCTTTCAGCCAAACCCAGCACGCTCCCCATGAAGAGATTTTTATTTTGCCTTTTGAAGACTATAGTCTTAAGTAATAAATGCTTTAAAAATAAAACTTTAAAAATAGAAGTTTTTTAAAAATCAGCAGGTGGTTGATATAATCAACTGTAATACTCCACGGCTTCACTTAGAATGCCTATTTTATGAGCACGAGTGATTTTCCCAGTGCAATAATTAACCCCGACCAATTCTGGGCATCAGAAACTGTCAGTGTGTGTTAAGGCTGGCCGATGGTGAGTTAAAAACAATGATGGTCAGCGTCACCATATGAGAAATATTTCTAATGTTGCACCAAGAAGACTGTTTCTTCTTTTAATGCCACTGCTTCTCAAGAAAATAAACAAGAAGGCTAGACAGCTTCACGGTGTGAAGCAGAGAAATGGGATTTTGTGTTCAGCCCCTGGGTGTAAGTGGATTGACAACTCCTGGATTTGCTGTGGTTCAGCTGACAATATACGCTCCTCTGAACTGCTAAAACAACAATGATTTGGGAGAGTTTGTGGATGCAGCTTGTAGTTCAGGGAATATTCAGACAGCCTTCTTGGCCGGTTTTATTGTCTCCTTATCCTTTACAGGGGTTTTAGCACCTCCAAAATGCAGCCAGAGACCGAGGACCCCATCTGCAAAGGAAGCCTGGTTTGCAGCTGCTTCCAGGATACCGAGGACCTGTCAGCGTGGAGTCAGGAAGACACACATCAGATCCTTCTTAAAAAGGCTATCTGTAAATCTATCAAGGCTTAAAAGCAGCTAAAGACTTAATGGGCCCAGCTCCCGTGGTAAAACCTTCCAGCTTAACCTTGGTGCGACACATTGCACTCAAATGCAAGTGTATCAGCCTAAGAATGGTGAAGAGTCAGGCTCTCCACTTGCAAGGTGGAAAGGGCATTCATCACCTCATTGCTCTCAAAGTTACCTCCTATTTCTCTGCTTCGCATCTGTCTCAGTAACACAAGGGAGAGCCGAAGCCCCCCCACCCCGAGCTGTTTCAGATGTTCAGGGTGCTTTTGGGGAGTAACATAAAAGCCTGTTGCTGGAGGGGAAAAAAGGAAGGGGGAAGGGGAAAGAAAGAAAAAAGGAGGAATAGTCTGCTCTGCCTAGTCATGGTGGGTAGGGCAAAACTAATGGGCTAAAATTTTAGGACAGAAAGTTCAGTTTAATCTCCATGAAAAACAGTTAGTATGGTGAGGTGTGGAAGAGATTGCCCAGGGAAGCTGTTACATCTCTGTCACTACAGATCTTTAAGATTAGGACAGAAAACTATTTATCAGGAATGACACAGGTATAATGGGTCCTGCCTTGGGCAGGAGGATGGGCTGAAGACATCCTGAATTCTTTACAGATCTATTTTTGCACCACATTGCTGATGAAACAGAGTCACAGTTATTAAAATGCAGACAGATGTCCTTTCCAAATAGCCTGCCCAAATCCTACAGCAGTTTCTGAGGGCTTCTTGCTATCACAGGAACAGAACATTGTCGAATTGATTCAGTTGATCTCACCTTGTTTCTAGCCAAACGACTCCTAAGCCTTAAAGTTAAATCCTTGAAGTGATTTCCAGACTCACAACCAGCATGTGATAGCTGACTGTTGTATGGCTGACCCTGCAGGTTGGGGCCAGTCTAATCAAAGTTACAATCCTTCTTTTGGGGGGATTCTTTAAAAAGAGATTCCTCCAATGGATTTCCTTCATTTCCGTAGAATGCCCGCCTGCACCGCACCTACACAACACTGTTTGAAGAGAAGGACAGAAGGCATAACCTGTTTCTACAGAACTTGCTATTTCTTCATGGTTTGGGGTGTTTTGGTTTTGTTGGGTTTTTGCTGTGACACCCTGCAAAAGGCTCCAGGCTGCTGTGGTGAGTACAGTTACTGTAAAGGCCAGCTGTATCTCAACACCAGTGTGTGAAAATACCTTCCAGGTCAGGAATTGAGCAACTGAAGTTTGGAAAACTACTCATATTACTTATCACACTTAACCCTTTGTGATGGTATTTTGAAGCTTTCCTTCAAAATTAGGTGTCTGAAAATTATACTTGGATGAAAAAGAGAAAGTGAATATGTTCATATCATGATAATTTTAAGAACCATGATTTTGCATATACTCCAGTTATTGCACAATTCACAACAAATTCACAAAACAAAGCAGCACTGAAGACCATTCATTGCAAACTTGTGAAAGTCTTCATGCTCCAGTTATGAAACAGGCTGATCACATTTGACAGCCACCATTTTCACAGGCACAGTTAGTCCTGTTAGTCTCTCATTAGTCCTCCCTGGAAACACAGACCTGTTGAGAGGGTGACTCCACAGACGATTCCTTTTTCTTCTGCCGTCACCCTTGATTTTAAACATTAGACAGAGGTGAGAGAAAAAGTGCAGATTACAGTAATTTTCTCGTGTGACCCATCCATGAATAGGGGTTTGATGTGCACCATAATGTATGTACTGCTAGAAAGGGTTGAGAGGACAGTTAATGAAAGACTTACCTTTGTAGCCATGGAGATGAAAAAAGGCCCAGGTATTAGGAACAATGTTAACGTTTCCAGAAGAGAAAATAGAGAAGGTCTACTACAATCTAAGAACCTATAGCCACAGCTAACATTTCAACTAAAAAAAAAAAAAAAAGAAAAGAAAAAAAAGCCAACAACAACAAAAAAGAACATGAGAGAAGGGGCATAGAAAACAAAGCAAAGCACTGAGGGCAGATACGAAACACTGATGAAAATCAAATATGTCTTAATAATTTGATTCTGCTTTTATGTTTAGTAACGAAGTAGTTATTAGGTGAAAGATTATTTGCTTAGGTGAAAAATATGAAATGCATAAACTACCTGGGCACCACGGCAATCCACAGCAGCAAGGTGATCTGTACGTTGCTCAAAGCATCCCTGATAATACACAGGTCAGAGCTGGAAAACCTACGCTACTCCCAGGCTCCTCTTGCTGAACTTGGAGCTTTTACAGCAAATGTTACAAACCTGCCTCCTTTAAGTCAGGGCTGTACAACAAACCTGAGCTTTCCTGCACAGAAAGAACAGCACAATCTCATCTGCTGCTATCTGCTATTAGTAGTGCATGTCTTTATAACCCTGGAGACCACTGTGCTGGCCTATCTGCAGATACCCCAGACCTCAACACTAACTTTGTTTTATAAAGCATAACAGAGACAATTTGGAGACAAAAATTCAGTGAGGTTTATAGTCTCCAGTGCATGGGCCCATTACACTTGCATTGACTCAAAATACTTTCCAGACTGACACTACTGGATCTCCTTTCTGAAGCTCTCCTTGCCCTGACTATAAATGTTAAGGACTACCTCCTCTTACTTCCAAAAGTGCAGCATGGTTCCAAAAGAACTACACCCTCACTAGCAAGTTACAGAAATAAATATGGAATAAATAGGTATAAGTAAGTAAATGTATGAAACAAATATGCATTTGACCTACTGTGACCTACCACCCTTTCCTTCCAAGGATAAACCCCGTAGATTTTCCTCAGAATTATCACTGATGGAAGATGAGCACTTAAAAAGGAAGAAAGTAACCAGAAATATGACACTGTGCACACAACATCTCCATACACAGCTATACAGGCAGTCCCTAGGAATACCAATCTGGTGGTTAATCTCAGAGTTTCCTTTCTGTTGTTAGTTCAGTTTTGTTTCCATGCCCATATGAGAAATGAAGGGATAAAAAACAGTTGGGTAGGGATTTTTTTGTTTGATTTGGGGCATGGTTTTTGGTTTGGTTTGCTAGAGGGGTCCTTTTGTTGTTTGGTTGAAAAAAAAAATCTACTTCTATAAGTTCCAGAGGAAGAAACCACGAATATTTAGTTTTAATACAGCTTGTTCAAGGAGATCTAAGTAGATATCTAAGCACAGGACAGGAAAAAAAAAAAATCATGCAAAATCTTTCCAAAATACTACAAAGGTATGGTTTTGGGGTGGTTTTTTTTACAATTGTTGAATAAAATACTGAAAATATTAATAGGGTGATGAGAAAGGAACCGGTGGAGCTCTGATTCTCTGGTCCAATTGAAGAATGCTATGTTATGCTGTAGAACAGGTTTCCCCCACTTAAATAAAATATGGCCATAGAAGAACATCCATATTACAATACTATTAAAAATACAGCTACTGAATATTGTTAATGGTGTAGCTGTATCTATTTCCAGTTTTCTCCTACTAAATAGATTAGACAAATGTAATTTTCCATAAAGACCTATAATAAAATTAATAATACAACAAAGCCAAATAAAATGACATCATGTTAAAGCAGACATTTAAAACAGAAATAAGAAGTTACTCCAACAATTTTAAAGGGCAAGAGTCTTTTAAAAATGCAGATAGAAGGTTTTTCAAACAGGTGGTGAATCCAGACCCTTCAAGGGAATTAAGGGTTCAATCAGTATTATAATATTACATCTGGATTGCAGATCATGATGCCAAATGTATGATATTACCTGGCAATGAACTGTTCATATCAGGGAATACACATCAAGCATTTTTCCTCTTAGACCCCATAATACTTCTTAAAATCAATAAATGAAGAAATTAATTTAAAGCTGCCATCTAATGT
This sequence comes from Actenoides hombroni, assembly GCA_024336885.1. Lineage (NCBI taxonomy): Eukaryota > Metazoa > Chordata > Aves > Coraciiformes > Alcedinidae > Actenoides > Actenoides hombroni. Next base: position 7,689,522 of record WUAM01000287.1, read on the forward strand.
AACCTTTATCACAAAAGCCAGTCTGTCTGTGCAAGTTCAGTATTTCAAAGGATACTGTTCTACGAGAAGAATAAATCACTAACTCATGAAAAACATGCTGATTGTCCCAATATAAAGAACAAAGAAAATAATTGCATTAGAAAATCCCCAGTCAACAAAGAGTTTGTCAAGTATCTGTGGAAACAGCATATGTGGTTAACAACCCTGTAATCATCCCAAGGGAATGCAAGGAAAAGAAACAAATATGAGATGGAAGGTTGATAATAGTAGAAAAATCCCCCCAAGATGAAAAGGGCATGTTTTCACTGAGAATCGATCTTCATCCCTAAATAACTGTACCTGAAGATTTCACAGATAGCTTTAGTTTAGCAAGGATTTCATCTAAGTTTACATTACTGTTTTCCACAAATATTTGGAAGAATGAATTGCAGATGTATGTGAAAGTCATCGCGATGAGAAAAAAGTGTACTCAAATACAGTATGAGCAATGGTTTATCTTTCAAAACATCATTCCACACTTCTTGCTTGTTTTAACATATAGTATCTTCTTGATGGATGTATTACAAAATATAATTTGGAAGCAAGCACTTTTTTCCTTCGCTTCAAAAACTGATTAAGGATGCTTTCTCCTGAGCATCTCTGTATGAAGTCCACCTGCTCTGATTAGAATTAGTATCTCCCAGTTAGAGGCTGGCTGCTTACCTCTGAATGGACACTGATTATGCCTGCATTCATAAGTAACTCAGAGCCATAGGGTCTGATCAGCAAATGAAAGTTTTTCATGCTGAGGTTGATGTATCCCTACATAAATGCTTTTTGAGGCTTTTACCTCTGACAATTTAGCTGCGTCCCCTCCACTGAACATCCCCAGTCCATATACGATTGAGGAAGAAAAGTGTTCTGTGCAACCAAGAATCATGGGGCACCATGAGTGACAAACCAATACTGATATTAAAATGAGGTTCAATATACAAAACCCACTCGTGGATCCCTCTTTTGCAGGGTGTGAGTTTATGCCAGTATATGCTTTGGGGGGAAATGGCTAACAATTCTTACGTGATGCTGTATAATGCTGTTTGGGCCAAGGACTTACACTTACTGCTTACTGAACATAACTGTATTCCACAACAAGGATACTCACCTTCACTAGTTTCTTTCCTTATAAAAGTTGAACATTCTTAAGAAATACTACCTTTTTAACAACTGCATCTTTTTAGGAACTTCAGAACAGCTAGTAAGACTTAATACTCTCCCTTCTCTTAAAAAAATGTTTTTAACGAAACAAGGAATTTAAGAGAAAACTTGCTTGACATGCAGAAGTACTATTTTCTGCTTAAGCACTCATAATATGACAGAGTAAGTGTCAGGGAAAATAGACCTAATACAACTAAAAACTTCTATATGACATACATCTATCATATAGCAATCTGAGCAAAAGTCTTCAAAACCTTCATTAAATTTTCTGTCCAAGTCTTGACAGTTATAAAGCACTAACAGAGCAACACCAGATCCCAGCAGCTTTAAATATTTGTCACGTAGTTTGTCCACAGCCAGGGAGCAGAACAGGAATAGAGAAAGCAGAGGCTGTTCATACCAAATAAAATTAACTGTGTGTTATTGCTTTAGGCAATTGTAAAGATTTATTTCTATAAAAGCAAATTCAAATTTAATTCTGTAATTCTTGTGTTTCCATTTAAACATATGCTGACAGTGGAAGCCTGCTGTACTACACTGTTTATAACCACTTCTGCTTCAGAAAGAATGAGAAGACTTTCATTTTAAGACACCTCATTTCAAGGTCTATGGGCCAACGATCAAGCCTTGAGTACTCAGATATAGGCTCTAAACATGTCCTTCAGATTATGTTATCTCTGCACTACAAATTCATTCCTTACCAATGCTGATAACTTCATAGTGCAATCCACAAGCTCAAATGCTGCTGTTAATGTATGTTCCTACCTGCGAAGGGAACAGGGGCATCTTTATCCAGAGCAACAAGCGGAGGATCCAAAATTACAGTGTCATTGTTTTCAGTTATGATTCCATGGTACGATGTCTCAATCCAGGGCTTGTGTTTGTTCACTAGAAAATAAAGAGTATGCCTGATTAATTTGATTTGCGTTTTACACCCGTTTAGCTCATTTTGTCTTTAAAGAGAAATTATGTAACATACATGCAATATTAATCTTATTACTCAAAAGCCACTAACAAGATCCCTAAGGACTATACAAACATTCAAATATTAAACCAAAATTGCACCACACTGTACCACAATTTATTGGTGAGAAAATCGACACTTACAGACAGCCCTCCAATTACGACACTAAAATAAAAAGCCAACTTCCAGAATATTTTTAATATGTCTCCCACTGTCAGACATAATTAGGGTCAGACACTTCTGAAAGAATTGTTTTCAGCCGCAAAACTCTGATGCAAGAGAAAGGACATCCAGAGAACACAACTCTTGTCAAGACACAAAGAAAAGCAGAAGGGCAGGTGAGAACATTGGATTCTCGGCCAACTTCTCATTCTATATTTTGGGAAAAATGTCTAAAATTATTTTTGTGCACTGTACATTGGAGACAAAAAATAAACGTCTTCGTTTTAATCCATTTGATATAAGTCGCCACATCTTTTCCATTTAGCTAGCTTTAGTTATCAGATCTTAAGTTTTGCTCAAAAATCTGTCCTTCAAATAGAGCAGTAGAACATTAGGATACCTGGTCTTGGAGTACATAGGAAAACCAAAAAAAGGACACTTTTAAAGTATACCACATATAAGCAGATTGTCTTACTCCTGAATTGTTCCAATGTGCATCCCTCTCACCAACCATCTCCTAGTTATTTATTGGACAGTATGAAGATGCATTTTCCCCTTCCTTTTTATTTTGTAAAAGGCTCGGCTTTGCTATGCTTATAAAAAGCGTTTTGTTCCCACAGCCACAATCTGAATGTTATGTTTTTGGAACTCCTACGTAAGCAATACGATGGTGCTAGCCAAAACAAATGGCAATTTGAAAAACATACTACCCCGGGCACGAGGGAACACTTCACTAAGGAATATCTACTATGTTTTCTCCCAGTCCAGATGCAAGGTAATTTTTGTACATATTATTTAGTTGTATCAGATGCAGAAGGAAACATCTGGTGAGGTAAGAGAAATGACTTCAAAGATGGAGGATTGACACTCAAAGCCAAACCAAATTGAAACAGGTGGGCTTATTTAAAATAGTCCCACCATAAAAAGAAACAAAATCCACACACACAACCCTAAACTCTTTCCTGCATTGTCTTCTGTAAAGCTCCCAGACAAGAATGAGTTTCAAGTCTGTCCCACATAGTTCCTTCTATGTGAAGAAAGTAGCAATAAACACCAAGACAGGAGAGGGGGCTCTGGCCACAGAGGAAGAGCTGGCCAATTGAACTATTTTGTTCAGCAGCTAGTTGGAAAAAGGGAAATAAAACTATTTGTGGCAAAGTGAAATTAATTATTTTTCCTTCCTGGTTTGTTTTTTTTTGTTTGTTTGATCCTTAGAAAATTGTGGGCTCAGGAAGAATGATCAATCTAAGGTCCTTTTAAAGATGAATGACTTTTTTTATTCTAACTACTAATATAAGAACTTGGAGTTCATTTATACATTGCAATATATATGCTTTAAGCAAAAAGCATACTTATCTTCACACTGGCTTTGTCCATTTTCGCAATATCTAGGCAATGGGAAGATTAAACTGGCGATGTGTCAGGGAAAGGTGAAATAGAAAACAGGGAACTCAAATCTCTTCATCTTCTAATGACTATAGAGCCAGAGGAGAGATTGGCAAGTTTATGTAATAGGATGAAGGCCAAAAGTCTTGCCCTGTTGAAATATGAGAAGTGATGGATGCAATTTCAGAGCTTTGGATGGCATTTGGGATTCCAGTCTGCAGGGCAGCTGAAACGTTCTGTACCTGTTATTTGAATGTGTGATTTGCCTGAACATCCAGAGACATAAATATGCACCACTGGTACTCTGATATGACTCACAGGCTCTAACTGGCACATGAGGTACAGAACAAAAGAACAAAAGGCAATCTCTTGATTGAAGGCAGGCACAATTACACAGTAACAAACTAGTAAATCGGAATTTGCGTGAAAAGGTAACTCCTTATGCAACCTGATGTTAAAGCACCAAATCCAGCTTTTCCTTCCTTCTGGTTCTGTTAATTGTCTGAGCTCTCACAAAAAAAAAACCCATACCAAAACATCCAAACCCTAAAAAACCCCTTTCCTCCTGCTATACATTCTACAGAACAGTTTTGATGACACTTTTGCTTAAGAAACAGTCTCAGCATACAGTGACTGCAACTCTAACAGCCTTTTTTTTCCCCCATTAGGGTGCCCTGAGTAATAACAACAGTCAAATGAGTGACAGCAACATGATTCCTTAAATTATGTTGGGGTGTGAAGAGAAGAAAGTCCATTATGAACAAGTTCTACAGTTTAGCCTTACAGCTTAGAGATTGGTATTAGGAAGAAGAAAGAAGCAGTAAGACAAAAGTAATATACAGTAAAAGGTCAAATTATTTGCAAGCTTTTATGAGGTACATTTCCAGAGGAAAAATTATGACTACACAAGCTTTTTATAACCTTTGGGGTGGAAATTTTCAAGCTAATAGAAATCATCCACAGTCTTTGGGAGCTCAAAACAACTCTTTTGCATCAGGAGATCTGTACATTTGAAATATTTCCACATCATTGAAATTACTCATCCTTTTACATTGTTTTGGATACTTGTTTTAAAATAAGAAATGTATAATACTGAGATTAGTAGCTGGGGTTTCTGGTTGGGGGGGTTGTTATTTTTTCTCTGCTAACAGTTGTTCAAATGTTAACAAGGAGACTCTCACTAAATGCATACACCACTAGACAGGCTTTCATAAGATCCTAGATTCTCAAAAAAGCACCTTCAAACATAACATGATTGACAAATACTTCATATTTCTTCCTCCAAGACAAAAGGGAAGCTACAAATGTTAAACTGGTTTAAATCTGTATTTATGCACATGTCAATGCACCTCTCATAAACCTCTGATATTTTCCTATCCCTATCCAGCATCTTGAAAACAAAAAAGAATCTTAAAAATTAATTCAGAAGTGGGTTCTGTGTGTCTCATCCTAGATTTGATACTGCAATCACTACAATGCCTTCATGAATTAAAACACACAGTTAGTGAAGACATACAGATGAAATACATCTATGCTGTGGAATGGTTTTTCAAAACTTGCCTCCCTTCCTGTAATTTATTTGTCCTTCATATTAAATTACAATGTAAATATTTTGTAGCATCTAGGATAAGACAATTAATCTTTTTCCTGTATTACAGTTAGAGGTCAATTTGTCAAAATTTGTATGCACCATTTCCACTGCATTTTCATTGCCTGTCCCACCAAAGCTTGGGGTTACAAGCCTGTGGATGTAATTAAACCATCTTCCTAGGAAACTGTTCCACCTGCAAATGCACTTGGAATGTAAAACAATGAAGTAGAAAAGGGAAAAGAAAACCAAACCTGCTCAGTAGAGTCTGGAGGAAATATCATACCCCCAGGAACGTTATCCTGAAAGTCAGTTTAAGGACAAGCCCCAAAATTTAGCAAAATAAATACAGAGAAAGGCCAGAAGACATTTAGAAGCAAAAAAAGATACACTGAACTCCTACATTCTACTTTGGTGCCTTTTCCCCATGTGTGAGGACATCATCTGATGAGGAAAGGCAACATCTTTTCTATAACCCAATATAGACACATTGGGGTGGGGGGGGGAAGTGGGTGGAAAGCAGCATGTGTACAAGGAATACAGTACAATAGTATTTCCAAAATTCAGATGGTTTCTGCCTTAAAATACTTCGAGAATGTCACTGATCCAAAAATAACACATTATAAAAGAACTATGAAAGAAGTGGATATTAGAAACTAACTACTGACACTACTGCAGAGTCAATATTGTCTGGCTGATTTAATTGTTAATTTCCAAGCTTTAGGAAGTTAAAACTTGAGATAGCAAATTCTAAGGGTTAAGAATTGTTTCCTTTCTTTTTTTTTTTTTTCAAAATAGCATAATGGATCTCTTTTCCATTTAAATGTGCTTACAATGTGTTCTCTCATCTCTAGCTTAAAGAGGTTGTTGATTCCAGTAAAACTGGCAGAAAATTTAGGCTTTCTTACCACTTATTTCATCCCTAAGTGCTTTCATCTGCTAACTTCAGTGATCTTAGCTCAGCCTGTTGGAAACCTAAGTGTCAAAGGCCTTCACTGAAAAACCAGCCAAACTGAAGATGCTTAAGAAACCTTTTAAACATATGCATGAAATCCCATTAGCTTCTGTAGAATATGAAAGACTGAATCTCCTGCCTTATACACAGGCTGCAATAAAAGTGACAAGTCCTTATCTTGTACAGCAAAGAAAGAGAATGCTTCTAATGCCCCCTTAGGAGGAGGATACTGAAGAAAACTCCTAATGACGCAGGTGACAGAACTGACATCTGCAGCACACGATCACTATGGCTGCAAAGTCCTCCTCCCCAGATCAGTTGGCAGTCCACTCCTCCTTTGAGGTGACACTTTGCCAGGTAAATGTCACAAACAGACTTGTGGGGTCAGGAAGGGCCAGAGTTCTAGCTCATCACTTCAGCTATTTCAGAGAAAAAGGCTCCTGAAAAATAAGAGTATGTCCGTTGTTAAAATCCTGTGGCTTTTTCTCTGGATAATTTTAACAGCCCTGAGCTTTGGATCAAGAGGTGGAAACTTCAAAGGTGAAGACGGAGAGGTCAGAAGATAATTTTAATTCACAGATGTGGTATGTGCCATGTTCACTTTTATACGATCAAGCTAGAGGTGTTGCAAACTTATATCCTTAACAGAAATTTGCTAGTCTCTGGTAACTCTAGTTACTGATAACTGGACTATTTCTAAGACACTGTTTTCAATAAGCAGGTTTTTATTCACACGGTTCATATATGTGACTGTACAGTGTACACATAACTTTATAACATGGCAGACTTTAATTCCTTCAAAATACGACCAGAGATGGAAACCCTGGATATCCCGCATTGCCTGCTCCGGAACTGGCTGGGTCTAGAAACAAAAAAGAGGACCAAATATCTAAAATCTCAGAGTAGCCTCTAAGAACAAAATGTTCAAGAGATAGGCAGATTTGGGGGCTTAGGTCACTAAAGGAATGAGCATTAGGAGTTTGAAGGCTTCCTCTGGAAGGCAGAGAAAACAAGGCTACATATAAATTCATTTTGAAGGAAAAGAAAGTAAGCTAGAAGTGGAAACTAAAAATTGCCTAGGAAGTAGAAGTAAATAAATGTTTGCATTTTACAAGATTAGATCTTTCTCAGCATTAGGGGGAAAAAAAACCCCAAAACTAAGTCGCTCTATCAGCAGAAAACAGGATGCTTCCCTAAATAGAAAAGAACCTGTAAACTTTCCTGAAACTTTCACATCTAAAATACATTTTATACATTTTGTCAAAGACCAATTGGAAAAGAGACATTTATTCTTCTGCCTCACATGCTGAGCTCTCTATGGCATTGCCTGAATTACCAAAACACCTACAGTTATATTCTGGGTTTACTTTTAGACAGAGTGTTTCAAATCATGATGCTCTATATGCTTCTACATAAAATAATAATGAGAAATTCCTTTCTCAATTAAGACAATGTGAGTTTTGACACTAAGTTCACTTAAGGCAGAATTTATATAATACGTGATTATGAGACATGAACTCTTTGGAGAATATTTTAACTAAAGAACACATTATAAGCAGTGCATCTTAGCAACATTAAATTACTCAGTGGAGATCCTACAGAGAAGCTGGCATTGGTTTGATCTCACTGCACAACAAAACCCTGTTTTGTGCAAAACAGACTACACAGGAAAGCCTTCTGCAATAAGCTCATTTTCTGACCCCCAAGAGAAGGCCTTTCAATAATGACAATTCCCATTAGCAAAATTTATTCTTACGTTAAGAAAAGGGGAAAATTTGAGAAGGAGGACTGCTTTGTTAGTAGCTCATTCTTATTACAAGCTTATTTGACCAAAAGCATCAAGTGCCTTGTCTAACAGACTTGATAATATTAGGTAGTAATCTATTCATGATTTCTAAAATAGCATCACATACTCTGTATTTATGTTATGCTTAGAAGCTCATGTAGAGAGAGATATATATGCTTGATTCTCTTGTAAAAATGCAGGGGTTTGAGTGAAGAAGATACTTTTAACACTGACTGAATCAATATTTAATATTTAACAGGAACTTACTAAAGTTTTAGTCAACTCAAACCTGTACTGTTCAGGAAAATCAGTCTGGCTACAAATTTCATACAACCCTACTCAAAATATTGATATGTAAAACCTGTAGCAGATTTTTTACTTTTGACTCTTATGTCTGAAAAGCACAGTTTGAATTTATATATGCATATAAAAATAAAGCTTTACACTGTGCCTCATTGTTACCTTTTAGGTAACAGACCATGTAATTGTCCTCTCTGAGCCTTAAACTGTCTCTAAGCTTACCAGTTAGTTTTATTAGAACAGAAGAGATTTCATCTCCTTCATTAGGATGCCCAGTCCTTATAAATTTATCTATTGACATATCTCATAATAAATAGGCTACAGAGAATGCAAAACTGAATTCTGAACTACCACAGTGTATCTCCATCAACGTTCAGCCCAGGAAGTTGCCTGTGTACTATATATTAAAGGAAAAAAAGTGGAATTAGATGATGAGTCTGTCCCACAGCTAGCCATGGAAACTTCAAAAGCATACATCTGATTAAGTTCTCATAGACAAACGTCTACACAATTAAAAATCTTGGGGAAAGTATCTAATAGCATAAAAATGTTTTCATTCATGTCACAAGGACAGAAGCAAACAAGGTTGTGTTTTCCTATGTATTTAATTGTACCGAGAAGAACATTTCATTTATCTTGCTAACCAATGGTGACATTTAATTCAACACAAATTTCTTATGAGCTGCCTCACTCTCATTTAAAAATACATAAAAGTAAGAGATTCACAGTATTTAACCCCTCCAGAATTTCATTTAACTTTCTTTACTATTTAATAACCCCATGTTCACTATATGAGGCTTCCCTGTTCCGACATGCTTTAGCTTCTTTTTTCCTTTGGACTGAAAGATGCTCAGAACACAAATTTATTTTTCCATTATGAGCATTTACAGCATGCACTTTAAATAAACCTGATTCTAGTCCTTATTCCTTAAATAAACAATGAGGGAGTGTCCTCTGAAAGAGTTCTGTCAGATGATACTATCTAAACAGGCATTCCAGCACTGTTGTTTCATAGACTAGATATCAATATCTTGTAAATAAATCCAGATAAAGCAATGCTGAGGAACATACAGATCGCTAGTAAACACTTTTATGCAGACGGCGTGTTGCCATAGGAAACAAAAAGGAGAATTCACTGATTATGCAGAAAAGCAAGAGTAATCCCCTAATAGCACCAAAGACAGACCTCATTGAGGAGTTACAGATCTGCAGGGTGCCCTGCTTAACTAAAGAACAAATTTGCATGTATAATGCCTCTCTGATGGCCTGAAATATTAAAAACAGGGAAATCCAATTGCTGTCATTTCTTCCTGTGAATGGTCTCAATTATGACATCTCGAAAACGAACATTGTAACTATTACAGAACAGTAGACATTTTAACATTGGCTGAGCAGATTTTGCAAAGGTAATGTTTGTTTCAGCACTTCATCATTCAGGTTAACAAGAGGTTTCCTTTGTAAATAGCAACCTAAGTTCAAGCTTTAAAAATGGAGATTCAAGTAACTCAGGTTTTCTGCAATTATGTCTCAAGAACTCCAGCAATACTCGGCAGTGTAGAACAGTATTTTGAAAAATTCAAAGTTAAAACCACTAACAGATTAGGAGGCTAAAATAAATGAAAAAAAATCCTAAGAAACTGTAACCTTTATAAAAGTCTGTGCCATATTTTTGATATCACTCAAGAGTCTGTGGCATGAAAAAGCTAATCTCACTGAATTCCCATGCTTCTATACACAAACCTTTGCATTTGGAAATCTTGGGAGATGAGCTAAATCCTAATACCATGGATTTTAAAGGAATATGTAGCTGTTGGGTTTTTTTAAATAACAGAAAGTACTTATTTTCATATTTTCATTATTTGTTCAAAATTACAGATTTCCATACAGCAGATGCTGATGCTTATACCAGTAGAGAGAGCCTGATTTGGTAAAGAACAGATATTGCTTCAAATTACCTGTGCTTCACTTCAGCCAGAGAGATGGGACCCCAGGCTACCTTGAAAGAGGCTTGTGATCTTTTCCTTTATTATGGCCACCATGCTTTCCAAATTAGCCATGTTCTTTCTGAAATAGCGACTGCATTATCAGAAAGAGATGCTTTATTCCCTGATGAACCCAAGAAACTCAGCATAGAGAAGAGGGGAAAAGTGCAGGAAGAGTGCAAGAAACCAAGATACTGATAAATTCTAGACATTTATGGGAGCAAACACTTGAGAAGCTGAAAGGAAAATGGACAGATGTAACCATGCACAGAAAGATAAAGGCTGGGAGCTACAAGGAAACTTGACAGTGTGTATCCTCTGGATGTCTTGTCCCATTTTTGGATTATGGTTAAACCAGAAATGGATTCCACATGTCAGAATCACTGTGACACTGCAAGATGTACACATCAATTACATACAAAGCACAGTTCCATGTTAGGACATATTGTTTAATATTCACGTACCAAAATCCACAGATTAAACAATTAATTGTAAAAATAACTAGCAATAGTGTAGACAGAACTTCATTACAGAGAAGCACAGAATAAAATCCACTTGCATGTATTTTGGCATTTTGTGTCCAGGTGTCTCTTAAGTTGAGATACACCTCAAAAAAATATATTAACTGACTGTCCAGCCTCACTCCAAAACTCTTCCCAGAATATGCATTAAAGTATTGGCATTTATTATATGATCTTACACACCAGTAAAATAATGATTACATAACTTCTACTACCACGAATTCACAATGCAGATGGCATTGATGGTGTTGTGTGTCTCAATCACAGCAGAAAGCATGAGTGTAGTAAGTAACACACAGGAAGGATAGAAAGGGAGGGTCTTCTGGTTTGGTATCACTACAGTGGGGTTGTATCCATCATGGTCATTTGTTATAGATTGTCTATTTTCTCCTAAAGAACAGCAGGTTTTTTGGGATGGGGTCCAGCTTTTCCCTTTTATACACTGTCTTTTATTAGTTTGTGGTCCTTGACTGAAGCTTCTACACACTTCAAAGAAAATAATAATCCATCTCCTCAAAAAAATCCATAGGAGTGTAGGTGTTCCAGAAATTCTAATAGTCAAGGCCTACATGTTTCAGCTATCCAATAGAGAGCACACATATATACACGGGCTATAAAATCCCTATGTCAAGCATAAAGACATCCCACTTTTCATAACAATACTGCATTTTCCAGCCATATTCTATCTACATTTACAATTTTTTCTAGTTCATTTATTTTCTTTTAAAAGTAGACCTAGGAACTCCTTGAAATAGACATTTCTAAGCATTGAGACTGTTTCTGATTATAAGCAGTTCTGACTTTATGGCACAATGTTTAATTTAATTATCTTTTATGCTCCTCCTCATTATCAATGCAGCCTTTATTTTTTTTTCATAGGCAATCTTTTTTCTTTCAGTACATTTTCTACAGATTTAAACATAAAAGTTATTACTCAGCCTCCTTGAATGGTTTATTTCCCTCAAAACCCTTTCACCCATCTCTTATGCATTTCAACCTGAAAATTGTCTCTTATTATTCTCTGTCTTCTTCCCCTTCAACATACTCAGAGTGTCTCCCGATTCCTAGATGATTTGGAACACATCAGTGTATTTACATAGAAATTAGGTTGCCAACAGCCTAGTTTTAAAATACAATGGATACATTAGCAAATACTTCCTCCTTATATCCACATTTATGTATATCAATAATAAATTCTGAGTACAGTTGGTGCTTAGAGTGAAAATGTGTCAGAATTTGCCTGTATTAGGAGTTAGAATTACTAAGCACTGAGCCCTGTTCCAGTCAGAGCTGGACCATGACACTGTACCAAAAAAATAACAAGTTCATGTCCCCACATGGCTCCAACCACAGCAGCAAGAGGCTTTTCAGTTCTCAGCCTCTTTAGGGATGACTGCCACAATAATTTCAGACAGCTTTCCAGCAGCTCTCCAAGTAACCTCCCTGTACGAGTGTCCCTCTCACTTTAGCCGGATCATATACAAGAGTGAGGAAGGAGAATCCCACCACAGGAAAGCAAGCTAGAGATCACCTGAATGTATACATTCCCTTTTCTTCCTCCCTATGTTATTAAACATAACTGAAGCCAGCCTTCTGGGCTCTGTGGAGCCTTTCAGATACAAACACAGCTGTAACTTAGTTTCTTTGGGGGTTTTTCCTCCTTGGGAAATGATTAGTTCCTGTCTTAATGTTTCTGCCCTACTCAGAGAATACCAAAATGCTTTTAGACTTGTGGCACACTGCACAAGGGACCTCACAGTAAAGAAAAAACTAGAGCAAGACTGACCAACCTTCATGACTTCATCAAACCACATGATAAAACCTTCTCATCATTAAAAAAAACACAGAATGTCTGCAACTGGGTCACAGATGGGAGATGTCAAAGCCAGCAGGTTCTTTTTCTCTGCTGTGGGATGGAATGTTTCACTCACATGGCAACCAAGTGACATCTGCTGCAGTGATTCCTACTTTGCACTTGTTCCCAACAACAGGCATGGAGATAGCCCCCTCCTCCTCTCCTAGCACAGCCCTGCTGCTTGGCACATGACACATGTCCTCTGGGAACAGAAGTCCCCTGACCTCCATGGAAGCCACATGTGGCCCATGAATTCTATACTGTGTTATGGGCTATGAGGACTACCAAGCAGACAAACAAGAGTAAAATATGAGTGGTTAGACAAACAGGACACCCAGCACCACAATCCCTTTGTGTTCGTGTCGTTCAGAAGGTGAGAACTTAGCTGTATTTCTTCACTCAAACCAAAACACATGTCTTAGAGGAAATGCCTGATTTTGAGAAACCCTGAATGACTGGATGCAATCAATCCTTATTTCCTCTAAAGAAGGTGTTAAAAAATCCTGGAGTAATGAATTGCTCCGAACAGCCTGACATGAGTGCCTACATAAGATATTCTCTTTATTTTTATAAATTCACTCAGCATTCATTTCTACCTGCCTAATCTTAAAAACAGCTAAGCTTCAATTCATCACTTATTAGGATTCCTTCATAATTACACAGATCATTTCTTAATTACTGCTACCTGCTGCAAAGAGAGCTTTCAGGGCTTTGGCCAGTGTAGAAAAACTTGTCTGTCAAATGGAAGAAAAAAAAAATAAATTGCAAATTCTACAGAGTTTGGGTTTTTTGAGTTAATTGGCTCTCTCATATCTAAGAACCAAATACTATTTTTTCCCAGCTTAACAACTTTCTCCTCAATTATCAGCTTCTTCCATGAACTGTTAATAAGTAAGATTGATTATGACCCACGACATATCAGCTTTTGTCCTACAGTGTTGCGGATGGGACACATTTTATTGCAAAATTCATTTCATGCTTTTTATTGCAAAAGGTATGGAACAATGAATGATAATTATATATTTTACAGTTCATTCACTTCCAATTGATCATTTGATATTCATTACTCCAGTGACAGACACGTCCTGTCAGTTTTACCCCTCATTATACACATATTTGCATTCGAGCAAGCCACAGAATTTTGAAAGGAGCCTTCAGCCAAGTTTCCAGTTAAAAAAAAAACCCAAACCAATAACTAAAAAAAAAAAAGGGGGGGGGGGGGGGGCTTGAGGATCTGC
>WUAM01000287.1:7703552-7725470 GCA_024336885.1 Actenoides hombroni
CAAGCCAAAAAATTTTGAAAGGAGCCTTAAGCACAATTTACAAAAAAAAAAAAAACCCAAACCAAAAACGAAAAAAAAAAAAGGGGGGGGAGGGGGTGCTTGAGGATCTGCTGTCAAAGGAACAGTTGACTAAAATCACATTTGTGATATTTCTTACACCCTAGCTGAAAAACTAGGTTTGAGCATAAAAATATACAACCATATAAACCACTTCTGAAAGCTGAAGAAAAGGTTAAAGCTTCTGGACATATCTTCAAGAAATAAACTTTGACTTCAATTTTCCCCAATATGTCAGATCTTACAGATTTCACAACAGAGATATCATTATTTTTGGTATTTCAAAAAGTTGCTCTGGTGGTAGCCAATGATTACTTGAAATGGTGATCAACAAAGGAGGAATTTTTCACATAGGCTTCCTACAGAAACACCTCCTGACAGTTTCTACGTATCAATTTCAAGTAAGAGCTCTCTGGATACTCTTCTTCTGAGGCTCCTTTCCTCAGAAATAATTACTGATAATCAGAATCATTCATCCATTGATTGCATGTTCAGTGATATATTTAAAGGACACGTTGCCCTCACAAAATCCGAGTTGCTAACAGAAAAGTTGTCTGATCTTCTCACTTTTAACACTCTCAAGAACAGATTGATACCATGTTAAAGATAAAATACATGGAACAAGTGAGTACAATTCAAAGCCAAGCGCAGATAAAAGGCCACACCAGAAAACTGATCTCAGTACAAAACAACAGAGGATAAAATGAAGCCTTGTGATAACCACAGTTGAACTGTATCAATGAATGAGCATATATACTGGATAACAATAAAAGAGAAACAATTACGACAATCTGTTAATTTACTGGCCTTGGAAGAACCCTCTCTATTAGTATATGCAGAATAGGCAGGATATGGCAAATCTAAAATGGTAGGCACCTACCACCAGATCACTCAGGCTTTCCCAACAGGAATCAAGGCCTTTACGGAACAAATAAGTTGGAATGTAGAAGAAACTGCCTGCAGCTACAGAAATGCAGGAACACCACTGTATCATAAACTGTAAAGCACCAAAATAGGTCTTTTTCAGGGGTCAACACTGATGGTTGTTCATTGTCCAATTTGAAGAGGCTGTGTCTTAAAAGGTAAGAAAGAAGGACGAAAACCACAGTTGTAAGTTATATTTATTTGCCTTTTGCAAATAAACAGAAGTCCTAAAGACCTCACTCTACATGTACTGTCTCCTGTGCAAAGGCAGAAAGGTCTGAATATGTCATCTCCTCGGCTGAAGTAAACAACATTTGCAAGTTTTATCTGAACTAGAAACATACTTGTAAGTGTCCAGAGTCTCTCCTGGATAAAAAAACCAAACCAAAACCTGAAACACATTTAAGTCAAGTTTTTGATGATGTTGAAACTTCATTCATTCAAGATCCATGCACAGTAACTTGACAGTAACATTAAAAATACAAAACCTGTCATATATAAAAGTATAACAAGAAACAGCAGAGTTAATTGAATGTTCGTATCAAGCTTGGGAGCCCAGGAAAGTGCCTGCAGCTACATAAATGCAGAAATGATACCACATCATCATGTAAACACACATTTAACAAGGCTGATGCACGGATTTGGCAATTGGCTGCGTTTACGTCAGCACATCTTCAACACTGCTCATCAACCTTTACTGTTATAGCACAGATGAAGGAAAAAAAAACCCACCAACAAAAAAACCCAACAAATCAAAACAGAAAAGCAAAACCAGCAAAAGAACAACAACAAAAAAATAAAATCAAGCAAAACCAACAAATGAACAACAACAAAAAAATAAAATCAAACAAAACAACAACAACGATTAAAAAAAAGGAATGCAATTTAAGGTAATCTGTGTTTCCTAAAAGAAAGAGTGGAAAATGTCACCTGTATTTTCCCCCTAGGAAATAAGACTAAATGAGAAGAAAATATTGTTAGCTTTAGGAAAAAAAAAAAAAAGATAAAAAGGTTATGTAGCAGAATTTGTATCAGTAATAGAATCTACAAGTTCATTCACTTTGTGTTTAAAGCAACTGAAGCCACCTGCCTGGCAAAGGTGAAAGGACAACTTAGTTCAGCAAGAAGGGGCAATAGGGGACCATTTATATTTGACTAATCTCATATCCTCATATCTGTAGTCCCCAAACACAAAGGAGAGGAAAAACCTACTGTCAAAAGGGATGTGTAATCTAAAGCAGGGCTTGGCAACCTCTCAAAAGTATTTCCTTTTTCAAAGCAGAGCTTTGAGTGCCTTTGCATCAAGGATGCCAACCTGAATCTACCAACAGTAGCAGCAGCTCACCGTTCCCAGGCCCTTCTGGGTTTGATCCGAGCTTGGAAAGCTGCGCTCTGGGATCACAGAGGGCAAACAGCAGGGCTCACATATGTGAGATCTTACAGGAGCTCTGCAGGAACAAGGCTTGGGGAGCTGCTGCCTCTCACAGATACACATCAGATGAGGTTATTCAAATGTATCAAATGTGTTCATACATTTTAACAAGATGCAGATGACAAGGGGAATGATGACAAGCAAGCTGCCCTAACAAATGCTGCACATATTGTCATCAATCTTACCACGGGTACTATACAGCACATTTGCATAACAAAGTGGTAAAAACACATGGGTCTTGTGTTTATATGGTGGTGAGGAGGAATGCAGGGGAAAGTCACTGAATTTGCTAGATACGGCCCTTGATAGTTAAATGCTACCATAAATAAGAGCCATGTTAACAAAATAACTCATCTGCTCTCTCCTGCCTCACACCAGCAGCAATTCTTTCTTTCACCACTAAAATTAAAAAGTAACAAAGAAGAAAATGCTGATTGTGCAGATCCCATCATCACTGGAGTAAGAGTAAGTAAAATCCCAAGAGTTTAAGCAACTTATTTAAAGGTGACAACAAATCTATAGACACTATAAATGCAGAGGTTTGCCATACTTGCAGTGTTGGATTATAATCAAATGCCTGAAATTTCTTGTGTCCTGCCTTTTGTCCCTGGTTTTTCACAGGTAACTCTGTTCCCCCAGGGCAGAGATTTGGTGTCCAGTTGTGAATCAGCTCCTGAACTACTTCAAATCTTCAGCTTGGTGCATCAAGTTAAACAAAATTTCCCTATGAAGTAGCATCTCAGCTGCTTTCCACTTTCCTCCCTTTGATCACTACCCTTCACTACTATTTAGAGACTATCAACATTTTGCAATCCAAGATTGCAGGGTGAGGGGATGTTGGTTGGGGATTTTTTCTTCTTCACGGAACAAAGTTGTTTTGGTTAGTTTTGTTTGTTTGTTAAGCACTGTTCACAGGAACAGCGCCTGGTCAGACACCTTAAATGAGGTGGTTTTGTAGCTGTTACCGTTCTTTCAGTCAGTCATCACAATCCTCAGTCCTTAAGGAGTAGGTTGAGCAGGTAAAGTGCAAGTGCTAAGGTCGTGCCCAGTACACTTGCAGGGAAAGCACTGCAACAGGAAACATCCTCTTTTATAACATTATGAGGTGACACCAGCATATAAACAAGCAGGCAGCACGGTGCCAAGGTAGCTCCTTGTCAGTGGAGAGAGCAACCAGCCACCTGCAAAATCTGTGAACTAAGAGAGGACTGAGGTTTGAAAAGGCAGGTCATTTTTTCTGCACCGGCAGCTTTTATTCTTTGCTGCCACTAACTGAAGGACACTGTCAAAAAAAAATGAGTTTAAAGGAAGAAAATGAATGTCACATCAAATCGATTATAAACATTGGATTTAACAATGAGGAAAAGAAAGTATTTGTCTGTAAAAATTACTCGTGAAGGGCTTTTTAAAAGATCAGTTATATTCTATTGAGAAATGTTTTGGCCAGATTCCTTACTGAATCTTTTTTACCTGAAGCAGGAAGACTAACCCCATGCAAGCAATAACTTCACAGATACTTGAAACCAAAGTAAGTCAGCACTACTGCCCAAAGTTTCACCGGTAAACTGTTTCTGTAGCTGCTATCTCAGACCAGCATCACTCCCCAAAGAAAGATAAGGAAAGCAACAAACAAGAAAGTGCAATCTTCCCACACCCTCTCCCTCCTCTTGCAATGGTGTCTGTTAGGAAGCTGACTTAATTTGGAGGATGTAACAAATACCTGGAGAATTCTGCAGATTCAGAAAGTTCCTGTGCAACAAGCAGCGTCTCAAATTCTGCATCCCAGAAAGACCCCAAGACTATGTCTAAATTAATTCGAAAATTCCATTTGTGCTGTTCTAGCTTCTGATACTACTTCCAGTTTTATCCTCTGGTCAACTTGCACTGCTTGCAAAAGAAATATCAATGAGAAGCCATCCACATGAACCTTCACCCCAGGTACCAGTTTCTGCTGTATGGCTTCAAAACAGATTGGCATTTTGTTCAACGTACATTGTGCAGATTGAGCAGGAACACTGGTTCAGCTGCTTCCTCTTCAGAAGAAAGAGTCAGCAATTGGGTATCCCTGTTTCATGTTTTTCTTTTTACAGGCATTTACTTTGATAGATAGACAAACACTGTAGACATCCTTAGTAAGAACCTATGAGGAAATGGATTTACAATTCTTTCTCAGAACTTGCGACTAAATGTATGAAAGAAATCTTTTAGTCCTTGGACACAATGTCATTAGGTACAGGCTATTACTTGCATTATCACTACATTACTAGACCATCATGAAAAAGAAAAGTTCTACTCAGCATGCACACTTATGAAAAGTGCAGTGGTTTGAAACCACCCCCTGTAACACCCGAAGTGCGAGCACTAACCAAAATGAGTAACTGGTTGTCTTTTTCTGAACCAAACAAGGTTAAAGTAAAAATCTGGTTTACGCCGGAGATTATGATCGATGCCACATGGCTGAGACAATGCTCAGATCCAAAAAACATTCAGAAGGATTCACAATGTCATTCACAGCAGGGTGTTTTGCTATCAGAGAGACCAGTACACAGAAAAATACTGGTACCGCAACAAGTCTCATAGTACTAATTATATGGTGCACAGCCATGATGAGCTCTGTTATTCATCAGCATTCAAACAAAGCAATTACACAGCAACTTAGAAATCTATTAAGATTCAGGTGCTAGAAGTGGTTTTGCTTGTTTGATTCTATTTTTTTTTCTGTTGTCTATGTAACTTTTTGAAGCTAGCCAGTGAACTTTCTTCCCTGTACGTTTGTCAGCATTGGTATTCATATATCGTTGTCTGTTTCTGCTACTGATCACAGTATACTTACCTGTTTCTTTATCATCCTTTTTACATCAATATTTTCTTTCTTTTTTTTTAATATCAGTTTTTGAATAATTTTATACAATGGCCACATACATCAAATTTCTCCTCTGCAAGAAATGGTGCACATTCAGATGGATCAAGCTGAAGCATACGCAGGGCGACATTGAAAAAAGAGAATGGGTGGGCAATAGTTACGAGTACATTTTTGTGCTTTTAAAATGTCTCTTATCAATCTTGACCCAGAACAGCAGTTACTACAAAGGGCTATATACAGACAGAGCAGACCTTTTTAAAGGTCTTTCCCTTGTAATTTTCTTCTAGACGTTTCTCAGAACACGGGTATATAAGCATAGTTGTATCAAACTTGCTCTGGAAATAAAACACACTAAGCAGTCTCATGGTAAATGCTGAAGTGAACAATATGATCCCTATTTTATGAATAAATATGCTTTTATAAATGATGGTAATTGAGAGCGCATTGCAATCTTCAGAGTATATTATACAATTCACAACATGCAGAAGAAAACACTTGAGCTGTAACTGAATTTATGAATGCCCCAAATTCATTCCAGTGCAAAGTCAAAGCTCTACCATCAGTTTGACTGCAATGAAAGCACAGGTCACTCACGGGGTCACTTAAGCCTCAGCAGGGAAGAAGTAACCACAAGTGAAAGGCACAAGAAATCTCTAAAGTACTTCCTAAATTTCACAGTTCCAGTTCTACGAGTTGACAGTACAAAGATGGACTCAAACCCTGCAGAACAAGGAGACATTCTCTAAGCTCAACAGAAACAAGCATACAAGCAACCAGACTAAATGCTTCTACCTAGTGTGGATTTGACAGCAGGATAAAATTTGGCAGCCCGACCTTAGCCCTGGAACAGGAATATAATTCTTAATGCAGGCTCTGACTGCAGCTACTTCTGTGTTTTCAAATGAGCAAAACTTGGATAAGAAAAAAATTTCATAAAATCTGCCAGAAAAGCCAACCTTGGAGGCCTCAAAGCCCTCAGCTGTCACAGCTCACGGAGGGAACCAACTGCCTGGGTTTGGTTTGGTTTTAAAGATCCTTAATTGCTTAGAGGTGTTCTCAAAGCTCTTAACCACATCTCCCCAAATTCCAAAGCGATATGAGGAATTGATTGTTGACGTTATTGTTTTCCACTTAGAAAGCAAACTTCAAAGAACTGGTGCTGTTCCTCCTGACCTCTTTGCTTGCCCCACGTGCCCCACTTTCAAGTCTGAAGATGATATTTAACCCCTAAAAAAATACCTCCCAAAGCAAAAAATAGATCAAAATTAATCCATCAGAATTCATTACTACGCATCCTTCATAAACTGACTTGTGGCAAAAGCTTCCCTAGGAAGACCCAGCAACCATGCTGCTAGGAACTGTGGAGCCACAAAACCTGACCGTAAGAGGCACAAACTGGAGAGGCCATGACGCAGTTACTCACTGGTAAACAACGCTCCTCATCTCCTTTGACAGGGGACTGAACAGGCCTCGGGGGAAAGTTCTCTCTCCTTTTCTCTCTCTCTCTCGTTAGACTTCTGTTTTTCCAAGCATAATTTGCAGGTGCCTCCATTCGAATCCCTGAAGAAGCTGATTACTGCTTTTTTTACTAATAACAAATTAAAAACTAACAGGTAACCATACTGCGCAGAGGCTGTCCCTGTGAGGAGCGGGCAGGGCTGCCCCAGGCCGGCCACAGCCGGTTCCAGCCGGTTCCGCAGCAGCGTCACCAGCGTCATCAGGGGCCAAGGGCCACCTGGGAGCCAGGGGTGAGAACCAGCCCTGTGTGTGGGCACATGGCGGGAGCAGGAGCAGGGATGAGGTGCTGCCAGCACCCAGGCCCCTGGCGAGACTGGAACAGGTATTTCGCTGCAGCCCATGAAGAGCACCACACCAGACCATGGAGCACCCCACAGAGCCGAGCAGGGCATTTGCCACTAGGATAAAGAACCTGACCATTTTTATTTTTTTTTGCCACAGGCAAAGACTTGTCTTTGGTTTTCTAAGATGGTTTTCCTCCCTTTTGCAGCAAGGGAACGCAGAAGAACTGGACAAACACTCCAAATCCTCTACTAAAGAAATCCAGCCACATTCCCCCACAGAAGAAAATGTTACTAGATAGTACTGCATAGTGAAAACCTATGTAGAATCATTTCAGGCTGGGAGCAGGATTCCTTTCTGTCCATAGATCTGGCTTTGAAATAGAGGAATTAAAGCAAACTGGTTTTCATATGCAAGTTGACAGCCATAGGAAGGTACCCACAGTAAGAGTCTCCACTTTCAAAACTAACTTGAAGATGATGCTCCACACAAGTATACAAATACTGTTATCTTTATTAACCTTATTATAATAGCACTTTTTTAATGTGTGAATGACAGAAATAAAAGCAAAAACTTGCCTTTGTTGAAATTTTTTAATAAAAGAGAGAATAAGGCGAGAATAACAGTCTCTCAGTGTTAGGTTTCATCAGCTTCTAAGCTGTATCTTTCTTCAGAATACATACTTGAAGTAGGATGAAATGTTGAACTGACAAAAAGATCCAACCTCCCTTTTAAGACAGGAAACAATTCAGCTGGAGTAAAAGATGACCACAGCATTCACTTTCCACTGAAATTACTGTAACAGTCCCCCTCAATTTGAAATTATTAACAACGACATTTCAAATATGTATATGTCATTTTAAGCAAAAAATTATCTATAATACTTCAAAAATGAGCTCCACGCTAATTTGAGTAAGAGTGAGACAAGAGGACAATGCTTATCTCTGCTCCACAATCCTAACTGAGCTAACAAAACTGTACTGTTTGGGGGCAATAAGGAGAATGTTGAACCTCATCTAAGTTTTACATAACATACATTAGTTACAGTTAATAAAATAGACGCATGTTTAAATAGCACTGGCCAAAGAGTGGGGAACAAAGCACTGAATGTTCCAGTCTTAACTCTTCAATATGAGTTAACTGACTTATGGGCATACATCTGTAGATTTTCAATATATTAAGACAGATGAATTTGCTGGATCGGTATCTGCATAGATTATCTGCCATGTAAAGTGCCAAACTGCCAACTGCAGAAGATAAGCCTGTCAGAGGCAGCTCCTCTTGCATCAAGTAGATACAGAAGTGTCATTTGTAATCCTACATACTGTTTACCCTTTTTGCTAGATTGTTTTTTGTTTTGTTTTTATCCAAAAGGCTGCACAGAGTACACCGGGATAACTTCTCAAATGGAGAGGAAAAGGGCATACAAAACCACAAGCCGTGAGTATTTCAAATTGCAGGCAGTATCCTGTGAAAATCAAAATAATTTGATAATCCTTCTTTATCTGCTAAATTACGGTGAATCACACTACACATCTGCAGCTGGGAATATAGGGGAAAAAAAACAAAAATCAACCAAAAAAACCACAAACCCCACAAAAAACCACCACACCAACCACCAAACAAAAAAAAAAGCCCCCATCAAAACAAAAAAACCCTCAATTGCCAGAAATAAATACTCCTATACAGTCTATGCATTGGTTACTTCAGTTCTCTGCAACGCGTTAGACTCACTGCTCTGATCTTGCCATACTAGATGGGATTTCAGCGATGTACTGATATAAATGATGACCATAACAACATTAAAATCTACTTGCAAATACTAGGATGCTAGTGGGATTATCTGACTAGGTTTACAGCAAAGATCTAGCCTTAAAAATCAAGTTATTTTCTCCCCCCTAACGAGCTACCATTCTTACAGCAATCACCTTTAGAAATGAATTCAATTATCCATTCAATTATTCAGTTAGTCACAGTCACACTTTATCATCATTTTTCCTCAAGCAGGATAGTGTAACTTTGACTAAATCTACCCCACATTCACATATATTTTCCCTAGTGAAAGAATCAAGTCCTATGGCATTCACTGTTTGCTCACCCTACACAGAACCATCATTGTATCATGCTGTGAGGTTACACTGTAATATGACCATTAAAAATTACCTCAGGAGCAAAATAATTCTCAAAAAAAAAAAACACTGTGAGAAAAAGCAGGGCTTTTTTTTTTACCCACAGTATTTTGAAATCACATGGAGGACACAACTGTATGTGCATGATTTGCAAAACAGGCTAGATAGTTCAAAAAAAAAAAATAAAGGATATAAGCTTAGAGAAAGCTGGGCAGAAAACATTCCAAATCAGTCCAGCGTTGTTCCAATAAGTCCACAGCACAACGAGGACAGTGAAGTAATGAAATGCAGAAGCATGAAGTACCTGCGCATGACAGGAACTTTCTTAGGCTTTACTACTGATAAAAACATATTACAGAATTATTTCTCCAGAGCGTACATTGTGCCCTTCCCCCCCATCCTGAAGCTCCATTTCTACTCAGCCTAAGAATAACAGATTGCCCCAGGCTACATCTGCAGGCTGTTTGAACTCACACTGCAGAGATTTCATGCCACAGGGTCCCCAGCACCCAGGTAACCCCTCAGACACTAGCCTGGATTGCAGCTACTGCACAAACACAGGCAGAGAAATCCTCACTTTCTATTGTTGCTATTTCAGCACTCAAGTGCGAGCAGCTGTGTATCCATCAGCATGATTTCCTTCTTTCCTCAAAAAGAAAGAATGTAAATAATTACTTCACATCTATAAAGAAGATCTGCAGGCTCCAGGACAGAAAACCACATGAGATTATAAGTAGTTTTAACATACACCCCATGCATTAGTTTGAGGTAATACTAAACTTGATCAGTTACAGTTAATGCCAGCAGTGTTTTCAATCAAAAGAGACAGATGTAGAGATACAAATAGACATG
The DNA here is from genome assembly GCA_024336885.1 of Actenoides hombroni. Taxonomy (NCBI): domain Eukaryota; kingdom Metazoa; phylum Chordata; class Aves; order Coraciiformes; family Alcedinidae; genus Actenoides; species Actenoides hombroni. The sequence goes on from WUAM01000287.1 coordinate 7,713,610, forward strand.
TAATAGCAGATTCCCACAACCACCTTTGAGGAACTAAGAGATACTCCTTTTACATGCACCTATCTACAAAAACTACCTTTACTGAAGACACTTTTAGTTGATCAGTCTTGAGGGAAAGACCTCCCCCTCAAAGCCCCACTCCTTTATTCTAGTCAATAACTTCCTCAGAATACCAGCCCTGACGTTTTCCCTTGCTGAGACTGGTTGAGGTCTAATTTACCACCACAGACACCTCTACAGTCCACATAATTACATTCTTGTGTTCATGTTATTATGACTTAATGCCTACATAACAAACCTGCAAACACTCAGTGCTCTGGGATTACCCGTATCTACAAGCAGTCCTTCAAAATAAGGGATGCTGCACATCATCCCAGTGACAGATCCGTAAGGAAACGTCACTCGGAAAAGCACTTAATCTGAGGAGACAGACAGTTACTCTCCTCATGTTTGAAGTCCTGCTTACAGTGTTTACCTTGAAGACTACTTTGCCTCCTTGTTTTATTGCTTCTTGTGTAAAGGTGGGAGTGTCAGACAAATCCCTTCCCTTCTGTGGTAGAATGATGATCCAAGCAGCCCTGAGCACACTGACCAGGGGAGGATAAGCCCATGTTCTCCTCCGCAGCTGTAGAAGGACAAAGGAAACCAGGCATTGCAGGAAAAGCATAAGAAATAAGAGCCATATAAGGATAGCAAAGAAATAGTTTCCTGGCTTGGGAAAACATCAAGGCTCATGAAGGCTGGCGTACTTCCCTGTGCGTGTTCAGAGTCAATAAATCAGTGCTGCTGATTATTTATGCTAAAAAAAAATTATAGTCTGCTCTTATGCAACAATTTTTGTGCTTCCAAGAAAAGGATAATTTGTTTCTAGAGAAATGGGCTTCCTTTGTAAGGGTGCATAATTTTAATGGAACTTTGTTTCCAAGGGTGCTGGTAGGTCCTAAAAAGCTAGAGGGTGTTATGTCTGACACTGGCATAACACAGAAGCAGCTGAGGTTTTGTGAATTGCAAAACAAAAGCATTCAAAGTATGGAATATTCAAATTCAAAATATAAATGGAATGATTTGGACATGTGAAAGACATAGCTAATATAGCTTTTCAAGCCCAAAGTATAAATGAACTTGCTCGCCCCCCCACTGTAACCAGTACACTCTAGTAGATGTAGTTTATGGATGAGTGAGCTCCCGTTTCACATCATCCCCATCTTTCCTTGTGCCTACAATCTAGTACAGCCACCACATAAGCATTCTCTGCTAAAAATCCCAAACCAGTAAATCCCATCACTGACAAAGTCTGAATTATTGCCAACCTGCCTGCGCTGTTCATTAACGGCTCAACCGCAACAGTTCAAACCTGACAATGGAAAGAGTTACATGAAAATTTCAAGTGATATTAAAAATGTTTCTTCAGGAAGGAGACTGTTTACAAACAGGTAATTTAATTTCCTTGCACTGCCTTATAAACCTAAGTTTGTTAAATTAAAGTGAGATTTGTTTTCATGCTAGAATCCACTGGGAGGCTGATTATGCTGAAACACACTTCACCGAGAGTTGGAGGAACAAAGAGGAATGCAAAGAATGTGTCAATATATGGAAACCGCATATTAACTAACTCCTTGATTTTCCTAAACGGATACACTAAAATGAAGAATGTGTCTTATAGAGCCAAATGAAGATTTACCACAGAGTAATGACTAACTGCAAGCAAAATTATAGCTCACTTTATGTTAAGTTCATTGCTAACTACTTCAAGAAGGATTTCTTATGCAAGAATTGTGCTGCTCTCCTTCAGTAAGGCAGGTCCTGGTAAACGCATGCTGTGGATCATGTGTGAATCCCACATAAATTATCTTCATTTCCACAATGATTTGATATTATCTTCTGGCAATTCACAGCCCAGTGACCCCTCTTTCTGACAGCTTCATCCATATATATAAACTGTGAAAAAATAAGGAAAACAAGAAAGCTCATTTGACTCAAATACTATGTTCATCATCACATTAAGAGTTTTTCTACTTGTAGGTATCAATCATCTGGGATCAAAATGATGACAGAAACTCTTGAACCCAGATAATGACACATGACTATTCAAAAGACTAAGTTTAGGAGACTTCTTCCCACTTGAACTTCAAGCAAAACCAAGAAAGGGATATAGAAGAAGCGGCAGCAACTACACATTTCTCTTGAGCTAACGTCTTCTCTAATATAAAGGTGCTTGAGGTTTTGCCAGTTAAGCACCAGGAAACAGCAATACCACCTTAGCATCCACCCTCAAAAAATTCTATATGGAAATCTGCACTAAATTAGGTAGCCTGCAAATGAAAACACGAGCCAAGACCAGTATGGTCCCTGAAAGTGAGAAAATGCCTAATTATTGGCACAGAAAGATTCTTTGCATTTTTGATCTGTATGACTGCAATGTTTTTCTTCCAGAGAGCCAGAGTTGATTCCTGCCCCAAATCAGTTCACTACATTCAAGGCCGTCATGAGACACTGTCTCTTCATGCGTTGGCATCCCGTTGTTTGCAGGTTTTAGGAAGCTTTTGATAAATGTGACATAGCATGAGACTGAAAGCAGCCAACTGAGTCATCGAGCCTCAACCTTCCCCACCAGAGCTCAGCTTGCATTACAACAGTGCATAAAACAAAAAGGGAGAAAACAAAGCATCTTTCCTGATCTCTTAAGCAAATACCAAAAATCGTACCTATATCATGGTGCATGCATAATAATCACACTTGATAGCAAAGTTGCTCATGAATGAAAAGTTCAAGAAATATTTTTGGTTAATTTCCACAAATGTGAAGTTTATGCTTTGGTTTTAAAACAGTACATTTTGAAATGTTTTTCTCAGAAGACAGGGAAAAGTCATCTCAATGTTTCTGGGTGGTACAATTAACAAAACAAAATGCACTCTGTACATCCTCACAGAGTTACAAGAGTTTCAGCTGAGGGTATTTCAGATTTTCTAAATCTTAAATGACTTAGCAGGAAAATGATGCAAGCATTAACCCACTGGAATTTTACACATTCCAACTAGTCTGCAAAGGCTGCCCTTAGGAATCTTGTCATAGCAAATGGATTGCACCCAAATGGCCCCATCTGTCATTTTTCATTCGTATGGCTGCAGCTTGAACTCAAAGAACACCTAGGGCACATTTTCATCAAAATGCCTTCCTAAGCAATCCAAGAGATGAAAGAGATAAAGAAGATAATGCTCCAAATCTTACACTGGGCAGAGAATCTGACCCAAACAAAATGAAAATCTGGCAGATTCGTTCAAGTTAAGAGATGGAGAATAAACTATTCCCTTCCCCCCCCCCCCCCTTTACTCAGTGAGCTGCAGAGGGAATTTTTCACTTCTTATCATTTTTTATTTTCCAGGGTTTGGCCATCTGTCCACTATTAGGTCCCTTTAAATGAGAAACCAGTTTAGAGGAAATAGAGCCATTTTCACAACTGTTTTCTTGCAGGGCAGATAAGGATAGAAAAGGATAATTAAAGCTTTTGCTGGTTAACAATAACATAAAATGAGAAGGGGAGGAAAAGAGCTGATCCAAGTCTTGCAAAGCAGGAGGTGGTTTTAAACTACTGCTGCCCATAATTAGTCTATCCAGAGCAATGAAAACTACCCCGCACTTGGCAGCACAGCAGTTCAATTTTTTATTTAAAATTAAATTATTATCTATTAAAATGCTGTCATTTCAAACTCATCCAGACAGATGCAGAAGTTCACCTTCTTTTACTAGAAACCGAATAATACAGATGGTGTGCACAGCTACAGAAGACAAACCTCTACCATTTCATAAGGGGACACTTGGTGCTCAACTCTCTCACAGCATTCTCCTCTATTAGATGCAATTCAATATGCTTGCACTTGGTAGAGAGCTTTTTTTGGCTGGTTGGTTAGTTTTGTTTTAGTTTATTTTCTTGTCTCTCCTGAAAGTTTTGGCACTATCAGTGGAGACATTTATCAAATAGAACAGTAGGGAAGGATAATACAAGTTTTCTGGTAAGGCAACAGTCATTCATGGAATGGTTTGAGTAGAAAAGGATGTTAAAATTATCTAGTTCCAACACCCCTATCATGGGCAATAAGGAATAAGGTTGGACTTGATGATCCTGGAGGTCTCTTCCAGACGAAACTATTCTACGACTCAGTGGTTGTCTATATCAGGATGGGCTCCGGATCACAAATATATTGCACTAGTGTGATGAAAAAAAGTAGATTTCATTTGACTAGAATAAAAAGCTGTGCTTTTCAAAAACACATGAAAAACATAAAACACAAAAACCTGTTCAAAAAGTCATGCTTTTCAGAAACATGTAGTCAATTTAACAATAGAATCTCTGAGTTACCAGCATTACCCAGCAAGACTATGTGTCTTTATAAATTAAAAGTAAACATCTATTGTCCAGTAAGTGGCACAACAATCTGCAAGATAAGTGAATATATCGAGTGTTAGAAGTCCAGGGAGTTGTTTCTGAAGTGAGATAGACCTAAAGGAGCCCTGCTGCCTCTCCTGGGCAATAAAGGAGGGCATGCAGAAGAGGGGGCAGCAAGCAGCCTGTAGTGTTGAGCACTCACACAACAGCAGAAAGCTTTCTCCTACTGATTAGACAAGTTGGACACAGCACACTTCAGCTTATTTTTCAAATTCCAATCAACAACCATGTCTCTCATTTAGCTTCTGGGCTAACAAGCCACCTTTTTCTTCAGCAAAGGACATTCAGACATGCAAAACATACATTTTGGTACCAGTCTCTGCCACTTTTTTTTTTGTTGATCTCTTTAGACTTTCCCCCCAGATTTGCATCTACACATTGGGGAAAAAAAAATCATACTTCTTAATATCACTGGGATGATGCAAGTATAACCTCAGCATTTGTACTGTGCTGAAAGTCCAAGGCCCTAAGAAAGCTGCACCACAAAGAGTACCCAACGAAAAGAAACATGTAAGAACTACCTCAGTGGAACAATACCCTCACAGAAAGTAATTCCAAATGCTCTATACTAATGCAGAGAATTGCTACCAATAATGACATTTCTGTTGGCATTTTAAAGCTATTTTAAATGTAGACCATTTTATACAGACAGGTATTAGACTATAATCAAGCCAATGCCAGTAATACTTTAGTGTGACAAGATCAATCACAGGGAAATAGCTCAGGTGATCGTTCTGCTACCTCTGAAGAATTTGAAGAACTCATTGGCCACACTTTTCTTCAACTTTGCACCACTACACCACAATGAGATGAAAAGCATCTTATAACACACAGTGAAAATCACTTTTTAAATATGAGAGAAGTGAGATCAAAAATAGGTAGACCAAAAAATAACGCGGTTGGGATCACCAAGCACTGGTAGAACTATACAGAAGAACTTACACAGCATTTGCCTGCAGTAGATCTCATTCCAGCTAGTAGTATCTCAGTTGTAGGAACAGCAAACTCTACTCACACTTTAAAAAATTTTATAGAAGTCAATTAAAAATGTAACTCAATATAATATCTATATACACACGTGTATTACATATGCATTATAAAAAGAGACTACTGGTGACAGAGAGAGACATGGGAGATCCACAGCACAGAGTGAGGTGAATCACTTTACGAAATATACTTATGAAAGCTCAACAGGGAATATGCAGAGTGGTGGGTAATTGCTTGTTCCCTCAAGTGCTGAATTTAGAAATGAGCAGTAGTAATAATATTCCTAATGAAAATCCCTTAACTGTTGGGAGACTGCAAGCCTAGGCACACTATACACTGACTATCAGTGGTTTTTCAGAGGACAGGAAATTTCACAAGCATATTTTTTGTTAGAAATGCTACAGTATTTAACTATTCTCCAACTATTTTGCCCGCGCACTTTGACACCTAGAGTACCCCTCAAGATCTTAGTAGGAAAAGACAAATTAAACACCTGAGAAATCTGAGCTACTACCAGAGTCATTGGGCAGATTTAAGGTACCACTGAGACAAGGAGAGACTGCAAATAAATTTACAGACTTTTCTGCAAATTCATATTTTAACTTTGGAAGAAAACAAAACAAAACAAAACAAACCAGTTCACATGTGATTCTTTGACTTTAGTCTAGACAACTACTTTCTTCATGTTCCACATTCCTACAGAGGAATGCCAGCTTAACTTACCTGTGGAAGAAAACAGAACTTGCTGTTACCCTTGAACTTTCTTCATCGCTTGAAAATAACAGGAAAACCACTTTTTGCCACTTAGTCAAAATCTCATTTCAGAACGGTAGCCAGGTAAGGTTTTGAAATGTGGATTCCCCTTTTTTGGGTCTGATTTAAAAAAAAATCTCGCTGCTGTCCAAATTAGCTTTTCTGTTGACTTCATCAGAACAGAGCTTAGGCCTTGCTCCACTCTGGACAACAGAAAGATTTTAACCGAATCCTTTGAGGTATTTCCAAGAATACCACAGCACAGAGCCTTGAAGAAGAAGAAGGGAGGGGAAGGCAAGAGGAAATCAAAGCTATTTAGAACAACCAATCAGCTATACCTTGCCTACTTGTAGAGAGAGAACAGACAGAGCAACAAGCAGTTACACTATAAGGCTAAGAGGAGGAAAAAAAGAAGAAAGAAAAAAAAAATAAAAAAAAAATTTGACATTAAACATGCACTGATTGACATTTGGAATTAGGCACCTCATCATCCACTCAATTTCAAGCATTGCTACAGACTCATTTCCTACTGCCCAGGCAAACATTCAGCTGTTACCTGTCCATGCAGATCCTTCTCAGCAACCGTAGCACATCTTTCTGCCATCCTACCAGAAAAACCTGCATCCCATCCAAATTAAACGGCTTTGTCTTTTCCTCACCAAAGCCATTATCTTTCAGGATTCTGAAGCACTGCTAAAATTATGAGGTCCCCATCACTACCTTAGTGCAAGTAACATAGATACATCAGGATATTGCCTCACAGCATGAGAAAGATCTGCACAAAGGAAGACACAGTGCTCTCAAATAGCTCATTTACTTGCTTATTGCAGAACACAGCACTGGGATGCTCACACAGATTTACCAGTTCAGATTCAGACACAATGCTGTCATGCAAACCAAGAACTCAAACAAATTCATCATTTTAATTCCAAGGTAAGCACAGGCAGCAAAAACTCGGGTCCAACTGTACTTTCCAGTAATGATTTTTAGTCTAATCATTTAACTCTCCCCACTTTTTGTTTTTAAGCACAACTTTTCCTGTACATTAAAGACAACAAAGTAAGAATGACACAGTAAGAAGGACATGGTAAGAAGGCTTTCATCATTTAGAAGAATAAAAAAAATACAACTTCACAAGTAATCTATGTTTCTCACAGTCAGCTGCACCAGAATTTCAACATCAAGTATGAAAACTACTCATCTGATTGCAAATTTTCAATTAAAAAAAAAAAAAAAAAAAAAAGAAAGAAAGAAAACTCTGTAAAAGACTGGCAGGAATGGTATCCTACAACATTATTTTAACAAATAACAGAGTCTTGGTGTGTCACATAGCTCCAAAGTGCTGCAGCTGCAATAGAGGGTTGCCCAGTAATCAGGTCACTGTCAAACCAGCTACGGGAAAGATGATAAAACTGAATTCTCTCTCACAGTCCCACTGTTGCCCGCTGAGAAAGCCATTTTTGCACAGAATCACAGCAATAATGAGGCCAGACCCCTTAATCTTCAAATTATATTATAAAATTAAGTGAGCTTTACCATTCTATTTTAAACATGGGACAAATGTGACACGTGCACCTGCTAAAGGTTAACACTGTTAATTACAGAATCAAGAGCCATGTGAATTAGGACTGGACTCTGGCAACACAAATTCGTTCAAGTACGACTATGAGCTAGGGTGTAAGCACTAAGCTGAGGGTGAAGTTTATGGCTTTCTGGTTTTCAGTACAGTACTCCATGTCCAAGATGACAATCAAAGACAAATTGGTCCAGGCAAGCAGCAAATTATCACAGTAGGTTTTGAGATACGACATCTGTTCCAGAGATAGCATGACTTTGTGATCCAGCATTAATTTGAATTTTCTTTTCTTGTTTTGTACATACTTTTAAGCCTACATTAAAGTTACAGATAAGCCAAGGCTCCATGTAGGCACATTAAGATGAAGTCCACAGCCTAACTCAACAGGATACAAAATCTATCACTGCAGACTAGCTGTACACAGTGATATATTGCTATTTCCTTTATCATACTTTGAAAACCACCATTTCAGTCCCTCATGTAAATGTATTTTGATTCTCATTTATCAAACAGCAGCAATGTCCTCTTCTGCTGGACTAAACGGCCTAATAGGCAGTGGAGAGCAGCTTTCCCCACAGCATACTGAACAACTGAGTGAGGACACTCTGGAAGACTCCATCACAAGAAGGATAAAATGTTTACCTCTGACAGTATCAAGATAAGACTGGTTTACATTATCATTACACTTTGAGCTATAGTAAATGGATAATTTTGCTTCTACAATTTCTTTTCCCCCCCTTTAGCATTTTTATGGACAAAATCTAGAACAAAAGAGATTCATTGGAATTGAAACGATAGGATGCTGAGTAACAGAAGAATTATTTAAATTTAAAGCAGTTTCTAAGATTTCAGGATATAGGTCTAAGTCTTACATCAGTCTTTCTCTGTAAATGAAGGTAATACTGTAGTTTTAATGGTCAACATAAAGCATCTTGAAATCATTTTCATTAGCACAATGCTAAGCTGCTATCAATACATTTTTTCAATAAACATTTCTTTCATATTCAGTCTTTCTGTCTTAGAGGCATTTAGATGCTTCCTTTCAATAAAACAATTTCATTTAAAGGATTTGATCCACATTTCACAGTCTGCTCATGACCTACTTTGTATTTGAACTAAAACTAATCATATTTCCCATGCACTTTACAGAATAATAAGATCAGGAACAGCATATTGGAGAGAATGGAAAAACACCACAGAAGATGCTTCCACACTGCTTCAAACAACCATGAAACAACTCCTTCCAGGAGTCTGAAATACTATGTAAATAACACCTAAGCAAATAAGCCCGACAGCCTGGAAAACACTGTGTAAATATCATTATTTGTAATCAAGAAGGAGGCAGCAGAGCCTGGTTGACCTTGTGCAGTCCTGCACGGTTGTTACTGGCACTCCTCCTAGCCTGGCTTTCCATTCCTGCTTCCATCAGTCGCCAACAGCACCAGCCCCAACTCTCTGCCCCAGCTTCCAGTGCCCAGGATCAACACGCTCAAAGACATCTAGCATGGCTTATTATCATCTCAGTAATTCTCTGTGAGACCTAGGCCAGATTTTCAATGGCACTTAAAGTCAATGAGATCGATGTACTTTGGAAAGTCTCAATAGAGAATTATCAGCATTCTTAATAAAGTTGAAAGGTCTAAACCAAAAAATCTGCAGGTTCTGACATTCTTCCATTTTCCAAAGGGCTCAGCAGTCAGAAAAATTAATGCTGGGGTTGCAGCCTCTAAAAGAAAAAGAAAAGTTGAGAGCCAAATCTTGCAAGGTATGAAACAGCATTTCCCAGTAGGGTGTACTGCAGCAACCGTCTCACTGTTAAATATTTAAGTAAAATAAAGTATGCAAGTTTGCTAAGAAAAGTAGAAATGATGTGAGAAATGTAATTTACAACATAGGGCTTTTGTTTATTTGGCTTGGTTTTTTTCAAAACAATATTTCAGTGGGCAAGTCCAGCTGAGCACCTTCAGCAGTATCAAGATACAGCACAGAGATACAAATGCCACTAAAGATCTGTCCCTTTCTACATTTTCTAGAATCTCCTCTTTAGCTAATTTATAAAATACTGGGGTTTTTTTAATTATACCTTTGTTTCTTTAAAGTATACACACGAGTGAGCAGGAAAGTTTAGATATAGCCTTTGTTAAGTTGATCAGAACAAATGTCCAGTTTGTCAGCGACTGGCACTGCACCTGGTTCTCAGCGATGACTGGAAAGGCTCCTGTATGTGCTGAATGCCTTTTGAAAGGCTGTCCTAACCCGAGACCTTTGTTACCTTTTAAAAGAACTACTGGACGTGCATTCACGATCGCTTACATTTGCAAAGCCCAAACACAAAGATTCTAGGTTTTTTAAAAGTTTTTGCTGATGAAAAGCCAGCCCAGTTGCCTTTTAGCGCTGTGGCGATACGAGCTACTGCGCGTTACCACAGCGGACTGAATGATTTATTAATACCCCGGGCTCTCTTTTCCTGTCCTGTATCTAGCCATAACAGAATCCATACTGGATCACAAATCATAATGACCTATGACCAAAACCCAAGGGCAAACCTGCCACTTTTAAAGACACATAAATGATTAATAACTGAAAAAGGAAAGAAATGCATGTGTTATTTCCTTGTATTAAATCATCTTTCTAAAGAGTGTTCTATTTCAGGTTGTGACAAGGAAAATCACAGAGGAATACAAAAATCTGAGTCTGATATTTCTGCAAATGCAATACAGAATGACAGTCCTCAGAGCAGCAAATTCAACATCACCACTCACGTTCCCATTTTCACTATGCCAAAAGAACAAATCCTTCGCTCTCCTTCATACATACATTCTCCTGCTAAGCAAAACAACACTGTTAACAACCAAAACAACAATTGGTTTAACAAGAAATTAAGTGTTCAATGAGTTAAAAAAAAAGATTACTGTCCTAAATTGGACAAGTGACTTTTTGACAATGCAAAAACCACAGTGCTCTCCATCTCTGTATTATTTTTAGCAGCATATGAGCCAGGTTTTGTTGGGAAAAGTAAACCGAAGCGATGCATCTAATAATCAAGAAGCACCTTTTGCCATTTCAGATCTGCACAGATAAGACAACTAAACTGCTGGAAGAAGTTATACCGAGAGCAAGCATTCTTTATCTCACTGCATGTCTTTTCTTAGCAGATTGTACAGTACTAGTACAAAATAGTACATTAAAACCATTTTTGCAATTGGATAATATTCACAATTATTTGTAAATTATTACTTTCCTCGCTACAGTTAATACACACAAAGTTCAAACAGAACAACAGGGAGCTACATTAATATGTTTCCATACTGTGATATGCTATGAGGACACCTACAAAGGCAGACTACTTTCATACTAAAAACTTGAGCTTTTGATTCAAATTGGCAAGCTGACATGTTTCTAAACCAAAGTTTCCATGAAAAGATGATTGGTACAAAAATAGGAACAGCTTCCGTCTTTAATCAGTTCTGTTTGGGTGGTAACTGCCACCAGACTTTACCACCACTGCAACTGATACCATGGCACTTCCTGGGCTACCTCATTACAGAGCTCTCCACACTCAGCAGAGGCTACCCCTGACAATAAATCGTACAGCTCACATCCTACCGTTGACCAGCAGGGACTGGGGGGACCAGCATTTCCACACAGCAGAAGATGCATGAGCTGTCGCTCCACTAATCAGTGCAGGAGCATCATATTAATCAAAAGATCAGCAATAAGGCAAAACATCAGACAAGGATCCAGATGGTAACTTTGCAAAATTTCCCAAATTCATTACCTGTTTAGAGGGCGATACTGCAGTATTATAGTTAGACACACAATTCAGGGAAGAGTATATAATTTGATGCCAAAATAAGCTAAAAAAAAAAATTAATTTCAGGGAAAATTCTTCTTTTCCCTGAAAGTAGAAACATGCACATGCAGAAGAGTGGATCTGTACGTGCCAGTCTTCTTTAAACTGCACTACCCCCAGCCTTTCTACTCTGGGGGAGAATAAGAAGGGGGGTAAGGAAAAATAATGGTGCCTCAACCAAGACTGCAATTTAGCACTATAACAAATTTAGTGAATCATAGGAGAAAAACCGAAAAAGGAAGACTAAG
>WUAM01000287.1:7725543-7738972 GCA_024336885.1 Actenoides hombroni
GTTGGGGGGGAGGAATCCTACCCAGTCACATGACTTCAGGAGCATCTTTCCCCAGGACAGCTAGCCTGGTGGGACACATCCCACTCCTCATCACGTGAAGGGTGTCAGCCTTCACAGAGCCCTTGGGACCACCCAGGAAAAATCAGTCACTATAAGGTTCTGCAGCCTCTAATGTTTTGGCAGTTGGCTCAGAAACTATGCAAAGCTGCTATGACTTCTTCAGCAACTGGCATGAGTTTACTCATGAGCATGTCACAACACCTCATCAGCTCCATCTGAAGGAGCAGAGTCCTCCTTCGGAATCACCTTCCTGTTTTGCAGAAGTGTTTTTACCATTAACCCTGCCAGCTTCAGAGAGGCAAGGTCACACTCGCTTTTCACAGCCAGGGCTTCCTAAGGGAGTGATAATCCACCAAAAAGAGATGGCTCCGATTTCAAAGGACCGAAGTTTCGAAGTGCTAGCTTAAGTCTGCAAAGTTCAGTCCCAGATGGGATACAATCAGGTTAGGTGAAATTATGAAGCTAAACTGGAAATCCATCCCTTGGCTTCAACTGAACAGGAGAGAGTGCAGGAAAGCACATGCAAATGAAATAGCCTCCCAGCTGAGATCTCTTTTCTGATGTTTTTTCTAGGCTTATCTCTGCAAAGCAGTGCAAGGGAATGAGTCAGCTCTGCATTTGTGCCTGATAATTTAAAGATCATCATGATGATGGCAGAAGGTCCTGCTGAAGACCTCAGGCTTCACTAGCAATTACCGGGCTGTTTTGTAGCTATTTAGAAAGGCATCTACTGCCACCACCACTTTACTTTTCCCTTGCACCCCTTTAAAACAGCAATGCTCTCTTCTGCAAAACATAGATAAAAAGTAAAGACAGACAGCTTTCAAAATAACCAGTCATGTGTTGTGAGAGTTGTAATCACCCATATCTTGGGTGGGATGTTTAGAAAAAGAATTTTCAAAAGGAAACAAAACTCCTGTTTCCATTCTCTCCGTGGAAATGGATGATGTTTCCAAGTGCTCAGAAACAACGTCCTTACAACTAAACCCTTCTCCAAAATTTTCCTTGGAACAAGGACACTGAAATTTCATTAATCCCTCTGAAAATCAGATCTCTTGTGTGTAAGCTTGTCTCTTCAAATTTATTCTTGCTCTCCTAAGGCTAGTACAAACTTGGTTGTTGCAGTTAAATTGTTTAAACTATACTATACTAACAGTGCTTTCTCTTAAATTTGAAGAAACAATTGAATATGCTATTTTAGGGGACTCTTTGACATTTCCACTGATGAGCCATTCTGTCAGGTAACTTCATTAGTCAGTAAGACTGCTCTGATCATGCTTTTCTGAACTACTTCTGTGATGACTAATAAAATACTAAATATGGTACCAGGAATCTGGCCTTAGTTCTTGCTTGACTTCCCACGACCAATAAAATCAAAGCAAAAACTACAGATACTGACATTCTACCTCTCAGTTCAAATAAAATATTAAGTATTCACTGTATTTACTTAATCAGAAAAGATTTAAGTTATTAATATAATATAATAAAACATAGCATAAAAACTTGGTGGTTTTCTGACTGTCAATTGGGAAACTTGACAAATATGTCTTTATATTCAGGATATTTAATGCAAGTCCAGAACAAGTGGGAAGATGGAACTGCACATGCTTTGGGCCTGTAGATCAGGTTCCCAAGTACCTCCAAGCAGAACGGTTGACACTGATAAATAGTAACTGGTTTAGAAAAAGAAAGTTTTTTCCTGACCAGTTATCACAACTTACGTATGTATACATATGGTATTATTCTGGTGAAAACCATTATGTGTATAAAACGTGAGGCTTCTCCTGCACTAAAAGGGCTGAAAAATGAAACTGGAACCTTTATATGGAACAATTTAGTCACATACTGAATAGAAGCATCTTTTCAGTACTCTCTTCATTTTCTTGCTTTACACAAAACAATACACACTTCAAACAAGCTACAATACATGGTGACCCCAGAGGAGCACACATGATTCAAGACAAAACAAAAGACCAGTAGCTAGTGTGTCCCAACCTCTACTTGGGTTTTTTGCAATCTCCCTGAGAATGCCGTGTTGCAGGCAAAGGTGTTTCAGTCGCTTGCTCTGCTCAGGAAAGGGTCACAGTTAACTCGGATTTGCCTGTTTTCTATTTCAGACACTGACATACAGCACTTAGTTCAGTGCTGTGCTGCCAAAAAGGTCAAGGAGCGGAAGAACATGAGATGATGAGAGCTGGGTTTGGTCAGGCTTGAGAAGGATGAACGGAAAAAAACATGTGAAAAATACACTTAGGTGCTGTCCTTCACAGCCCTTATCCGGAATAGATGTATAAACTTAACATGAGACTTCCACATCAACTCCAGCAATACCTTTAAATCTCAATCCTGCAATGTTTTTTTTTCATATTTATAATTTCAGTAAGAGTTGGGATTTGCATATAGCTTCCAAAATCGCTGACCTAATTTAAAAGCTTGAGTCATCACTAGAAGTGACTGTGAGACTTGTGAATCCATTACAAAATTGGAGATCTTTAGAGGTCATCAACATATGTTTAGAGTTTAATGTTTACTTAAAATGCACAAGTCTTAGCTTTTCAAAGTGTTGATTATTTGGGTTTTTTTCTCCTGCTCAGTTTATGTTTCTAACTCCTCAAGAGTCAGTCTAAGCACATGCTTCCAAATCTCTAACCCTTTATAATTCAAGTGATGCAGAGTGTGCCATTCACAAAATTAGTCTATGATTTGCAAAGAAGGCTTGGCTAAAAATTCTAAACAGTAGCACGTGCAATGATTGCTTCATTTAAAGAAGAGGTGTGCAGAAATGAAAGCTACCACGAGATCAGAGAACCTTTTATATCAAGCAAAGTTTAAAAAGATAACAAGAATAAAGAATCCTGTAAAGAGTTATTAGTGAAGAGTAATCTCCACTAATGAGTAATCATTAGAAAATGCACTCTAACATCTTGAGGCATCTCAAGCACATAACTCCATGAACAGAAGGAAGGAGGTATGGAATTTATGGAATATGGATATTCATAGGAATGGGGAAGTTTACCCATCTCAGTACCAGATTCCTCTTTACAGGATAATTAGGCCACTTCCACTTCTTGATCTTCAGTGTTACATTTCTGGAATTACTTTAGGACAGTTAGTCTACTGAAATGACAATAAACTTTGAAGCATGTGCCTTTGCAAGTTCCATCGTTAATTAGCTTTCGCGGATAGATTACGATTTCAGCATACTAAGCAACTGCACCAAACGTCTGTACAGATCAGATCAATATTGCCTTAAGGTATAAATTACTGATCAGCTCTGAAATCTGCATCGAGCTGCAATGCAACGTAAGCAGCTTTTACGCAGCATGCTTTATATTGTGTGATGCCCTGGGAGGCTTGTATGTCAAAACACACTTGGGTTAATTAAAACCAAGGTCAAGTGAACAGTGCTTCTAGTTTATTTTATAAGTAGGCATTACATCCAATTTCCTAGTATCAGCAAGTTAGGTGTCTAAATTTGAGCTGCAAAATTAGTCCTAAACTTCAGTTTATTTAATAAGGGTCATGGAGTGGTTAATATCTATTTAAAGCACAAGAGAATAATAGTGGGTGCTACACTTTCTTCTGAACCTCCTAGACTATGTCTGAGGCTTCACAGCTTTAAATTTACACATGTACACAAAGTAAAACACTTAGAGGTTGTCTTATCTTGACAGTATTCTTCCAGTAATTAACAAATAAGAGGAAAGGAATGACAGCTCCAACAAAAGTGGACTGGCTTATTTCCTTACCAGGAATGCTTTAGAGCATGGTTTAAGACTGGCTTTATTTCTTTTTGTGGGAGTAAGAACCCACAACTCAGCTGAAGGTATGCCAAGCTCTTAAACGGTCTGATTGCTGTGGATGTGATGCCAGCTCTGTTGCATTGGAGACACTGACACTCCTATGGAAACAGCATTGAATACACCATAGAACCAATGATCTTCAGAATCTGGGGAAAATGTCTCTCCCTGAGAGATTTTACTTAATCTAAGGTACCTACATTCAACAGATGTGTCAGTTTAAATCAAAGTTTGCTGTGGATGTGCTCCAAGTCACCTCAGTTTTGATAGACTTGTGCCAACCTCCATCAACTAGCTGAACAGCTACAATTTTGAAAGCTTGATCCAGGCAGTATTTGCATAGTACATTTAATACATTTCTTGCACTACTTACGTTAGTAATCTCCAGTCAAAACCTCAGGAGTGGCTGCAATTACATAGATTTGAGTAAAACAAGCTTGAAGCTTTCTGAGACCTCTGAATATGAGATACCTTAAAAATTACTTGTTTTCAAATTAGAGACTCAACTAGGGAAGGAAAAGGATGATGTCTTCTGCTGCTTTTCTCACTGAGGCTTAGTTTATTAACATTAATGAGTAATCCTTAACCAGACATCCATAGAAAGATAAAGCCAGTACATTTTTCTCAGAGAGAATGCCCTTTAATGACCTGTGTTGGAAAGATCTCCAGATCTTTAACTTAAAAACTGTAATTATAAAAATAATGGTACTTCAAAGCCTAAAAACCTGACCAATTTATTACATTTGTTTTAAGGAAACGCTCTTGATATATTAAAGACTCAGTACCACATGACTCTGCATCCACAATTCATGGGAGGTCACAGGACTCATGGCTTCAGGGCAGCCTGAAGGCACCTTTGCTTCCTTCTTTGTTTAACCACCTCCAAGGGCTGCTCTGAAAGGAGGGTCAGATTCTGTTGCATCACCTTTCCCGGGTGCTGGCTGCCCTGTGCTCTCACAGAGATCAGGTAAGCAATCAGTTTTCCAACCTAAGACATCTGCAAGTTAGGTTTCTACCATCAAATCCTTCTCACCTGCCTTCCTTTCTTCCTGCTTCAAAGGTTAGTTTATAGCTCCTACAGTCCTAAAAAAACCCAAACAAAACACTCCAAAAAAATCCCAAGAAAGAAAAGAACATAAATAGGGAAACTAAACCACACATGCAAAAAAAACCCCAGTGAAAACTAAACAACCAAAACAAAGCCCCCAAACACCACCATTTTCTCTCCACCCATCAACTCGTCTGTGCCTAAGTTCACCCTCACACCCCACAGGTGACATCCTGGCTTTGAGAGGCTGTTCTTGCTTCCATGTTCTTTGCAGAAGCAGGTATTTCTGCTGACATTCAGCACAATTTAGCTGCTCTAAATTCACGATCCAAGCAGACATGTCATATGAATGTTCCAGCAATTTGTTTTTCAATTTCAAAACTTCACCATTCCCAAAATCATACTGAAGCCCTCATTCGATTAAAGCCTCCTCATGGACTCCAACTGCACCAGTCCCGGCCGTGTTTCTTCCCAGGCAATTCCATCACATTCGGTTACTTTTCACTGTAGCCATCCTAATTCTCTTTTAAATACATAATCCCCAAGAAAAAATAATGTATAACATACAGAATGAGCAATGTTCTCCAAATGTTGAGAAGGAACGGAAGGAAAGTACACGATACGTGTGTTGGTCAGAGCTCAGTGCCCCACTGCCACTCAGAGGGCTGACTTCAGCTTCCACAGATACTGGACACTGACACGTTAAGCACTCTGTTCTTCCACAGCATATAAAACAGCAGACCAGTTCAGTGGCCACTCCCCACTTCCAGTTTACTAAGCATGGAAGCGGTTATACCAGCAACACCTCCACGGCCATCACTTGGGGCAAGACTGTTCTGCCTCAGGCTAACACAAGCCTTTGAAATCAACACAGCACATCCCCAGCCTTTCAGATCAGTTTGAGTCCCCCATTGCCTTTCTCTCTTCCCAGCCTGTCCGGATGACGTGCCATGTCACACTGCAGGACTCTAGAGCCCAGCTATGCCTACTACACTTAAAGATTCCTACCTTACAGCCTATTTCCCAGTGCTTCCTCAGTTTCAGTTTGAATGCTTCAGGTGATACCATTTCCACTGAGAACCTCCTCAGCAGCACTAACAACATCTACTTAGGATTATTTTTCCTTGGTGTTCATCTTAATTATATCCCTTACTGCCCCGCCCCCACTGCTGAACACTAAAATATGGAGATCTTTATCTGTCCATACCTACAAACTAATTTGTTGATAATTATTAACTATATTATACCCATTCTGCTTTTCATAGTTCCTTTTCAATCTTTCCTTTGAGCTTTATTCATTGCTCTCCAATTCTCTGTAAACCTTTACTTATTTTTGCTGTGAATCTGGAACTGAAGATAGCATTCTCTTTGTGGAATCACAACTGCCTATAATTTCAACTTTACACTAATCTTGTGGTGTGTTGCACCTACTGGTTTCTCCCATATTTTCCATAGAAATTTATTTTCTTCTGTTTTTTACCTGAAGTCACACGTGTATCATTTCAATTCTCCAAACTGTTCTTATCCACCAAATCACTTTTTTCCCCCCACAAGCTTTCACTTTATTCACTATCACCTTTTTCCAGATGGCAAGCAATTTTCATTTCTACCTCTGCAACACAGATACAGCTTTTGGTTTTCATTGCCTGAAAGACTTACACCGTGACACACATTCCCTCTTCCAGATGCTTAATAAAGTTATTAAGTGAGAAATGATCTCATTTAGCACCTCACTAGACATTTCCTGAAACCCCACTGAACTACTTGGATCTGTGCGTGCATGCGGGTGTGATCTTTTATCTGGTGTTCTAGAACTGAAGCTGCCAAGTATTGGATCAGAGTAAGAGTGAGAGCATATCTGCAGCCTGGAGAAACTCACAGACCAAAGGTAGTAAAAAGATTATTTTTGAGATTAGGAGGCAGAGAAGCAAACATAGAAGCAGGTACTGGTAAGTTCATCAATAGGAATTTGCATTAAAAAAAAGATACAGTTTTTAGATCTATTTCCCAACGTGAAAATAACAATGCCACAGGTGAGGGGAGAAAGCTTCTAAAAAAATTCTTACTTATTTTGCAGCATCAATTAGGTTTTCCTTTTCTTGCTCTTTAACCCTGAAAACAAAGGCCGTTTTAAAGTGGACTTTGCAGCTTAAAACTGCTGCTTTTTCTTCAATGGATTCTCTTCACGTGTTTACAAGCTGCTGGAAAACCAGACTTTTCTCCAACAGCAGAGAGAAACATCTACTAACTTACACTGACCTTTTCTCACCACTAGTGCTTATCATTGCTTGATTACCACACAACCCAGTAAGCCTCCACCCTCAGAGCTGATCCCTCCAATGAAACAGGAGTCTCCTCCTCAATTAATCCAGCAATTAGAGTAATTGCAAACAACTGTCACCCACTAAAGAGTAAATGATCAGACAATAAAAGCTGTCAAGGTACATTGTGACCTATTGCAACCCCTCTGACTGGGGAAGAATTGTGGATCTGACCTCCAAAGGTGGGAAGAGTTTTCTGATGGATTAAGTTTATCTAAGATCTAATTAGTAAAATTAAAGACCTAGCATCAGCATTGATGTGTGGCTGTTTCTGCACATCTACTTAAAACAAAACAAGACCAGCTGACAGCACGATGTGTGCAAGACAGATGTCACACCTAGGAGAACTCCTCTTGTCCATTGGGAGACTTTATCTGAAAAGGGAAGTCCACTTTGAATGAGAATGAACATTCAGATTTAACCAAGAACCTCTGTTTCTTTTAAATGAATTTTTTTTTTTTCAAACTGGAATCTCAAATACCAGAAGGTCTTGAGGTTTCACCAGCTGCCTCAGTTTATACTGGCTATTGTAGAAAATACGGTATGCAACCTAATATGGGTCTGGTTTTGAATAGTACACTTTTGAAATGATAAAACTTCAAGGTTTGTAGGTTGACAAAGTACATTTTGCACACACTCATTCCTTGCTGCTGTAGGCAAAGTGAAGCAAGTAAGTGACAAAGGCAGAGAGCCAGGAAGGTTTCCAGTTTGTAGGGGCATCCTGGGCTACACAAGTGAAGTGTATACTTGTGAAAGCTTCATCTCCTTTAAGGAATAATACATAACATATCTGCAGGATACTAAGAAGAAAGCCATGTTACTGACAGACCGGTTTGTTGTAGTTCTTCCAGAATCTCAGGGATATTAAGAGGTTGTCAGAAAGATATCATGGAGTTGTTTTCTTTTATAAAGATTTTACAGTTTGGATCAGTTGAAAGAAATATCAGCCACAAAAGAAGTCAATTTTGTTCAATATCAATTTAGTCTATTTGGCAGTCTGTTTAGTCTCCAAGTACCCAGGTAAGCTGCTTAGTTCATGTTTACAAAGAGTCAAGCAAATATTCCTTGCTGATACACTAATTACAAAGTTCTAAGCACAATAAAGAATGTGTAAGGCTCTGCAGCCCTAAAAAGTAAGCTATTTTCACACACTGCATAAATAATAATTACATTTGTGCTGAGTTCAACTCCAAAATGCAAGAACACTAGAAACTATGCAAATCAGTTACACTTCCATGGAAAAATTAATGCCCATGAAACTTTCCAACATTTATCATCACTTCTTCAATGCACAGTCAGGTGATTGATAACAAATGCACTGTCTGAAAGGAGAAAAGTTCTTATACATCATCTGTGACGTTGGATCTATGCATGAACTGAGATGCTTCTGCAGTAGATGGATTTAAGAACAAAATGTGAGGTTTTAACCTATTATCTAAGTTTTCCTCTATTAGAAACTATTTCCAATGTGAACTTGGGTAAAAAGAATTATGTATTCTCAGTAATTCTATCTTTTCTAGTATTTGGAGGGGCTTTTCTCTTGCTCATTGGGGCATGTTCACTTTTTACTGACATGTTATAAAACCCCACAGTTCCCAAGGAACTGGTAGAACATAGCAGAAGTTATCAGTTTACAATCACGGCTTTTTCTTCTTTTTTTTTTTGCCCCAGAGCATACCACACCTCGACAGCATGAGAGACAGGACAGGCCTTCAGAATGACCCAGTATGTTCTCATTTCAGAGCACAGCAAGACATTTCCTGTAAGGAATGAGATGAAGCCTCAGTACTTTGCAGAGGGAAGCACAGGCTGTCGTCCTTCATGCAGACTCCAGAGGTACACGCTTGAGGTACTATGGACTTGAGCAGAGAAAAAAGAAAAACCGGTCAGCCTAAAGCTACGAGGGTGGATGTCAGCTCTGACAAATGCACGGGGTGTGTGTGGGGGGGTGTATGTGTGTGTGTCCCTCTTCCTATGATTAACAGTTTGAGAACAGCGCTGTGAAAGGATAAAGAACCTTCCTAAGCATAGTCACTGCACAACACTTCCATTTGGAAATACGAGGAAGAGAGGTGGGGATCCCCTTTGTCAAAGGCATACACTATATCTGCTATTTCTAACTTTTAGTTCTTTAACTGTAAACTATTATCAACCTATATTACTTTATTCAACCCACTTCAATTAAATAAGCATGCTATAAAATAGCAGCCAAATTGAGCCATGAAACACAGATAAAAAGCTGGGAAGTGCTCCATTTGGGAGAGTGTCCCAGCACTGCACACCTGCCTTTGTCCTACGTGCCCACTTCTGAATGGCCCTTGCAGAGCCAAGTCTCACGGGATGAAGCCATCTCCTCCTCAACGCAACCACAAACTGGGAAAGGAAAATAGGAGGGCTAGAGAGTAGCCCATACTACCCAAGCCCACAGCTGGCCAAAACTTCTGTCACCCCTCATTGTCCCTTCCTCCACTTAGCACCTCTCCCTGACTGCACATCATTCCTTTCCCCTTCGTACACATCCCTGGTGTCTTTTAGCAGCCCCCCTCAAACTAGACATTCATACCCAGAGGAGATGAAACCATTTCACAGCCTCCTGCTTGCCCGCTGCTAGACCCTCTCCAGTTTGGCAACGTCCACCCAAGAAGATGCAAGTTCTTACGCTGAGATCACTTTATCATTTCTTATTTTGGTTAGCTATTATCAAATGTTGCTATGCATTATAAGATCCCTATTTTTCTACTAATTCTTGAACAAGTTGTAAGAAAATAAACCAAGTGTTTTTGGCATATGTATTTCTTGCTAAATGTAGTTTCCTCTATGAAATGCAGCAACCTATTCAAGGGCTTCCACCTTGTATGAAACAAGGTGTGGATTTTAAAAGCAGTTCAGCAGCTTTGAAAGAAGAGAATACAAAAAACTGTTTGTTCTGACTCCTGTTATGTAAATGACAACAAGAGATGGGCAGACCTTTCAGCCTAGGAGCTGCGACAGAAAGATGCTACTTGTAACACCATGAACAGACAGGTTCACAGGTTCTAAACAGAAAGACATTATGGGGATAAATTGCCTGGTGGTTTGTGTTTGGGGTTTTTGCTGCTGCTGTTAAAACAGGCAGTGGATGCTCAAAAGAAGCAAGAGCTTTCAGAGGGAACTGGAATGTTTTACGACACTGAGGATGATTTACAAAATGATCCACGGGTTTTGCTTCCGTATCTTACAGACCAGGTGTCTACACCAAACTAAACCCCATGCTAATTATAAATCAGCATGAGGAATTTAAAATCTTCACCTATAAACTATGTGCGTCTTGCACAGATTTACATGATTATGGAGAGTCTATTAATGTCTCACAAGGAGAGTATGTCTGGGAAAAATTGTCTTCAAAAGCACATTTCAGTTTATGCAAAATGCTTCAGTTCTCTGTATACTACCCAAGCCTCACCAGCCAGAAAGCTTCAGGTGCAAACATGATTTATGAGAAGTCTCACATACAGTCCAACACAGCATAGCTGTTTACTAGGCGACAGCAAAACGTGCTTGCAAACACAGGATCTCAGTATTTGCTATTGAGAGCTTTATGTTCAACACCCTGCAATAGATTAGTCACTTAGAAACTGATCCACCAGGCAGTGGGAAGGAGTTTGCTGAAGCAAAAGATTTTTCAACCTTATGTAAGAAATGAGCACTTGACTCAACGACCTTTTGCAATAGTTTCTTAACCAGCTGCAGAATTACTATTTCCTTTTGTCTTTTTCTAGCACACCCTTTTATCTTATGACTTCTGATACACTGCAACAATGAACTGTGTAAGAAGAAAAAGAGAATTCACTACTTGCTCTAAATTTCATTCTTCTTTTCATTTAAAGAATCACTGTTATCACAATTATCACACTGAAACAATCACAGATACATCTAGAATACCCTTTTTTGGAGGAGTACAAAAAGCTCTACATTCCATAAAATCAGCAGTCCAGCTTGAACTTTTCACACAGAACAGAAATCTGCACTTGATAGTTTTAAGAGTTTCACTTGCAGAGTTTCCAAATTGAAAGTAGGAAGGAACCTAAACCCCCTGGTTACCCAGGGCTGCAGTGCTCTGCCAGCCAGGGAGAAAACCCATTTGGTTTCCAGAAGATGCTTATACAAATAAACCCCTGGCTTGGCACCTCCCATTAAAAAACATTCTAGTAGAAAAATTCTACTTAATTCTAATATGTTCTCATTTTCATTTCTATAATTTTAACCTCTAATTACTGAATTTCATTACTGAGTTTTGGGGTTTGGTTTGGGGGATTTTTTTATTGAGAGAGCTCCTTACTATCAGGACTCTCTCCATCTCTGCCCTATATTGGCAGTTTATATAATCAAGTGACCCTCTTGGCTTTCCATGCGATAAAATGCCTGAGCAAACTAAGGTGATTGTAATTCTCAGTATGAAGGACTTTTCCTACACCTTCCTCCTAAATGAAAGGAGCTGTATATTCTGCTTTACACGAGAATCATTGATATCAATAGCTCAGCAGAGCTAACTGGGTTTTTTAGCTTTTCATAACATACCACTATTCCTCTCCCCTACCTTACTTACCTCCATCTTCCTTTTTAAATCAATTTTTAAGAAAAAAGACAAAACAAAGTGTTTCCATATCTACATCTGAAATGTCCTTTATCCCAGTGAACACAGCTTGCAGATAAATCCACGCCACGAGCTGCTGCACACGCAGCCCTCCCACCCAGGCTCCCTGGAACGCCCCTAGATTCAGCCTTCTCCGTCTCTGCAGCAGGCAGTCACCTTACGAGATAATCCAGCCACCAGCTCAAAAGCAGAAAGTCACAGACACATCAGAAATCTCTGTCAAACCTTTATACAGCTCAGACTTCTGCAAGATCATCTGTAACAAAGGGAAACAGGAGTTCAAACCGAACATCCTGCAAGTACAGCAATCTTTACACTGGTAACTGAGTCAGCCGGTAACCCTCCAGAAAATAATCCTGATGGATTTTTCTGCCTTTAGTGCAGCTGTATCAAAAAAAAAAAAAAGGCTGGATTAGTGATTTGAGAGACATTTCTCCTTTAAAGTGTCTCACAGGACAGACTGTTCACACATCAACACATTAGCTCACCAGAAGTGTCTGAAAGGGGGGTACTTTAGACTACAACTCACATACGTATAAATTACCTCAGTGGTTCTTACAAGCTCTGAACATTTCCAGTGTTCAATTCCATCATCTCCCAGTTGCCATCCAGCACAGGTACTCCCAACAGCAGAACAAAACAGGGATGCAGATCGGGGGGGGGGAATAAAATAAATAAAAAATTACTTCCTTGTTGGGTCATATCCAGATGAATTCAATCCTTTTTCCTTCCTTCCTCCCCCAAAGAGATAACTCATGAGATAAAAATGCACCTTCTGGAACAATTCTTTTTTACTTCTCTATAGCACTATAGCCAGATAAGTGCACTAGGTCAGGTGTGGATAGTGTGGGCCATATCCAAAAATAGTTTAAGTTAACATAATAAATTGACTTATTACACATCAAATTAGCAAGTGAAAGTACCTGGACTGCAAAGCAAGAATGATTGGAAGTCATTTTCTATAGGGCTGCAACTTTGATCATGTTATCTTGAAAATGTAAACAAGAAAATAGTCTTTTTCACAGAGCAGTTGTTGGCAAAGCCAGGCTACTGGTAAGGAACTGTTTACCCTTCTCTGAAGATCAACAAGTATTATTGTCAGAAGTACTCTAATTTTTTCGTTTGTTTAAAAAATGCCAATAAACACTCCCGAGCAATTAAGTCAAAGCCTGCTTGTGAGGACAGCTTAATTTGCAAAGAAAAATATGCATTTCATGAAAGCTGATAAAGTGTTTCTAATTACAGACATTATAATTATCTCCAAAAATGCTGTAAATGCTTCTTTTTGGGAGGAGGAACAGATTTTTCTGTATGCCAAATATTGAACCCCTATTGAACTAATCGGCTGGTGATGCATGAAATTAGACTTCACCTGTCAGGGTGACCTTGTAAAGGTCTTTATGCAACCTATTATCTGACATACATTCTGGGATAATTCATCAGGAAGGTCACACAACTAGACACAGAGCTAAAAAGTAGTTCATGAATCACAGGATGGTTTGGGTTGGAAGGGACCTTAAAGATCATGTTGTTTCAGCCCTCTTGCCATGGCCAGAGACACCTTACA
>WUAM01000287.1:7739072-7758183 GCA_024336885.1 Actenoides hombroni
TTTCATATATATAGTCATAGTCATAATATATATACACACATATATATTGTCATGTATACGTGACTTTTTTTTTGTAGTTACATATTTTTATATCAGCAAGTCATATTCTGAGCAAGCCTCTGTTGAATCTTAACTTTCTATACAGTTTTTAGAGATGGAGAAGCTATTTAAATGCAACAGTGTTCAAAATTCTCTTTTTTTTTTTTTTTTTTTTCATTTGCTATGCCTAGATTAGTATACAGCATTCTAGATCGAGACTGATTAAATTACCAGCTTCTAGACTGAGATCTATGTGGGTAGAAAGAAGTCACATTACAGCACCTTCTACAGGGAAGCCTCCAAGAACTACACAGCTCCTATCTTCTTTTAAAACATTAAAAAAAATAAATTAGGAAACACCCCTAGTGAGTGTAACTACTGTACTCAGAGGGGAAAGGAAGCAAGATGCTATCATCTCAAGGATTCAAGATAGCACCTGGTTGCCTGAGAATCCAACGTTTGGTACCTTGGTGGACTGAGATGCTGGAAATACAAAAAATTTATGCTACTCTCCACTTAAATAAGAAATCCTCAGGCTTTCAAGCAGGAAAGATGGATATATTTTTATTTGTAGAAAATAAAAATTAAGCGGCTACTATAAATTTGATTGCAAAGAACAAAATATAACAGACAGCTCAAGCATCTGACAGATAAATGCTAGTTAGCAGGGCTTTAAAATCTGGATCACAGTAATTTTTGCTGATAGACAAAGGATGTACGATTTTGACAAAACATAAACAGCCTTTGGCTACAACACACCTTCACTTTTACAATCTGTTTTCCCTTTTCTGTGGTTCTATGTAATCTGACACAAAATCTGTACAATTATTACCGTGTACCTTAGGAGGTTATGTTTCTCCTATAATTGCTGAGGACATTTAAATTCCACAGGGAAATTCCAACACAGAGAGAATATATATAATCTCTACTTGTCCTTAATAAAAAATTAAGAACTCTACCAAAGCAAACATAGCTATTTCAGACCATCCACTTTCCTCATAAATCTTCTTACTTATTGAGTTAAATAAATACTAAATTGATTTATAAACTAATGAAAGGAGAGGAGAGGAAGACAGAAGATAAATAAGCTGTGACAAAGCCGCCTTTTTTTTTTTTTCCAAACCAGGCAGTCCATGCTTCTCTGCAATGTATCATCAATCCTAGCACATGTTCAAGCAGACTGCTTGACTAGGAAGATGGACTTCAGTATCCGTGACTGAACATGCAGCCTAATCACCCAAACAGCTTAGCTTAATTCTTGTTATGATCTTGAATTTAAGCTGAAGCTTCCTGATCACATGTGATATATGAATAACAGGCAATTATCTACATTCCTACCCATAAGAATTAAATAGCCCCCTTAAACATCAGCACGTGTAAACTCTTATCCTCATGGTATTATACTGAAATTGTAGTTGCTTATAAAGTGAAGCATTTTCTAGGAGGCTTGTGTGATAAAATGTAAAACACTGACACAAGTGAACCAGAACACATCTCTTTGGACAAGGAGATAAGCTGTCATCTTTCTGCATTAGTATAGTTATACCTGGGGACTAACGGGGTCAAAAAGTCAAGCCTAAAGACACTCTCCTACTCTCAGCTAGTATGTCAGTCAGCTCTTTCTTTCTCCAAAGAGAATGGCTCTGAAAGAATATAGGTTGCAGGGTGATGTACCAGTCATGCCAGAGGGTCTTTCATGATGAAAGATTCCAGCAAACTGTGCAGAGAGCCATTAACAGAGTCCAGGCAGAATGGACTGCAGGAACTTCCTTTCATAGTTCAACTTCTAGCAAGGCAGAAATGAAGAGAAAACTGAAGAAACTGGAGGGAGATTTTTGAGCTGGCTGAATTTCAGTTCAGCACAGGCAGAATTCTGAACAGAAATGACAGGATTCTTATTTTGTGATGAAAGATTTGAAAACATTGACAGTCATGTTCACCAGTGTACTTTACTGCTTCCATCTAGCTCCAGAACGTTGGCTTTAGCAAAAATCAGTTAAAAAATGAAAAATATTTATAAGAACAATTGTAACCTTTAAAAAACAAAATGGGCACGTCAAAAATTTCACTTGTCAAAAAAAAAGTGAAATGCCTTTATTTGATTCAAGGCTAATGCTACACATTGTGTGAACCATCATAAAAAGACCTAATGAACTTTCATAATACCATTGCATAACAGAGTAACTCCTATAAATTCTTATTGTTATTGACTCTTGTAGCAATAGCTGTTAAACACAGGCCCAGAAAGTTGCACAGAAAGCTGAATTTCCTTATACTGTACAGTTAGAATTGAGAATTTTCTAGGCTTCCTCTATTTACCCACAAGGACTACTAGAAAAATCGAGCCAATTGACTGTCATTAGGTGTCCCTCCACCCTCCCTTTACTCAGGCAGACTAACACCAAGGCTGGCAGAACAGAAGGCAGATCAGAATCATGACGAAATCATAATATCAGAGAAGTTTTCACTTCAGCATTTTCTTCACATACTAAGCACATTGCAGACCTTGTTTAGAGGGGCGGGGTGGGGGGGAAGGATGCTACATCTTCTCCCTCTTAAAACACATTTTTGTGCAATTTATTCTCCCAGGGGGAAAAAACAACAAAAACAACAGTAAAAAAACCCCACAAAAAAAAAACAAAACAAAAAAAAACACAGAAAAAGAAAACAAGAAAACAGAACAAAACCAAACTACCAAAGGAAAAACAAAACAAAACAAACCCAAAAAACCCACCCCCAAAACCCACACAATAAAATGAAGGAGGCTTCGAGGGGATAAAAAACAGAGTAAAATCTGCCATTCCATGCTCCCTCACAAAGCCATTACATTACACAAAGACGTTCCATTTCCGTAAATGATGGCCCTGAGACCACTAAGGTAGTCATTAAATTACTAGGCTGCATTTATTCCATCCAGTTATGAAACGGAGGAAATGGCAAAGCAGAGAAAGGCTTCTCTGTTCACTCTTTTTCTGCATTGTCAACAAATAAAAGTTGGGTCTGTATTTGGAATTTGATAAAGATTACCACTGGCAATTTTACAGGTTTCTAGTGACATGTTAAAGAAAACTGTTAAAGAGAGAACTAACCTGACATTTGGCTTGCAAAGCCTTCGGTTTGAACGAGCCAGTGCATTAATTCCCCTGCAAACATCCTAAGCCCACAAAAGCTTATTCTATTGTTCCTGAATTATCCACAAGCTTTGAATTAGGACACCAGAGACCTCCCAGAGGGTCACAGATCATCGATTGTCCTAGACTAGTCTCGAGCATGCTGATCAATGAGGGACATAATTGGAAGGTCTCAAATAATTGGAAATTTCAAAGGAGTGATGCAACCTCTGCAACACACAACGGCTATAGAAGCATATAAAAATATCAGAAGGGAGTTTAAAGCAATGCTTTAGCTTCAGCTTTTAAAGACTTTCCCATTCAGAGTCATCTTCCTTCATCATTGGTAGCTGACAATTCCACTCATAACTTTCTGAAAACAATTACTTCAGGTTATGAATATTCAGGATTTGAAAAGTCTCTTTAATTTATATTGGATTAGTTCTGTCACTTTCTGGGATAGGAAACAGAAACAGCAAATATGCTTTAAGGATTTTTTTTTTCTCAGGACTGGCAAATTTCAAAGTGAAATCAAATCCATACAAATGAGATTACATACTTCGTACAAGGTTTAGTGTACATCCTGGTCTTACACTAAAGAATAAGAGTACTAAGAGGAATAAATTTCCCTGTCTGCTCTCCCAACATCAGAAGTTTGTCTAAGCCTCGGGTTCAGATGACAGATGGGATATGCTGCTAGCATCAAAGAAAGCACAGAAGTTGAATCCCCCATCATCATATGGGAACTGGAACTGGGGCTGTTTAGTCTTGAGAAGGCTGAGAGGAGATCTTATTAATGTCTATAAATATCTGAGGGGTTGGTGTCAAGCGGAAGGGGCCAGTCTCTTTTCCATGGTGCCCAGTAATAGGATAAGGAATAATGGGTATAAGCTAGAACATGGGATGTTCCACCTCAATACGAGGAGAAACTTCTTTACCTTCAAGGTGCTGGAGTCTGGAACAGGCTACCCAGAGAGGTTGTAGACTCTCCTGCTCTGGAGACTTTCAAGACCTGCCTGGCTGCGTTCCTGCGTGGCCTGTCCTAGGTGGCCCTGCTTTGGCAGGGGGGTTGGACTAGATGATCTCTAAAGGTTCCT
This sequence comes from Actenoides hombroni, assembly GCA_024336885.1. Taxonomy (NCBI): domain Eukaryota; kingdom Metazoa; phylum Chordata; class Aves; order Coraciiformes; family Alcedinidae; genus Actenoides; species Actenoides hombroni. The sequence continues at coordinate 7,743,319 of WUAM01000287.1, forward strand.
TCCAACTCCTATCATTCTATGATATTCCATTAGCAAAATTGCAATAACAGTACTAGTACAGTGGTTTTGGTGGAAAAATGAGCTGCTGCTGACATGTTTTGCCTAATTTTTAGGACAAACTTTCCATCAATACTGTAAGACTGTAACATTCATTCTTGCTATATCTGTATACTACTTCTACATAAGGAGGAGAAAAAAGCAAAGGATTTGACTGTTCCTTTTCTGGACTTATTACTGCCTGTAGTTTTGACAGGAATAATATTTCCTGCCAGTTCCACTTTTAAAATGCTGTGATTCAGCACATTTTTGTTGTTAAAGCCTCAATTCTTCCTCAAGAACATCAAACTACTGTTTGTCATCTGCTTGAACACAGATCTTCATTTGAAGTAGGGATTAACTGCCGATGAAAAGACCACACTTTAAGATGGCTCATTTCACACTGAAGTAGTCTGACAAGAGAAAGAAAAGAATTCCAGCAGAGTGCTGAGCAGAGGTTGGATCAGCCACAGGATAACGCGACTCTAGTGCAGCTTTTATGATTTGTCACGCTGATGAATTCTGCCCAAGGGGTGCCACCAGGAGCCAAAAACTATACACAATACTTCTGTCCTAAAAAACTTCTTGTCCAAGATGATGCTCTCTTTCAGCTGGAAATCCAGGCTGGCAGAAGGCGTGCGGTGATGCTGGCAGCTACTGCCACGCTGTGCTCTCCACCGGTGTCATTAGGTGCCTGGGGGCATCTGTGAGTGGAAAAAGGATTTGCATCTTGGACTAGGAGGCACAGGTTCCGGAGCAGGAAGAGGACAGTGTTTAGTTGTTAAATTTCTCCGCTAACGCGGCAGGGGCAGGCTGTGCTGCAGCTGGGAGGGCTGCACGCTGCCTGGGCAGAACGCCCAGCTGAAAACCACTCGAAACTCTTCCCTGCCTCCCACCATAAAGGGCCAGAAAGCTTCTGATCCATACCTGGGAACAACAATCCTTTTACAAAAGGATGAAAGAAAGGATATTCACCCCTACACACAAATAAGAGCACAGCATTGAAATGCTACGCACCGCAGAAAATCAACTTCAAGCCCTTGATAAATAAAGCTCTCTCCAGGAGTCAATGTGGAGGGCACGCCACGCTCCAAGCTACGGCACCCAGGCAAAGGCCACGTCCTAACTTCACATCCACTGCACAGTTGGGACTTCCTCTATCATTCATACTGAAAAATGAATCACACTCACAAAATCATACATAATAATAATGTAATACTGGAGAGCATTCATCTACTTTGCAGTAAATATGTCTTTTTTTTTTATAAAATACATGAGAGATTACGCCAGCTTAATCTTACATGCAGAAAAAGGATACCCTGCAAAGCATGAAACACCAACCTTAAACAAAAGGTGTCAGTACAGATTGCATTTGGTAGTAAGCACTGATAAAAAAACCACCTTATCCAACCTTCCTTAACCAGCACTAATCCTAACAGTTTAAGAATTCAGAAGTAATTAATGGGAGGTTTTGCCACAAATGGAAATAAAAAGATTTATAAAACCAAAGCAAAAAATGTTAGTTTCAGTTTGAAAGGTACCTTTGAAACTACAAATATGTGATATCAATACGTTTTTTAACAGACAATTTATTAAGCCATTGATGTCATTTTACAGCTTTTCTCTCCGATAGCTTTTAACGCCAAGCTATTTAACTGTGACAGCTGGCGAGAAATCAGCTTTGAGTTTTCTCATTAAAAGCAATGCTGCATAGTAGCCAAAGTCTTGAAAATGTGAAAAGTTTAAATTTAATGATGAGGGGAAAAAAAACCACTTATTCCAACTTTAACCAAAAAGTCAAATCTTGAAGTTTGTCAGGAATGGCAGTTTGTTACTATTTAAGAGGAAAATGATGTAGGTGTTAAAAGGTTTATTAGTTTAGTGAATTGCCAGGAAGGTGAGTAGAAGATCAAAAAGAAGAGAGAACCAACCACACAGTCACCATTTGCAGGACAGCTCCAAGTTATGAAAAAGTTGGCTCTTAAAATACTTTCTTCTGCCCAGAGCCCACTAGCCTCTCACAGTACAACTTGAAATTTATTGATCATATTTTGGTTATGCTTTTGAGCTACAGCCATGTTTTGTTTGGGCCATCTCAGTTTTGGGCTTCACACTAAGGAGCTGTAAAGGGCATACAGTATATATGTACACACAGCACAATGCCACTCCTGCCAGTGATTGAAGAACAAACTTCATGCCAGACTCAACGGGAGCAGGGGTTTTTGCTTAGGCAGAAGAACAAGAGGCAACACAGAGACAGAGGATGTCCCAACAGCTGGTTTTTTACTGCAAGGTATGATAAAGAGTCTCCTTCCTTGGAAGTTTTCAAGACCCAACTGGACAAAGCTTCAAACAAGCTGCTCAGCCTGTTTTGAGCAGGAGACTGGAGCAGAGACCTCATGGTCCTTTCCTACCTGAACCATCCTGTGGTCACAATTCAAGAAGCAACTGTGAATTTGGGAGTGATGCTGAAGTTGAACAGTCAAGTTGGAGTTCTTGGGAAGGATGTGACCCTTCCTGAGGTCACCTCAATGCACAAGAAATGTGTGAGGTCCATCATAGGAGGACACAGTTCAACCTGCTCTTAGTGATGACCCTTACCCTGCCTCAGGGATGTGGAGCCACAGTTTCCCATTCACCCTTCATATCAATATTTCCAGGTCTTAGAATGTAATGAATTCTCCATCCCAACAGCTCCATTTTATCTGATTTTATTTTTAATGGATAAATTTCTTTCACCATTTTCAATTAGTTCCAGTGATATATTCAATTCCTTTCATGGACTTAAAATTAACATTCTAAAGAACCAATTGAGATAGACAAATAAAAACTTAATTATTTTGCTTTAAATTTCATGTGATATACTTTACTTTCCTGGAAACATGTAGGATTCAATTTCGTTTTTTAAAAATTAACCTTTTTAGCTTAAAAAAGTATCTTTTTATGTATTCAAAAGCACATTTTGAAAGGATTTTTTTTTTATTTATTCTTATANNNAAATAATTTTTATATTATATTGTGTCCTCATCTGCTCTTTCACAGTCAGGACACAGGCTGAATGGCTAAATAAGGCAGCGAGGGAAATGGAAGAGAGTTAGTTAAAAAAGAACACACTCATACCACACCATGTGGAAATACTATGACTAAAAGGCTGTGACTGAATATTGGGTCTTTTTAAAGCAAAGACTAAAGAACCTTCAGCACAGTCAATACCACAGCTACAGTGCCTGTGCAAGCAATAGCCCAGATCATTACCTACAGGCACTGCTGTGTGCTATTATCTCAAATGCAGTAGCTTAAATCCACCAGTTCAGTCTCTTAGGCCACCTTTAGCAACAGCTGGCAATTATGAGCTATGCCATTCAATAGTGGAAATTACTTAAGAGATGAAATCATCTCTCTCTGCCAACATCAATAGACGGGACCATAATAGGGATATCCATGGTAATGAGAGGATAAAGAAGGGGGAGCACCTGAGCTGCAACTCTCAAACTCTTAAACACTTAAATGGGGAAAAAATAAAGCTGGTAGTCTAGATATTAATTTTCCATCAAATTAAAATTCTAACAAGTGAAAGAAGCACCTTGAACACACTACAGAAGGAAGGTCAGGGGGAAAGAAAAACAAACAAAAAAACAACAAAAAAACCAAACCATCACAAAGAAATGAAGCTGATTCTGCCATAAAACACATCAGGCAACATCTCCCTCTCCATTTTCAAATAAAAATTGATAAAACGTAATAAAGGAAGCAGCAGAAGTTTGGAGTCTGCTATTTATTTCTGAAAATAAAATGCCTTTTGGGAAGTTTGAAAGCCTGATCAAAAAACCCTCTAAACCATCTTATATTCTGAGCAGACAGATGGGTGAGCTCAACTAGAGGCAAGATTAGAAAAGCAAGATTCTGAGGAAAATCTCCTAAGAGACATACTAGAGCTTGTACACGTATTAAAAAACCCAAACAATCTTCAAGTATTTACTCTGTAAAAAGCTTGTGAGTATAATGTGCCTGGAACTCGCTGTCTCTCTGCTACCAGAAGATAGCCCATTGTAATGGGCAGTCACTAAGGCTTTCACTGTTACTGGAAAACATTGCCTTTGGGGGGGACACTGGTATGACAACACTATTTATTCAGAAATAAAACCCATCCCCTTCTTACTTTAACAAAGCTATTGTACTCGTACCTCATTTTCTTCATGGAAACGAAATAAAAGGCTGCCAATAGGCTACTAAAATATCCCAATCAGTAGGAAGAACATGGTGCACTAAAAGTGCTAATTAGACACTCCAAGCCAAGCCATGTTCCTCCCCGACCAAACACAAATGCAATTATCCTATATGAACTGCCACTGCTAGTCACACAGGCATTTGGTGAAGTTTTATGCAGCCAAACTGAAGATTCAAAAGCCTAAATGATAATTAGGAGGTGCTTCTGCCTTCTGCATCTGATACTAAGAAAGCAAGCAGCAAGGGAAAGCGGGACACAGTTCATTAGACATTAATTCAGGTGACAGAATCAATGGACAATATTTACTGGTCAGCAGAGTATCAGCCTTAGCTTTAGGACCAAAATCAAAACTATTGACAGCAGAGATTCAAATAACTTTACCCCTCCCAAGTGTTACTGGATCTTTCTCCTTTCGCAATAGTTTCTTTAATGGGAGCTTTGGGAGTTCTCAGATCCAGGTGGCTTCTGTAGGTGTTTAACTTTAGGCTGTGATGCAAGCTTTGAGAGACACTTATACATGGTTTTCCCAGTTCACTGAACATACTCAGAGTAGCGAGCAGAATACTTTCCAGCAAGTGTTTACAGGAACAAGCTTGACTCATTCTTATTCTGCTTTTGAAAGCCAACGTCACTTGTGCACAAGGCTCAGTACAACAAGCCCAGGTGATTGCAAGATCTTTATTATATAAACTCAATTGAAAATGATGATGTCTGACAGACAACTGTTCAATGAGATTCCCTCTGTGCCACGCAGGATTTTTTAGTTCTTGGTTTAAGAATGTGAGTCCTAGGGTGATTGTACCATCGACAAGCCTCCAGAACGCTATCAGGTCTCGCACTCCCATTCAGTTACTTACACACGATTTCAGCAAATCCATCACCAATACAAAAGTCACCTTTAATTTTCCAGTGTCCCTTAGTATATCTACTGCCTCGCCTATGTGGCTGAAATAAGATGGCTACTGCTCCTCCTTTTTCCACTCCTCTTCTTAGTTTGCTCAGTACTTACCAGGTCACATACCTCGCCTCTTCACAAAGGGGATTGCTTTTATGTACTCCAGATAATAAAGCATTTATTCAGAAAGATTCTACATTCAGCTGCAGGCACAATAGCCCAGACTGAAAAGTTAAGTCTCTACAATTTTCGTTTGCATGAAATAAAGTTCTCTGTTTCTTGAAAGGGTTGAGGTTTATTCCACAGTTGTGTTTCTCAACAGAAGCTTTATTAGCGTGGTGTCCTTCCACAGGAAAACAAAGGCAGAATTTAAGGTGAATCTGAAATATATTATCTTGTGTTCAGAAACCGATTTGTAAAATATTACTTATTTTCAGCTAGAATATTTTCCTATTTAGTCTGTAAAACAGTTTCAACTATGGAAATTCACTCATGAGAACTACAGGTAGGTTTTAAATGAAACTCTGCCTAGCTTCCCAACAGTTCCCCAGCCTCTCATTCTCCACCCAGTAGGACTGTCTAAGCAACAGTGATAAAATCATCCCGCCGTGACCCCATCTCAAACCCAGCCTGCTGCAGTAGGCACAACTCAGAAGGAACACAACTAATTGTTCAAATTCAGTTGTAAAGATTTTTTCAGGTGTAGTGCTATTTACCCAAGTCTTGAAAAAGAAAATATTTATTTTCAAGAATTCATCCCATTTTCCAGTCACTCTCCCTCACAGAGCATCCTTCTTCCAAGCATTTTCAGGTGACCACGTCCTCCTCACACACTCACATTGCCAGGTCAAAGGCTAGTATCTATGTAAATACACACATACTTAGCTAGCTAGCTTTTGCCAAATAGCTTTTTGTTTTAAGATTTCCATCTACTTGAAGTTGAAAATGAATTCTAACTACAGACTTTACAAGTTATTATCCCCATTAGAATCCTATTACTATTAAGTAATAGCATCAAGACATCCATAGTTCATTAGCTTCATCATTATCTGTGTTCAAATGTTCCAAAAAACACAACACTTCCTAGAGGAAAAGACAGAGTATAACCTGAATTTTACATACTTTACTATTTAACAGCATAACTTTAAACTATCGTCTGGGACTAACAAAACCTGTAGTGTGCTACTTAAGGAGTCTTGCTCCATATGGATGGGTCAGGTAGAGCCCCATAAGACTAAGGTCACCAGAAATAGTTATTTTTCCAGGATCAGGCCCTTCAGTCCATTGCAGCACACTGGTAGTCCCATAGTTAAACACTTTCTTTGAGCTAGCACTGGATGAACATTAAAATAAAATAAGCTAGTGCCTAGCCAAGCATCTAGGTCAACACTATGGCTGTATTTTGATATATTCCATACACAGAGATCACCACTGATTATAGTTACAAAGCATACACGTGATGGAAACAGGGTGCAATAGATTTCCCTGCTGCTCAAAGGCTTATAGGAATTCTTCACAGTGCTTCACAACCCTTATTCTTGCCTTAAAAATGGTTATGGATCCTCTCAAACTATTAACAGCAAAAAAGCCTCCAGTTGATGTTTGAGGTTTGTGGACTGTGGTATCATTTCTTCCTGCTGCAGAAACATCTAGCTCACAGGCAAAATGAAGCAAGGCTCACAAAGCTCTAGTTTGTGCTGACTACTTGTCTTTCAGCCATGAATGAACTTTGCCAGCAGCTCCTGAAGCCAGTAACTTCCCCTTGCAAAAGGGAGCCCAACTCTTGTCTAAAATTTGCCAGACTCCAACGCTCCATAAAGGGTACCACCAAAACCCAAGCAAGGAAGAGATGCAACCAAATTTGTGAGAAAAATCTGACAGTGAAATCCCTGTGCCTTCAGGAGATTCATATCCTCACTGTCACATTGGTCCCACTCCTGTGTATTTGGAATTGTCAAATAAAGCAGAGAAATGCACCAAGAACTACTGGGATTTACAAAAAGTGAATACAAACAACATAAGCAGAAATCTGCAGTGCTGAACACCTCTGCAACAAGCCCAGTCTTCACAAGTTACCAAAACTTGGTTTGGATGTTCAGTGAGCCTGGAAGACAAGCTGATCTGCCTGGTTTAAAGCAGGACATGCCTTTGTGCTGGAGGAAGGAAGAGAACCTAGATTTTCAATCTTAAATTTTAACCGTGAGAAAACAGTCCTTAGTACCCAGCACCACAGTTGCTGCTACTTCTGGTGATGATTTGCAAGCATTCTCTTATTGTTAAATTAACACTATCTGCAGTGTGCCAAATGTGCACACATGGCACCGCAGAATTTCCAACAGCTTTGAACAGTCTGCACAATTATGAGATGAAGTGCTGATTATGTTTTACTGCAATTGCTCTTTCTAGCAAATGCTTCGGCAAACTGCAGTTGTGCCATTACAATATGTTGATGATCAAGTCTTTCACACCAGCCTGGCATTTTAGGAAGTTTCACCCATTTTTTTTTTTTTTTTTAAATATGTAAGGAAAAATATGAACAATATATAGTTTTCGTTTCATCACATTAATATCAAATCAATTTTTTACCCTGAAAAAAGTATCAGTGAGACTTTAAAAAGAATTAAGTCTGTACATCTTGCTTTCTTCTTTTCCCACTCTCTAGCTTTGTGAGCCTAAACTGAAGCAACTGGAGCTCCAGAAAGAGTTCTCTCTTTCAAGACAATCAAACCTATTCAGTCAATAAAACTTTTATACTCTTTACTACTAAACAGTGTTAAAATTTGCTCGTGCCAGTTTTTAACGTAAATGGCAGGATGCTACTAGTTCAACATTGTTTATCCAAGCCAGTTTTGTAAATAAAATACAATGGCAACTGGTAGTATTGTTTATTCATAGGACTGCAGAGTTATAGAATAACTTCAGTCAGAAAGAACCCTCCAATGCCACCTGGTGCAACCACCTCTTCCAATTAGGACCAAATTTGAAGTTACACAAAGGTCTTCATTGTTTTTCCTACGCACTGCCTCTTCCTGCAACCAGATAACGTCACAAAATCTGAATCATGGGGATGACTTCAATTTATGCTGCCCCACATTCTGAATTTATTTTCACTCTGCTCCTTCTACTGATTGACGTGAAGGACTAGTTAATTGGATCAGGTTCGCTCGGACCAAGGAAGGTTGGAACCAATTTCTGATTTTACATCCGTTAGTTTGTCAACAAATGCTAAAATTTGATGCCAAGTCAAATGCACATTTTTAAAGAACAGATGGCAAACCAACCTGAATTCTTGAGAATTTAATTCCAAGCTGAACATTGTCCCTTTTTACTTTCCAAATGAATCTAGATGAGCTTATACAAAGCTAACAATTTATATGCTCCAGTTTACTATATGGATTGATCATAAGAAGAGCTTTACATTTAATCATAACACTCAAAACTTACTTTTCTTAACCTCTCTTCCAGACATAAAATTCCAGGATCTGCACCATGATTAAGCATTAATTAATATCTAAAGCCAAGAGCTTCATTCATTACACTTCCCCAGCCCCCTCATAATTCCAAACGTATTTTTTATTTTGCAGTAAAACAGCACCAGCACCCAAAATTAATTTATAAAATCATCATTCCATTCAAATGCATGAAATAGAATTACTTGAATCCTTCATATGCCTTTGAGTTTTAAAAAGGCAATAATTCATTTCCTTTTACCTTGTCACAACCAGAAGCAGGATGACTGTTTTCAGACAGATGTTAATCAAGTCTTACATTAGGAAGGTTATTTTCTTTTCCCAATAGGAGTTATTTTTAAAAGTCTAAGTAATAGAGAGGGGAAAAAAAATAAAACAAAACACACACACAAAAAGCCCTTTAACAATACTTAAATGCTCCTTCAACTGAATATTTAAGTGTAGACTGGTATGATAATAAATCACCATGGTCTCAGCTGAAGCAACTTCTAGTTTGAAAAAAAATCTTGAAATATAAGTGAATCACCTTCATTATGCAGTTGTACTTTGTTTTTATACATTTGGAGCTCAGTGATTACAAAGAATGAAAGTCAGTCCTCCACAAGGCATCATTTCTATACATTATGTACTCCCTCATGTCAGGAACGACCATCCATGACGTATTTGTCTGAATTATTTTGAGCCATTAGGAGAAGAATTTCTGTTACACCTGCTTAGCAATGCTTTTCCAGGCCATATGCTCTCAAAATAGCCTCTTCTGTGTCAAGACAAGTATAGCATGGTGATTCAGTAGAAGGGTGAAACGAAGTCTACTTGAAATTTGTTGTGTAAATGTCCTCACACTATTAGGATCTCCCCATGTTTGGATATATTAATTTATAGAAGTTTTGTAGCTGGGGCAAGAGTGGCCAACAGAGGAGTCCCTTTTGGCCCAAGTGATTTGAAACTTAGAAAACCAAATATTTCAGAGAAATTTAAGAAAATTAATAATAATATTTTATTTCATGTAATTTTATCACAAAGGATACAATATTCCTGTTCATACAATCACAAGAAACAAAGTCAAGTCTCATCCTTCATGACTCCCATAACCCAAAGCCTATGATTGCTTTTGCTAAGAAAATACCAAAAATACAGCATTTCCTGCAAGCATTTCATTTGGGCAGCATATGAAGATGCAGGCAAACACAAACCCCAACCCTTCAATACAAGTCCTAAAGAAGCTGTTGATTATCAGGGTTTGTGATACCAGGATTCCTCCGACCTTTGAAACCCAACAAAAATAAAAATAATGCAGTGCTTCAAATACAAAGGGTGATGCCTACAATGGAGATCATTTTCCCTTTTGTTTAACTGGGGGCTGAAATCACCCAGTATTGGAAATAGTCAGCTAACATCTGCAGCACTGTTTCAAACTTCCTAAAAATTGAAAAAACAGGTATTCATTGTCTTTTTCCATCATTACAGCAGTATCATTTACTTGGTAAAAGTCAAGATTCAAAAGAACAAGTCCTATTCATTTGTCAACTCAAGTGCTCCCCCAGTAAGAAGTGTTGGATTAAAACTTACAGGGTCAGTTTATTTACCTCTACACTTCCATTTGAAAAGGAAAACCACTCAACACTGATTACTATGTATTACAGTTCATTTCAGCTATGAAATAAATGCAGTTTACTTGCCCTTACAAACCACAAACTATCTAACTGAGGGCTTTTTGCAGTCAAGATGATAAATATACACACAGAAGGTGGCAATATTTGCGGTCTTATCTTTGTAACTGCTGAGCACAAACCAGATGTGCAAAAGCAGAAGTTTTAAGTGGTAGAGACTCCTGCAGCCAACATGAAAGCAGAGAGGATTTGTGGTGTCCAGTAAGCAGGGCAGCACTGTTGTGGCTACCTGCCGGAATAACCCAAGTGATCCCACATCTGGTTTTGGGCTGGCATACTGATCTGCCACCAAGAGAAATGCTGTATGTTTTTCCCCACTTCTGGGTGTGAGAAATCACGTACTTTCTTCTTAAACACTAGGGCAGGAAGAAAAATTTTCTCCCAAACATGCCACAAGTACATCACCATCATATACTGTCTCTTTGCCCCTTCCCATAGCACAAGTGAAGCCCTTCCTCTAGACTTCCAGTAGTCTTGAGAGCAAAAGGAAACTGAAATTAATAACTACACCAAACTAGCTCCCTCACTCCTCTCCTCCCACCAAACTAAGCAGTAATTCACTCCTAACACAGGTGCTGTTCTCATTTCCGACTGTCTTCTTTCCTCCCAAATCCAAGAGCCAAAACTACCCTTCAAATCAAAAAGCCCAACTGCTTTTATCTGGAATGCACCAGCAGTAACTTGCAGGTTTATATTGTCTTTAACACAAAATAGTATCTTTATAATACTGTAAATTCCACAAATATTTGGTAGACTATACTACTGGAGGATGACCTCTCCCACCACATTAACTTTCCTACTGTAATAAAACTTTTAATTTGAATTCTTAACAGTAAATTTGCATTTATAGTTGAGAAACCCGTCTTCCTCTTGAAGTAGAATTTCTTCTCGCATAGAATATTCTATGAATATGCATTATTGAAAGGATTGCTATTTGAAAATTTCAAAAGATGGAGCACAGATTATGACAAATATTGAAAATATATTTTTTTTAATGACTTAGCGCATTCTTCGGCATAGAACTTAATCTCAAAATGGGTAGAGGTATAATCCTCAAGGAATAAAACATCATTATAAATTAGAGGAAGAACTTAAGAAAAAAAATTATAGCTATTAAGCATGCGATTCTGAATCTGCTAAGTACTTCAAACACGCTTCTTACCACTAGGGCTTTCATGGTACGTTTTCATAATTCTCCATTTTACAGAAATAATGAAATATTTGGTTTAGGAAGTGCAATGCAGCAAAGTTTAATTCAAATTCACTGATTTTGCTATCCCAGCAGATTTCCAGTACATAATGTACTCACTTTTTGTGTCCCGAGCATGATACAGCGTGAACTACAAGACGGAACCTTCAAAAGAGCATGTCAGTTCCTATGGCACCACTGACAGACAGGAACCCAACAGAAGAGAAGACAAGACCTTGCAAGGAGGTCAAAAATGCCCTCTGTGATGGCTTGAGAGCCATGGTCCCAACCATGCTCCCTTGGCAGCAGCTTGGCTGGCTATGTCTGGGACTAGTTAATGGAGAAGAACTGCTATAAGGAAAGTACTGGAAGGAGTCTCAGCGGAGGCTTCACCCTCTGCTTTAAGCCAAGGCTCTCCTCTTCATCACTAGGGAGGTCCCACTGAGCCCAATTTGAGCTCTCCTCCATCTCTGCCTCACCAGGCACCTTGCTTATCCAGAATGTGATGCAGAGCTTGAATTTGGACTCATCTAGTTACTCTGGACTCATTTAGCCATTGGGCCCCTGGCTGAATCTGGGTATGCCCTGCTTTCCCCACTGAGGTGCTGGGCATCTCCCCCTCCAAGAGGTCACTGGCTCCAGCAGCCTGGCACTGCGCTTGGCTCCCTGTCGCCCTGCCCAAGGGGAACTGCTTGCCCTCACTGCTGCCAGGCAGACAAGACCTTGCAATCAAGGAGCAGTCTCTTCTCTCTCTATGGACATAAGACATAAAAAAAAAGTAAAGCACACTATAACTTCCAAAAATCCCTAGCCCTGGAAGCCTCTGCTTTAGGCTTTAGAGGCTCTCATGCTACTGAAGCCTAAGACCAATCCACTGAAAGAGATCAACTATTCAAATGGTGCATGTACAACTTGACATTGCCATTAAACAGGGGGATTTGTTAACTTACTCCACATCAGCTCAGAAAACGTTTACTTTCTGAACTCCAGGGGTTTTTTGCCTTTAAAAAAAAAATAAATAAATCATAAATTTCAGACTAAACCAAAAATTATTACACCATAACTGATAAATTAAGGCTATATGAACATATATCTCTTCCCCTTCATCTTGGAGATGGAGTCCAGCCACTGTTATCAAGTTATTCCTGACTTGTTTCAAAGAGTACTTATGAAGCCATGATCTATTTCCATACCTTACAGAGCAAAGGAGGAATAGGTTGACTTTAGATGGCCAGAATATGATTAGGTTTGCTTACTTTCCACATTTCACACAGTAATTGATTGAAGGAGAAGATAAGACACAGAGAAGAAAAATAATATCTTTAATGCTTCCACATTAAATCCCTTCCATGTGGAAAAAAATTCCTTTGAGGTATCAAAAAGAAATGGCAAGCAAGCCAAGGACAGACTCAAGACGCATGAATGAGGGATAATGAATGGAACATTAATAAGCTGCAGAACACTTTTAAATTATCTGCAGGAATCTGCAGCCTATTGCCTTGGCTACTGCTAGTATTACTCCCTGACCTGGATCATCTTTGCGGCAGAAATTATATTTCTTCTTATTTACTGTTTGTAGGTATAAAGACCTTGACTCAAAAATATCAAGGCACTTGAAACAAGAGCTAATATGCAACCGGGGAAAGGGGAAAACCAAACCAAAATATATGGGGAAAAGCAAGGTAGGTCTGATGTCCTTATTTTTAATTCAGTAAAATAAGTCCCTCTTGAAAAACCACCATCCTCAGCTAACAACAGTCAAAGCAGATAGCTATTATTATCTAGCTACATTATTTTTAGTGGATTCTAAATAAATTATTTCACTAACTCTTTGTTTCAGTGTCTTCCTGTAAGAGTATGCTTGCAAAAGCTAAATCTAAAGTTGATTTTTCAGTTTAGACTAATACTCATGGACTAAAAAGAAAAAAAAAAGATTCCCAGCACACAGTAAAGCCAAAAAACTCCAATAAAACAAAGAGCACATGTTGACTCCTACAGTGCCAACACACGTTACTTTCAGAAAGCATCCCAGTTAAATGGGATTAATGATTTAAAAATACAGTTTTGATCCCAATAATTATATAGGAGGTATATTTTGTATTTGAGAATTAGTTTGTGACTGCAATGATAATTAAGCACTTAATTATCCTTGTATTTTTAAGTAGGCAAGGTACTTTCAACATGGCCTGACCAAGACTGCACTTGTTAATCAGTTGTTGAAAGTGAAAACTATAATACAGGAGAACTGCCACATAAATTTTCCTCCAAATGTCCAATTAAAAAAGAAATGCAAATATGAGTAATGTGGTGATTAACATTTGTGAAAATATTATGGAGATAATGTATCACTGAAGTGCCCAACTTCAACACAGGGATCTCTTTACTGTGAGCTTGGATGTGAAAGGCAGTGGCATCATTTACTAACCTCTTCAGCCTAACCAGAAGACACGAGGCCCCTTGCAGTAAGAAAAAGCATCTCACTCTCATTCATCTTTTTCTAAATGAATTTTCACTTGAACATATATTCAGTTACCCCTGAAAAGAAAACTCACTTTATTTTGTTACTGCCACATTGTGGCATTTTACATAAACAGCAAACCAGTTAAAACAGACGCTGTAGGGTAAACCATTGTCTGTCTCAGATCATCAGTTTGTCACAACTTCCATTGTCTCTTATATGAAGACATAAACATTTGGAAAAGAAAAAAACAAACCACATTTTGCTTTCCTACACCTCTTATTTATGAGTGGTGTCTATTTTTTCAATACTGGATGAGCTTTCCTGATGCTTTGCACAGGAAACCGGGAGGCAAGTGACAGCAGCAATAGCACCCCACCTAAATGGAAGGCTAAACTGAACGGTGGCCTCTGCAAACGAGCAGCTGTAACAGCACATGAGAGGAATTTGGGGGTCAAAGAAACCAAAGAACTCCTAAATTTCTCTTTAATCAGCATGAACAGAAAAGATTTGCAGGATTACAACAACTTAAAAAGCTAACTCTTTTACTGCCATATAACAACGTTCTAGATTTTAATATTAATACAAATTGCACTTGGCATAAACATGATGGGCAACGCAGAAGACAAAGCTCCTCGGAGCTCTAGAAAGAGCTGAATATGAACGCACTCGATGTGATGGTTGTGTGGTGAGATGGATTGGAAACTGGTTGAAGGACAGAGTCCAGAGAGTTGTGGTCAGTGGAGCAGAGTCTAGCTGGAGGCCTGTGACTAGTGGTGTCCCCCCAGGGGTCGGTCCTAGGTCCTGTACTGTTCAACATCTTCATCAATGACCTGGACGAAGGGATAGAGTGTACCCTCAGCAAGTTTGCTGATGATACAAAGCTGGGAGGAGTGGCTGACACTCCAGAAGGCTGTGC
>WUAM01000287.1:7758283-7793826 GCA_024336885.1 Actenoides hombroni
GGGGGGTGGGGGGGGGGGGGGGGGGGCGGGGGGGGACGCTGAGGGGCAGCCGCTGCCAGCCGGGCCGAGGGCCCGGCCCTGCCCTTAGCCGCCAGCCCCCTCCCGCCGGTCTCCGGAGCAGAAGTTGGAGCGGAAGCGGAAAGTTGTAACCCCGCGGCTCGGGGCCGCGACGTGGGGCCCGGCCGGGTGCGGGGAGGGGCGGGTGACGCCCGGCTCGGCCCCGCCGCGGGCGGGGAAGGGGACGGTCCCCGGCTGCCGCCGTCGTTGTCAGCGGGAAGTCCGAGCCGGAGCCCCACCTAGTCCGGTTGTCGTAGGGAAGCTGCTCGCTCTTTCCGGCCGGTGTGTGTGGGGGCGAGGCAGGGGGGGGGACGGGCCGGGTGCGGCCGCCCGGGCAGCCCGCCGACCGCCGGTGCTTGTGCCTGGGGCAGCCACGGAGTGGGACAAGCAAGCGACGTCGTGGCGAGCGAGTTGCCGTCCTGCTTATCACAGAGTAAAAAGGAAGAGGGGATGACAGGGATGCTCGTCTCATTTAAACACCCCACCGCCACCCGTGTCAAAGCAAATGGAAGAAATTGACTGACACTTCCTGTGCCAAACACATCTAATAAGCTTGAGATACCTTGTACCCGTCTGCATGTGTTGGCGAAGAAGCGGTGGAAGGAGAGTGAAGTTTGCAGAGGGGAAAATAAACCCAGCTCAGAGTGGTTTTGTGCTGATCTGGGATTACAACAAGAGGATAATAAACTAAGGTTTCTTAAAAAAAAAATAATAAAAAAAAATGTGTTTTTACTCCCATTTCTGCCTTAAAGGGATGGGTTGTGCTGTTCGCGGTAAAAAATCCCACAAAGTCTTTTTCTATACTGTCGTGGGGTATGGTGGTAAGGTACTCCAAGAGAGAGGGTATTTCAGAGATGCCTGTCTTGTAAATCACAGAGGTCGTGTGTGTGTTCTTGCCTTTAGATGTTTTGATTAGTGGAGTTTGTTATTTTCAGCATATAACAGCTACATCTTACCCCAGTGTGAAATGTGTACACAATGTATGACACAGACTTTTCAGTACTCTTTCATGGTAAAATAGACATTGAAATTACTGTTATGTAAAGAAGACACAAAACACTCTTCTTTTTCATAAATTATAATTAAAAGGCAAAGAAGCAATCGCATTGTCTCGTACAGTAACGTTCAAAACCAAATGTATTTCCCTTTGGAAAGAGTCTTTCTTCTTCTCTGGAAAACGTGAAAAATTAGTCAGATGGTCATCCTTTGGATGATTTGCCTCAGTGTTAAAATTGCAAGCTTTTGCGAAGAAAAAAAAACAAACCAACCCAACAGAACAAAACTTGCTACAGTCAAGTGTTTTCACTTTCTTTATTCATCACATCTTTTTCTACTCTTGTTCAAAGTCTGGCCTGTAGACTTCATTCTAGCTAAAAATGAACTGAGTGAATAGCGGAATATTGGCTGTTCACATCAAAAGCTTTACAAATAAACTTTCTAACTAATTAGATGCAGTGCTTTGGGTTTTTTTTCCCCTTGGTACCTGCGTATTTTCAGGGATGTCTCTTGTAATGGTATGAACTATTTCAAGTTCAACTTGCAAGTGTAGTGTAAAGCTTTATGATTATCTGTAGCTAAATAACTGCGTCTTGAGTTGTGCTGTACAATATAAATGTCATGTATCTTTCTTGCAGCAAAGCTGATCATACTTGGAGCACCTGGCTGCCTGGGGGTGAAATAATCTGCAAAACAGAGTTAAAAGACTATAAGTGTAAAACCAGAACTTGTATATGGAGGGGGGAAAAAAACCCCAATCCAGTAGTCTTTTTATTGTCTGGAACTTTGTGTCTCGCTTCTGTTACTACATGCATGCACCAGATAAGTTTTCTGAGCGGAATTAAAATTGTGCTATTTTGTTCCAAAGCTCTGCTGTAGGACACCTCATCAAAAATAAATCTGAAGTGAGCCATGACAGTTCTGTGTGTGCTGTGCCAGTTTTGCAGGGTAAATCTGACTGTCTTTTTAATTGAGATCCTTTCTGGAGCAGAGGCAAACAGATGGGAATCTAGGTGAGGGCCCACGAAAGGAGAAAGAAATTACTTGTGTGGCTGAGGAAGGAAGTATGCTGAAGACTACACTGTAGCTTGTGATCTAACAGTTAGTAAATGTGACTAGGAGCTAAAATGAACTGTTGTCCACCTATCATCTGGGATGTGGGAAGTGCAAAAGTCACGAAGTACTTGAGTACTTCATGCTTACTGCTCTAGTGCCAATCCTGTCATCGACAGAGCTCTGCTAGCTGTTCTTAGTTAGATACGGAGAGGTGCTCCTAAGGATAAGAGTATCTTGTAGATAAAAACAAGGACTCTGTTGTCCTTGGGTATATGGTAAGAGAGTAGGTGGATCCTTTGTGAAGTGACCTGTCTAAATAACAGATGGCTTTCAGGTACCTCATTGACATTTGAGAATGTGCAAGTTGTTGTGAGTTTTAATCAAAATTGTGTTTTTGCTAAACAGATCACTAAGCGTGCCTCATGCCACAGAAGTTCATGCTTAGCTTGTAGTTGCAACTCTTGCCTCAGAACAAATAGAAAAGCAGGCTGAAGTGCATCATGTAATGTCGGTGCGTTGAATCCCTGCTGAGTTGGGGCAGGCTTCTGCTGGGTTCTGTTGCATCTAGGTCAGGTAGAGGAATATTTTAGACAACCTCCATGTTCAAAGAGATTAAAGGAGTATCTACGGTAACTACACCTTCATATTTGAAGGCAAACTTAGTTTTACTGCTCAGACATGGTTAAGATAGTCTGTTTCTATTCTTGCAGGGAGACAGGAAGTTCTTTTTTTACTTGGGTGCTGTTAATAGGGGCCTTTTTTCAAAGTTGTTCACCAGTTGGCTGCTTTAGTATCTCATTTAAAGCATCTAATGTATCACTTTCTCCTGAGGGCCTGTCAACCATGAGAAAACTGAGTGGCAGGCATAGTTGAGGCAATATTCTGATGCTGTGGCAGTTTGCTTGTAGTAGGCAAGCACTATTTGGAGAAAGTCAAAGACCTTGTCTGCTGGCACAGACTGTTTCTTCATGGAGCAGTTAAATGGGGCTACCTTCAAAAGTGGCAGTAGATTCTGGCTTGAAGCTCTCGTCTCTCGAGCTTTAGAATGCCTAAAGAAACTGGACAACTAAAAGCGAAAGGGTGTTTTATTATTGTGTGTGCCTGTTTATGTATGCTGTTGTGAGCTCCTGATGTACTGCATGTTCTTTTCCTCTAGCAGCGAGGAAGGGGAGGGAGGCTGTAAACACCAGGTTGGAAATCTATTGGGTGACTTCTGAAATCTAGAGTGATTTGGGGGCCCTCTAGCTATTTAGGATGCTCTCTTTTTAAGAGCAGTGTTTTAATAGTAATTTTTACTACAGAAGCAGTAGAGTGAAAGTTACTATAAGACCTCACAGGAATGTGTGTAGCACTGTTAAAGGAACTTTTTGGAGTTAACCTGGAAGAAGAGGGAGGTATTTGACAATATCTAGTACACTATCCCACTCAGCTTTCTAGTTAGTAATCTGAGGACTTGATGTTATTTGAAGTAAATCCCTGCTATGTAACTATGAAAAGAGACTGCCAATTACAGCGCACGTGGTTAGTTCATTCCTGGCCAAGAGAGAAAGGCCAGACCATAGTGCAGGAGTGGGACAGTCTAGCCCTTCTAATGGACTGATGTTTGCATCCCGTGGCAGAGAAGCAGCATTTCGTGTTTCTTTCCAGCCTGAGATTCTCTTCAGGGAACCCATAGTTTCTTAGAGCACTTCATATCATTCCTGCAGCTGTTGCAACACAGGAAGGTGTCCTAAATCTGAATGACTTGTCCAGGTCTTCTGAGGAAAGGGTATTGTGTGCCACTGCTACTCATTCATGAAATAATTTGCAATATAACTCTAGTTGCAGAGTTGTGAGAAACTTTATAACATTAAATTTCCGGACAGTATTGGCAGAACTGGAACAGGAGAACAGTTTGTTTTCATAACTGAGGGCAATTTTAAAGCAAGAATCTGCAGTTATGCATCTTGTCCCTTTTTCATAGAAACTCTGAGAAGAATGTGCTCTTTGCATCAAAATTTGCTGACATAGAGGTGAATGTTACTCTTATTGTAATTACAACAATTACTAATAAATCTTGATTTCAGTAGGTAATCTGGATTAAAAGAAAAGATTTAGGTAAAAAAAATAAATTTCCTTTAGTGTGGCTTGCTTCATAACTTTGTGAAATTAGATGGCAGAAGTTTTTTCTTAAATGAATTTGCTGCCAACTGACCAAATAATATATGTGGGCTAGCCCCCTCTTCAGTTAGTCTAAAATAACTTCTGAACACACAGGGTCACAAACTGCAACTGTTTCTCTTTCTTTGTGTTGGTTTTCTTAGCTTTTGAAGTCTTGTCCTAATTTTTTCACTCATATACAGTTTCTGCAACCAAACTAGTTGTGCCTTCACTTTTTTTTTTCATGTCTACAATGAAGAGAAATTTCTTAAAAGCATTCTTTATATACATCAAGAAGAGGAACAAAGGGTATCAGCACATCTCTGTTAAAGATGAGCTACAGATGTGTGAGTTCAAGATGGGAGACAGGAGACAGAAAGGGAGGACCTGTGGGTTGCAAGGTGTGGGCACTTCAGCACTGCTGAAATCCAAGTGGCGTTGGTAGTTCATGGCCAGACCAGGTACACCTGTTTTTTCTAAATGCTTCATGTATGGTCGATATTTTTTGAGATGAAGCTAATGTGCTGAGCAGTGCTTGGACTGCATCAGAACAAAGCCGATACTGATAGTCAAGTTGGGCAGTTTCTGTGCAAGTGCAACAGTCCTTGTGGGCTGGTGATCAAACTTCTATAGCGTCTTATCTGATACTTCCCTTAAAAGTGATTCATTAGAAGACTAGTGGAAAGTTGCAATGTGTTTTAGTTTTTTCTGAATCTGGAGAAGGGTGAACTGGAACATGGAATGGAAGTAATGTATTAAGTGAATGGAATTAATGTATTAAGTGGAAGTTACTGTAGAATCTTACTCTCCGCAGTGCAGTATTTAGGACTAGCTTTGTTTGTTTATAATGTGACATTTACAGGTGAGACTGAGCTGTGCGTGGATGTCTCTGGGTTTATGTGGTCAGTTAAGTGTAGGGGCATGCCAAGGACATACTCTGCAAGAACTTCTTTTATTAATTTTGTACATGTGAATTGGTTATGATGAACTGTTAGACACTTTAAGATAGAGTCAGTAACCCTCCTCTGATCCTTCATTGTGAAGCTGCTTATGAGATAACATTCTGAAAGCTTGATGTACAGGATGACCTGTAGGCATAGCCTGCTTGGATTTGTGTGATTGCTTTTTGCATACAATGTTGCTGAATGATTTTTTTGGCATTGGTAAAGTGTATGAATTAATACTGCATGAAAAATCTTGACTCTTAAACTTCTCGAGTTGTATTTACATAGTATGGATAAGGATATGTAGTACTGTCTTCCTGTGACCCTTCTGACTTGTTTAAAATGGAGAATTGTCGGGCAATAGGCATTCTGTGAGTGTGGAGGATTTATTCCCATTCAGGGAATGGTCCTTTTGTTATTTACTGTTGATGATTTATATTCATGCAAGCGTACATAAAATGGTAGGTGTTTTCATGGGTTTTCTGATGAGCAGCATCAGAAATGAGTTCTTGGCCAGTGTGAATTCACCTTCACAGTGATTGCACGTATTATACCAGTCCATAGATTAATTTCTAAGGTAGTTTGATATCAGTGTTCACTAAATAAAAGTACACAATTTGAGATCCCTGTGGACTTGTGGACTGCTGACATTCATTTGAGTATATGCCATGCTTCTAGAAACTGATGTCAAATTGTCATCTTAGCAATGGGTGGAATCTAAGAGACTGTGCAGTAGTCCTGTGGCATCAAGAAGGAGCACTGCAAGAGGCAAGAATAGCTGACTGTCATGCTGAAGAATCCATTTGTCTGATCTATCTTCTTTGACTTAATGTAGCAGATGAGGTGGTATCTCACCAAAGAAAGACACCCTCTTACTTAATATAAATCATACTGGGCATTGAGTAGTTGGGAGAGCAGTAGAGAGAAGTCTCTGATACTATAATAAACAGGTATTCATAACTCTTGCTTTTTAACTGGATGCTTTGTCTGCAAATGTTCTTCTGGTGTACATTTTTCTACTTGCATCTGAATACTGGAGAGAAACAAGCATTTCTGAATTATACCTGGTTTTACTCATTCTGTGTTCTTAACAGTTTATTGTTATATTTTCACCTTAATTTTTGAGCAAGTCCATTGCATTTTTTAGTGTGGTTTTGTTGCTGTTTCATCCTCCACCCCCCCCCACCCCCCCGCCCCGCCCCGGAACTTCCTGGACCTTTTATGTCAGGAAACACTCTAAACTAAATTGAGGTTCAGCCAGAGATCTCGCATAGGAGACTTGTGGGGTAGCTGAAGCTCTGCAAAAACTGAGCAGCTGAAAACAAGGTTTTACAATTAAGTGCTTTAGGCCACTTTATGTGCTGGTGTTTGGCATCCTTGTGATCTGCATGTTGCTTTTCATCAAACTCTTAAGAGTAATCTCAAAAGAAAAGTGCTGTATCTATGTGTGTAGGAATTAGAGTGAGAAAATAAGAATGTTTCATGTGAACCCTGCAAAGAAAAGATCCAAATAGGTTGTACAGTTTTATCCTTGAAGAGCAAAACAGTCCTGATGCTACCTCTTCTGGCTAGAAACCTGTGTCCTGTTCAGTGGGGAAACTGATGAAGAAGCAATGTTAAGGGCACATTAGTTTGGACTCAGTTTGACTACAGTAACCAGTATTTTGGACAATGTGCAGTCAGCTAACTGAAAGTACCTCCCGCTTCTAGCCAGAGGCAAGATCTTAAGACACAATTTGCAAATACTTTTTTCAAAGACAAATATATCAACTTGAAAATACTTGGTTTTCAAGTAATGTAATTCTTTCATGACTTGATCTTATTGTGGGCTACTTTTAAAATGAAATTTGGTGCTGTAATTTTTACAAAAGAAAGCTGAAGCCTCTTTTCCAAGCTCAATCTGTTGTGATAGAAGTGAAAATATGGAAATATGAAAATAAGGAAGCCATTCACGGCCTTGTCTATGGAGAGTTGAAGTCATAAATCTAGAGGATCTAAACAGAGGATGCACTGGGTAAACTAGGAGCTCTCTAAACAATCTGGAGTTACAAGACTATGGTTTCATAAAGAGTAAACTTAGTTCACCCTGACTGTTACAGTGAAACAAAAAGTCATTCTTCCACTCAGGATTTCCCCAAAGCATAAATTGTTTTGAGATGCATATATTTAATTTGCTGGAAGTAAAACTTTTCTTCAGTAGAAGATTTAGGATGTAGTAATAACACTTGTTCAGATGCTGTGGTGATTGTCATAGTGTAAATAATAGATGATGCTTAGAAGACCAGACATGCTGATTTGTATTTAGAAAGGTCTTCCCATCCAAACTTCTGGAGCTGAAACTTCAGTATGCTTTGGAAATCTTCTGCTACCTTACCAAAGTATGTGTTTGATTTGACTTAAAGGAAAGTGAGTCTTAAGGTATGACAGGTTTCTCCAGAAAATGACATGCTTTGAAGATGCAGAGGAACCAAAAAGTATGGTCTAAACAAGAACTAGAGTGATCTTAAGATTCAAATAGGCTTTTGTGGAGACTTGTTTAATCAAGTTTAACCCTCATTAACTTGGTAACTCTCCTAAAGATCTAGTCCTTGTAATAGAAAGTGGTGTGGGGATGAGTGTGATTCAAATTCATTTGGTTACAATTGCTCAGTTTTTTGTGTAGGTGTCATGGTGTCTATGAACTCAGGCTTGCAAGTGCGAATTGCTTACCTTTGGATTCCTGCTCCTGTCAGATTTTTCTCACTCTTGGAAATTCTTGACCTATTAAATGAGACTTGGGGGTGTCTAAGATACATCAGTTCCTCACAAAGCAAGAGGCAGGACTACAACAATTCACTGGTTAGCATGTTAAGATAAGCCAATATTTAATGGGTGGGTTTTTTGTTTCGGGGTGTGTGTTTGTTGTTTTGCGAGTTTTGGGGTTTTTTAAATACCCTTATCTGAAGCACAGTTTAACAGTTGTGGGAAAATCCAAGATGTCTGTGCATCAGCATAATGACAAAGGTGTGAAGCTCAATTTCTACCATTGTCATTTTCTAGTCAGGGTATATTTGTGAATTGGATATTCCCTGAGAAGCTATCTCCCTAGGTTCAAGATGCTACTGCCTTACTGCCAGAAGCAGATCAGGATGTTCTGCCCAAGTTTCAGCCACTTAAGCATTTCAGAACTTTAACAAATGCACCTTCATCAGTGGGTTTAGCTAACAAACTCTGAAAAGAAGCAGTTAAGGTTGGACTGTCATTATTGCAGAGGTAGCAAAACCATGTGGCAGAAGGTAGCAGTTATTGTTGGGATATGATTTTATTTTCAATTTAGCCTCAGGACAGATGTCTCAAGCTTTAACAAAAGAGCTGTTTGTGAAATTAGGTATAATTTGAGTGACTTGCAGTGATGTTTGCCGGTCACATTCAAATACCCTGTTTCTATTAGGGAAGTATTGATTGAGAGGTCAAAACAGACATGAGTTACAATTACTTGGGACTTTGCTGGTATGGTTCATTTATCATGGAAGAACTAATTTTATTCCTGTTAATGAATGCTAGTAGCTAGTATTCTCAATTTGCATAGAATCAGTGTCCTTTCAACAGATGAAACTTCTAATCTTAATTAAAATGATGTATGGGAATTTGTAAGACTGCTTGCAGGCTACCAGCCTGATTTGGAATAGAATTACTGTAAATCATACTGTGGAAAGATACTTTGTATGTAAAGGGCCCACATCATTCAGTTTTAAATGGCCAGTAAAAAAAGATCATATAATGATGAAGGAAATCTATATATCTTTGCCTTGGTGGTGTTAGTAATCTAACCAAACCTGAACTGAACCCAAACTTTTGACAATGAAAACAGTGTAAGTAATGATACCTTGCTATGCAAGCTCTGGCGTTGCCAGGGTTGTATATAATGTGTGGGTTATAGAGAAAAACAGACATGAGGGACAAAAATTCAGGTGGTATTGGATTTGCAGTTGAACTGAGCATTGCCTTATAGTTGGTAGAAGGAAATCTGATAACAAGGCTTTACTGGTTCAGCAGCCAGTGTCACAATCAGAGCAGAGCTAGGATTGCCAGATGTTAAGCAGATATCACATGGAATTTGAGGCTAGGTCTTGTTTCTGTAACAGAAGCTAAGCTGCCTTTTTCCAAAGAAGAGTATCGTAAGCCAACTGGCAATCTTATTTTTGAAGTATCTTTCAAACTGCACAAGTAATTTTTATAGGAAAAGTATCTTGACTCTGAAAATGTCCATACCCTACTTGTAGACCTGCTGGTTTTAACTATTTTTGTAGCTTGAAAGATTAAATTTACTGTAACTATTATGGGGAGATACCTTCTTTTAATCAGAAGGATGTGTATCAGGTCAAGCATGTTGGGTAGCCCGTGATGTGGCAATCTGTTCATTGATAAAAGTTGTAGAGCTCCTCCTCTGCAATGACAGTGAAGCCAAATTCACAGTGGTAAATTGCTCTCTCGGTTCTCAAAACTTGCTGTATAGTTGAATACTTGGCTTACGCGTAGCAAGACGTTGTAAGGTGGCAATTATGTACTCTCTGAATTTAATATACTTGTATTTTTAAAAAAAATCTTTGAATGTTCTTCTTTGTGTTTATTGTCTACCTGGATTTTCTTTGCAAGCATAAAAACATTTGCAATTCAGTTTCCTTGGGAATTCAGAGATCATCATTTTAGCTGCAAGTCGGACTGGTAGAACGTGCACAGAGAACTTTTATGGGGGATGGTGACTATTTTACAGAAATAAGGAGTAAATGCAAAACCATGGCAAACAGTCACCGAAAATAAGAGTAAACCTGATGTATATTACGAGCTCCAACTGAGGTTTAAATAGACTATAGCTTAGGTTGTATAAGGGACTCAAAATTTGAATTGACATATTTGAATTTTTGCACTAAGTTGGAACTTGAACTCAGTAAGTCTTGAAGCACAGCGTATTTTTAAGTAGCTTAAGAGTGTTCATTTCCTCACTTTCTTTGAAATGACTTTCATAACACTTTGTATGAAACTACTGCAAGTTAGTCTCTCACATTAGGAAGCTTTCATCTTGAGATATCAGTGACTTCAGACAGGCCAGTTTTCATCCTTAGAAAGTGCATTAAGTTTGTATTCAGGAAAAAAACAAACCTGATCTTATTCAGCTATACTAATTCTAGACAGTGAAACTAGTCTCACAAGGTAAGCTCGTGTTAGGTGCTTTGTGGAAATTGTCTCAGTGTGCAGTATTAAACAAGGTAGCTCCATTCAACAAAAGGAGGAAAACTTAGTTGTGGGTAAGTGTCCCCACGGGCAGTTCGAGGAGCACCTTAAACCTTGATGCTATGTTTGTGTTGTAGTAACTTGCTCTCAGGTCTCTGCCTTTTTCTCAGATAGGTGGTATGATTTCATGTTGCTGAATAAGCTTAATCATTTGAGACAGGTTTTTGAAAATCCTCCAAAGATTCTCAGGCATCAGTTAAAGTATTTGAACATAATTGAAGAAATATTTTTCTCCAGAAAACCCCCAAACAATTGTATTGTAGTGCCCAAAAGAACTAGGTGTCCAAATGGCAAAATACTCATTTGTAAAGACAAGAAGTTATCAAAACTAGGTAAAAACTAGAAAGAAAAGTTACTTCCAGCTTTTGTTTATGGAACAGCTGCCTCACTCCCAAAGAGTGCTTTAGTAATGAAATAGCTCTATTTCCAGTAGTCTTGAGTATAGAAGTCTTTTAATTAGGACCCGATCAACTTCTCAGTATATTTTGTCTTCAGAATTGATTCCTGAATAATGTTTTCTATAAATAAGTGTGAAAGTCAGCTCTTGGAGTGTTTTAATTCCTCTTGTATAAAGAGATGCCGCATACCCTGTTGCGTAAATATTATCTGAGTTGCTTAATTCCTAAAGCATATAAAAATTGGTGAAAATGAACAGGCTTACACTTTCAGGTATGCTGTCAAGGTGCTGCTTATGCACTGAAATTATTCTGAGGGAAAAAAAAACCCCAAACCTCCTTGGGGTTGAAGGATAAGAATTTAGGACTTCCCCTTATATGAAAGTATTTGGGGAATATTAAGAACAGCACATTCTCTCTCCCCTAATTAGTTGCTTCCCTGAAGAAGGGGTTCAAAACAAAGAGATTCAGAAGTTTGTTGAATCTGGATGGTATAGACCACTAGATTCATGTTTGGCTGTCTGCTCTAGTATCAGAACTGGGAAGTATCTTGTCTAGAAAGACTTAATCCTCTGACCTTGGTTGGTCCTGTTGTTGAACTAGAGCTGTTTTTCCAAATGTCTGACCATTGTTGTTTTGTTCCATCTCAGGGCTAGTATTCCTTCACTGAGAAGCAGATCTTTTAGCTTGTGTGGTTTTTGTTGGTGTGTGTTGTCCCGCCCTCCACTGCTAATTGTAAGCAGGTAAACCGGTTGGATAATTTGGTTCATCTGTCATTCTAATTTTTGAAACATTTTTTCTTAATGCAAACGGTTGGGATTAATGTGCTATTCCCAAGGTGGTTCTAACAAAGTGTCTCTTCCAGAGAGGTAAATGTGTTGGGGCAGAAGCATTACGAAAATTTTAGTGCGTATGCTACAACTTCACAATACAACCGGAATGTCAGGGTATGAACAAGGATCATGGTGTCTGAATAATCATGATCCCCTCTGAAAATGATAATGGTTCTGGGAGAGACTATTTATTTAATTCCATACCTGAACAACTAGTTCACATAAGCAAGTCTCAAGAGATATCTTCAAGTAGTGCCTGCATTTAGTTCATGCCTTTGGCCTGGGGCTAAGCTCCAGTTACAGCATTGTTTGGTTTAATATCACTCGGAAAGATTGGATTATTAGCTTTCCCATTCCTCAGACAGGTAACAAAGTTGAATCAGAAACCACAATTTGAAGCTAAGGGAGCTGGAAAAGAAGAAACCAAAACAAAACCCCAAACTGATGGGTAGTATGAATTAAGTAGAATTAAGCAGTTAATACACTACATTAATGCATTAATATGTGCATTAATAAGAAGTAGTAAAATGAACAGACTAGTGAGAGGCTGCACAGGCATGGTGGTTTTGTCGACTGTTACATTTCCGGAAGTACGCAAGGCAGTCACTGAAGCACCCCTGGCAGTTAATGGAGGCAATCTGAAAGTGAGCTCTGTTCTTCTGGGAGATGCTGTACTTGAGACAGCAGTAGAATCCCGTTGATGTGAAAATGCTATTTCTTGAAGAAGAGTGGCTTCCCTCATTTCTCGTTCTAGATAAATCTATACAGGTTAGGGGCTGATCTGTTGGAGAGCAGCTCTGGGGAAAAAGATGTGGGAGTCATGGTGGACAAGAGGATGACCATGAGCCAGCAATGTGCCCTCGCGGCCAAGAAGGCCAAAGGCATTCTGGGATGTATTAAGAAGAGTGTGGTCAGCAGGTCAAGGGAGGTTCTCCTCCCCCTCTACTCTGTGCTGGTGAGGCCCCAGCTGTAATACTGTGTCCAGTTCTGGGCATCCCAGTTCAAGAAAGACAGGGAGCTACTGGAGAGAGTCCAGCGCAGAGCCACTAAGATGATGGAGTGGAGCATCTCCCTTATGAGGAGAGGCTGAGAGAGCTGGGGCTCTTTAGCCTGGACCTCATTAATGTCTAGAAATACATAAGGGGCAAGTGTATGGAGGATGGAGCCAGACTCTTCTCAGTGACATCCAATGATAGAACAAGGGGCAATGGGTATAAGCTGGAGCATAGGAGGTTTCGGGTAAACATAAAGAAAAACTTTTTCACTGTGAGGGTGACAAAGCCTGGAACAGGCTGCCCAGGGAGGTTGTGGAGTCTCCTCTGGAGACATTCAAAACCCGCCTGGACACGTTTCTGTGTGACCTGCTCCAGGTAATCCTCTGGCAGGGGGAGTAGACATCTGGACTAGATGATATTTCGAGGTTTCTTCCAACCCCTAATATTCTGTGATTGATTCAGCAATTCCTACCTCAACTTTACTGAACAGAAGCCTAAGGAATAGCTTCTTTAACAACATTAATACCCACAAAATTCTGATTAAATCATTACAAACCATATTGCCAACAGAGAGAAAACTGGAGTGCTACAAGATTTCCTACCTCATGTTGTGTTCTTCATCAGGCAAACCTAAAAATGACCTTTCAACTTCAATGACTCAAGTATTTCCATAATACATGCTTCATCAGCCTGCTATCAAATAAAGTTTGCAATATGTGGGGCAGACTTCCTGTGGACTGTGGTTTAAAGACCCTCTGACTGAATTTAGACAAGTTACATTGTCTCCTGAAAAATCCGACCCATTCAATTACACTGACATTAGTCTAACCCTAAATATGCGTTTTCAGCTGCATACTATAAACCACAAACGAACAAAAATGCCCAACCCAAACAAAAACACCACCATGCTTCCTTGAAGTTAATTCCTGGATGACTGTCTGGGACTTCTCACTTAGATGTTCCCAGACTAATTTTTAAGTTCAACATAGTGATAAAGGGAGCAAAACAGAAAAGACAGAATCAATAGTGTTCGTATGTGTTAAAGAAAAGACAAAATTAACACTTCCAGGAAAAAAATTGGAAAGGAGACTAAGTAAAGGATCTGTAATGGAGCTGGATCTAAGACATCCATAAATAGAAGAAAGCACTGTCAGAGTAAGAAAAGAAATAAGCAGAAAAAAAAAAAAGGCAAAAGTGAGGCACTAAGACAAACTTGTGTATTTTCCCAAGCAGCTGATAGATACACTGAGACTTCAACAAAGAAAGCTGCAGGGATACAAATCCCAAATGCATTTTTAAATTTTTCCTGAGAAATGAGCTCCCTGTTTTCAATTACTCTTGGGGATTTAAAATCAAAACAGTCTACAAATGACACCAACAACCCTGTATTCTCTTGATTGAATATCATGATTCTTTTTTTCATTAACTACATTTTTATTCTAGTCATGGGGGGGAGAAGAATATATATATATTCTTGATTTCCATGTCTGTATTTGTCTAGGTAATTGTTGCTACAGAAGAATACTGCTCCCTTACAGTGGGAACATCAATCTTGTTTTCACATTCAGATTAAGTTCGTTAAAAATTCCAGAGTTAAGTACTGTCTTCAAAACAGTTTTGATTAAAGTTCTCCAGAGACCAGACTAAGATTATAGGCTACATCACAACTAATTTACCTGTCATTTAGACAGATCTACACTGAAATAGGTTCTGACACAACACAAACGGGGGGGGGGGGAATAAATATATAATTTGAACAACATTTCTGGCGAAACATGTATTTAGTGTTTGCCCTGGTTTTGCAGGTGCCTTTTACTGATTGTAGGAAATTAGGTTTCTCTATGGTATAGAACATCAGTCTGAGTAGTTTCCTGCCTTTGAGCAGATCTGCCATCATTTCAAGCAGAAGAAACCTTGTGTAGAAATAGGCACACGAAGAGGGAATACAAGGAAGCAATCCAGCACATACGGCTGTCCTGAGTGAGGGTGGCTGTGGAACACACCCCAGAACAAGAAAGCATCAGCATCAAAGTAGAAGGTGACTTCTCGGCAATTACTCAAAAAAAATTACATCCTATCCAAGGATTTAATTACTCCTTTAAATATTACTGGAACCTTCTCCACCTTACACATTAGTCACAAGTGCAGAACTGCATTTGCTGTCTGGATAGCTGCTGGAAGAGCAGGCAGCTGGTGGCAGGCACGCCGAGAGATTTCAGCCTTGACTAACTTCCAAGTCTGTCTGTGTATTACAGGAGAACAGGGAGCAATTAGACCGAACTACCAGTTCTGAGGCTGTTGCTAATATTGGATAAGTAGTCTGAATACAAAGGTGACAAAACCTAAACCTCCTTTATGTATGTGAGGTCACACACAGCTTTTCCAAGACGACAGAAAGGGAGCTGTTGCCAAAGGAGCGTGGCACTGAGCCCGCTCTGCCAACGCGCTCCAGACAGGCTGCCAGCTCGGGCTCTGCTTCTCAGCACTAACCCCACCACCACAGTCTGCCTGCCTGGCAATCTTCACATATTCTCAAAAAGAAATTTAGGTGGGAGAATTTCATGTGACTTTTTTTTTCAAAGAGCCTACCTAGCAGGTTCTTATTCCAACTTTAGCAAAGAAACCAAAACTATCAACAAACCCATCGTTTTAAAACATGCTTTAGCAGCTTGTCATTAGTTTGGATACCTGCTTCCCTTCCACAACCATCACCATGGGTTCTGACACTTAAAAGCTGCTCGACTGGGGAAATTCCCATCAAAAGAGGAAGCTGAAATTTTGCAGAAAAACTGCTAAGTAGGATTAGCCTTTGATTGTGGAGAAAAGTGCCCCTGGGAGAGCTGTTCACAACTCTTCAAAGCAAGGTATTTTGTCAAAATTCTGCAGCATATGCTTAGACACTCTTGTCTAGGATAGGATGGGGATAACAGGTGAGCAAACAGAGGAAACAGTATTAAAGCAATTAGATTTTGATTGGCTTAGGATGGCACATAAGCCTTCCCTTAACCATAGTTCTTAACAGGCACCTACTTGGTAGAAATAGAAAACAAGGCTTTAGAAATATTAAGAAATTCAGCAATGTCTGAGATTCTAGTCAAAGCAAATGATGAAAAATCATGAAAGCTTAAAAATAGACATTGAAAGAGCAACAGATTTTCTCTGAGTATGTAATCCTGTTCTCTCTGTTGGAAGAGAGCTGCGGAGCTGCTTGTTCCACCTGTCTCCAGAAGCTACTGCAGAGCCCACACATTTCTCCTGGCCCACAGGAAGGCAAGCTCCTCACCACCCCGCTGCCAAGGACCAACCGACCGGGAGGGAATGACGCAACTGTTGGCACCGAAAAAAGTATCGAAACCACAAGGGACAAAGAAAGGGGGCGGGGAGGGAGGGGGAAAATCGAACTGGTTGGCACTGATTAGATCATCGTTCTGCTGCATTTACCCAGACTTAGGAAGAGGAAGCCTGCTGCTGTACTCACCGCTTCCTTGGAACCCTGTCCTTTCCCAGATGAAACAAGACTTTGCATCTGTATTGAATAGTCACACATAGATCAAATTCTCATACTTAGCATCCTATATTCAGTAACAACAACTGATTTACTTGAGAATGAGCTAATCTCAGTTAAATGAGCTGTTGATGGTTTGTTAAATTCCACAATAATTTGAAGAGCATGAGAAAAGAAAAAGAGAAATCTGTCTAATAGTGAAATACAGAGTTACAGGCACTTTAATGAAGGCTGTAACATTTTTCTTCCTTTTAAGAAGAGAGACTGCAGGTAATAAAACCAAGCAGGTGTTTTCCTTAGCCGATATTCCTCTTTAACTTGCATTATACATTATTCTTCTTAAATAAATCAAGTATTTAATTTGTTTTACTACCAGCTATTCATTGGTATTTGATACCTGTCTACAAGGAACTCACTAAGCAAGAGGCAATAGATATGCTCTGTATTGAGTACCTCATGTGTTTGAAGGATGCTTCATCCTGATGAGAAAAGGGAGAAGATGAGTAGAGGGAGCAGGAGTTCTGCAAACTCCTCCAGTGTTTGAGCAAATGCACAGCACAATCAGCTACTTTTCATCCAAATAATTTCAATAGATTATAGATCAAATCTTCCCTATAATCTTCCACAAGACTGGCTGACATTCTTTGAAGGATTAATTGAACCTCACGTTATTTTGGTTTATTAGGAGCTTTACAAATACCAACATGCTATGCACTGAGTTAACCTAGTTTAATAAATTATCCTTAACTGACCACGATGACAAGTAAAAATTGCTTAAGTACTAAACACTGGCTTCACATCACAGTACCAGCAAGATGACAGGGGACCAGATGTTAAGATTTCACTTATTTTCACCAGGAAAGATACAATAAAGTTAGTTTAAAAATACTAATTATTAAAAAAAAATAATTAAAATCACAACTTCTATCTCAAGTTGACCCTGCAAATCTAAGGTATTCTCCACATACCCTCAATATTTTATTTCCTCATTACATGAAGACTGCATAGAATTTCTAGCATACTAACATCAAGGAATTGTATTTAACATCAGATCTCTGAAGGCTAAATGCTTAGTCTGGTTTTAACCAATAATTCTTTTCAGCTTCTAGAGCTGCATGTCTCACTTTCTCAGTTCATCTTTAAAGTAAAAATAAGAAGAACTGGAAAGCTCTTTTAATACCAATCTATTCATTCTTAAAATGAAATATTTTGAAGCGCACATTTCAGCTGCAAAAGATGTGTTTAAGCCTCTTACAGCTCTACCAAACACACCCAGCAATTGAATATTTTACATGCTGCTTATTTTGTTTAAGCATTAAATACTAGCAATATTTATATGTTTACTTGTTGTAATAAGTGCCCTTATAAAGACAGTATTTAGTTCTAACTTATGTTTATAACAGTTGTAAAAACTGGGTTACAGTCAAAAAGTCCTCACTTCTTTCCACGTAAAAACTAAAGTAAACAATAACACTTTGGAATTAAATTTCTGTTCCACTTAGGTTTTGTACCTTCTTTCCAAATCAACATTTTCAATAAATATTATCAGTTCTTTACTTAGGCAGGAATTTTAATAAATTAGAATTAGAATCAAAACAACTTAGTTTCTGTCACAACTTCAGATATAACAAAGCTGGTTTTACTTAATACAAAATAAAATTTGAATATTTTATGTTAGAATAGGCCAGGAAAAAACAGGATTCAATAATATTGGAATTGGCAGAAAAACCTCTGCAAAAAGGTGTTAAAAAAAAATAAATTTTATCTTGATTTGATCTTGTTTGCATTTCACAGATATCTCAATAGTACTTCTGCAAATCATCAGCATCAGCCTAGATAAGTAGAATGTCACCTGATGGTGACAAATGGGCTCACAGTACTAGTTACTTTTGAGAGAAAACAGCTAAATAATGGTCGTAGAAACTATAAAAGTAGTTTTCAGCAATGTAAAATTTACTATTTATTTCTTACAATTTAGGGTTCATTTACATTACTACATTCCACTGGTATTGCAACATTCCCTTCATTTCTAACAGCATGCTTAAAGCAATGCATCTTAATTAGCAACTTTCATGCACACACAGAAAAATTTGGCTATTTGTCTGATGTCAGTGGATTAGAAACTATGTTTCCTTTGCGTTACAGGAAGGGATATGGTCCCTTACACAGGACATAGGCTTCAATAATCACTTCAAGACTTCAATCACAGCAGGAACAAGCCTCAAGTGCTCTTCAGCTCTTCCCTTCCCTCTGCTGCTATCTATCAAAATCAACTCCGGAAGATATGTTTATAAAACAAAGACTGAGAGGGCTGTTCAGGATTCGGGTTTCGAACTTTGTTATACTTGTTATCTACAAGAGAAACACCCAGTAAGATGAGGATTTGCATGGTAGTTCCATTTTCAAGGTAGTTTTGCAGGTAGGCTTTGGTTGTTCATAATCAAAAAGAGGACTGTGAGAAAACGTTGATAGAGCCAAATGTGTTATATGCTGTGTTAATGCCAAAAGTTAACTCCATCTGATAAATGCACTTTGAAGAATACTTCAGCTAGATTTCTTATAGCACGGGATTTAAAGGTTATTTTTATGAATCCATGAAGAACTTGACAAGAGCTTGTTACATTCTTAAAAAGATACAAATTATTATGAAGCAAAAGCGACTGGATGCATAAAAAAGTCTTTTTTACATATATTTCTACATTCTGGTGAAACAGAATGCAGAAATGGGTAACCTAAATGCATAAGAGCAGAGGAATGCAGAGGAAGCAGAGGAAGAAAACTGAAGAGGTAGCTGGAAATACTCCTGTGAAGCAAGGCTAGCAGAACAAAGACCACAGGATCTTCTTCACCTAATTCCTGTCTGACAATGAGAATGCCCTCGCATCAGACGAGTGGAATAGAGGAAATGATTAGCACTGAACTCTCCTTCTTGTACCTATCTTGTCCTGTCTGAATTTTGCTGGCTGTTACAATTTTTTTGTATAAGATTTTATACAACTCTTTCTAGAGGGGTCCTTTTGTGGTAACACAGAATAACAACAACATCAAGAGGAAGCCTTTAGTCCCTCTGGACAACCGTTTAAAACCAATTAAAATTATGTTGGTTTTTGATGCTCTTTTCATATCTTTTGGTTAAGTGCATGACATACCGTGATAAAAAATAGTGGAATAGTGGAAGAAGCATAATGAAGTACTGGAGGTCCTCTCCTGAACAAGAGGACAGCAAGACTATACTTCTGGCTCGTCTGGAGAGAAGAGGAAAGGAGAAGAAAAAAAAAAAAGGAAAAAAGCAAAATCAGATCTGTTCACTATTGCCCTTCTATATAAGGAATATATAAGTTATAATCATCTCACATATTGCTAAGACTTCCTTTTTGGATTTAAGATGATGGCTCTGTCTCATTTCTCAGCTGATTCCATTGAGGATATTAACTGGTTCTAGCACCAAGTTTGAGAATAAAGAAGAGAAGTTAACTCTTGATGAAAGTTTATGTACCTTAAAATTCCATAGCCAGGTATTGCTGCTTCTGACAGCTTAATTTATTGCAATTAATTCCTGAAGCAACTCCAAAAATGGATTTAGCTCTTCATATTTTTCAACATTTTTAATAGGTATCTGCAATAGTGCTAAGAATCATACACTACACCATATAACTTTACCCTTCTCTCTCCTAAGAGAGACCAAGATGGAATCAATCACTTCGTCAGCTGAAAAGTAAATTCTGTATGATCAACTGGATTCTACAGATAAAAGAAGAATGTGCCTTTAAGATCATTTTGGACACCTTCTCAGCAATCAGGCTGCAAGAGGAAACAGTTGAAAACAGTCTGTTCTACAGGGCAGCTTGGCCTGGATATGTCAGAGATATGAAATAAGAGGATCTAGCTAGTTCATCAATTTTAGCTAGCACTGGCTCAACAGCGCAACTAGCAGCTGTGGGGAATGCTGAACCAGCAGACCATTCAGTCAAAAGGACAAACAAATTGGTATCACTAGGCACGTTACAAGATGCTACAAGCAAGAAGAAAGTCAAGGACTCAAGTGGTTTCACTTTTCCTAGGGCTATAATCAAGGTAAAAGGCCTAGAAAATATTTTAGAAGATGCTGGGAAAACGGAAGATCAACCGTGCAATCAAGAATCATAGAATTATTATGGTTGGAAAGGAAACTAAAGATCTCTATGGACAGATATTGAAGCGCATCTCAATTTGTTTCCGACGTGTCTTAACTAAATACAAACTACAAGAAAGAGACAGACAAGAACCTTCACTGTGCTTCTAGCAATCAAATCTCTAGTTTTGTACAAATCCAAATTAATCTTGGAAAGTCTTCTGATTACATTTTCCACTAACGGAAAGCTCTAGGACCCATCACTGTAACAAGCAGATGATTGTCCATGGCTCATATGCAATATCTATCAAGATATAGCTAACAGTCCAACAAGCTTCATTGAGCTTTCTGAACACATGCATAGCCATTTGTATGAAAAGGCAGAATTTACAGCAAGCATATATTGCTGTAAATTGTATAACTGTAATCATGAAAAAACTGCTTTCTTCAGTGTTCATCTCTGTTCATTGCATTGGACTGAGAGAAAACTAAAATGGGACTCAACATGCTGTAGGCTTGAGTAGCCTAAAGGGTTTGATTGTTAAGATTTCTGTTGTCAGAAGAGAAACAAACTTCCAAGGTGGTAAAAAGGATATTAAGAAAGAAAGAATGTCCATAACATCAAAATAACCAAGACCCTTCTCACAATCCTGCCTATATTTTCTTGATCATTGGTGATATTTCAGTGATAAGATTTTATTTAGATGTAACAGATTTTATTCACAAGACAAATAAATACATTTGAGTTATGCTAGATACTACAAGCAAGTTCTCCTCTGTTTCTAAGACAGTGTAGTCCAGGATGTGGACCAGATTCCCCACAGGGATGTCAATGCTTGCTTTTAAGCATTGGCATAAGCAAGATAAGGTAACTATAACACAAAAGATACTAGAGCTTTCTGAAATTCTAAATTTTAGATTCCAATGTATGTCATTATGGCTCAAGCTGGGCAAAAAAATTTCTTAAACATGCAGTGAGACATTAAGAAATATTTTCATGATATTAAATGTTACATGACAATACTATAGCATGCACTAAACTGAGTTTAAAATAAATGGAATCTTCTAGAAGCCCCAAAGACTAAATTATTTTTCCTCTCCCTTCTAACGCCACTGAAAAAGATCTTCTGCCTTCAAAAAAGGTCCCTAAATGAACCATACAAAACACACCACCTGAGATACAGAATAATGACAGACAACAAAAAAAGTATGTAAGTGCTGAAACCCGGTCTTCAAGGCTAAGTACAATATTAAAACATCAATAATTTATGAGCTGAAAACAGCAGCTGGAATAAGAATCATCGTACGCTGTTGATACATCAGACAGTCTTGCATCATATTACCAAGAGCTCCCCTAACGAGCACTTACCAGAGCAACCTCATCACCGGTTACCTTGGCAAATTCCAGATTAGAACATAACTGAATGAAGGTGCATGTGATTATCAGAAAGAATAATAGGTTTTATTCCAACCCAAGCAAGGGCTGTTTCCCTGGAGCTCTGTAATCCCAGTCCTGGGCAATCATGAGGGTGTAGTTAACAATTCCAGTGGTGCTGTCTTTTTTGACAGGTCATGGTCCAGGAATGCTCCAGGGCTGGATATATAATTAGTACCATGAGCCAAACAGAATTTTTTTGAAAATCTCTATGTCTCACCACAGGGTGCATATGTTAGGAGAAAGCTTGCATGTTCTTACATGAAAAAATAATTTCTTATCAGTATAACCTCTGAACAGAGTCCTATATCAGCACACACATACCTATCAGAACCAGCTTTGTTCTGTGTCTTGTGATTACAAAGCATTTATTTCCTAACAATATAGTCTGCTGTTTTAAACAGATTTTTTAAAAATCCCATTTATTTCAATGGACTCATGTTACTATCTAAATACTCATGATCTACGAGTCCTAGGATTTTGTTCTCAGACATGTGTAGGAGTTTCAGTTGGGTTTTTTAATTTATTTTTTTTTAGATTAATCATAAAATCTTTGTTGTTTGTGCCAACACTTGAAAATACACTAGAGAAATTAGAAATGTGCACTCCATATATCAAAGAAATATGGCGGGTAGTTACTGAGAACTTCCCAGGCGCTATGGAAGTGCTGCACAAACAGCTGTCCCTCACATTTGCAGAGCAGACAGACTTAGGCAAATACAAGTTACACAAGTCTCCACACACCTCATGCCTCGCCTGAAGTTATCCCATCTATTCCCTGATGTCTGTGATCCAGGGATTGTGTGCAACAAAACCATCTTTTCATCACATTATTTGGAACAAAACCAGGCTTAGTTATTATTTCTATCTTACTCTGATCTGACAAAACCTAAGCCAAGGTTTGTATGCCTACAGAGTTACACAAGTCCTCAAAGACCACTGTGTACCAACTTATGCAGCTCCATTTCTAAATTTAAGCCTTCTGGCTTATTCCAGGCAGTGCATTTCAGACTTTCAAAACTCACTTAGTTGTTGTTGCATAACTTCTTGTACTATTGATACTTATTATTCTCCAGTCTCCGCAACAGTTTTGCTCAGCACTAGCTGTCACAGCTCTCAGGAGGCCATTCAATGTCCTGAATATTTGAATTGCACACTAACACAAAGGTCCTGTTTCAATATGCTGGGTGGATAGGAAATGAAGGTCTTGCACTTCAACCACACAAATCCAAGGGGCATTTCAAAATGGTACCATGAAAGATTTATTATCCAATTTTCCAGGTTCACACAGATTGTTTTCTAACAATAGTTTAATAGCAGCATATCAAATTCAGGTTTTGGAAATAATTCGTCATATTCTGAAGGGATTTTGGTTTGCATTCCAGAGTATCTAAAAATCTCAAACTCCGCTTCATACTGAAGCCTGAACACCCCTGGACACTGCTGTGAAATCCTGTATGTTCCCCATTGTTAGACCTTTCCTTACACACTAATTCCCCTCCGCTCGATGAGCGCTTTCAGCATGCAGCTCACAGAAAGCTGTCACCAGTAACATGGCTGACAAACCACTGGGACCAACAGCATCCACAATGAACTGACATCGGAGATCTCACTTGTGTTAATAGCTGGTGATGTCTCTCAACAAGGGTTTCTTAGTGGCCAACCTTACTGGCTTCTATTGAGACAGGCCCTCCATCCAAATAAGCAGGTCCCTGGGATCTTTGCATTAAAAGGGCAACTGCTATTTTTTTCCTACGACTGCCTGAAAGGAAAGTAACACAACATGCTAACACAGAATTGGTGGCAATCAGCTAATATATGACCTCACAGGACTCTAATGATCTATCCATCATTCCAAAATCAATTCAAGAGATGTGCCTGCTTTTTAATGAGGTACAAAAGCCACACATATGAGCTGCATTAAAGTTTTAAATAAACAGCTAAAAGCACTGGGTCCTACAATGCACTCCCCATTACTTTTTTTTTTAATCTCCATACTTTCTTTTCTTTTTTTTTTTTTTTCCCCTAATCAGAGATTAACTTAACCTCAATTACAAACATATCACCTTTCAAAAACACAACCTGTTGGACAGACCTTAATTTAAAATTCAAGCATAAAATATTGTCTCTTTTCACAGCCTTGAAGGTTTCCTGAACTTCTCCCTAGCCTACTGCACACAATAGGTATTATTCCCTTTCTATTGCAAGAAAAATGGAATTAAGGAAGTAAAAATCTGCCCAGGTCAAAGCACTAGAGTATAATGAAATAAAGAAATACAAAGATTGATATTCTCCAGAAGCATTTGGGGATAGAGAACATACAGAGAATAAATGAAGTCTGGAGCAGTGCACAATGTGGGTGTTTTTTCCATTGAAAAGAACACAGACCAGAGATTGCAACCTAAACAGCAATGAACAAAACTTAACACTGGAAACCAGGCTTCAAATACATATCTACATTTTCAAAAGATATTAGCAGTTAATTTCTCTGATAATGCTCTACTGCTATTAGTGTTATAAAAAGCAGCTTCAACTAAGGTCAGCTTATATCACTGTGTTTCAGCTACACACAGAACTCAGGGCCAATACATAAATGGCCTAAACATGTATTATCACACTTTTGCTGTTACTTTTAGCCAGCAACGTATAATTTCTGTCTGGAAAAGATATTGGTTATGGTGTGTTCAGCATTCTGTCCAAGAAAACTCTTCCCTGTTAAGCTGTGTTCCAGCCCGTGACTAGTGAAAACACCTCATTACAATACTCCATACTACTGGTATTTTATGGCAAGGTAGTCTCAGGTCAGAAATACAGAAGATGTTCAACTTGAGCTCATCAAATAGAATCCATCAATACAGCACCTAGGTTAGAAATCTGTTTTATTTTGTGTATCTACTGAGCACTGATGGAAAAAAAATGGCTCAGCTTTGCTTTATTCTGTTGTCCATGAGAAAACAGAACAACACATGAACACAAGCAAAAACCGTGTGTTCATTTGCTTACATGCTGAATGAACTTTCTGTCCACGGTGAAGAACTGAAGATTCCCAATAGTTCTGCTTCCTCTGTGAAAGTATATGCTAACATAACTAAGCTACAAGGTACACAGACAGGTTGCTAAAATACAGTCCACATTTCCATAGCTCTTAATCTAGTGAGAATCACTTTGTTTTCAGAAAAAAAAATGAGGACTAGTGTTCTACACTGTGAAAACAGCCCCCTGTAACTTAAGAGTACAACTGAACTACTCCACATATTCACGTTTGAACATAGAAAAAAATTCACCTTGGATTCAAGACTAGTTAACAAAGGCTTTTTCTACTGATGTCAAGCTTTTATTCATCACTACCGCCATAATGGAGGTGGGGGAGCAGAGCAGAACCCTACAAACTGCTGGGGAGTCCCTAAAAAGGGGTAAACTCTTAAGATCTAACACACACGTCAGTGCATCTCTTCTCACTACACAGCTTTACTGGGCTATCCTGGACTCACACACTTCTAGAAGTCTGTATCTCCTGTCAGTGTAAATGGGAAGCTCAGTTTCCAAGGGATTTCTGCTTGTTTAATTCTGTTGGGATTACTTCTGCTTTATTTGCAATGTTTGACTAAAATAGAATACACAGAAGCCACCGCTGTGCATCCACATTTGTCTCATTTCACAGTTTCTGAGCTGACAGCAGCTACTTCCCTCCTTTTAAAGCTGAGCCTTACCTGGCCAATACATTCCAGTGACAATCTCAGGTGTTATAGGAAGAAGAAAACTGGAAGTACTGAACAAGTTCCCAAATGCCAGGACAATATGGTCCCCAGCTCTATGAGGTAAATACTATCAAAACAACAAAAAAAGCCATCTTCTACTTTCAGGGAAACCTATGATGAAGCAAGCAATGTTCCAGGGAATATCCCTCGTGGGAAATAGCAGAGCTCTCACTCATCTGAGACAGCCTCTCTACTTAAGTAAACACACTTGAGTGTTCATCAGGCTCACCCAAGCCTGTGGTGTTGGCAGCTAGAAAAGTGCTCTTGTGTTTCTACTTCATCTTGTTAAGTGGCACCTTAAAACAGATAGAACAATAGGATTAATGGTTATATTACCTATCTCCCTGAAGGCAATAGGCACAACAGAAATCTTCTCAATAACAGGAAAAGCTCAGTAGCATATTTGAAGAGGGCCTGGGTTTGAGACAGAGTGGATAAGATGACCGGAAAATTTACATCTGAAGTAAGATATAAATAAAAGCCAAGGATTTTACTCCCTAGTGGTTATTTTGAATAAATCAGCTCCACTCAGCAGATATGATTTCACAATACCAAAAAGCTCCCATGATTTATAGTAACCCCCTAAACGAACACTTTGGCACTAATGATTTCCCTCATTGGTCAATGTTGTACTTTTACGCTAAAATTTTGTATAAAGTAAATCTTCAAAATTCAGACTTCAGATTAAAGACTCTGGAAAAAAGGGGTTTTTCCAGGGAAGAGTGTTTTGCATCACACAGTAGATGTGTGTCATCTTGTCCCTGTGTCCAGTGCTTGCTCTGAATCCAGGTTGCATAGGAAATGACTGTAATCTGTCTTCCTTCTCAACTGTGCAATCACGGTATGAGCCCATTTGATAGTTTTAATTGTCCTCAGTGACTGATTTACCACAGCTTTATACTGCAGCAACATATAAATGCACCCATCAAAGCAAGACTGCAGCTGCTGGTAGAAATCTTCCCAGAGCTCAGATACTATCTTTTGGGATTAACAAAAAGGCTGAAACTGGCATCACAGATACTGCACCAATCCCTTCTTGTGGGAATGTTAAGTCAGATATACACATATACCCTACTGAGGCAAGATTTACTCACTGAAATAATTCTGAAATGCATTATCTGTTGGGGATGACGAGCAGCTGCAGAGTTTGCTGCCTAGAATTCCTTGGGTTTCCCCCCATGCTGTAAGCTGTTCAGGTAGCCTTTCCTTTTAGCAGCTTACAAGCACCTAGTTCTCATGATATCTAATATTAATGAAAGGATTTTCCTTTTTACCTCAGCTAGAGCCCTGAGATGAGCATTCTTATCTTGCTGGTTTGGTAAAACATGGGGAGTACCTATACTGTGCCCTCCAATTTTTGACCTTCTCCAGACTGCTGCCTCCCCCAAAAAACCAACCTGTTGCTTGTTCCATTGTAGTTAAGGAAAATTCATCACTCAAGAAGCA
Source organism: Actenoides hombroni (assembly GCA_024336885.1). Classification (NCBI taxonomy): domain Eukaryota; kingdom Metazoa; phylum Chordata; class Aves; order Coraciiformes; family Alcedinidae; genus Actenoides; species Actenoides hombroni. The sequence continues at coordinate 7,785,225 of WUAM01000287.1, forward strand.
CAATTTCCAGGGTAGGACAGTCTTCATCACAAACCAAGTAATTCTACACCTCGATTCCCACAATTTTTTAAGCAGATTAGCAATAAAATTGACTACTTTTTTCATCTCCATTGAAGTGATCATTAGCAAGATGACAAACAGCCCCCTTGAATTTTGCAAGGGGCAGCAGTAATGAAGCTACGCAGTAGTTAATGTACATCATCACTTCTTTTCTGCAGCGTTACCAGTTATATTTCCTTCATGTAAATAATACAGTTCCTGTCCTCATGATCTCACCCCCCTAATCTTTATACTCAGAGTGGAAGACATTCCTCAGTTACTTTTCCTCCTGCAGCAGTTTCACTAAGATGACAAGATCATACGTCCTAAACGTAATCCAAGAAATGAAACTTGCATAGAAGACCTCGGAATTCTCACCTCTCTTCCACTTCACAGTTAAATAGTAGCAGCTGACAGCACTGAAACCATGGCCTCCAAGAAGTATTTTGTAATTTCACAAATTATATTTTACATTTTCCAAGGAGCTACTACCCATGCACACAGAGCAACACTTTTTTTCATGCTTCCTTCAGAGTCCACATGCTGTGAAATTTAGACGAAAAATTTGTTTGCTTTTTTTTTTATTTTATACGTGCTTTTTCAAGTAGACACAACACTACCCAATATTAATCCATTTAATTTTAAACTACTTATTTTTTCATTTACACTTTAACTTCCCAATCTTCTTCAGACTCTATTTTTCTGCATTTATAGGACTTAGCAGCAGGCTACAAATCAGTGATAGACAAAAATTTCCTTTTCCTTACTCTGAAATTTACTGCTTTGTCTCCAGGAAATCTTGAAATGTTGCATGACAAATGGTCCATGACTTAAGGGCATTTTAGCACACCACAAGGGTTGAAGCTGAAGGTTTTAAGCATTGCTGAGCCAGCCCGTGGTTGCATTAAAAATTTAGCAATTCAGAGCTGTAAAACCACAGTTTATGCATTTCTCAGTCATAAGTTAAGTACCGATGCCTGAGCTCCGGAGTAAAACACTAATGCTAATAATTTTTATTTTACAGGCTGAGCTGTTTATCTGTTTCTTACATGCAAAATTGCCAATCAAATCCATTTCAGAAAGGTCAAATAAACAAAATAAGATGGAGCTGTGCATTCTGCATGGTAAGATGAGTCTGAAAAACCAACATATTTTCTGGTGAAGCTGAAATCATTTCAGCCTCTTGAATGGAGCACATTTTGCTTTGCTTCAAGACCTATCATTCATTTTGCATTTGCACAAACCTCAAAATATAGAGAGATTTAACTAGAATGAGCTCTCGTGACACTGTGATCCTGCTAGCTAGCTACAAATTACTTTGTAGAAACAGAAAATACACAACTGGTTTGGGAGCTATGCACACATTTTGCTATCTGCTTATTGCAAGCGGTTAAAAAACCTAAACCTCTATGCAAAGCTACCTCCTGTCCCTCTTGGCTGGCTTTTAAAAGCATTAATACAGCCACTGGTCCAGAATCTGTGATAAGTCAAACCTACAAATACCCCATGACTGGCACAGATGATGCTGGTAAATGTTTCCCACTTCTGTTTCACAATAGCAGTGTTGTTCGTAGGTCTGCAGCGCAGAGAGAAGCTGGAAAATAACCATACAAAGGAAGGACAGATTTTGATTATGGCATGAGAAACACATAACTCACTTCCCTTTTCTGTCAGAATTGTCTGGAGAACTCATTTAGTCTCTTGGTGTTACAGACCACACACATCTCAAAGCCCATTGGGTATCAGATGCACGCTGTGAAGACTCATAAAACAGCATCAGAGAAGCTGGTTCTTACAGTGATGACTTTATATAAACACTATGGATCAAAATATATTGCTATTTGCCACTGTTCACATTCTGAAATGCTGAAAAGAAATAACATGAATACAGTAATGTCTTATCTTCCATTGTTGTCCAATTAAGATAGACAGATGTTAGAGAAACATGATAGTCAAATATCGGTGCGTTATTTTCCTTAATAGGTATCCTGTGATTTATAAGGCTGAGGGAAGTCACTAGGTTTTCCAGTTGGATGTGAAACAAGTAGGAAGTAAATTAATGCACATCTTTGGGGATATAAGAAACCTGAAGTCAAACCTTTACTGAATTCAAAATGGTCAAACAGAATCAAATTGCAATCCAATTCACGTAAGAGACACAAGACTTCTAAATTCCCTCGATGAAAATTATTCATAAAAGACTTACATTTAACATTCAAATCCATAACATGACCAACTCTGCATTTAGAGTGTGAAGATTAAAGATTTTCCCAAAATATTTCTTTTAAAGGAAATTTACACTGAAACATAACTTCACAAATGTAAAATGACCTAGGAATTTCATCAGCAACATGCTATTAGACCAACTGAAACAGGCACACCTAGCAAAAAACATAAAACTTGTGAATTAAGGCATAGAACCCAAATTTTTAGTCTTGTAAACAAGTAAACTAGTGTCTAATAACGTTACACAGTCCTAACATGTCTATAGGAGAGAACCCTGAGCACTTGGACAATTCTGAAAGTCCTCCTGAGTGGCTGCATTTTAAGTGTCTAGATACTTAAAAGGCTCTAGATACTCAAAGGCTCTCATAAACAATACATTTTTGTTTATTTTCATGTGATATAACAATAAAAAAAAATAATTAAAAAAAAATCTTAGTCTGGAAAAGTTGTCAATAAATAGACAGAAAAGTAGCCTGACCCTGAAAAGGGTTGTTACCTACAAAGCAATCTTTACTTTCCAACTCTGCTTCAATGACTACAGTCACTACTGGCCTCTCTCGGACTGCAATACTGAGAGGATTTTGCAGTGAAGAAATCAGGTCTAGGATAACAGGGTAAAAATGCAGCTATAAATTCAGTTCTGCCTGGAAACAAGAAATATCGGACAAATGTAAGATAGAAAAACGGGCCTGAATACTAATGAAATTGTGGTAATGGAATAAGACCAGACAGGAAGGTCACTAAAAATAGCTCTTGGTGTTATCTTCTGAAGATAGTTTCAGACTGAACCATGAAAACCATTGAATAAAAATTGAGAAGCTTTTCTGACTGAGAAACAAAGGAGGCGAGGTAACAGCAACACTGATGAATAACAGCATTACTGTTAAGAATCAAGCGTTACAAAGCTCTGAGAATCATCACACACCTCCTCAAAATTTCTGCCACCAATGGTCTCTCTAATTCATTTACTTGCAGCAGTTGCTGCAAAAAGACTAGAGAGATACAATATAACATTATAAAATTCAAGGAACTCTTAGCAGCAGCTCACTTTGCATTATCTTGATCGTAACATGCTGGGAAAGCAGACCATTAATACTCTGCAAATAGGACTGGGTGCTGTTTTATTACAGGATGGTGTTCTAATTGTCCTTGCTGCTGGAGCAATCATTCATATCGGAAAGCACTTAGCCCAAGACTAAATAAGAGGCAGTTGCTCTGCTAAGAGCTGTGAAAGGTTTCTTTAATATGTTTCTTTCGAACAAAGTACTTTGAGGAGCTAATGTGAAGCAGATGTTTCTGAATTACCCCAGAGAATACAAAAAGACCTATTTTATCATTATATGGAATGAGATATTACCCAAGGCAAATGCTGGCAATAAAATTTTCCCACAGGATTCCTGTGGATATTAGGGATATTATCTTACCCTAAATATAACAAGAATTTAATTTTCACAAATGAAGCAAGTACACAAATTTGCTGGAAGGCAATAGCAAAGACATTAAAGCACCTCTGAAAGACTAACATGGTTCCTACATAGTTTGCAAGTTGCAATGGCTTCCATAACTACTTTGAACAACTTCCTCAACTCTAACAATTCCAAACCTCAAAGAGATAGTTTATTTTTTTATTGCCTAAGAAATGGGGGCTGCTGTGAACTTAATCACTGCAAAAAAAGTCCCCTAATTGCCACATCCTATTCCATATACATTCCTCAAGTCTCCTAACTTCACCGTGCAATCACTAAGTTTGGTCAATCAGTTAGCCAAAAAACCCCAAAGCTATTTCTGAGGTGGGATTCTGTGGGAAATCTAATAACAAGTCGGGCTCTGGAGAGGCTGATGTGGAAAGAATTTTGAGTCAGCAGGGGTCTCAGGGTTCTACGTGAGCACTTCTTCTAAGGATGCTACTTTTTTGTTACAACATGGTAGTTTCAAGGTGAGGGACCCACCAAGCCAGTCAGCTTCTCCACAAGAGTTCCAAGAAATTGATTTGAAAACTCTGTGTAGGAGAAACTGAGCTTCCCTTCCAGCCTTTCTCTCACGCACTCACTTGGCACAGCAGGATGCTGAGGAGGGTGGGCAGTTCATGTGCAGACACCAATACCCAGCAGACATTACAACCACACAGGTCAAGTGCTGTGCAGACATGAGCAGGTCAGCTTGAGAACTGGGAAGTCACAACCAGTACCAGGGAGACAATTACCTCACACTTCTGTCTGTGTTGAGCACGTCTGATGCAGGAATCAGACCAAGTAATTATCCTTTAAACAGGGACAAGGCATAGCAATTAATGAATTTATATCACCCACATAAATGAGCTTAACTGGTTTTATTTTATACTCATGGAACTGGCAACAAATGACAGTCCCTCTGGGACACTGCTTCTCACAAAGCTGGGATTCGACACTTGTTTTGCAGGCCCAACATCAGAAAGTAGATTTAGACCAGAGAGTTCTAGTATAGGCTCATTTAAACCAGACATTGCAATCTGCTTAAGCTGTTGTTTAGGAAAAAAGAAGACTTGGCCATCTTCAAGTCTATCCCTGAACCACAACAGAGCTTTTGGAAAGGAGACATACACAGTGGTGATTTTTCCTGGGCGTCAGACCCCTGACCTGCTTTCACACCTCACTCTCAGTTTACTTTTCCAGTTATTTACAAATATATGTTGATAATACAAATGGCTGATTCTGATCCTTAAAACCATCTAAGTCAGTGGAAGCATTTTGAGTCCACATACCATTTCCTGGGGGATTTAAAACATATCAAACCTTTATACAAGAATGAGAAGAGAAACCCCTTTCCCTCCATTTTAAACAACTAGTGAGACAGTTATTGTTAATATAGCTTAAATGCTTACATGTTCTATATCCATAAGATACAAAAAAGCATCAGCTGATATATGGTAATGTGAACATGGAAGAAAAACACCCTATTCTCAGGTAACTCTTTATGATGCAATGTTCTATTATACAATTTCAGAGGTACTAATGCAATGTACAATAAAGATTGCTGCTCTGTTGCTGCAGGAAAGTTTGTATGAAGATGACAGCTCTGTTATTATTGTTCTTGGCTTCTTTGGGAAAAAAAAAACCAAAAAATGCACTTTTTTCATTTAGACACTTTTTTTCAGCTGAATATGTGAAAAACAAAATGACACTTCCATTCTGAGATTAATAGCTCCATATTATTGAACAAGCATTTCTGACTTTTAATCTGAGTATTTCAATGCATTATTTATATTTACCAAATCACTTGAAAAATCCTCCCCCACTCCTATCCTACTATTTTCCTAAAGCAATGGAAAGCAGTATTTCAGGAAATTACTTTGTACTTGAAATAAAGAGGTATTTCCATATTAAGAATCTGGGGAACAACTACAATCGTAACAGAACACATGGCTTCAAGGAAATATCTGTTATATTGTAATAAGAAATCAATGAACAAGTTGGCCTTAGAACTAAATAAGCGAAAAGCCTTCTTTTAAAGATGACAGTGAATTTTATCACAACACAGTCATTTCTCCTGCACACATGTACATTGCTGAAGATTCAACAGGGTTTTGTGAGAAGCACCAATCAACTGCGCAAAAATTGTTTAGATTTTTAATCATCATCTACCTATTGCATAATTTATAAAATACCTGCATTTTTGTTTCCCCCAGATCTCTTTTTGCAATGCTATGATCCTTGGAATCGCTATTTCTACCATATAGAAGGGCTTTAAAAGTATGAACATGTGGACACAAACATTTTTTTTTACCCCTCCTTGTGAGCTTCTAGTAAAATCCACAATTTCCGTGGAATCAAGGATATGTTTTCACTCCAAGTTAATCGCTTGATTTTATCTGTAGGTGATATATAAATAAAGGCATTATGTTATTTCCCCTGAAAAAAAAGCTGAATATGTAGCTTCCATGGGCTGATGAAAAAGTAGAAACATTCATAGATAGGGCTGAACAGAACTTTAGTTTTAGAATTCCATCCTGTGAAATACTCCCAAACCACACGTGCGTTGTGATTACCTTGGGAGCTGCTGTGCTACCTCAAAACCAGATGCTAAATTAAGAGAGCACTAATTACAGGATAAGGGCCCACTAAATCAGATTTGATGCTGTGGCACCGTTGTTATTGACATTCCCGTTAATTTAAAAGAGAAAAGAAAATTCCTAGCAGGCAAGTCATGCTTCGTGCATCACTTTCTGGCCCTACATGGTTGAACTTAACACCTTACCACTATTTACTGGCAACAAAAGCAGTGAGGTGGCATTCTTCCATTGTCAGTTTGTAACTGGTTTCAGTACCCTTCCAGGGGCTGACTGTGCAGTTACAAAAGCAGAGCCGCTCAAGCAGTGCATTACAAAAGGCTACTTTCACACAATGATCTAATTGAATAGCAGCTCTCAGTCAAGGTGGTGGCTCAAGAGTCATCTTAAGAACCAGGCAAACATCATCTCCAATGTCAACAAGAACAAGGAAGCAAGAATAACGGCAACTACTCCAAACTGTTTCATAAGAAGAAAATAAGTCAGAGACATTCTTAGAATTGTTTTAGAAAACCCCTTCCTGAATAGGGTCACACTTTTTCTGCTCTTGCTGCTATAAACAGTGCTGTGATTTTCAGAATTACTAATCCTACATACAGTTTCTTCCATCATAAATTCAGCCTAAGGATTTCCAACAGCTGCAGGTCAGACAATAGCTGACAACATTTAATCAGGCAACACGTATTAAAAATGAAAACCACAGACCTATAGGGAAAAAAAATCCAGTACTAAATATTAGAGAAGAAGCCATATTCATTTGAATATCAGCCCAAATTATATTTCTATCTTTACATTAACCTATTTTCTGGAAAGTAGCATCATTAAAAGTGCAGTTACACTCAGAAAATCCAACAATACAGGGAAACCAATGATGAAGAGAGATCACACCTTTCCATCCCACAGCTTCCAAAGCTGCTTTCAGACACACCGTTTGACTGGAATGTGTTTTGCCTATCCTGTAACTGCACAGAGCAGAACAGCAGAGGAGAAAAAGGAAACTCTGGCAGAGGACATATGGGGTCTGTGTTTATACACAGCAGGATCCTTTGGACTACGAGGTTTGTAGCAAAAAACATTGAAAAAAGGCTGTTCTCCCTTTTTCTCTTTACAGCCTTTCTTCATCACAAATAAATTAGCTCTTCTTGTGCCAAACTGTCACTAAAGAAGGACTTCTAGAACTTTTTTTACCAGAACTGTTTTGCAAGGCCACCTTTGCTGTCCTGATCTCTCCCCATTTCTCTGTCAAGATCCAGATGGCCAGAGGGACCATTTGTTCTGATTCCATGACATTCTCAACAGGCACAGCTCCCTCCAGCCAGTCTCTGTGCTGTTAGCAGCAGTCCGCTTCTTGGGCTGAACCTGTCAAATGCTGACGCTGGGGGTCTGACCAGACATCTGCTTAAATTAAGAGCCCCAAATTCATGCTGATTAATTACCTTTTCCTGTGAATAAACAAGAGTATCATGAGTTAATTAAGGTAGATGTTCAATTAATCTAATTGGTGTCAGGTGCACTCCTTCCTCTCAGCTGAAAGAGCAGAGTTTCTCTGCTGTAGGACACATGCAGCACTCCAGGCAGCGCATACAGACAAACCATGCTTTGATCTGGGGAGCCACTGAGATAAACACTGGGCACAAACTCTACGTACTCTGGCAAACCACAAAATTCAACAGTGGACAAGCTAAATTTATCCTATTACAGATTCAAAACCTTCTCTCCAAATCAATTCGACTCAGTTTTAAAGCCTTCACAAGCAGAAAGAATCAACCAGACATGAAAATTCTCACTGGCTTCCCACTTAACATTTCTAAAGATTTTTATTTTATTTTTAATACACATAACTTGAAAACCGAAACTAGGGACTTCAGTGTATTAGCTTGGAAAAATTAATACAGTAGTGACAACAGAAACGTTATCTTTTATGGCCTGAACATTAGGAAAAGTTGCTTTCAGTCTATTCTAGGTCTTCAACATACCCCGAAGCAGCGGGGTCACCCAAGTGTGTTGTAGCTGCCTAGGTGGCAGGAATCTCCCAGGGACACACACCCCCTGGTTACACATTGCTTGAGTAGGTCATGCAAGAGACAGCTTCAGTTCCACAAGTTACAGCTCCATTTGCACGGTTTGTTTGCTGCTCAGGCTTTGCTGCCCAGAACATCTCCAGTATTAATACTGAATAAATTATACAAATTCCACCCCAAAAATCAGTCTCGACTATACTCATTTTATCCTATTCTACCCTGAGGAGTGTTGTAACTATTTGGGCAAGATCATCCTCCTTCATTCTGAATA
>WUAM01000287.1:7793926-7825396 GCA_024336885.1 Actenoides hombroni
GTCTGGACCTGGATGGAAACCAGCAAGTGGTTTCCCCATGGGGAGCACAGCACAGCCATGAGCACGGCGTGCAGACAATATTTAAATAAATATAGACCTTGGGGGGGTTTCAAGTTGGTTGGTTGCTTTTATTTTTTAATATAGGCATTATACCTACAGTATTTCTCCAGAAAGCTAACCATCCAAAAATATTTTCAGAGACTGTCATGAGACATATCAGAAAATATAATATGAACTGAGTATCCAGGGACCCATGTCACTCATGTAAATAAAATAATACCTATTTTTAAAGCTGGTCTGCTTTTCTGTACAAGATTTAACTCGAGGCTGGAAGTTGATACAGTTGTTGACAGCTAGGAGAGCTATAAATGTCAGAGCAAAGAAGTCAGTTTGCTAAATAAAAGCTGAATTTTAAAAGCTAGAATAAGAAAGCTTATAAAGTTTATATGCAAGATTCAGAAGAGGGCATTGTCTGCTGTCTCAGCATCGTTAGGTTAGATGACAGACGTGCAGGTCATCATTTCTACAAGCCTGATGTTGTAAAACAAAAATTAATCACTGTTGTGACTCCTGTCAAAAACACTAACAGAAACAATAACTCAATATTAATAGTGGGAAAATGGGATAAATCAATACAAAAAAAAAGAAAAAGAGCACAAACCAGAAGCTTCACTCTGGAAGGCCATGTATTTCTCATCCCTAGAGTCGCAAAGGTTTTCACAGTGAAACACGGCAGTGTTTTCACTGTGGTCTTGTGGGATCTTTAATAAAGAGGTTGCTATTGCAATGCTTTCCATGGAGTTTCTTGGCTGCAGTTGGAGATGATGTTTTGTAAAAACATTCCAAAGCAATTATTGGGCTGCTAATCCATTTTTTTCTATGCCTCATTGGAGAAGCCCCAATAAAACCATGCATTTATAGCTGGTTCAGTCAGGTTAGACAGTTTGTGCTGACTACAGCCTTCATTGCAAACAAGACTTTTATCTCTGGGATCTTCCCTCACAGAGTTACTAAGATGATGGCTTGGAGACAGCATTTATACTGAGCAGGAGTCTCTGCACAGCACTGGCAGCTTGGTGGGAAGAACCCCACAGATGGTGTCATTTACAGCTCAGGCATGAAAACCTAGGAATTATATCCCATGTTATCAGGTACACTGTCATAGGCTCTTATCTAGTCATGAAGAGCATCCAGATACAGCCACGGACCACACCAAAGAGGAGGAAATCTGGAAATTTAGTAAGTATCTTAAACCATAAAAAAACCAAACCAAACCACACACACACAAAATAACAACAAAAACACAAAAAAAAACCCCAATCAAACAAAAAAACAAACAAAAAACCCAAAACCCACAAAAATAACCAAACAACAACAACAAAAAACCCCACAAAACACCAACCTATTTTCGATTAGAAATTTACAGCTGAATTGGGAATCTTACAGAATTTTTATAAAAGCAAAATTAATCTGTAAGATTGGATAATATGGATTATTTTTCATCCCAAAACTTATTAATAAAATTGTGTTTTGGAGCTTTTAATTCTGCTAAATACTTTTGTCTCATACTCCTGGTCATTAAGTAATGGTTTAAAGAAGCCATGCTTCCAGAAAGTTCAAGCATATTTCTCTCTGTGTATTTTGCATGTTCCAGCAGCTTATGACCAAATTTACTCACACTATCACTTTCTGTCTACCAAGCAAGAAACTAAAGCATATTATAGTATTGTTGTCTATTCCACAGCTTGTAGCTTGTGAAAAGTAGTGTCAATATAATGCTGCTTAAAGGCATTAGGTAAAATCATGTTCCCCTAGGTAATAAGCAGCAAATAATTTATTGTTCTTGTAATTACTCACAGTTTTAAGTGCCAATACTATATATAAAAACTTGTAAAATAGCTGCTGCTATACTTAAAGCGAGTTAGAGTCAGTCCCTTGCTCCTATTGGTCTTAGCATCTTCCAAATGACCAGCTCAAGGTCTGTGTTTCTAACACATATGTATGGGCAAATAAATGTCTGTATAATGTTAATTGTGACTTCATGTCACACACCTGAAAGATCCCAAGGATGTTTATTGCCTCCTCTAGAACAGAAATTGTGTCCCTCATTCTTTAGTGTTCCCACTTTGTAAGGCTGTCTCTTCCTTTAATACTTTTCCTTTCCACTCTTCTCCTACCACAAACAGCACTCCTCCTGCCTCCCTTCTGTGTTAGCTTCCCATTGCTGCTACTCCTCCGGTCTTTCCAATTATACATCTATCACCCTCCTCTCTCCCAGAAGCAGAGCAGCTTTCCTCCTGCCATATCCTGAGCTTCTCCTTCTTCCCAGTCATCCTAAATCCTCTTCCTTAGAAAAAAACAGGTATCCTTGAATGAGGTCCTGCCCTTGTCTTCTACGCACATATGTGCTTTAATTTTAGCAAACTGAAGGACCTGACAATGACTTGAGCCAAAAATGACAGAGGGATGAGAGCTATCTGCTTCAAGGTCTATTTTGTATCAGATCTGTTATCTATTCCCTTCTCTTTCACAAAGCCTGGAAGTGGGCGAGAGCCTGGTCCAATTCACAGCCTAGTTTCAAGTGATAACTCACAAAAGGATCAAAGGAAAGATGTTACTAGTCTTTTACTGATCTGTGTCTACCCTTTGTCTCTTGGACACTGCAGAAGGGCAGGCACTACCTTGCATCCAAAGTGAAGGAACAAAGGACTGAAGGAATCATTATGATGATATGCAATGTTTAAATTCCAATGAGAAAATAAGAGGGAGAAACAAAAGGCCAGGTTATATTTCCAGTCTGGAATGAAAAAAAAGCACTTCTTTCCCTGCCTGTTGTACTTCAGAGAGCTCCCAGCCACATTAGACAGCTTTCTCCCACCCTTCTTTTCTTTCTTTTGTCCAAATCACAGCCCAAACTTGCCTTCATATTCCGCAACTCAAAGGGAGATCCTGATTTCTAAGCTTCTGAAACACCCACTGAAGGGCACATTCAACAAAGGCCATATGCTCGTACTTGATGCATGTGGAAAAGAACTCTCTCCAGTACAGCCAACTGGGCTCCCCATTGCCAGCCCTAGTTATGATAGCAAAACACGCTATTGGCCAACTTAGGTTAATCTTCACCAAGCGAACATCACTTCATGAATTGAAACTCGACTGCACTGAACTCAGGGAACAACCATTTTTATAAACAGGAAATTCTTGTACCTTCAATTACAAAGTCAGAATTGTCCTCAATAAATTCACATTTTATTTTGATATTGATTTATATTTTTATTGAACGTACACTGCCTTTGTATGGCAGAAGTATTTTCAACAGTATTGAGAATTAAGCCTCTGATTGGCTGAAGGCTGAATTATGAAGAAAAAAAGCCCAAACCTTAATCTTCAAAGAGCATTACTGCTTCCTAAATCCCAGTCTGAGCTAATAAATTCTTGTATCATTTCAAAAATAATTTCTGTAAATACCTTATGAAAAGATATTAGAAAAGAGAAGTATATGTTTTTTATAGTTGTGCAAAACAATGCAAAATGTCTGCTTAGTCACTTAATCCTGTTAACTTCTAGCAAAATAGAAGGAAATTGTGTTTATCTGAAAAGAAAGCACTTCATGAAAGGTCTTTTGATTACTTTGGTGATTTGGGGGTATAAAACAAATTTTTTCAAAAAACTGCACCTACTTATTTATAAGAAGAAGGAAAATGCTACATACACAAAAACAAGCAATTCAGGCAAAGGTCTGTTGCTAAAAATTCACAGAATTCAGTAGCTATCAGCCATAAGGTACAGGAACATAGTGGTTAAGGTATAGGAACATACACATGAAGCTATTTCTGGGTTTTTAGCCATCTTGAGCTTTTAAGGAAAACACATAGTTCAGTAAAACCAGCTAGAAATCTGCTCTTCAAGATCTATCAGCAGTTACAGACATACTTCTGTTGTAGCTTCAAAACTTTTTCCTTTCCTCTCAATTACCTTTGATCTCCCTGTTGGAAGATCACTGAAAAACCATGATGGAACCTGTGCAAATTGCCCCAAGTTTCGATTGCCTCATGTACACTGTTGCAGAAGATGGACTGCACTATGTGTCTAGAAACGTTTTAGTGTCACTACATGGAAGAGCTGCATAGAGCAGCACCAGCCAAAAGCAAGTCCTTACACAGTAACATTGAGAAGACTGTTAGATTTTCAAAAGTGACTTAACATCACATCATTTTGTGCAACAGGATCCTCGTCCTCCTTCGGTGATGAAATAATTTGTTGTTTTTCAGATCCTCTTGATCAAGAAAAAAATTACTTTGAGAGAAAAAAAAAAGTGTATTTTGTTCTGCCCCAGGGACCACGCATATTAATCATGTTCTTGTTGGACAAGTAAATTAAATTTTTGTGTACTCTGTTGGATTTTCACAAATGCAATTAAAAGCAGGATATTTGAGCACAAAAGATGATGATGGATTTCATAACCACACCTTAAGGAAAAATACATATTTATGACTTCTTATTTCCACATTAAGAAACTTTATTTCAGAATCCATGCAGGCACAATAAAGTAATTTGAAAATAAAGTGGCACTGCTCTCAACACTTTCATCCTAACAGTTCTTTTTGAAATCATTCTGTCACTCTGTATTGTCAGATCCTTCTGAAGAGTCCTAAAACTGCAAATCAGATATGTAAGTGAATTACAGTAAGAAGTAATAAAGATTATCCTACATTATGAGAAACTGCAGGAGAAAAGGCTGCGAAGATTTGAAAAGGATATCGGGAGTCTCTCGATTGACACAGGAACACAAGAGTTCCCTCAGGGGCAAGATGGAGGTGATGGTGGAACACCAGGCATTTCTTGTTCTTCCCCAGAGCCAAGCTGTGAAGCTCTTCTTAATAGCTCTTGATTAAATATGCAACTGTTGCCAATCCTATTATTTTATTTACTATTATTTTAGAAGAGTTTCAATTCCCCCCACCTCCCATCTGAGAGGGGAAAAGGGAGACATAAATTTTTCTAGTGAAAGGATATCTAGATTTCTTCTTTGAGTGAGAAGAAACGTCATGATTTTCCCATGCAGCTAGGATATATAGACCCCAAATCCTTGAATAAAGAAACAAAGGTGTTTTGGAGCACGTCTCAGGAACAGCGGGCAGCTGAGAACTAAAAGTGAATTTGAGGACAGAGGAATTTATGCTACATCTTTGTTAACATGGTGAGCTCTTTTAACTGCCTGGACAAGTTTAATGTCTGAGTGGGAGGCTGCAAAATCCATCGCTTTTCAAACCAACTGTCCCCAGTGGAATTTAAGTCATGCAGGCAGATTCTAGGGCCTATTCAGAGAAATTCAGCTCTGATCCTTCAAGTGTGCAGGATGCTATTCAAACACTCACAGAGCAAATTATATTCATTCATCCTCCAAAATTAATGTGAAAAAATTCAAAAGGCTTCCAAAATGGGCATCTGCTCCAAGCTTCAACAATGGGATATAGCTAGAAGGGAGGAAAGAGCAGGCACAGAAAAAAACTGAAGAGCAGCAAAATGCAAACAAGCGCTCTGGTTTTTATCCTAAACTTGCAGGTCAGAAGCAAGCAGTTAAAAAAAGTGAGATAGATGTTTTACTGTTCACAGCACAGGGAAATGTGAGCAGAGATAATAGTGTAAACAAGCTTCCAAGAACTCAGTGGAAAGTAATGAAAATGGCAATAAAAAGATTGAAGTATCAAGTGTAGCAGATGAAAGACTCCAACTGTTAAAGCTGTAATTCTAACACTAACTCACGGCTGCGCACACATATCGCACAAGTGTTCACTTGTATAAAGACAGGCTATATACACAAATCATGCCAGAAATATCATTGTTATTATACTATCCCCAACTTACTCCTCACTATGAGCGTAAGGAAGAATTTAAGTAAGACTAAAGTTGCCTACAGGGCACGGTAAACTCAGCCTAGTTGATAAAAAGATAATAGATCGGCCTTTAACGGGTTTATATTGAATGTTTATATTACAGTTTAATAGGACCCATGATCTTTGGGACTACACCAGGTTAGGAAATATTAGCTAATTGATAATAGAACTGTAGACTTGAAAGTTACTACACTGATTTTTTTAATTTATTTTTATTTTATTTTTTGTTAATTTCTTCTGTTGGCTAAAGATGAATAAAAATGGAAGATAAGTCTGGAAATTTCATAACACAGCTGAAAGTCACAGAGGAAAATAGTAATACAAAAGACTAATTATGCTAATAGAAGAACCAGCAACATTATGTTCAGTACCACCACTGATAATAAAAATAGGTTCGTTAAGAACAGAGCATCATATAGGAAACGCTCCTTGCACAACTACAGAGCCCTTTGTTTATAAATTTTTAAATAAAATAGAAGGATAATATAGTTACCAAAAGAGATAATGTATTTACAGTCAGGTATAAAACAAATAAAAGGCCTCAAATGAAACTAGGATCATAATATACCATTAGTCTTCAGCAGAGTTCCTTTAAAGTGGGATAAGAGATGTTTCTAGCTTCCCCCCTGCCCCCATGAGCATAACAAAAAATAAATCCTTACAAAGAAAATATTAGTCAGAAAAATACTTCTCCAGCATGCTCATAAGCAAAGCAGATAAAGTTATTTAACAGCCTCTTCTCCATCACATTAAATGAATAAGAATTCTAATTTGGCATGAAAACTTCTCAGATTTGACTGAAATAATCCTCAGGACATGGAAGATGCACTGCTTTAATTGACACCCCTACCCAAGAGCCTCCTCTGAGCTACACTCACTGTCTGAACAGGTGTGCAACACAGAGACACTGCTAAGAATAAACATCTTGTCAGACTTCACTCTGGTCTTGCTTTGCCTACCAGAATGTCTCCGTCAACATACCACTCATTCTTGAGAGAGTGTTTTGGAATTCCTAGAACAGCACTTCTGGGGGGGGGAAGAATCAAAAATCTATATAAAAGAGGATAAGAAGCTTAACTACTCTCAATTTAATAAAGCTAACATTAAAAATTAAGGGCTTTGGTTACACCTAAACCACAATAAAGATCATTTACTCAGTAGAATTTTCTGATTTAAAAAGAAAAGGTGAGGGAGAGAAAAAATGAAAAGAATCTATCTTGAGAAGACAATGTATAGGCAAACCAGCTACATCAAAAACTCACCCAAAGGAAAATTTTGCCCACTTTAAACAGAAGAAAGAAGTTAAATATCTTATAAGTTTCCAGATGGATCACTTAAAGTACCTGAAACAGAAACATTATGAGAAAAGACAAAATGCACTACTCGAAACGAGGGTTTCCTGGGAGGTGAAATCATGCCCCATAACAAATAATCAGCATAAAACTCTCATGCAGCCAAGGAAGCAAGTACTGCATAGCCCTAATACTACCATGATCTGTTCACATTCAGCTATCCAGTCATTCCAGAACTCCGAGGAGCACAATGTACCCTTTGAGTAGAACCTACTCTAACTCGATTTCCACTCAAGTTCATAACCATTGACCTGAGGAGGAAAAGTTGCAAGAAAGTAATGACCAAATTCTGAAAATCCTAGATCTCTCTGGAGGACAACCCTTTTGAGGAAGAAATTTTTCCTAATATCCAACCTAAATGTCCCCTAACACAGATTGAAGCCATTTCCTCTTGTCCTAATATGACAATTTGTGCAACTCACTAGCCATTAAGTGTCTATTCTCTGTTAAGAGAGTAGACTTCCAGTAATCTTGCTCTTCATTTCTAGCTTTTTTTAGTGCAACCTCAATAAAAGAAAATGAGCAGCCCTCCTTTTCTTCTTCCAGGGAAGAAAATAGATTTCAGCTGAGAACAGTAAACAAAACATTAATCTTGAAAAATATTTATGAAGTTGTATCCCGGTTGTATCTCCTTTAGAAACCATCTACTTTTAATCACTTTTTATTTTTCTGTTTTAGAAAGAAATTTTAAAAACCTAATTACTATATGGTATCTTACAAGATGGTTCACAATATAAATCTTTCATATGCTGTGTATTAGCTATTCAGAGTTGTCTCAGAAATATGAAAACATGCCCTTACATAGCAGGTGAATAATGAGTAAAAACATGAGATGCAATTAAACTGTACTCTGCAGCGTAACCAACACAACCAGTGGGTACTCTCATTGTATGCCTACAGCTGGTATCACTGCAGTGATTTCAGCTCAACTGGAAATGCCCCAGCTTGCTTCACAAGTGTCACATCTGCAGCTGGATGGACCAACCCAAGAGCAGGCAGCCAGTGCTGCCTGAGATGCCCTACAGCATCCAAGATGCCCGCATAGTGCTGAGAAGCAGGATAACAGGTCTAAGGGATAATGGCCGCAGCAGGACAGGAGACATTCACTGCGTGTTACACAACGAAGTCCTGTCCCTAAAACCACCTAAACCAGCTTTAAGATACCAAATACAGGTAAAAAAAAAAAAAAAAAAAAGTCATTTTAGCTGCAAAAGAAAAATCAATGTAACAGTTCAAGTACAGATCCAAGGCAGTTATCCATGCTGAGTTCCATGCTGTCACAGCCTCACCTCTGCAGACCCATCAGCACGAGCTGCAGGAACACCAGTCACACCAGCCAAAGCACACAGACCTCCCAGAGGCAGCACAGCTGCAGGTGCACGGAGCCGGATGCTGCTGCAGAAAAGAGCATCTTCCCCAACTCACCTCACCTGCTCCCGGGCTTCTCACAAGAGACTAGGAAGTGCAACTGTCTCCTCCAGCTTGTAGGCTGCTCAGAAGAAGTGGCAAAGAGCCAAAAGAAAAACAAGGCACATCTACTTGGGGTTATTGTTAACCCTTCGTCTGTTTAGATTTGTTTCTAGTGAAAGAGAAATGGTTTCAGATGTTTCTTTCACGTCTGGCTTACAACTTAGATAAACTTGTCTTCTTAAGCATTACTAAGAATGAGGTAAATAGAAAACCTCAGGTCCCTTCCTTCACACTGACAGACCACTCATGATAATGTACAGTTCCTCCAGGTCCCAAGGTAAGTATTAGAGTTACGATCCTTTGAATTAAGGGTGTGCCAGTTTGTAGTCTTTAATATTAATAAAGTTAATTAGGCAGAAAAAAAGACTAGCTTAGAACACATTAAGGAGAGGAAAAAAAAAGGGCTTTGCTGGTATACTTCCTCTGAAAATCCAAGCTAACATTTCTCATTCTGTGTGAAAAAGCTTCTTTTTCTTTCTTTCTTTTTTTTTTTTTAACAACTGCAATTCAACTCCTGTCACTGTTGGTCACCTAAGGAAATCCCAAATGATGAAAGTTTTCCCATTCTAGAGATAATGGATAAAGGAATACAAGTATTACCTCACTTGAAGGAAAATTACAGTAGTACTGAATTGAGGTTTTTCAAACTTTGGCTACAGAAATAAATGTTTTTGTTATTTCTAACTGGTTGGTTTCAAACTTTGGTGGTTCAATAACAGCCTTTGCAGCCAGAGCCCTGGATCCAAATGTTACAGGTACTGAGGCAGTAAATCTGACTCAGGATCTACTGTTAGAGGAGATGTTTTCCCAGCTTCCACAACACTCACCTTGGCCATGCAGATGGTTTTATGGTCCAAAAGGAATAAAAGTGTTTATCACATATAATCTGTATTACTTGATATATTTCAACAGTGAAATGAATAAATCATCCCATTATGAAGCAATCTCAACTGTTAACTAACCTTTCATTTGAATCAATATGCAAATTCACTAATATATTACACAAGGGCTTTTTTCAAACCAATTCATATTCACAGTTCAAAATACCATTAATTAGCAAGTACATTATTTAAATAGTTTTAGGGAATACACCAAGTGATTTTTCCTTAATACATTCATTCTCCCAGCCTTTTTGCCTCAAGAAATCTATCAAGTGTTAATTGCCCAGCTTTGTGTATACAAGATTGCTCAGTAACACTCAGCCAGCTTGGAGAAGGTACATCAGTTTATCCAGCTTTCTTTTTAGTCCTTTTACAACTTTGCATACACTTTTTATGGTTTTTCCCAAATACCATTTTACTATGAACTCTAAAATGCAATGAAATATAAAGTGACAGATAGAACTCACACAAGTTATTACTCCTGTACAATAATCTTAGCAATTGTGCACCGTTACTTTTCTGTCCTCATAAATGAGAATTCTTCAATTTTTATACTTCCTACCCACATCATTTATGTTTTAGCCCTGCCCTAAAACTGATTTCTTCAAAGGAGCACTGAGAACAGAGGGGAGAACAACTCATGGGAGGCTGCTGGCAGTATAACCCCACCAGTTAGCTGAGACTGTGATAAACTGGTGAGCCTTCTAAGCAGTGCCTGTCTGCTACCAAGTGCTGGGGTCTTTCTGTTACTTCATCATCTAGTCCAGTACCCCTGCATAGAGCTGTACTTCAGATGTTTGCCACGAGGAGTGATTCTCCTCAGAGCTCATGGAATCATAAAGTGCAAGAGCAGAAGATGGGAAGCACTACCCATCATTAACTATTCCCCTGCATGCAACTATGACTCTTAGCAAAACATAGCAAAATAACTACTTCATATCCTGACTTAAACCAGCTCCATTCCTTCCCTCCCCATTACAAGTTGCTAAGTGGTCCCTGAAAGCATGATTATGCACACAACATATCCCCTAAAAGCATTATTAACATTTTTATTTAGCCAAGTAATAGAACACTAACATTGAGATGCAGCAGCAGACGTGAATTTAATTCTATAATGCAGTTCACTTCCAAAATTATAGACAATTTCAAATGCACTTAATGAAGTTACACCACTAAAATAGGGCACAAACACCCATCCAAATACCGCAGCCTTTATTCATTCCCACAATAT
Source organism: Actenoides hombroni (assembly GCA_024336885.1). NCBI lineage: Eukaryota > Metazoa > Chordata > Aves > Coraciiformes > Alcedinidae > Actenoides > Actenoides hombroni. Next base: position 7,804,758 of record WUAM01000287.1, read on the forward strand.
CTCTTTGCAAAAATGCTTCTGCCACTTATTCAAATTTCAAGTCAGTAAGACTACTCTCATATGGAGAGTTAGAAATGTAAGAAAATTCTCAAATCCATTAAGAATTGAAGACATAAATCCTGCAAATTCAAACATGCTGTAAATTCATATTAAAAGAAAAAAGTTTTATTCTTTACCTTTCTTGCAGTGTCATTAGGGGGTGGTCCCATACGCATATGTGGGCACTCAGTTAAAACCAATATCATCTGTGTTACCTGTAAATTATTTCTTTGAAGATTTCTTTGCTGCAGTTGTGGTTTTGGGACTGGAAATTAGTGGAAAGCATAGTAGACAAGTCAGTTGCCAATACACAAACTTATAGAATCTAATGTATTATACAGCAGTTCTTAGCTTGATTCTCAGCTTAGGGGAATATCTTTGTATCAACTACTCTTTAAAGTTGTTAAATTATTATTAGTACAATTAGTGCATCCAGATGACTAGGAAAAGTTATGCAGGAGCTGACAAAATCTCTCAGATTTGGTTTTGAGAGGTTCTAGATTACATTCTCAGCAAGAGATTGGCAGAAATCACAGGCTAGAACAGAACTGCATCATTACATTGTGATTACAAGTAAAACAAAAAATTTCAAAGGCATGCATATGGTTCTTAAATCATAAAAACAGAAGACAAATTAACTAGTCAAAATATTACTTGAAAAATACAGCACTTAGGAAAGGTCAGATTCTTATTTCTTATCCGTTTTCTAACCTGCCAAAGGGCATGAATGATGAAATGTGTTTTCAGGGAGCCTTTAGAATCCAACTATAACCTCTCATTCCATTTCAGATAGGGGAACTCTCCATATATTCCATTTTTGAACTATCCTACCTGATAATATTAATCACTTATTACAGTCCACAGACAGGCTGGATGAAGTAGCTCCCTTCACATTCAATTAACAAAGTAGTAAGAGTCCACACAGTAAGCTAGATGTGAAGTAAAGAATATAATGGGTTTTTTTTCTGAGACAACAGCCACATAAAGGTGAAGTTTTTCTACAGCAAACTGAATGCCCAGTCGGCATCCAAGTCTCAGTTTATGAAATGTAAAGTTTCAAAAAAAGATAATGAATCTCTCAGCTATAGAAAGGCAAATAAAAAAGACACCAATTTGCTAAACATCCCAAACCACAGGGCTTCTCCAAAAGCTGTAGAAGGAACTGGCTAGAATGACAAGAATCTACACAATTTGATTGACGTCAATTCCAACTCTTGAAAAACTGAATTGAGGGAATTTTAAGAGAGGACAAATTATCATATGAAAATAGAAAATACATAGTGTTATTTTCTTTACAACAGAAAGAATGGAAATTCAATGTTTCACATCATCATTCAGAAATAATCACAAAAGTCCAACTACTATGGGCACCTGCAATCATTCCTTCAACAAGCTATTACATTTAAAGGGCACCCAGTCACTGAAGAGAGACAAACTGGGGAAAAAAAATATATTATTTACATAACTCTAAGAGTAGAACTAGAATAATTGGCAGAGCTGAACACACCAAGTAACAGCACACCAAAGTTATCTTCCCCCTGAAAAGGAACTTGCACCCTATTTCATCACCAACAACCCAAAAAAATCAGTACCCCAGGGTAGGGGAGAGGAAAAAAAATAAATATTGAGTTGTTTTCTATATCCTAGGTTTCTTCTCCAAGACTTGAATAATTCTCTCTAACTGCATTCAGACTTCTGTAGCACACCTAGAACTCATACTAAGGGCTTCCTGGAAGGAATCTGTCTGTCTCTTCACTTCTGCAGCAGGCTGAATGAAGGAGGTATCCTTTGCATCTCTAGATGCTGTGAGAAATTAGAACAAGCCTGATTGCTGCAAAGTAACTGGATTGCAGCAGTTGGCATAATAATGAAAACCTACTAATTATGCAGTCAGACTATCACAGGCAAATGCCTGCCTATTAAAGCCTTGCCAACTTCCTATCTTAGTCACTTCATGTGTCCCACTCAGACTCCTTTTTCATCTTGTTGATTGTTAAACAAATGCTCATTTTGTGTTTTTTTCCATCAGTTTTAGGCATCTGATGGTAGTCTACTTGATTACAATCTAAAGGGATATTAAAAGAAAAAAAAAAAACATAGATATTATACAAGACTGTACCAGAAAAAGCTTCTTAATTTTTATCACCTCACCTAGCCAATTTGGGGTACATTGTTCTTGAGGAAGGTATGACTCGACCAAACAGCACCAAAATAAAATCCAGACTAATTTATTATCCCATTACTCTGAAAAAAGACTCAAAGTTGTACTTCAGAAGAACCAGGTATCTTTATGAATGTAATTAAAATTGATTTACCAAATGCAAGAACACCATTTGAAAGAGTGAACTAACTGTGTTGCTTTTATTAGGCTCTTTAACCCTACTAACCATTCAGGTCTCTCTCATATCTAATTAAAATTTAACTGCAAGTCATTGACATTTCATTAAAGTCTGGTGTTCCCTTAGCACAAAAAGATAGCTGAAGTAATAGAACGTTAAGACTACACCTTTCCAGAGAGCAAAAAATTCACTATTTAAAAAAGCTTAGCAAACATTTGAGAAGATGGTAAGTATAAGAATAATAACAAGTTTTACCAACAACTCAAAGATTTAACTTAGCAACTTTTCCTTCAGCTTTTTAAGATTTTGCAGACTACAGTGGCTCTTCAGCAGCCATGGTATGTCATGAACGAATTTTGTTCTCTTGGTAGCTGGTCCTCACAGCCTATTGTCATTCTGGAAGCGAAGCAGCATTGAGGACTCTAACTTCATGACTTGTGGTGGAGGTAGCAGCACACACACTGACAATGAAAAAAATTCCAGTATTTGTTTGCAGGAAACATCCATGCCCAACTCAGAAGTTTAAATGTGATGCTCTGCACAAATGCTGGCATACCTAATTAAAATACCCTGGTTTGAATTCTAGAACAGAAATGGGAACTCTCCTTTTTTGAAGCAGATTTAGGGTCACATTTAGATTCTGTTACTGTACCTGTAAGTTACCTAACTTGATTTAAGACAATGTGCAGTAAATTCAAATTTAAACAATCTCCCATTGTTTTAGGATACTTCTACTCACAAGTTTTGGGGAAGGTAGGTACTATTATCAAAACTAGAAGAGAGAAAGTTTGGAAGGAAGAAAACTCTCTACTGGTAATGAGGCTTGGGTAAAATCACTTGGGTAAACTCAACACACACAAATCCATGAGCCCCAATAGGATGCACCAACGAGTGCCAAGTGAGATGGCTGATGTTGTTGCTATACCACTCTCCATCATTTTTGAAAGATCATGGAGAATGGGAGAGGTTCCTGAGGACTGGAGGAAAGACAATGTCACTCCAGTCTTCAAAAAGGGCAAGAAGGAAGACCCTGGAAATTAGAGGCCAGTCAGGCTCACCTCCATCCCTGGAAAGGTAATCGAGCAGCTCATTCTAGAGATCATCTCTAAGCACACAAAAGAAAAGAAGGTATCAAGAGTAATCAGCATGGATTTTCTGAAGATAAGTCATGTTTGACTAATCTGATAGCCTTCTGTGATGGTGTGACTGAATGGGTAGATGCAGGGAGAGCAGTGGATATTGTCTACCTCGACTTCAGCAAGGCTTTTGACACTGCCTCCCATAACACCCCTGTGGGTAAGCTCAGGGAACGTGGGTTAAAAGAGTGGATGGTGAGATGGGTTGAGAACTGGCTGAACAACAGAGCTCAGAGGGTTGTGATCAGTGGTGCAGAGTCCAACCAGAGACCTTTTAGATAGTGGTGTTCCACAGGGGTCAGTATTGGGTCCACTCGTATTCAACATGTTCATCAATGACCTGGATGAAGGGATAGAATGTACCCTCAACAAATTTACTGACGATACTCAACTGTGAGGAGTGGCTGATACCCCAGAAGGCTGTGCTACCATCCAGCAAGATCTGGACAGACTGGAGAGCTGGGCAAAGGGGAACCTACTGAAGTTCAACAAGGGTAAGTGTAGAGTCCTACACCTGGGGAGGAACAACACCCTGCACCACTACAGGTTAGGGGTTGACCTGCTGGAAAGCAGCCCCACGGAAAAGGACCTTGGAATCCTGGTGGACAAGATGATGTTATCTGTGGGACAGCAGTGTGCCCTTGTGGCCAGGAAGGCCAATGGTGTCCTGAGGTGAATAAAGACAAGTGTGTCCAGGATGTCCAGGAAAGTTCTCCTCCCCCTCTACACTGCCCTACTGAGACTACATCTGGAGTATTGTGTCCAGTTCTTGTCTCCCCAGTTCAAGAGAGAGAGGGAAATACTAGAGAGTGTCTAACAGCAGCTACGAGGATGATGAAGGGACTAGAACATCTCTATTATGAGGAAAGGCTGAGAGCCCTGGGGCTGTTTAGCCTGGAGATGAGAAGACAGAGATCTTATTAATGGTTACAAATATCTGAAGGGTGGGTGTCAAGTAGATGGGATCAGTCTCATACTAGTGGAGCCCTGTGATACAAAAGGTAATGGTCACAGGAAGTTACACCTTGACATGAGCAAAAACTTTTTTTATTGTGAGGGTGACAGAGCCTGGAACAGGCTGCCCAGAGAGGTGGTGGAGTCTCCTTCTCTAGAACTTTCCAAACCCACCTGGATCTGTTCCTGTGTGGCCTGCCCAAGGTGATCCTGCTTTGCAGGGGGGTTCCACTTGATCCCTTCCAACCTCTACCATTCTATGATTCTATGCAAACCCAATCCACATTCAGAAATCTCAATTCCTTTTTTAGTTTGTTTCTTAGCTGTTCCATTTCCCTAGAGGAAGCATTATTCATTCATTACTCAGGCTCAAGAGATCCAGTTTGTGCACTGCTGGAATTGCCACTGACTGACATCACACAACATGAGTTTCTACACCGCTTCCAGCTGGTCCTGGCAAGCTTCAGTTGGACCTGTCTATAGTATAACAGAGTCATCAAAAATTCCTTACAAATACGGATCATCTCCTATCTGGGACTGTAAGACCTTGGCAGAGCTCAGTTTGCCAGCAAGCCTCCTGGTATTCACTGACTTCACTGTTTTATTCCAAACCCTAAAAAGTGTATTTCCCCCCAACTCATCACAAATTTATTCCAAAGACAGACACCCCTATGCAGGTGCAAGTTCAACTTTCTTCATTATTTTAATACCAGCAAAACAGCCTCCAACAAAGAATGCAGGGAGACATTTGTGAACAGGGTTTTCAGTGTCTAGTAACTAGTGCACATATAATGGTCAATTATAATAAAACCTTTCTACTTTTTCACAGCACTCTTGGAGGAATACTGAATAAGTGTAGTTAATATACAGCTTTATGACAAATTTCAAAAGAATTATTAATGACTGTACACTTGACATTAACTCCTTAGGCAGAGATAACACCAGGGAAAGAATTTTTTTGCCAGTGTATAATAAATAATAAAAAAGCTTGTACTGAACATTTATCTTTTACCTCTTAAATCTTTTTCTCATGCAAAAGGTAATAACATCTAGAAGTTAAGATCTTGTACTGCAGCAAAACACAAAGAACACTTACAAAACATCTTTCAGAAAGACAGACTAGACTGATTTGTTTCAAAGTCTATTACAGTAATGAAAGGGTTTTTTTCTAGAAAATCAGAAAACTTTCCATTTTGAGAGTAAATGAGGGTCTTTAGCTGAACACTGCCTGATTATTTTACATAAAGCATTTTTACCCCCTTTGAAATGCAGATCTTGCATCCATGTAAGCCACGTTTTCTCAGAGACCAAGTGGTGAGAAAGGATTTGTCACAGTTTCACTCAGTGCACACTTCAAAAATATTCATTTTAAGATGTGTGTACAAAAGTTTAATTTCCACCTATCTTTTGTCTTCTCCTCTTCTCTGCCAACATTCCCCACAAACACACTTCTTGCTGAAACACACAGCTGGCTCCCCCTATTTGGGCAGAAAGCAGAGCTCCTTTCCAGTTTAAAACGTGCCTTCAGAGGTGAAATTGCATGTTTACAATCTTTCCAATGCTACCTTTACAGGGGAACAACATTTACTTCAATTTAACTTAATTTTGACCTAGTCTTCCAACCTCATGACCACTTTACGTTGACCAAATTGAAATAAAGATGTGAACCTCTCTAAGTTAGTAAAATTACTTGTGACAGGGTTACCGAGCATTCTCTTCCTCATCTAGGCAAGTTCTCCATGCAGTCTCTTTCCATCACAACAGGCCTGACTTCCCCATGTACCAAAACTCCACAGCTGCCATCACACTTTCAGCTGGGCCTTGTCTGGTTTAGGTTTTAAAAGAATTAGTGTTATCACATGGTGGCTAGTACTTAGGAAAGACTAGTAGTATAACCCTGATCCCTTTTAAGACCAATCATATCCTATAGACAACCTAACTAAATCTGGCCAATAGAGAACAACATGATTCCTTAAGTATCATGCTGGACATGAAGTTATAACATAGAATGCTGAATATTTCTTAGGAGGCCATAAGTGTAATGTGTGTCCCAGTTTCTGCTGCTGTAGTAGGATAACAGGATATTTTTTCGAAGGCATCGGTAACATTTCAAGACAGTTTTAGGTATCAGGTGTCAACTAATATTAAAACCAAACACTTGAGAAATTAAAGCAAGTTTTTCAGATCACTTCGGATTTAAGCCTGAACTCTCAAATAGCTGCAATTGAAACCCAACATCATCTAAACACATTCAGAAGTGAAGCACCTTGTGCAGACTCGAAAGAACAGTCACTGGTAGCAGTGCAGCCTCATGCTGTTCGTTCTTTGGACTCTTCCTCTTCAGGCTGTTACACAGGTTGAGTGGGTCACCTTCTTCCATCAGTTTGTTTCAGATGCACAGCATGTACCAAAAACTGTTAAAATTGTTTCCAAGCTGTTAGGGATGCAAGTGTTTGTTAAAATTTGACCCAACACAGTGGTAACAATTCTAACTGAAAGAAGGGTTCTTTAAAACATACCCAGTAAAAAGATGAACAGCTTCCATAGCTCGGCTAGGCAACCAGTCATGAAACCAAGGGGCACTCACCACACAACAGCAACCCCCCAAATAAATTACCAGCTTGCAGAGAATGAGCTGAAGAGTCAGTCCTGCTTAATGTCAGTCCCATCTTAATAATGATCATAAAAATCACATTTATATTAAAGACTGAGTTTAATTTTATACAACTTATCCTGGTAACATTAAGACACTAAAAAGTTGTGCTTATTTCCTTGAGTCAAGAAAGCTGTTGGAGTTTTTCTACTGCATTACCCAGTAAAACCAACAGGAGATACTGGATAAAACAGTAGTTATGGCATAACTATCAATAATGCAGTAATGAGTATTGGTACTAAAAATTTTATTCTAGCATGAGGTTTTAATAGTGATATAGTAGCTCCAAGGACTAATCTAGCCATCTTCTACAAAGCTCCTTTCCTCTCCTGGAACTTACAAGACAGCATTTATGATCCATCCTTAAGGGATCACAAAACCAGAGAAGAAAGCTAGAGGACACCTGGGCCACCTTCACAAAGATTAACTATATCTGCTCTGAAATCCAGGCTTGCAGAATACTAGTCAGCATTTGTTTGCCATCACCTGGTTATAGCCCCTCTGTGACTTGCAGAGTGGAACAAGGGGAAATGGGTCAGACAGATATTCCCAGTTAACAGCACTGGTTTATCCTGTGTTCAGCACATCATAGAAAATAACATTTTTAAGAACATTAAGTTACAGGAATGAATTTAAAAGACTTTGAGTTTCAAAATCTTAATCAAAGTTACAGAAATAATTTCCTTTCACATATTTTCAGCAAGAGGACTCTGCTTTGATGACTGAATTTTGGCACAAAAGCCACAAGCATCTGAAGGCTTATTTCAGTGTCCTGTTGTGCTGAGTAATTAGGATAGTCAAGATATGTGTACCGGGTCTGACTGAGCTGGAGTGAATTCTCCCCACAGCAGCCCTCCCAGTGCTGTGCTTTGCCCTGGGAGCTGAAAAGGTGCTGCTCACCCCTCCGGGCTGGGGGTGCTGCTGGGCAGGGCTGGCCCAGCACCAAGGCTGGTTTCCAACATTCCCCCCGCAGTGGGATGGGGGGGACAGGATCTTGGGAGGGAACACAACTGGGACAGCTGACCCAAACTGACCAAAGGGGTATTCCATACCACATGATGTCAGCCAAGCTATAAAAGCTGGGGGAAAAAAAAAAGTGGGGGGAGCATCAGCTTGCCCTCCAGAGCAACCGCTTCGCATTTGGAGCCCTGCTTCCCAAAAAGGGCCAGACAGCACCTGCTGATGGGAATGAGAGGATAAATCTGTGTTTTCTTTTGCTTCTGAATGAGGCCTTGCTTTGCTTTTCCATTAAACTGCCTTTGTCTTAGCCCATGAGCTTCATCTTAATTTCTTCCCCCTGAGAGGAGGGGGAGAGTGATAGAGTGGCTTGGTGGGCATCTGACATCCAGCCAAGGTCAAACCACCACAATACGTTAAATTAATATATTCTTAACAGTTAACACTTAAAATTGTTGATAGAATACAGAAAGTAAAACAAGGAATGTGAGCTCCTAGTAAAGAGAGGTCAGAGCAGTGATCTCGGCCCACAAGCTCCCCTGCTGCTGGAGACATCTACAACACACACTCACTCCCGTGTCTGAACAGGTTTTTTGCCCTTTCTTCACAGGGAACACTTTGTCTCTCATATCTAAAGTTAGATTTATACAGCTGAGCTGTCAAAGCTGCAGTTACAGATTTCTTCCTGTTGCTCTAAAAGTCAAAATCATACCTCTTCAGCTCAGGGCACCCTTGCTGCTCTTGTATCACAAATGAAGGTCAAGAAATTTAGTTTTCTCTCATGAAAGAATGAGAAAGAGTTTATTTCACAACCGACAGCAATATCAGATGTAGCAAAAATAGCAAACTGGGCCAGTTTAGCTGATTTGGCATTCACTTCCCTTCCCACAGATCACTTCTAGTGGTAAAGTCCACTGGTAAACTCTATAAAGTTACCTTCTTATGCCACATAACCAAGGCCCACAAAAGTTGAGATAAGCTGAAACTGTGTGTTTAAAGAAAGTATTTATCAACATTATACGAAAATATTTCCACATTCTAATTCATGCATTTCCTCACACAACCTTTTACCTACAGCACTTCAATTTGTTTGCCCTTGATTATAAACACGTAGTGCACAGCAGCTAAATTCTCCTTCCCTCCTAGAGAAAATGAATCTCAATAATTAATTTCCCAAAACCTGCCCAGCTGTTTCTGCAGTTCATGCTACAAAGTATGGTGCCCAGGACTGCTTACTATATGGAGCTTAGGCTAAAAAAAGCTCAGCAGGAAAGCCAATACATGCACAGGTTCAGGATCTGCAGTAAAAGCCAGTCACATAAAGGCAAAAAAGCAACACTAAAGACAACCCTGAAGCTTTCCACTGGGCAGCCCTGCTCACCCCAGAAATCATGGATTTCATGGGCAAACCCAGTAACCGTCCCAGCACCCAGCAAAGCATCCAGTAACTACTTCAGCCTCCTGATCAAGGACCAGAGACCAGTTAAACACTCGCTATATCGCTGCACTGACAATACTTGAACTCAAACCCAAAGAGTTAAACCTTTCCAATTATTATACTAGATTTTTACACATTCAATTCCATCCTCTGAAAAGAGGAATTTAAATGGTCATTGGCCTCTTTCCAGGACACTCTTTTGTGATGGAGAAAGTGAACTGCTGACAAACCCATCCATTTGATCCTGTAGCATTATTTATAGAGAAATGCATTAGACTTAGCAGAGGAAAGTAATAGATTTTACATACTATTTGGAAACCGAGGGCTACAGTTAACACTTCTTCTATCATTGCTACTTTCACAGCAAGAGCTTATTTCTTTCTCTTATAAAACTAGTTACTTCCACCGTTGAATTGGTTAAAAAGCTTTCTACCCTATTTCAATTTGTTTAGTCGCCATACACTAGAACAATGAAGAAAAATGTTTCAGTAAGGAAAATTACTCATTCTCTATGAATATCTACATAAGGCTTTTCATATGTAACCATACAGAGTTGTGCATATGACCATATATACCTGTAAGATCCAGGAGGAAATGTGAATGAGTTCTGTTCAAAGCAGAAGATTCAACTTCACAGCTGAGGTTACCATGCTGCACAAAGCACACAGGCAAGTACACCCTGTTTGCTTCTGAACCACAGCATCTCATCATGGCCCCTGCAAGCTCAGATGTCAGCTACACTGCCTCCAACACAGAACTGCCTCCCCCCAGGAAGCAAGTGAATGCAGTCTCAAGGAGAGATGGCTCTTGTGTAACAACTGCATAAAGATTTGGGGTGCATATTTCCATAGCACCTTAGAGCTTATTTCATAGGGAGTTTGGCCAAATTAACTCTAAGTATGGTATGAAGTGAAAGAGTGCTAGATCATCCTGTGAAGACTCGTGCAAGAACACAGTACCATCTGTACAGTGTAACTTAATCCCCTGGAGACCAGCAAATGTAATCACTGTTTCCAAATGAGTGTCCAAACAGGGCCAAAGCAGCACTTGTGGAGACTTGGGCAAAGACTATGGCTTGAGCTTCTCCACCCCTCCATTTGCAGGTTACCCACACTGATACTGCTCCTCAATCTGGTTAAGAAGCATGCTATGATTTTGGCTGCTTGCCTCCCAGGAACACACCCAGCACCTCTTGCAGAGGCTACAGATGTCGCTAAAACACAGGACTGGACACTAGAATTCTTCCCCAATTCCCCACAGCGTTTCAGCTTCAGGGCTTGTAAAAGCAGCTGCAAAAACACAGCACATGACAGAAGGTGACTGCCAGCAACACGAGACAGGAAGAAGATGGTCCACAAGCTAGGTGCAAGCCACCCCAGCAGACCACAACCATATCACCATTAGCTCATTTCAAAACAGAAGTGTCAATGGGTGCACAAACTTATTATAGAAGTAGGCTTTAAAGTGGACATAGAAACATCTGTAATAGAACTGCTAAACTATTTCCATTCCCCCTTCATCCCCATAATATGTCATGAAATTAAAATAAACTTCTTGTCCAAAACCTCCTAAAACTTTAGATGGATCTGAAAGGCTGTTCACTGGGAAAAAACCTAGCTGGACTTTTTCAGAAAAAAAAAAAGTTTTACTCTGTTCAGCAATATTAGAAGTATTGTGGAGAGGTTTTTGTAATTACTTGTATTCTTACGTTCTTCGATCCCTTTTGATCATGTCATAGCAAAGTCATTTCAGCTCAATACCTTGCCCAAGAGGTCAAAAGAACTCAAAGCAGAGGGTTATTTAGTCATAGCATGTACTATTGTTAATCCTCAGAAAGAACTACCGCTCTACTTGCAAAGCAGAGATAATACAGGAGAAGCTAGATCAAAATTGAAAGAAATCACTTAGTCCTTAAAGTTAATTGTTTCTCAGTACTTTCTGGGATTTTTTTCCTACTATAGCTGACCACAAATGGCCCCCATTATTTCACATGATTAGAAACAGCATTTAATTTCATGAACGTTTTATTCAGTAGTGATTAAATTTTAAGTCTTTTGTGGTTGCCCTTCTATTTTGTTTTAGGGAGGTTTTGAGAATAATAGTGTCCACATTTGCAAATACCTATCTGACCATAGAAGGGGAAATGTTCATGTCAGATCATGAATGTGTAAAGGAGAAAGACGAGACAGAAGGAGAAACCCTAAACCCACCAAACTTGAGTTTAAACCTTTGTAAACTTCTTTATGTCCACAGAGAAGGTCATTTACAGCTGCAGTTGTTACCTAAGTTTCTACAAAGTCTCATAATAAGCAAAGTTTGACGTTATGAAAAAAATCTGTAAAGCACCTCAATACCCGTAGTATTTCTGTAGAAATCTATTTACGTTATGACTTAAGAGTTAAAGTGTAAATATTTTTTCCAGTAGCAAACTGGATATCAGCAGAACTTGTTTCAGTATAAGAGTTAAATTTTGGTTCCTTGACTCCTGAAACAGGCTGAAGTTACTTTTTAAACTAATAAACCAAACAATCTTTGCTACAATTAATAGCTAGTTTGGATTAGTAAATCAGGACTAACAAAAAAATCACAGACAACAATGTGGTTGGGAGTTATACTCTGAGTCTTCCAGATGTTTAAAAGGCAGGTATATGTTTTAATTTGGCTGTGTACCCATATACAACAGCAGATGCATGGTCCCGCTTACAGAATTCACAAGATAGTAAACCTTCAATGACTCAGATCCTCTTCATAGAAATTTCGAATTGACTGGAAGACCAATTCCTTACTAATTCAGCCAAGTGATATTTTCACAGTTATCAAGATTTTCACTTCTTCCAGCAAATGCTCTTTCCTACTTTACTATAAATTCCCTGGACTTAGCTCCTTAACACTGCTTTTAGAGGCAACAGCATAATTGCATCAACAGCACAAGTGCACCAACGCTATTTGGCAATTCTGCTTCACAGCTCCATGAAACAAGTAATAGGAGTAATTGTTTGTTTAATGCAATTGCCAGAAAAATGTATTTTGGAAGAATACAGACCCAGCTGTGTCAGATACTGCCCATAGCCCATCAGACAGCAGCAGTAATCCCCCAAAAAACAATGAGGTGATTTACAGTTTCTTGAACTAAAATCAGCATATCATAAAAGCCTGAACCCCAGGAATGCTTCAGACATGCAGCAGATTCAGAGAAAATCCCGTGGAGGCCAGAACTTTTTTAAAAGAACATATTTCATAACTGTGCCAAGTAAACAGAAATGCTACCATAGAAAGTCAACCAGATGCCACAACATCAACCACAACACAGAGCATTTCAGAGGACTTCTTTCAAAATATTTTGTTTACTTTTCAAAAATCTCTTACAATTTATTTAAAGGAAAAGCCTCCAAGAACCTCTGAAGAAAAGCACCAGTGAATACAGGCATGGAAACACGCATGAAAACATAGATACCATGTTCATACAATAGGCTTCTACTTCGGGATAGCTCATACGCTGCCTGTTCTACTTAAACCATTCAAAATCAAGTGAGTTATCCGGGCTAACTACAGAGTGGAAATATATACAGTGCAGAGAGAAAAAGCTTTTTTTCCTTTCTATTATGGCACTACACTCTGACTGCCACACAGCTTCCCCAAGAAACTAGAAATTCCATTTCTCTTTTCTTCTACCTTTAGTACCTTTCCACACCTCCATACTTTGTATTTCAATCTTAGCACATCTTAGCACACAGAGGACACTGATATTCTGTTACTATTTTTACAGCAGTGCTTGAACCACTGGCGTGAAAATTGAGGTGTATTTCTGATACAGCAGCTTTCTGTTCTGATTCACAACAAACTTCTGTGATGAAATTAAACTCTCCCTTCAGAAACTGCAAGTTCTGCTTCAACGAGGACTACAAGTAATCCCCTGCTATATTAGATGCCATAATAAAGGGCAGCCAGCACCTCTAGATAATTGCAGGGCAGGATACACATAAAGATTAAACTTTTTCACTTTGATATGAAGCAAACAAGAGCTGGAGGTTTAAATTACACCATCAAATTCACGAAGACATTAAAAGCTTAGCCGTATTAACACGGATTTTCAATTCTGGAGTGAAAGAGTGCAGATTCACTAAGGTGCTAACAGATTTGAACAAACTTTGAGAGATGCACCTCATGCTTTGCTCTTACTGCTAAAGTTTCTATTCAACGGAACACAGTTGTCCCTGCTCCCACCCCTTCTCAAAGAACTGTTATGCTGCAGGAAATGGTTCACTGACAGTACTTTGTGAAGCAACAGAACACCTAAAATACATAGATTCATACTGAGAAAGCTAAACAATTACACGGGGATTTTGATTACCAGAGACAGTTACTTTTATTAAAAACATTATTCATGTGTGAACGCAGGCTGAACATCTCACACAGCGTGTTCAGTCAACAGCAATGTTTTCACCTCCCAGAGGGCCACAAGCTAAGCTCTAGCTTCATGGCACAGTGTGCAGCAGTAGAATCTAACCACAGAATTATCCCATTTATCATCCTAATTACACCTCAGAAGCGGCTGCATTATCATCAATATCCGCATCAAATCCCAGATATCACTGCAAATTCTCAGGCAATGAGCAGCATCCGCATGCGAAAGACAGAACAGAACTACCCAGGCAGAAATCAATGGGATGTTACCTTTTTCCACCCGCTTTCAAGAGCCTGAAGAAATACCTGTGTTCAACTGTATTTAAGGAAGGCCCCAGCTGCCATCCTGTGCAACTCCACAGAGCTTCTTACAGAACCTTGAGAACAACCCAGATCAATTTTCACACTCTAATCAAGTGCAAAAAAAGTATTTTATGCATTACTTTTAAGAGACATATGAAAGGAGAAAAGGAAGGTCCCTTACTTAGCAAGTATATTTAGACAGAAAGACTACCAGAAAATACGACATTCTGTAAGCGGCATCATGGATACACACTAATGCTGTTGAAACACCACGGCATGGCCAGTTGTGACCAACACCAAAGAAAGCTGTCACAACAAGGTCATGGTGTTCACAGACTGCCCACAAGACTGGGAACACTTAATGTCACAATTAAAAAAACCCAATCAAAACCCAAACCAACCAATCAAAACCCAAACCAACAAAAAAAAACCCAAAAAAAACCAAGAAAAAAAAAACCAAAAAAAAACAAGAAAAAAAAACCCAAATGTATGAAAAGATTCACAGGAGACCCAGCCCATAAAATTCATTTGAAACACAACCAAATGCAGACTGTATGGTTTTGTGTTAATAGTGTTGGAACATGGACACTAGCAAAGAGAAACAGCTATTTAACATAAACCTGTCCAGTACCTTATCAAGGAACAGGGACTGCAAAGAGAATAAACATTGATCCACATTCTTCACTGACAAAGTGGTTTTAATCTAGCATGGACAATATCAGTGTAAAAAACCCTTGCTTCTTCCTCCACAGCTACAAACACCCAAAGCAGCAAAAATAGGGAAGAAGAACTTTTAACACATTAATTTTTCTAAAGAGGAAAATTTATTTCTTTCCCACAGATTAAATAAATTCTTTGATTCAGATCTGAGACACTCTACATTTAAGGGCAATAGACTTCAGCGCCTTTACATAAAAATCTCAGACAGGAAGCTTTGTTGATTAAACCTTCAATTGCCATTGAACACCACGACAGCTTTATTGTCTTCTGGTGGTGTCTGAAAACAAACCAATTCTAGCCCACCACTAAAACCTGAACATAATTCTAGGACTAAATTTACTATGCCATACTTGTGCAAATGACTAATTCACTCAGCAGTGACACTTCTTTGTCCCCTGCAACAAAACAAAGAAACAAACCCCGCCAAAAACAACAAAAAACCCAAACACCAAAGACAGAACAAGAAAAACAAACAAACAAAACCCCAAACACACCAAAAAACCACATACCAAACAAACCACAAAACTTGGCACACCACAGCCAGTTTAATCCAAACTAGCACTTCTTACAGGGCAGCCACAGGCAAATGACTGGAAATAAGAGACAGCAGCTTTCCCTGCTTATTTAGATACTCTGTTCAAGTTTCTTTACTTTGGATGTTTCATTACAACTGAGAACTTTATTGGATGTTTCATTACAACTGAGAACTTTACTTGAAAAGTTACTTGAACCATGACTACACTTACTTGACAGAAAAATGTTGGAAATACAGTACACTCCTAACAGAACCCATCAAATCATTTTAAAATAGTCAGCTAAAAGAAGGGCTATGTAAACGTATTGTCCTATTGGTTAAACCTCTGCAAATCTTGATTGCATTTATAGTATCATAAGCTACTTGGAAATTAACTTGGCTTTTTTCTGTAGTACCATTTATTCTTAGCTAACGAAAGCTAAATTCAACAACAGCATCCCGAGGGCAGAATAATCAATGTGCTGAAATTATGAACAATTCCATCTACGTCGACCAAAGAAATATTATTATGCTGATATTTGAGTGTGCAAGATAAAGGAGTAGATCCCCTACATAAGCCATAACAGAACCATAGCCACATTTACTGTCTCCTCTCATGCCATGTTATGCGAAACCCTGCATGTCAAATGGCAAAGAATCTACAGAGAGAGCAATTGGTGATAGGAGCTGTAATTTAAGGTAGAAATTGTCTGTTCACAGACTTGAACCAAAAGACTAAGAAAACTTGTAGGGGAAAGCAGCACAAAGAAGGCATCATGTTCAAAAAATATTTATTTTCAAATGAAATGTATAACACATGGAAAAGAAGAAACTGTCAGGATGGGGAAAAAAAAACTTCTAAATTGTTAAAATATGAATTGATTCAGTTTTATTCTTATAAGAATTTATCTTGATTTCATTCTGAGACCTCTTCTCAAACAGGATGGAATCCCTGGTGTTGCTCTCATGGCTGTATTATTTTCCCTTATATTAAGAAAAAAAATTAATTTAAGAGATTATTTTTTAAATGGTGCACACGTTATCTTGGGTCTCCCTTTTATCCTCTTGAAATGTAGCCACCAAACTTTATTTCACAATAGGACATAAAAGGGAGATTAAAAGGATGGAGACATTATTCAGGGTGGGTTTTTTTGTATACCAATGCAAACAATTAAATTATATTTAATGTTTTATCTGTTAGCTAATCCTGATAAAGCAACGTGCTACTTCCATCTGAACAGTGCTTTCTGCCACTTATTGCTTCTTCTACATTAATATTTCATGATATTTTAAAAAAACAAATCAAGAACAAAGTCAACAGTAAAATAAGAGAGAGACCAAAGAGTCATTTTGGGCCTCATTTGCTATTCATTGTGTGTGGTTTTACAAATAATGCATCTGTGTTGGATTTTATTATGTTACTGTGTGACCTGCAGAATCTCAGGAGGCTGGCTAAGAAGAGATGAACATTATTCCATTACTGAAAAAAATCAATAATAGCAGTTACACACTTCATGCAGTCTTTGCCAAAACTTCTGGTTTTATAAAACCTTAATTCGTATTAAATTTTTAAAGAGAAGAATGCAAAAAGATCCTTGGCTTGCCCTAGCCAAAGAAGTGAAAGAAAACCGTGTTCCATTCAGAATCAAGGCCAAGAGTCTTGTTGTTATGCATAAATACATTAAATGTAAATGTAAATAGCATCTGTATTGCAATGCATGGTTGCTGTTGGATGTTGGTGGGTGCAGGCTTTTTCTCCCCTTTCAAACAACTCTTATCTATAAATTCATAGTGTCAAATATGGATGTTATTCCTAATAGCTATCTAATAATGTTAACCTCTGAAAACCTACACGAATGGAAAGTAGAGATAACAAGAACCAAGTGTTCTGTCTGAACAAATAAATAAATAAATAAAAGAATCAAAATACTAGCCTGTAAGTTTCTTCTCCTATTTCTGTTTTCTTAGGCTCCTTAAGGTCTTCTGCTAGAGGAGAAATCTAATCATAAATTGAGGTGACTGGAAAACTAGCAAAACTCTGCCAAAAATCAAAATATTCTTAAAGCTCTAAACACCATTTTCCAACCACTGGATAGTCATTGCATGTTAAACTGCACACCCACACCTCCGTAATGAGTAGATGACCCTATTTTGCAAGATAAAGGCCAGCATATGTTAATGACACTGTAAGGATATAATATACAAAATCAAAAGTATGGTAGCTTGATGTATAGTGAAAGAGTAACTCCCAAACCAGCAATTACCAGCAAATGTTACCATATTTTTCGTTTATTCTTGAAATGCACCCTAATATTGCAGTTTAGTTTAAAGATGAAAGTGCAACACTTAATATCAGAGCATAAACAATAAACTAATGCCTTTCTCAGACAGTTTATGAATGCTTAGAATAATGAAATTCCTGTCTTCTCCTTATGGAAAACTACAAAGCAGAAAGAGATGTAAATCTGCAGGAAAAGCTGCTGTGCCCAATGCACCACTACCAGGGCTTGGTAAATCCCTCATACATAGGACCGTTCTGTTTTATTTCCCTAATTACTATTTTCATAACCAGTTCTGTTCATCAACAGAGTGCTCATAACTTGCTTCGTTATCCTTCAGTTGCTATGACACTACATCAGAAAGCTGACAGAGGCCTTCTTCTCTGTTAAACGCAGACCAAGGGCATCCACAGTCCTGCAACAGAGAAGCCACAAACAAACTCCAGAAGAAGCTTTCATCCTTTCGATCATCTGGAGAACAAGTCAGGATGCTGCTCAAATCCTTCAGCAAAGCACCTTTTGGCCTCAGCTTTCTCAGTCTGGGAAGAGGAGCTGGCCCTGAAGACTACTGCAGGAAGCTACCACCAGACATCAGCCTCCAGAATGCTTCTGTGCAGAGCTGGCACACTCTCTAAGCCAGTACTGGGATACAAAGCAGAGTACACTCTCTTCTTGAGATCAAAATCAACTCAATCAACTTTACCTACCAGTTTCAAGAAAATATAATTCCAGAGGAAAAAAATTATTTAAAAGCTACTAAGAGTCACAAAAAAACCCAAACAAACAAAAAAACCACAACAAAACAAGCCAACAAAAAACCAAAAACCCACCACAGCTCCAGATATTAAGACTGCAAGAGGCAAGAAAATGGAAATCAAGCAAAGAACCAAACTAGTTTGAGTATCTTCAAGCTAACTAACCTTTTGGGATAGGGTATTTGGGCTGCTGAATTTAAAGCAGAAGCCACATCACCTCTTTTGCAAAGAATAAGTAGCAATGGAAAATAAACTTAAAGCAAAATCCTGAACGTGGAATCTCAAAGAATCAAGAAGGAAGCACAAAGACCAGCAAACCCAGGGTCTCTCATGAGTGATGTCTTAAGCCCTGCACCCAGAGCCTTCTTTTTATCCAGGCAAATTCTAAGGCCAAGTCCACTTGTTGACAAACAGGTGTTTATGATCTTGAAAAATCCAGAGCATATTGGCTTGTACTGCTGATGTGCAGAACGTGCACCGTTACGATTTTCTAACTGAAAGCCCAGCTTTGATCCCTTTACTTTCAACCTCTCACAAGCCACCACACTGACTTCAGAAAAAAATAGGAGAGGCATTAGCCTTCATAACTAAAGGGATTAGTAATCCAATGCATGTTACTCCCAAGAGTCACCTGATTCCAGAACAAACCATAAACATTATATCACAAAAAGGAAAGCATTACTTGATGTTAAAAAGCTTGTCTTTTCACCAGGTCATTAAGAAATATGTAAGACATATCTGGATTGCCTGCACTATTTACACTTCTTGCCTGCAAGAATTTCAAATGCAATATTAACAAGTTAAATCCGTCAGTCCCATTTACTGAAACAATTGCCAAAAGCTAATCAATCTATTGCTCCGTGGATCCGCCAGATCTACTTCTAAATGCAAATGGAACACCAAACTGAACTGCATATTTATTACAGTCAGAATATGCAAGGTATGTACATCCACAGAAATAATACAGGGTGTGTTTTAATGACACTCAATATTTTTAAAGGAAAACACTTACTTGAGGGGTCAAATAAGAGTTTTCTTCAAGAAGTCAACTAAGAATGGAAACATTTTCATAAGCCACTCTTCCAAATGCATTTAAGAAGAGCTAGCAGCACGAAACCCCTTTTTTGAGTGGAGTTGTTATAAAAGACCTTGCAAATACATTTAAATTCTAACCACCAATATATACACCTTTAGTAAGCCTAGACCTTGACCTGAGTAATTTCCCTCAGTTGCTGGTGTAACGTTTTGAATGAGAGGTTTTTAAGACATAACACAACAAAACTGGACAAGACACATGCTGTGAATTTTGTCCTGTTATCAGTTGCATTCAGATGTATTAGTGATGACATTTTTTTAATCCATTTTCTCTTCAGAAGGGAGCACCATGCCAAGACACAACCTTGTCCATCAAACCAACTGTAAGCATCTTAAGCTCACAGAGTTGAGCAAATCACCAACTGCCTTTTTAGTCTCACAATAACACAATTTTCCTTCTGCAAAAGCCATTTTCAAAAATCCCACTTAATTTTAATATCCTTAAATTTAAGGACCACATGAAATACGCAAACACTCTGTCATTACACTTTCCTAAGTTACAAAGAGGGTACAAACAAGCCCCAGGAGACTGCAGCCCACCTACCCTGACTTTTCATGGGAACAGATCACAGAGGCTGCCAAGTTCTTTTGACTGTGAAGAAGGCAGGTTATTCTTCAAAACTGAAGACAGAAACCAACTTCATGATTTGACAGGAAAGAGAAATATTAACTGGAGGAAGAGGAATAAAGTCAATTATAATTTTTAATTAGCTTTCCGAGCTATTCAGTGAATGTTAGTACTCATGAATAGCAATCAATACTGCTATCTAGTGATGTGTTATGCAAATAAAGCACTTCAGCAGTATTATCCCATCCAGAAGTTAATAACCTTAACAAAAACTAAAACAAAACCAAAAAACCCTATGAGGAAACAACAAAACCAAATACCCAAAAATTAATAAATAAATAAGTCAATAAATCCATTTGCCCTTATTACAAAGGGGAAGGAAAGAAAGACAGAAAACAGAAGTTTACTGCAATTTGAGCTACTTCTACAAAGGTACCTGATTACATTCAGGAACAATTCCCACCATTGAAAGAGAAGATTTTGAT
>WUAM01000287.1:7825462-7839168 GCA_024336885.1 Actenoides hombroni
ATATATGAGAAATTTAAAATAACCTCATCAAAAGCATTCTTTATTTCTCTACAGTTCAAGTGAAGCCCACAGTATTAATAGAACGTGTTCATCTCCAGCAGCAGTTGGTTGTTTTACTGTTTGCTTTATCATACACACCCCTAGACATCACGCACTGTAAACACCCCAGGTAAATCTTCACCAGCATTTCTGCAGACACCAAGGAGTGAGATCTCCCGTGGTTTGTGGGACACAGAGATACTATATTTCTGTTTTAGGTCACAAAGAATGTGAAACGCTGTTTCCTACAGAGACTATGAAACACTGGGTAACACAATTTTTAGTTGACATTCTGAACCTTTTGGCACAAACTTGCGGATGACCAAGTGTCTGCACACAGGGCCTGATTCAGCTCCTCTACAGTTGGTAGAAAGATCCACTGATTGCAAATGCGAGCTGACGTAGCACTTAAGCAAACACATGCTTCACAGCAATACTTTCCATTTACAGAAAAACAAGCACATACTTTCCCCCACATTTCTTAAAAAATAAATACTGCACTGAAATTCTACTGAAGCAGAAATGTCTTCAGTTATATCCCTGCAGCAAATTTTCCAGATCACGCTCTTCATAGAAACCATTTGGACACAAAAGCCAACAGTAACAACTCCACTCCCTTCCTGCAAATTGGTGATCATCATGTTCGCTCTCCATCAATCACATCTTGAAGAAAAAATACTGATCTGAGTACATGACCCTGGAGCTAACTACATGGGAGTGTAATTAGATCAATCCATTTTTATAAGGACTACAGGCAAACTCATTATCCTCCCAAGGGGGTCCAAGTGTTGTTCTGAGACACGTATCTTGAAAAAGCAGATGAAGTGCTTCCTTCCCTCCAGTCAAAGGACAGAAGTCACCAGCAGAGTTTTGCTGCACATTCTCCAAAGATTAGAACAAAGCATATTACCCACCAAATGGGTTATATGAAGTTGGTGGCAATTAGTTCCAAGTAAGAATGGGAAAACCAAATGTAAGATGGAAATGGAAACTGCATCAGATGTTCTACCACATGTTTCCGAGGAAATTCCTGCAGCCAATGTTAAGTTAGGAGCAAATGCCTACCTTATAAAACATCAACTTCAACACGTTTGAGAATGTGAAAGGCAACAGGTTCTATTTCATTTTCTCCCTACCTCCCAAATCTCATTCAGAACACAAAGTGTTGAAATTTGATACACTTACTATATACCTACTATAACAGGCATCAGGAAAATTTTGCCCTGTTTAGAAAGTTCTTACTAAATTTCACATTTACATCTGTGATTTGAGATTTGTAAAAACAACCATGAAACCACCCCAAGTATTACAAGCCAGCCTGTAAGAACACTGCTTTTCTGTAACTGCAAAATCCTTCGGCTCCAAGTTACAAAGCCCTTGGGGATTTATAAAGTACTGTGACATCCCTTAGGTTGCAGAGAAGAACGAGCGAGCAGCATATAACACCCCACATGCTCCTATCCCCTTTCTGCCAGTATGAGGAGGGACTAGCACAGCTATTAGTGCCACCCAGAACAAGGCAAAATAATTCACAAGTAGCAGCCCACCGGCGCTGCTCTAAAAGTTCCTACCATGCACTTCCTCGCTTGCCTCCCATCCCTGTCATCAAATTTCTCCTATTGTGCATGCAACAATAGCTAGAAAGATAGCTGCTCATTATACACGGGCAAAGACTGCAAACAGCTCCCTTTACACAGATTACAGCCAATGTACTCCAGGTCCCAGGAGATTCAACACACCTCTGGGATATTCGGCCTTCATTTTCCTCCTTTGTTCAGCGTAATCATTATACTCATGGCAGCAGAAAAGTTAAAAGGTCAAAAGTGTATTCTGGGATGATCATAAGCAATTAGTCTGATATAAATTACGTGGAATACTAGTTAAATCTCCAATGTGGAGTCAGCCTACAAGAACTGGGTCAGACCAGATCTGCAAAAAGATATCCAAGAAACATTTTGTGGGGATAAACTCAAAAATCCTTCACAATAATGCTACAGTCAGCACTTTGTAGAAGGCATTTTAGAGTAGAAAGAGAAAAACTTAAATATAGACTAATATTCATTTTCCTTCTCTGTCCACGTTCATCCCTTGGCTATTCTCAAGATTTCACTAAATTCACTGATCTGACAATATTGGTAAATCATGCAAAAATATATTGGGTTTATTAGCTTCCAGTGAAACAGAAGCTGGTCTATAATAATGTTTCCATAGCACACCTCATTCCCTCATCCTAATTTATTTCTAGAATTTGTGGCTTCAATGAGAACCACTCCTTGACATACAGTCAAGGCAAGACACTAAAATTACACAATTTCTGTGTCTTCCCATCAACCTAAAAATCTTTGGAGACTGAGCTCATGAACACCAGGGCTCCTGGCTCCCAGGTCCTTTCTGTCTGCTAGGGCTTGTAGTGCTGGAAGTCCTGTAGCCTGAGGAATCTCAGAACTTGAAGTGCCAACATCTGCTTATTGAAGTATCACTTTATTTATTCCTCCTTTGATGACTGTAGCTAAACATTCTGTATTGCACAAAATAATATCTATTTGGAATGTCTTTTGTGAAAGATTTCCTCATACACAGCCTTATTCTGTACAGAAATCATTTATATTGTTCCTCTTCAAATATTTCCAAAGGAGGTGAGGTTAAACTATGCACAGGCTTAGCTCTTTCTTTCTGTTTAAATGGAGGATTTAAGAAATTATTACTGCATTTTAATATTTATCCCCTAGTAAATTCCACTACAACTTAAGGAATATATACTCTTGAGAGACAAGTTTTCATTTTGTAGGATGGCATTTTGGCCCTGGAAAATAAGTACGTATTCCCCTGAAGCTGTGATGTAACTATCTTTTTCAGGATCATCTCAAATGGAAGTACTTCCTAAATAAAGGCGCTTTTCAGTTGTACAGTCAATTCACTTCTTAAAGTGCTGCATAACTTAATCTTTTGTCCTTGATATTATTGCTTGTCTTCCT
This sequence comes from Actenoides hombroni, assembly GCA_024336885.1. Taxonomy (NCBI): domain Eukaryota; kingdom Metazoa; phylum Chordata; class Aves; order Coraciiformes; family Alcedinidae; genus Actenoides; species Actenoides hombroni. The sequence goes on from WUAM01000287.1 coordinate 7,828,477, forward strand.
CACACCAGTTGCTCCTCCCCAAACACTTGCATACATATGGCACATATGTTTTAACACCCCCAAGAACCAGTAAAGCTGTCTGCAGACAGCAACACAGACTGCAGGCACACAAACACCAGGTTTTTCTGCTCACCCTTGTAGCCAGGGTGCTCCCTTTCAGAGAGGCAAGGTGCACTACGTGCCCTCTGCTACCAAAGCACGCTTATGTTTGAGAGGAACGACCTTTAAAGAAGAAAACATGAAGAGGCATTTGTAACATGCTAAAAATTGATCACGTAGCATTTTGTTGCCACCTACACCCTAACGCACCTTCCATGTGACCTCCCAAGAAAAAAATCACCAGCCAAGTGATGCAACCCTGCGTTCAGTGCAGGGTCTGCAATCTGCAAAGCACGACCGATGCTTGTGATGCCGACGCTGTTTCTGCTGCCCAAGAACACATCCCATTGCTGGCTTAGCTCCAACTGCACTTCTAGAACAAAGCCGGGGGTTACAGCTTTGGGAGGAGTTTTGTAAGAGAAGACAGACATAATTAGCCAGGCAGCATTTTGCCCCCATAGAGAAACACCCCAAAAATTCCAGAGCTGGCTGATGAGCTGTTCTGGCAAATACTCAGTCCAGAACTGAGAAAAACTACGCAGAAGACTTTTTTGGAAGCTTCTGACAAGTTAGAAAGAAAAACAAAAATAAATACCAATCTCCATATTCAATCATATCCTTAACATATGACCCCAGCCTCAGTTGGTTTAAAATGGCCCTGCTGACTTACACCACCTGAAATTTTATCCCATCTTTTTAAAGGTCTACTTTCCCAGTTTGTTAGTGAAATGGTAAAACTCTGGCCATAGTGATTTAAGAGGCTTCAAGTGTTGAAACTTCAAAAAAATTTATAAACACTTGGAAGCATGCAAAAAACAAATGCGCAGCTTACAAATTAGTTTGAAGTGATTACTGTTTACTAAGACTGACATTTGGAATCCTCTAAGGCTTCTATATTTTCTATTCAAACCTACAGAGATTAAATTTAACTTATAAAAGAAGGGATTGATATTGGACAAAGCACTTTTATTATTAGAAAGTCACATACCCAACTAAAAGATTGACACTTTTTAAGGCCATGCTGTTTCCACCAAAAATATTCTCTCTCAGATATTTTTGTTAATCTTCACAAGTAGCTCTGATACTGTTTGATTTGCGGATCTCTACAAATTTAGCGATGGACAGCTGAATGGTAACACAAGCCTACTGAAAACAGACTTTCTTTTCTTGCTGATTGTTTGCATTCATTGGAAGGGGTCAACCCCACACCACCAAAGACTACGCTTAAAGCAGGAGTGCAGAGGACAGAAATAAAAAAAAACCCACACTCCATTTCCCAAAATAAGCCTTGAAATATTGCCCTTCAAATTATTTTCTCTCAGTAACTGTCTCATCTTGGGCCTTTCACTTCAGCAAAACACTTAAATAATTGCATTTTGATCGTTCCATTTTATCTATCTACATTGTTTACATTGTTTTCAAGGAAGAAAAAGATGGAAGCCAACTACAGTATCCAGTGCTTTTCCATTTGACACCAAATCATCAGTTTGAGTCTACCTTAGCTACATTTATAGACCTCTATCATAATGCAGACTTTTTAAAGGAGCTTAGCATAAATCACACTGATTTAAATCTTTCTAGGTTTTATTTCTCCACATAAATTTAAAGTTATGTTAACCAAGATCTTAAAAGTTCTTTTTTCCTTCCTAAGACTGACAACAATGGCAAATACCATATGTTCAATTGTAGTCCAGGAATTCTTCAAGTAGCTCTTGAAAGGAAAAGGGAGGAAAGCACTTCAAACATAATTGTCATACAGTTTCTCCAGAAATACCTCAAATAATTACTGCCAATGCATACTGTCATTTATTGACCTCTGCTAGGAGCCTTTGTAGAACTAACTCCAAAACAAAGTTTAGAAACCAGTGACGCCTATCAGGCAGAACACCATGGCAGATAACCCCCAGACTATTTTAACTTTGTTTCACCAACCCCTGTTTTGCAAGCTCTGCTTGTAACTAAGAAATTCAACCCAATTAGTGCAATTTTGCAACCCAGTACAGACAAGGTGGAGTGATGTTTTCCAGCTACAATCAGATTTTTATCACATTTCAAACCATCAGCATAGAGAAATAAAACCGACCATGTTCTGAGGGAAATGCTCATTACTTCATTTGTATTTGTAAGCTTTTGTGATATACTTGCATTACCTTTTCACTTCTTCCTTGTAGTACAAGTAGAATTTATTACCTTTTAAGGAATAAAACATTACGTTTCCTTAGTCTCTTCATTTCAGAAGCTGGGGTTTTAAGAACGAACAAAACCCCAGACAATAAGTACCTTAAAAGTCAATAGAAATGTCACAAGTGATTAAATCCTTGTAAACTGATAACAGAGACACATGCAGCACATATATAAACACACCCACCCATGTGTAGTATTTATAAACATGTGCACATTTCAGTGACAGAAGAATCTACTCAAGTCAGAAAGGAAGAGAAATCAGTCTCAAAATAAGTGGAGTCCAATTTTTCCTCACTTATTTTACTTCCTCTAATCTGCAAATGAGTGATGGATGAATGCTGATCAGAAAACACCACAATCCTCTGTGATAGCTCAAGAGTCTTAAATTATAGTCAACTTTCCTACCAGCCAAAAGATCTTGAGGACACTCAGTCCCCTAACAGTCACAGAAAACAGAACCAGTTTTACAGTCTTTTTCATTGCTGCCAAACTTGAACAACTCCTACAGACCCCAACTATACCAAAAAGCCAAAAGACAGGATACTTTGCCACCAAACAACGAAGCTTAAAAGATTTTTACACAAACCCCAGCAATTTCTTAAAAGACAGATTTGAAGAAGCATCAGTCTCCCATATTAAGTAGAATTTCAGTGGTTGAGGAGAGTAAATACCACTTAGATTCTAAGTGGTTTGTTGGGTTTTTTTAAACAAATCAGTTCAATGTTAGTTCTGACAAATGTCAAGTTACCTGGTGTGGTTAGAGATACAAATCCAGATTTTCATGACTAAAGAATTTATGCTGATTTTTGTCAAGTTACTTGTAGTTTTGCTACCACAATGCATAATGTTTTAATAACTTAATCTTAACAACTCTCTCCCTTACTCAACATCTATAAGCAGACATCATATTCATTTTTATTGGAACACGTGCTGTAAAACATAGGTAGTCCTTTAGAATGAACTCTCCTAAAGTACACTTTAGCAATCTACATTTAAACACTTTAAATAGTCAAATTCCCATCATTAATCTAGTCTACATAATAAATTTGCAGTTGCTAAAAGAAAACAAAACACTGAAGCACTGCAGGCATCCAGTTGACGCCTGCTCAAAGCCCCTCACAGTAAGCGGAACGCCAAACGAATTGGGAAGGTTTCTTTCAGGCTCGTATCGTTTCTTACACCCCCCAGCGAAGTGTGTAGGCACCGATGGACAGATACGAAACTAAACTCCGTTTACAATGAATATAGAGCGTACGTATGTGCATGCTTCTGTGTACACACTGAACGCTACAGAAAGCATGCACCAAACGTGCTGTTCTGCGAGAAGTACCTTGGAGGGAAGCGTATGCTGCTGCAGCAAGCGCTGTGTTTGTTACAGGGGAAGGTGACAGACAACCCTGCCTCGCCGCACAGCGACAGATTTAACAGCACCTCGCAGCACGCCACAAGTGTCTCTTGAGAAATGCCTTCTAACTTATTTTTACATAAGTAAATGTGACAACTTTTCTATTTTTAAATAATCACAGCATACTAAACTCAACAGATAAAAGCCTAACAGGATCAAAACACAAACTTTAACTTTAGTCAAGGAATATTTCCTTTTTAATGGAACAAATATCTTTCTCAGGGTTGACATTAGGCTTCTTTCCCACTCCTAGTTCTTTTCAAGCTGCCTTCTCTTTTTACATGTATTACTTTGACTCATGCTTTTCAAACTTATCACTAAGGTTCACCTGTTCTTTCATTCTGAAGTTTAACAGACCCAGATTCCAGATTCCTAGTCACCCTCCTCTCCACCTCAGCTACAATTACCAAAGGTACCAACAGAGAATTCAATATGGGTTTGCTGGGTTGCTGCTCGAAACCTGCACCTGTGGAAATGAAATCAAGCGTGCCAAGTCTCGAGTTACAACGTTCTCTAAAATTCAGCATAAAACCCATAACAAAACATCCCATTTGTGCTCAGCAATAAGCCCATTTCTGAAGTCAGAACAGCTAGGCAGAGTCACCCTGAAGGAGAATAAGGGACAGCTGAAGCGAGTACTCATCTCGGACAATGGACAACCGCAAGCGCCTACGGGAAAGAAAACCACACATCTAAGCCAGCTCCTGGAAAGTCTCCCAGCCTCCAGCGGTAGGTTGCATAAGGCCACTCCAACAAGAGGTCATATATATATATAAATTTTTTTTTATTATTGTTTTTAATTTTTTTTTACTTTTATGAAGCTGTGCAATCATTTGCTGACTCCATCTGAAGGTTTAGTATCTGCAATAGCCTGCAGCTTCTCCCACAGAGAAGGATCTGGGAATAAGGTGACATAGTCGGCTGACCCTGCCTGGGTGCCAGGTGCCCACCAAAGCCAGTCTTATCACTCCCTCTCCTCAGCTGGACAGGGGAGAGAAAAATATGACTAAAGACTTCTGGGTCAAGATACAAACAAGGAGAGATCATTCACCTATTACTGTCATGGGTAAAAGAGAATCAACTTGGGTAAATTAATTTATTGCTAATCAAGTCACAATAGGGTAATGAGAAACAAAAACTAAATCTTAAGACACCTTCCCCCCACCCCTCCCTTCTTCCCTGGGTCAGTTTCCCTCCTGATTTCTCCACCTCCTCCCTTCCAGCAGCAGAGGGGAACAGGGAATGGGAGTTGTGGTCAGTTCATCACACACCAGGGGGAGGACTCCTCCATAGTTCCCCCATAACAAAAGCCTTGCCGTGCAAACCCAACACAGCTGAGTAAAGACTGCTTTACACAGTTGTCAAACACTGTACCTTCTGAGGACAGAAGAGGCTTATCTAGAAGAGCAGATAAATGCATGTGGAAGCATTCCCAAGAGGGCTGGCTGCACTGCCTGCTACTGAAGGAAAGTTGACAGGTTGAAGTCAGCATCTGCAGAGAGACCAAGGAATGGTACAAGGTACCTGAAGAAATGTCCCAGGTCATTTATTAAGTGTCCATATTGCCTCCAATTTCTTTCTCAATGTTTCCTGGGTAGTTTGAAACTCAGGTTGTGGGATGACCTTAGGAGGTCACTGCATCTCTTCTCCTCTCCACAAAAGGTCTGGTCCACTGCGTGTGCTATTATTGTACAAAATAGTTCGTACAGTTCTCCTGTTAAAGGCACTAAAATACCAGAAGAGAAGCTTTTCCAAAGTCTACCCTGAATCTTTCCTGTTGCTCTTTACTTTTTGTCCTACCCGCAGAGAGCAGGGAGAACATGATTCTCTCCTCTACTCTGCAGGAGCCTTTTATATATCTCAAAACTGTTTGCATGTCCCTCAATTCTTTTCCATTCAGCTACCCACAACTCCTTCAGCACATCAGCTCACTTTTTCTAGACTTATCAAATCTCGCAGCTCTCTGCTGGAATCAGCTACAACTGGTCCAGGTTCTACTTGAAGCGCAACATCCAAAACCAAAGACTTTTTCCCACCTGAATCTTGAATAAGGAATGTATCTTCCAACCCTGTTCCCACCCTCTGAAGCGCCCTGTTAAAACTGACTGCGACTGGTTTGAAGATTCATTTTTTTCCTGTTAATTTTTGGTAAATAAACCAAAAGGGATAAGACATTAGAGAGACTGAACGCCCTCATTTGAGCACAATCCTAGGAGAGACGGAGGTAACTCAGAGATCCCTTTGTATGAATGCCCTACCTGTTATTTTCAGACTGCTCTTTTTTAAGAATACCAGAGGGGAAAAAGAAAAGTCTCCAAGAAGAGCTACACTTATTTTATGGTCCTCTCCACAGACAAACAAACTGTAAATTTGAGTCAGGCCAAATCTCAGTGCTAGTGGGTTTTTTAATTTGACTTTTAAAGTTACACTTACACAACATCAAGTAACATTAAATGTATTTTGAATGTCAAGACTTAATTATTTGCCATAGTTGCAAGAACAGCCTACGGACAACAGGGAGCCACACTTGACACTGGCAATTAGCTTGCTATAGAAACAATGCATTTTATCTTTCATTTTCCCATTACTTATTTCACAGCAGGGAAGCTCTCTCTACCAAATGAAGTGCTAGCTACACCACTCAGACACTCTATAGGAGCCAGGCAAGCTATTTGCCACCTTATAACACAACCTTCTTGGAATGAAAAGAAACAGAATCAAATCACTTTGAGGCAACTGAGTCAAAATATGGACCAAGAGGAAGCCAAGAATATATGTACAACAGGAGGAAAGGAAGTGTATTTGAAGCTTTGAAATTACTTGCCCAAAACATCTTGTCAATGTAACAGAAAATCTGATAACATGAGAAGTGTAGGAGAAAAATTGTCCTCTGCCATTTTTATCAGATATTAAATAACATTGTCATGAATCTTTGCTTTCAAGAGCCCTAGGAATAACAAGTGTTTCATAAGACACATCAAGCTACAACTATATAGAAGTAGTAACTTGCACTCTGCTTTTTAATGCCTAACGGATGGACAGAAGTACTGGATGATCAATAAAGGTTTCCAGTTAAACAGTAAATAAGCAAAACAAGGCGACAGTGCCTCTGAGAGCTTCTCCTCAGCTTTAACTTCTCCAAAGCTTTAAAAGGCAGGAAAAGTGCAGCTACTTTCAAGTGTGCAATTTGGCTGCGAGAAGATGAATCCATATACAGATACTGCCTTCGAACTCTGAGGGCTGTCACTTAAAGGGGAAAAAAAAAGGCAACCTACAACTCCACCTTTAACGTTTGGTGACAAAAGACATCCCTTCCAGGGTGCCCTTTAAGCGGCACATGCTTTCCTTACAATTGAAATATGCTTTCAAAGCTCTGAAGCTCTTAAGTTCCCAGTTTTGGTAGCCTTCCAAATAATCCAATTAAAATTGGTAATTATATGATTATGGCTGGCAAACATTCTCTACCTTCATAACGACAACTCAAATGTAGTTGTCAGTCTTCTATGCTGAAATACCTGAATACTAAAGAGTTATAAAATACTCCCATATTTGTCTTTGGAGACCTCTGAATCATTTCATTATCTTGACACCCAGACTTCATAACCAGACATTTTTTTTGTCCTGTGAGACAGAAGAGTCAGTTTTCATGAATTGCTTTACAGTCAAAATATTTTTTTTTTAAAAGGAAGTATTCCTGAAAAGGAACGTTGCTATTTCTATTTACTGATGAGAGAATAGAGATAGGAAACCATTTACATGTCTTTTTCAAGGGTTCTTGGTGAGCTACAGAAAGCAGCAGCTACAGAAAAGCAAGGTTGCTTCATCCCCCATCTTCTGAACAAACATTACTACTTGTATATTTTGCATGAAGATGTCAAGAAAGTTCTTTTTTTGTTTTCTTTTCTCCTCACTCTCCTTTGAACTGGTACAGAAAAGTATTTCGTTATTATTTACTGCAACAAAAAATTTACAAGAAACTGGTGTTATGCAGAAGAATTCAGACACTGGGATCTGTCTGGAATGTTCTCAAAGGTTTCCCTTCAATTTCTTCCCCTCAGGCTTTAAACTCTCTTTACACAGAATATGCTGGCTCTGTCTCCCTGGGTGAGTTGTTTTTCTACAGCTGATAATCATATCAGATGTATTCACATAATAGACTTGCCAAGTGGGACTGAATGTTCCATTGATTTGGAAATGTCCTGAATGACTAAGACTTCAAGTTTTGCCCATGTAATTAATTTAATTGGAATCAAATATTCTTAGTTATTCAGATCATTTGAGATGCTTTCAGCTGTACTTAAAAAATAAGATTAAAATTATGTTTATGTTAACAACGAAGTTCAAATACAGTCAACTTGAAAGGTTGACTAATTGGGTCTCACAAGAAATTCATATATGGCAACCTTGTTAGGTCTGCACCAAGTAGTTTAATAGTACATACTAGAATAAGATCATAAATAATTTAAGAGATCAGCCTTATGCATAGATTTGTGGAAAGACAAAAAGTGGAATGCTGCAAGTAATATTTCTCCCTGTCTGCGATCACTGTCACCTATGAGTTTGGAAACCAAAACCAACTCAAATCTCAACCTTCAGTGTATTCTATTTTACATAACTGAAGATCAGGAGAGACTGTCCATACAATTTCCAGACATCATTCATGCCATTCCAATAATCCAGAAAGCGTGCCTCTCTGCCTTATTGAGTAAAGTTGTCTGAAATACTTTCAAGACATTATATTTCTGCCCAAAACAGTGATTTTGTTGGAATCTATAATAAAGATGCCAGGGTCAACAATCTGCTAGAAAGATAAAAGCCACAAATTGCATACAAGTATTTAATAAACAGCTGAAGTTCTGCAACTGACCACCTACTCAACATTCTGTCATTACCTCTTTGCCACAGAAAACTTTAGAGAACCTTGGTGGTTTAGTTTGGGGGTTTTTTCCCTTTCTACAGAGAATAAACTAGTGTTGCAGCCGAGAGCTATTTAGTAGGGGAAAAAAAAAGTTAAAAAAATGTTACTTTCTACTGAGTGAATGGTAAGAACCAGGACCATGTCTATAATCCTTCTCCTCATACTCAAAAACATGTAGGAAAGGGGGCTGGGGGGAGTGGTTTTGTTTCTGAAGTGAGGAGCAGCAGAGCACAGCAAAGTAGATGAAATAGGATGAGATCTGAAATCATTATCTTAGATTGTCTTTGCTACTCCCTCCTACGGGATGCTAAAAGCACCAGAGGAGCTTTGTACACACGACATTCTGCCTATGTCTCCAACCAGAAAGCATCTGCCTCTAAGCTACAAGTCAAGTTTATAGTTACAACACCAAGCTTCTCAATCGCTCGTGTGTGAGATACCCACAATATGCCTTTTCAACTAAAATTTGTGTCCTATAGAAAAACGCAGGGCAAAGAGAAAGCAGCATCAGATTCTTGCTGAATTAAACCTTTCTTTCTTTACCAATCAAGCTGTGGGGGAAGAGTCCAAAGAGGTATTTCCGATATTAACTGTATGCAGTGCAAAGATGCATTAATTCATTTATTAATGCTGCATTAGTGGCCTTCGATGATATTGAATTTTAAGCAACAAGTAAAGAATGTAAAAAAAAAAATTATGTAAAGTAGTAAGTTAAAACTTAAAGCATATCAACAGAAACACCCTGAAAATGTCTATTTTTAAGCACTAAATGCTGGCAAACTGTGGCTAGCCATCCAAACACGCTCTTTGCAGCCCTCCAGTGGTCAAACACCAAGTAGAACCCAACAAGAAAACAAGGATTTGTCTGAGGAACTGCCTGCAGCCCTTAAAAAGACATCTCCCACGAGCTAAAATCTCGCATGCTTGTCCGAAGAATAGATCCATATAAAGGAGATCCTTACCCTAACATACTTAAGATAGTAGACAGGAAGAAAATAATTCCCCTCCATCGAAACGCTCCTTGTTATTTGTTACATCCCACGGTTAATCTGCCCAGAAAACACGGCATCCCGCCAGGACCCCACGCTATACATTGCGTTCCTAACAGAGTAGCAATGCATTCCCTGCAGTTACTTCCTGCTTTTCGTACAAGTTCATCTAAAGAAAGTTAGGGCAATGTTTGCTGGGAAGAGCCCATTTCCTCCCCACGTTAGGACTCACGCAGGTATTTTAAGAAATCGAACAAAAAGCAAACACGCTTAAAATGTTTCCCTTCTCTCTCACCCATGCACAAGTAAAATAAAAAGTAACGTCTCAACTAAAAGTACAAATAATAGGACTGCTTTTAAATAACGCAAAATAAACTGAGGCAGAGTTGTCAGAACGTTAAGTTTTTACAAGGTGGGGCTAGAAAGTCAGAGCAGACTTGTGAGAAAGCACCGCCAAGGGAAAAGAAGAACCCGCCAAGGAAAGCAGCCCGGAAAGCAGCCCCGGACACCTGGCAGCGCGGAGCCTCCTGCTGACCCGAGGCGCGGCGGGGAGCGCTGAGCAGCACCCAGGGCCACCGCACCCGCCACCGCCTGCTCTGCCCGACAAGCCGCGGGGCAAGCAGGAAAGCAGGCAGCGGGCTGGGGAGCTCTGCGTGACCCGATGTCACGACCTCCCAGAAAACTTGACCGTTACCGTTTTCTTCTGCCGCTTTCCTCCTTCCAGCTCTTGCTGACCGCTTCTTCGGAAGCGGGAGAACCCCAACCTCGGCGCGATCCGAGAAGCCGCGGCTTCCACCCGCGCCGGACTCCGGGAGCGGCTCCGCAGCAGCGGGAGCGGCACTGCCGGCTCAGCGCGGCCAGCCGCCGGGCACGCCCCGAAAAGTAGCGGGCGGCGAGTTGTCGGGAACCCGCTGACCCGCGCGGCCTCCCGGCCCCCCAAACTTTCAGCTTCGCCGCCTCTCTGGGGAGGCTCGCGCCGCCCGCCCGCGCCCCCTGCCAGGGGGTGACCGCCCCGGACGCCCCCGCTGCCCGCCGCGGTCACCCCCACACGCACGCCGCCCGGGCACCCGTGCGCCGCGGCGGGCGGCGCCGTTCTC
>WUAM01000287.1:7839309-7878752 GCA_024336885.1 Actenoides hombroni
GGCTGTGTGCGGGGCGAGGAGGGGAGAGGAGAGGAGAGGCGAGGCGGGAGGGCGGGCGCAGGCTGCCGCTGCTGCCGCCGCTCCGTCATTCGCCCTCACTGCCAGCACCGGGGCGGCTCCGGCTCCCGCCCCGGGACCGCGGCAACGTCACGGGGAGGGGAAACGTGAATATTCATGAGCGGAGGCGGGGGGCTCCGGGCCCCGCTGAGGGGTCCGCGCCGCCACCGGGCCCGGCCCTGAGCAGGGCGGGGCGGCCTCGCGCGGCGGGCGGGAATGGAGGCAGAGCGGGGCGGCCCGGAACGCGGAGGGGGCTGAGGGGGGAGAAGGGAGGTGAAGGGGAAGCGAAGAGAGATGGGGCAGGCAGGAAGAAGACGAGGCTTCGGTGAGGGATGCAAAGAGCATAAGGGTAGCCAGAGAGGTGGTGGCTAGAAGGAAGGAACAGGTCCGTGAAGAGAAAGCAACAGTGTAGTGAAGCTGAAGAAGAAATAGGAGACCTTGGAAAACTGAGGAGGAAAGAAAGCTTGGGAAGATAATGTGAAATCACAAAATCTTAGAACGGTGAGGGTTGGAAGGGGCTTCTGGAGAGCATCTCGTCCAACCCCCCTGCTACAGCAGGGTCACCTAGGGCAGGCTGCACACAACCACCTCCAGGAAGCTCTTGGAGATTCCACCACAACAACTCCCACTGCAATTTTTTTTGAGGAAGAGGTGTTGGTGAAGTGGACAGATGAACAAGGAATAGATAAGACAGCACCTATTAGAGATGGAGACGGTGCTGGTGAAGCTCTGAGCAGTGCAGGAGGGTCATGAGGTTGGGCAGTGAAGGCAAGGAAAGCTTTGTGGTGGGGTCTTGGAAATTCTGCCCCTGTCAGACTTGTACTCAGACTGCTGTGGTCTGAGATGTTCTGGAAAGAAAGCACAGGCAAACTAACTGTAAGATATTAGCCACATACAAGCCGTGGGAGCTACAAAGTGTTACTGCAGGGTACACTATGCCCTGCAAAGTCTGCTCCCTGCTTCGGCCGTTGTCTGATTAGTGCTCCATTCCATAAATTGCTCATCCAAGCCACCTTACTCTGGAAAGCAGAGAAGATAGAATCACAACTCTAACACAGGCTTGTTAATCAACTTTGTGAGGGTTGTCATTCTGAAAGAGAACGAGCTCGGGCTGCTCTAATGAAATGGTAGGAGTGTTAGCTGAACAATGGGTGCCAAGAGCAAGACTAGGGTCCATCCTACACAACCCCTGGGACACTTACACAGCAGACATCACAATCATCGGGTAGAATCATTTGTGTCTGGGTCTTTATCATTATTCCTTTCCATTATCTTCATATGTATCACTAGAAGCATAATTCATAGAGCAAACTGCTTTGAGTAGATGGAATGAAAGATTCCCACCTCCTCCTTCCTACCACACACAGAGAAAAAGTGGGATGAGACACAGACACAAGAACTCAAGCCCTTTTCCAAGCCTAAGATATAATACATCTCCTAGAGAAGGAGGCTGGAAATACTGTTTGGTTTTTTTACCGTTACACTTCATCCACACAAGAAATTTTCAAGTCACATTGGTTGGGGAAAATCTATAATGCTGTTTTTGGTTGCTCATCTAATTAGTTATGGAATCTGCTTTCCTGGAATCTCTATTATGAGCTGGGATAGAACAGACAAATTAAAATTAGGGAAAATCAGAAGAAAAATAATCTGGCATACCAGACAGGTAAAGCACAGGAAAAGCAACTTTTGCAAGCATTTGTTTGTTTCTCATGTTTCTACAGAACAAAACTTTCTGATGAGGAATTCAGCTACTACAAGTCATTCCTGTTAGTCAGGAGGAAACTCCTCCACCCCCGAAGTGTTATATGTTCCAAAACAACGTTTGCTGTGTACGCCCAGTAAGGGGTACCTGCAAACAGCTCAGAAGCACTATCAGTGTACGATACATGCTTCCCAGTACCCAGCTGGGAGTACACCACTACCTGTCCTGTGAAATCAGCCACGCACATTGCAGACGAGTTTTTGACAAGTGCACTGCTGTGCTGAGTGCCACAGCGTCCCTCCCCTAGAAGCAAATATTAATGATAGCGCAGGGAGATTGGTTAACATGAATTACAGGTAAAATAAATAAATATACATAAATCCACATGGTCCCAGCCAAAATCGTCCCTGTTTTTAGCAGACTGACAAAGACTGCAAAGGCATAGAAGGAACTTTAAAATCTGTAGGGTTTTAGTCTGTTAATAATTTCAAAAAATAATTAGAAAAAAATATGTGGCAAGTGTAAAGAGAAGTCCCTAATGGAATATGCCCCTTTCTGAAAGGTGACAACCATGACCTATGGACTAACACACTGAAAACATGTACATATAATCACAGCAACATAATTCAGAGGAGGGTATTTTCATACAGTGAACTTATAAGAATTTGAGGAAACTAAAATTGGAAAATACTGCTTTTTAGGTATTAACCTATTACTGAGAAGCCGTAACACACCTGATTTGGTGGTGGGATCTAGAAAGCAAGTTTGGATGCTGCAGGGAAAAACACATCTCTCGGCCAACTTCTAGTTTAAATAAACAAGACAGATAACAAAAATGAAAAGGGACAAACGTTACCCCATTCCACAGGCAGGGAGCTGAGCTACAAAAGATGAAAAGACTTAGAAGATAGAGAATATTATATTGGTGTCAGAATCCAAAACCAATTTTAGCTGTGGTACCTTAATCAAAACCTGTTCTCCTTTTTACCTGATTTGTATTTGTTTATTGACATAACAGCCTGGGTGTTCTACAGCTTTCTGGTGGTGTCTTACACAAGTGATGGATGTAGAGGGATAGAAATATTTACAAACAATAATGATAATTTAGCACTGTGCAGAAATTTCAAGTAAATAATTACCCTTAAGTCCTCCATTTTACGCTGCTTTGCAGCCAGGTGTCTATTAACTTCTACAGCCTTCACCAGGGTTTAAGGAAACAAGTTGAAAATCCTTAACTCATTTGACTCTGTCTAATCATTGTGCAATTGAAGGGGTGCATCTTTCAGTTTTTGCTTATATACGTTTGTGACAGAACCATTACAGTAGGGAAATGTATTATTTAGTCCCAAACAGGACGTTGCTGAAGGATTACCTCTGACCTCCATCCATTCACTTGTCTAGAACCACCACTTTGTTCTGACATGTTTTATTGGTCTGGTAAAATAGAAATGCTAAAACAAGGGGGAAAAGGTCATAGCTGTGCATTCACTGAGAATTATTGACATGGACCTGGCATCTGAGGCAGTCAATCAGAAAGATCCATTTGAGTCTAGAGATGTAAAGATTATTTTTATCATAATTTCCCCAGTGTGGATTCAAGATAGTGCTGGAGGAGGGGGTTTAACCCTGACAAAGAGAGCTTGCTGAAGAAATCTGGGTAGCTCCAAGGTCAGGGTCAATCCTACCTCATGATTATACAATATTTAGCTGGGATTTTTAAATGTCCTGATGGTCGTATTATCTGAATAAAAGTTAATAGTATCCTGGTGAATATCAGTTTTTCTAAGTAAAAAAAAGAGAGAACTTAATATCCAGGAACAAAATGGCATCATGCAACAACATCAAAAATAAAGGGAATCATGAAAGAAGATTCTTACTCAACATCATAAGAGTCACTTTGTCATCCGTACAAGAGATTTCAGTAGGTAAATATAAATACACACAGGGGTTTTGTGCGTGCCACATGCAGCAGCAATGACACTGATGTAATTTATGCTTCTTTACAACGAGTTGTAACTAGGCCTATGACCTTCCTGATTATGTGCTCTTTTTGCTCCATGGGTTAAAACTCACCTTGAATGTTAAGAGGACCTGGACAGAATGATGGTGTTACTGCTACTACAGGTTCCATTTCCTCTCTAGAAGTTTGCAAGCATTTCTCCAGAGATTTATTCAGGTCAGGAGCTTTTAATAAGTAGAGTGGCCATCAAGTAGAACAGAACAAACAGCCTGAGAAATGAGTATAAATCTAAGCATTACTTTGCATATATGCTGCAACTGCTAATGTGTTAAACAAACAGAAAAAATATACTTAAATTATTCATTCTTAATAAATGAACCATCTGAATAATAAATAAATGTGTTCAGTAATCACTGGGAAGTTTTTTAAACAACAGGATCTTTTGCAGCAGGAAGAATCACATGGAAGGTGGGGAAAGAACAGTATTTGTTTAAATAGCATTAAGAACCCAACCGAAGCCAAATAGCTCTAATGTTGGCAATTAACACTGCTGACAGTCTATTGCAGTGCCCCTCATAACTTGGGTATGATGGTGTAATTCCTATTTAAGAATGCAGATTGGGACTGTGCAAGGAGATGTAACCCTATATTGTCTAATCTGTATAACAGAGAATGTGCAACTAGTTCTTCAGCTCTGAGACTTGGAGCCTTAACACTGAAACCCTCTGCTTTTAAACTCACTGCTTTTGTCAAGCTCTTCAATTGCAAGAGAGGTTGATTTTGTTTTGGGCTCTGTAAGAGGCATATGCTTTTAACTGTCATTTCAAAAGCAGTATTTCTTTTAAATGTCTTATGAACCTTGCTTGGTTTTTATTGTGAGAGATCAGTAAATAAAAACGTTACATATTACGCTCATCTCACTTAATCCCATCAAAATAGCCCTTCAATGGACACAAGATGGATACAAGATTTGTGGCTGGCAGAAAATAAAGATGGGAATTTGGTGAGACATATGACTCAGATTTGTGCTAATGTCCTATTATAATCATGCTCCTGCATGTTATATAATCCATCCCAAAGCACAAGTTTCGACACGACGTTCTCTTTGACAATCCTGCAGTACTTTCTGCAAGAGATGGGATTTTCTGCCCAAATTCCTTCCTGGTGGCTTAGATAGCACCTACTTAACTTCCCCATAAAACAGCAGCTGGGGATTGTACTCTACTTGTTCACAGACACAATGATTCTATGCACAACAGGGTGTTGAATCTCTAAAATGATAAAGAAAGCAATACTCTTCAGGTAATCAGCTGATGGAATCCACAGTGGATTGCTTGACTGGATTTGTTTTAGCTTTTTTATTGTTTTCCTTTAAAGGAAAATAAGATTCTCACTCTATTTTAATATTTACCAACAAGATAACACCTGCTACGTGGTTGCCGTTTCATTTTCAGTGGTGCACTGAATTACAGAGTACTGTTATCCTTCTTTTGTGCTATCAGGTTTGGATCTTTCATTAAGACATTATTTCATGTAATTACATTAGAACTCCGAAGCAGAGATCATGGGGTTTTTTTCATAGCATTAATGAGATTGTCAGCAGAGTACAAAGAAATTAGCAAACCTGTTGCAAATTTTTAATGAATGTTTCAACCTTGACTTTAGATCTAAATTAGGAAAAATATTGTTAGAGTTAAAAATTAACACATGTGAATAAGTATTTTGCCTATAGCCAAGACATAATTTCAGCAAACTTAAGCTAGGTACATAGTGAATAATTTTTTATTATTTTTTTCTTTGTTTTGTGAAGTCTGGCTTTGAATTAGCTTTTGATAACTTTTTTCCAAAGGGGTCAAAAGCAGTAGGTGGAAGCCACAATTAAGTGTTCTGTTTCAGATTCTGGCTATCCAGAGAGGGGTTAATGCCTCCAGCAGAACCACAGCTCAAGCTTCCCACCTCTATTCACCATAAATTATTTCCTCTTTTAAAAGTGGAAGCAATGGAAACTTGTATTTACAATTAAACTCTTGGTTGTTGTTTTCAGGTAAGCTGCTATGTTTTTACCTTCAGGCTTTTTTTCCTTCCACTTTATTTTATTCTTTTGAGAAAGATTTCATTTAATGAATCACAAAGAGAGGATTCCAAAATACCTCGGATTCTCCCCTATTTCTTTTGTGAGTGTGTTATCAGTATCATTCCTGCTATTAAAAGGGCAAGAACCCTTCTCACCTGTCCTATTCTGCATTAGCTATTGAGCCCCAGAAGCAACAAACCACTTTTTATTTGGCTATTAGTGAGACACTGGATGAGCAAAGCTGTCACAGTGAGCCACAGAACGTAAATCAGAGAGCACAGTCGTACCCCATTAGAAAGGTGACAGATCAGCATCTGCACTGGGGCTTGCATCAAACAGAAAATGAAAAGTTAATGTAGGGTGCCCAGCACAAGTGTATAATGCTCTCTTTGGATTATTAGATCATGATATTGGTGCTGCTGTACAACCCATTGAACCAGGGCCTTTCTTTGTGCCCATTTCTTTTACACTTGGAGAGGCAAAACCGTAGTCTACTATGTCAGGTCTTCATGGGACAGGCTTCACGCTTGCTGAACTTGAATAAAATTTAGATCATTTCAGAGATCCAGAGGAAATGAGAACATCAGTATGCCACCAGAATTACAGTAGGCTTGGAAGCAAATGCCATCACCTGAAGCAAATTCTTTAACTCTTTCAAAGTGTTTAATTTCTTCCCTAAGATTCCTTCTTTCTCATATTACCTGCCTTCAGACCAGCTCATGTCTGCTAAGTTCCATCTCACAGTACAGACATTCTGTAAACAGCATGGTAAAGTTACTGGCATAAACTGCTACCCCAATTGCTAGGTTTATACTCCATGTTAATTTATTATATTCTCCTTTCAGCTGTGTATAGACTTTAGGGAAGACGTGAATCCATGTAGGGACATGAATATGGCTATTTGCCAGTGTGGAAAAACAGTAAACACTCAAGGTGACCTTTGAAGCCCTACTAAAAATGCAATTTGACAAAATTTTAACAGTACTAAAGAGGAAAAATTACAGTATTTCTACCCATCCTGAGTGGCCTTTCTGGGGCTATTCCAGCTCTCATCAGCCCGCATAACAGAATTTCTGTAGGATCTTTTTTCATGCCCTTTGCCTTTTTTTAGGACTTTTTCAGTTCTGATGCCTTTTCATCTGTTCTAGAACTTATAAATAAACATTTAGTTTATCTTACTCACCCTCAATATTTGCCGTATTACTTTTTCAATTAATCAATACTTGCTGTTCTCCTACTTTCTTCTAGTTTCTGTATATTCTCTTAATACTTCCTGAAGTTCGAGAACAAAGCATCAGACCCTACAGTAGTGCAAACTAGCCTAAAATCAATGAGGCTTTCCCAGTACACTTAACAAACATGAGTCATTCCAAACTAACGTTTAAATAGCTTCTATTTATTTGTCAAATCCTGGGCACAGTTTCTCCTTACCAATTCCCAATCTTCAAAATGACAGAAGCAGCACACCTTTGCAGGAGAAGAATATTCTAATACAAAAATGCATTCAAACTTGGAATAGCTACATAGCAGTTAGAAGGATGTTAATAGCCGCCTGTCCTGTAGTTTAATTATCAGCTTATTATACCATATTGAATGTTAAAAAAATGATTATGCAGAAAAAGATTTTCAGTCACTATAAAACTTCCTCCTTGGGCTAAATTTGAACCAGTTACTTTCAATAGCTGTTCTTCATTTCTTTGATTGATGATAATTTCCCACCTTTTTCTCCACGTCTGATTTTTCTTGATTATAATAATATAATCTTAGAAGAAAACAAAATAGATGGCTTTATAACGCAAATGTCTTGATAGCAACTATTTTAGATTTAATTCTGTTCAATTTGATCTGCCAAGAGCTCTTGCATTTTGGCTGATCGCTTAACAAGACCTGGTATTTATAGGAGCTAATCATTTTAGGAGGAACACAGGTAGGAAGTGCCATCCAGAGATATATGGAGCTCTGGGTATACTGGGAATTGAGAAGAACCTGAGCACTGCAAGTCATAGCATTTGGGGGGTTTTTCCCCCCATTATGGGAAAGAAGATAATGCAATTATCTTAATGCAATTTATTTTTTTCTTTTCTTTAAAGACCAACACAGATAATACGTCTGCATCACATGAAATCAAAGTACCTGGATACTCTTTCCCAGTGGTACTTTGCATTATGCAGTTGTATAGTTCATTACTTCTACTGTTCTAGCTGTACTAGTTTCCTTTGCAGTAACTGAAGTCTCATGTGTTGAAGAGAAACTACAGTGACTTTTGTGGTTCTAAACACAGTGACCATATTACACACAGACAAATGAAAACACAGATTGTAAGGAAGTCAGAAAAGCTGCTACTGAAATACGTTTCCAAAGGTGATAAATAATGGAAAAATTGCATCAGAGAGATTCAAGGCTGAAATGCATCCACATAGCTATCCACATGAACCTCTGAGTTTCAACTTTAACAAAATTCAGCTGAAGCCAAACGAATGAATTGCAGCCAAGCCCTTCTGAAAAATAAGCCCAGAGTGACTTCAGAGAGGAATCCCATATACAGGGCAGAGATAACAGATTCATCATGCCAGGAGCCAAGATGAATTCTTAAAAATATAACCTTATGAACCTGGTTTCCTGAAATAAAGGAAATAAAATGACCAAAGAGTTCAAATCCTAGAACAATTCCAAAGGCAGTGCTAACTGTTCAGCATAGATTTAGATGAAACAATATTTTCCTTACGCACAGGAATCTATAAGACAGCCAAGGACAAATAAACTACTACTTTAGTCAGAGAAGAGATCTTCAAATCCACAGTGTTCATACTGTTGCTTGATAACTGAAACAGAAGCTATTGCAATATTCCACTTATTTATGTCCTGGGTCTCCATAAAGGCTTAGAGTTTCCAGGACTCATCTTTTAACTGGGAAAGTGACAAATACTGTAACTGCTCTCAATTTCCCCACATGATAGTATGTGGTGTGTATATCTGTAGCATATAAATACAGCTTGAGCAAGGAACTCTCACACACACACAGTGTTTTGGGGCAAAACACCTCAAAGGAGAGACAGAAATGATTCTGTTAGGGAAATTAAAAGTGTACCCCAAGACTGTCCTGCCTTGTTGACAGATGTTAGATGACATGTGAAGTGATTGATACCAAGAGGTGACAATAACTTGGAAAAATAGTTCATTCAACTGCAATGCATCCTGACAACCCCATTGTTTATCACACTCTTCAGTGCCAAAAAAAGTTTATGACCTGCTGCTTGGATGAGGTTACAGGACTTATCACACCCTTTTCATCCACCCACTTTCTGGCAACACCAGACAGAACTCTAGATTAAGCATATTTACTTTTTCTATAGCATATCATTAACGAAAATGCTCTGGTTTGGAAAATTACATTTTGCTACACTTACACAGAGAGTGCTGGGCTTCCAAGTAATTGAGAATTGACTATTTTGAGGATGGTAAACTTCAGTAAAGCTTGTGGCAGGGAATGGATGGAAAATGAACGTATTAGCCCACTAAGTGACTCAAGAACTACAACAAACGAACTAACAAAATAGAAAGGAAAAGAAGCAGAGCTTTATTTGCAGAGAGCTGCATTTTCTTACTACCTCATTAGAGTCTTGCTGCAGAGACTGCTAATTTCCCAGTGAAATTTCTCATCACCATAAACAGTAGGCAAGTATTGTTTAGCAGTTGCCCAACAAATGATTGGCATTTGCATTTCATCTGTCACTAGCAATGACAAAGTGGCTTCTGTGTTTTAGTAACTTAGCAGTTTGAAAAGGCTGCAATTTAGTTGTGATCATTTGAAAAACTGTTACTGTCATACAAAAAAAAATATCACTCTCTAAAAGATCCTAGAATTCAATAGCTAACAATTCACAGATAAAGCAAAACATAGTAAAATACCAAAACAATTAAGCAATGTGAAATTGTTTCGGATGCCCATGGACCAAGACAGAATGGCCTGTATCTTGAGTAAGTTAAAATTGCCTGCTAATCAATAGAAATAGCTGCTTTTCCTAAATTTATTTCTTTTCAGTAACTACATCATTATTTTCCTTGATTTGATTGGAGGTTTGCAACGTTAATAAAGCTCCTGGTAGCCTGAATGTAAGAAGAGTGCAATTGCATCATGAAAGAAAAAGCAAACCTCACAGTCCCTGTTCCAAGAGGGCCACCAGCTCCTTCCTATCACCGTGGCTCTTCTCACAGCAGCCTCCAGAGCAGCCACAGGACCCCTTCAGGCAGCAGCTATATGACTAAGCAGAATCATCACCTCCACAAGTTCTAGGGAGGGTAAGTGGAAAAGGAAGACAATGCATCTGAGCCATGGAAGTGTCCCATTTACTCAAGTTCTGGCGCAACAGAAGGAATTGTGATCTGGGAGAGGTAGGAACCTGCTTTCCATCCAGCTACTGGGACATTTCAGTGCTTGAGAGCTACTATGTGGTGGGGCAGGCAGGTATGGAGACAGATGTTGGCTGCCCACAGATTACATCAGTTTCATTTGGACTCACTGATACACAACATCAGACAAAACACCTCTCACAAACCTGTTACTTAAAGTAAATGACATCACATCATGCGAAGTAAATGGATTGATTGATTAGAACATTCAAAACAAGCTTTCTGTTTCTCAGCTACTCCCACCTTATTAAATCAATCCAAATAAGTGTGATTTTATTGTATACTAAACCACATCAAAAGTTTGCCCTAAGTTTTTTCCTTTTTTTTTTCTTTTTTTCCCCCCTAATTTTAAGAGCAGGATCAGCAGCAAACTACAAAATAAAATCATTAAAACAAAAGATTTTGATGAAAGATTGCTAAGAATGAAGATGTGCATTTATGTACAATTGCAGAGTAGAAGAACTGGATTCCTGTCAAGTGATGTTAAAGCAGGGATGTGGTCCATGTTCACCCCTAGTGCACTCCAGCTCTCAGGACTCCAGAAGGACCTCCTCCTTGGTTGGGGAGTTTGCACTTCTTTCCTTACATGCCCACTACAGAGCTCATCAGCCTTGATGTACAAGGTGCTGTCAAGTATTGATCTGACATGTTTGCTTGGGTTTGTATCTTTGCTCTAGCACAGAAATTTAGTAATCCTATGGTCACAAGCACTTCTGCATTCTCTAGAACTTAAATACTGTCCAAGCACATGAACATTTTCAATGTGTATATTTGAAGATCACATTCTGCAAACCTCTGACTGATTAAAACAATTTGCAAATGTTTGCAGGAGTTAAAGTCAATTGGAATTAAATTTTAAATCAAAATGAATAATGGTAGAAGAATTTTTTTATAGTGGCTATCCAGCTTTTCCCTTTTGCCTTCGTGAATATCAACAAGGTAGCATGTAGGCAAAAAGTTTGCTACCAATTTAGTGTTATATATTTTTATGTCCTAAATAAATGCAAAAGGGGTTTGCATGTTTTTCAGTGTATTTGCAGAAGAAATTAA
Source organism: Actenoides hombroni (assembly GCA_024336885.1). Taxonomy (NCBI): domain Eukaryota; kingdom Metazoa; phylum Chordata; class Aves; order Coraciiformes; family Alcedinidae; genus Actenoides; species Actenoides hombroni. The sequence continues at coordinate 7,850,566 of WUAM01000287.1, forward strand.
TCTCTTGGGGAAAAACAAAATAAACAAAAAACCACCCCAAGCTGAATTAATTATGAACAAAAGATATTCTTGTTAAAAACCAGCAAAGGTTGCAGTAACAAGGATTACAGCGGCCTTTGTTTCAGAAATTATATGCAAATCACTGTCTTGTTTCTATCTGTATCTTGTCATACAAATTACTCTTTGACAGAGAGCAGATATCTCACCAAAAACCATTATAAAAACATAATTACTACTTCTGCATCATTAATCTGAAACCGCAGTATGCTTCTGCACAAACAGGTTAGGAAGCTCTGTCCCTCCGTGGCCTCTCAGGTATACAATAAAACTGTTAGTTAACAGAACAGAGACCTATATAAAGCCTATATAGTTCTGTACTCTCCATGAAAAAAAGCAAGACTCAGGGCCAGATTGTAATTCTGGCCATGTTATCACTTCTCTGGAAACTTCTCAGACCGTAAGGTATCCTGCAGCAGTATCCTGTGCTTGGTGTCATTATCCATTCCCTGATCAACTGTCTCTTCCTTTCTTCCTCAGGCTCACAGAGAAATAGGAACCAAGGCAAGACCTTCCCTCATCACCACACTGTCTTGTTCTACTTGGGACACTCAGTCTCCCAGGACTGTGTTTTTGCATAAATGCTTTCCAAGGAAGATTAAATGCAGCTTTCTCTCCAACTCTTTGATGCTATTTCCCCCCCCTTTTTAAAATTTTCTTTTGTTTTTACATATTTCTGTCCTCCAGAATCTTCATATTATGAAATGACAAAAAGTCATATACAAAACTGATGTGACCAATCTTGAACATGTGGTAATCACTGACTTGTAAATAGAGCATCCTGTCAACATTTTATAGTTGTGCTTTTGCAGATTAGCACACACCTTAAAAAGGCATCTGATGAAGCAGCACATAATGAGACAACTTTTGGGGATGGCAAGGTAGAAGGCAATGAGAGAAAAAATTATGAGAACTGCAGCCAAGGAGATCAGAGATGAAGATATTTTGCAACTCTTATTCATCTTTCCAGATTTACATACAAAAAAACTACAAAATCTGACCCTGAAGAGAGTAACAATATTTTAAGTGTAGAAAATAAACGAGAAAATGTAATGTTGAATGTTGCCAGAGTCTACAAATACATTTTTTCTCACTCTGTGGAAAAGTTGCTGTTCTGCTGTTGCTCCTAAATCGTCTATAAACACCTACAGTGCATCACTAGTAAATCTTCTGCTATGATATCTGGGATGCAAGGCATAAGAAAAAGCACCAGAAGATGCCCAGATCTTGCACAACCACCGTTAGCAGAAATGAGAGCTCTAAAACAATAACAATAAAGGAAAAAAGCTGAGGTAATCTCAGAATGATTGGGCATTCTTGCTAAGCAGCGACGCTGATTTCACCGAGGCCAGTTTCCTGCAGAATCTGTGATAGCTCAACTGCGATGCGAAAAGGAAGCGCGATTAACTTGTTGGGCTATCACAGGAGAAAGAAAATGAGCCTGGTTAGATTACACCAACAATAATTACAGCTTTCACATTATAAAGTATATTTTATATAATTAAGTATTGATTATTTAAGGCTTCTGAGGAAAAAAGTGTTAACTTGTTTTTCCTGTGAGAAAATTTACCAATTTCTTAGATTTCTAATTCCCATAGTGCCACCTAACAATGAGAACAGCAGGACAGGAAAAAAATGGTGTCATTCCACCCCCCAATTAAAATCCTGGGTTTGCTGTCCAATTGCTAGCATAAAAACTAAAATATTTCATCCAAGATCTTTACTTACTGGCCTGATAAAATAAGAGCTCAAATGTAACGTAAATATTTAATCTGTAGAAGTCATGCATTACAGCATTATATGTAGTTACCAAAAAAATTTAAAATACGAAAGAGGGCTCATTTCAGACTTCTAGAATCCATAGGTTTTGCCTTAAAACCAAATACCCAAAGGCCTGGAGCAAAATTTTCAGTAAGTTCAGTGAGGCCAAAAAATCAAATCTCTAATCCGCTTTGAATTAAATCATGTATGTCAAATAAAGAAGAACTAAGTCCAAAACTTGTTTTTCAAAAGCACTTTCCATGGTTTTGTTCAGGTTTTATCTTGGTTTTTTGTTGTTTGGTTTTTGTTGTTGTTAGTTGTGGTGGTGGTATTTATTTGCAGGTTTTTAATTTGTTGGTGGGGTTTTTTTAATTCAATTTATTCTGCAAGTCAAAAGCAAGAGTCATAATGCTTACTGGACAACAGCAGTGAGTTGTCCTGTTCTAAGACACCTTGTCCTGAGCCATTTGTAACCAGTTACTTTGCGATGCAAAGGCTCAGCAGCCCTCACCAGTCCAGGCACTGCGAGTAGTGGATCTCAATGGTCTCATCAATGCTCCTAATTAAAATAAGTTCAGGAAAGGAACTCGGGCACTGGCCAGCTGGTCAGCCATTTGCTCCACTGCTTGCTTGCTCCCCAGCCCCTCGCTGGCTTGTGCCAAGCCCTAGTTTCCCAAACTGCAAGGGCACAATCCAGAGAACAGCTTGTGCCAGGGACCATTCCCACAGACAGCGGGGACAGCAGCTACACGGAGACCAGAGGAGAGGCAAAGCCAACTGCACCGTGGAAACCACTGATCTGCTTCAGAAATAATCATGTCCTATTTGTCCTAGACATATCTTGACTACTTGATTTTCTAAAAGAAAAGATTGTATTATATACTGTTATCCTCTGACATACACCACCTTAAAAGATTTGTCATTTTGGGGTTTTTTTCCCTACTTCCTCTGAGCTACTAAAGAAAGCTTTGCTAGCTTAAGTGTTTACTACTCCCACTGCAGCTAACAAATATCTCTGTTCTCTTTTCCTTTTGTCTGTTGCTTGTATAGCTGCTTTTATTGTAAGTGGTACATTCCTCTAAAGATATTGCAACTCCGAGAATACGGATGTTTTACAAAGCTAATTACTACATATGTAACAAATTAATGATTTCAAGGCACATCAAATCAGTAATTCACCAAGAAGTAAGAAAGAATTAGAAAACTAATATATGAAATAGATCTGTAAATGCTACCCCATTACTGAGAGACAAAAATGTGGATATGTCAGCAAAGAGGCTGCCAATAAAGTCATCGTGAACCTGGGATGCATTTAAAAAAAAGATAAAGTTATATCGAAGTCAGTTGTTTCTCCTCATTTGAACAGTCTTTACATTAAAAACACTGCCTACGTTCCAAGTTAGTCAGAAAAAAAAAAAAGATAAAAAGACAGACCATCAAGAACATAAATGAGCTTGAAGAACAAGAAGAAAACCTAAATTGTCCTTACAAAAATCCAGCAAAGACCCAGGAAAGCCTGAAAAACCACTCACCACACTACAGCTGAGGTACAAGGCAGACAGACTGGAGAGACGTTACCTATCAGCAGGGCCTACTCATAACATTTCAATGAGGAACCTGTTGTAGCTAATTGACCAAAGTAAAATAAGCCACACATTCAAAGATGGAGGAATTCGGAAGAAAATCCTCATCAATCTCTTGTCCTTCCTGACTGCTCTCATAGAGCCTGTAAGGATGAGAGGAATCTGAACCATACTATTTATTACTTATACTAAGGCAGCTTCTACTGAAGGATTTTGAAGCAACTTGTCAAACATTTAATTAAGTCTCACAGTTAGTCTCTCTTCAAAAAAAAGGTGTTAGTGGCTTTTTACTGAAGATTCTTCAATAATAAGAGGTTTCCGTGCCCTATTAAGATCACACAGCAAAATCATGATGACACTGAACAGCTCTCAAAAGGCAGAGGAGCAGAACAGGAGAGCCACACCAGTACCGCTGTCTTTGCACCACTGAGAGGACTGTTGTCAGAAAGCATCTCCCTCAGAAACCATCCCAACTACTACCAGTGACAGTCTCTTTCTTGTAGAAAGTAGTATCTTGCAGAAATGGTGTGTTTGGACATCAGGAAAAATTTCTTCCCCAAAACACTTGTCAAGGGCTAGGCCAGGCTGCCCAGGACAATGGTGGAGTCCCCATCCCTGGAGAGGTTTCAAAGCTGTGTAGAGGTGGTGCTGAGGGACACGAGTGAGTGGTGACCTGGCAGTACTGTGTCAATGGTTGGCCTCTATGTTCTTAAAGATCTCTTCCAGCCAAAACAATTCTATGTACTGTGAAGTACAAAATCCCTCTATGCTTCTCTGGTTGACATGGCTCACACTATCCTTTGATGGGGCGTTAAGGAGAAGGTAGCACCTCTGTGGAATGTTCTAGTGATGCTGTTTCTAGCACACTAGTGTTTCAGTACCTGTGTCTGTGCCATGGAAAAACTGCAGAGGGATTATGAAAAAGCTACAAGAATGTCTAGAGACTTGAAAAATATGTTTTGCACAGACCAAGTAGGAAGTTCAATCTATTCATTTTGTTAAAACTCATTAAAGTAAGTCAGGAACCAGTTAAGACAAATAAAGATAAGCAAAATTGTGAGGCCATTTACTTGAGCAGACAAAATGAGAAAAACAGCCAAAAGCTGACACCAGAAATTTACAAACAAAACAAAAAACCAACCAAACAAACAAAGAGAAACCCAAGAAATAATTAGCTATTGGAACAGATAACCAAGAAAACTGACAAATTTGTCAACAGCTAACACCTTACTGTGAGGCCAGCTACATGTCAAAAAAAGAGACAAGCCTACTGGCAGCTGATCCTAGCAGCTAGGCCAGCTCAATGATCAGAACCACTCTGTGTGACCTTGAAGTCACTGAATCACTATGAAGCACATGACTTCTCTGCAGATGCTTCCCCATAATGAAAATGTTAAGCTGGTTAAGTTAGGAAGGTCAGACCTTCCTGCTTTTTCAAAAGTATCTTTAAAGACATGAGGAGAGGCTTCCCATTAGGGAAAAGATGGAAATTCCTGGTTGCTCTAGGAGTCCTTCACATGTTTCTACAGTCAGCTATTTTTCTTTTCTTTTTTTTTTTAAAGTCATTAAGTAGAGTTAATCCCTTGGTCATTTTATTAGTCACCCTCCTTAGCTTTCAGATTCAACAAGAAGAGTATAAACATGAGTCCACACTGCAAATAACTACCTGCACAATCTGTGCATAGGAAAGGTTGGTAAATAATAACTGAGGGACCCGAGTTCTCAGTGAAATCCATATGGTCACTGATGAAAACCATGGTCTGAACCTGCTACTGTATAACCATCCCCAGTAGGGCAGTGGTAGGTAAATGGACAAACTAGATTATGAGAAATCTATTTTTTCTGTCTCTCTTTTTTTTTTATGTTTTTTTTTTGTGATCTTCTGGTTCAACACTTTGTGGTTTGTTTCCTGTTATTTTTGGGGTTTTTTTGCAGGCGGGTTTGGGCAGTTTTCCTCACAAGAGCAGTTTCAGATTTGCCAGCAGTGTGGGCAGAACTACTTCATTTTGTGCACATCCTCAGTGGTAGCAGAAGTCACTTGTGCTGGCACCAGAGAGGAGACAACTGCCAGTGCCAACAGCAGCTGTTCCCCCACCTTCCCTGGGCAGCTGTAACCGCTTGGCACTCAGCTTTCCCAGAGCAGAGCCAGGGCAGCCCAGCCATGCCCAGGCAGGGGCTCAGGCAGGACTTGGAGCTCAAAGGGCAAAACCAAGGGCAGTGCTTTGCTCTCCTCCAGCTGGGTCCTTCCTCCCACCACAGCAGCGTTCAGGTTGCTGTTTCCCTCCCCCCAGCAGGTTGCTGCCATCCAAACAGTAAAATCACTATGAGCTCCTATTGATATCAGGAGAAGATACAGCATGACTTGAGAAAATGCAACGGGGAGGGGAAGAAGAAAAGAATTGCTATTTATGCCATTTTCAGCAAGTGTTTGGTAAGATTTGCATTTGGTAATCTCCCCAGGCCCATGAAAAGGGAAAACTACAGTCCTCCTGTGATAGATAACTCTCCTGGGTACACAGAGATGTACGTGGTGGCCTCACAGGTACAAAACCCAGGAAATTAAAGGAATGGGATAAACAGGTTAAAACATAGGTAAACATTGAACCTACTCCATTTTGTTATGCCCCAATTTCTCTACATAAAAATGTAAAAATAATATAAGGATTACCTAAGAAAAGCTAAAGAGTCACTTTAGTCAGGGCTTTGACAAAAAACTATATACAGATTTACATTTCATGTTATCTTGTCCATGTGGCAATATCATCAGACTTTTATGCTGCAGGGATGTCATGAGCACACATTAATAATTCACCCATTTTTATTCTCTCTACTTTAATTTTGGTTAATATGACAATCCAGAAGTCAATTTTCTTTGAAACAAAATATAGGTATTACAAATCTAAGATGATTGCAAAGGAATATCCTTAAGCCAAGCTATGTGAAATCATTTAAATGTTTTCTTTCCATTTCCCATTTCTGAACTAATCTATTTCAAAATTATCTTGAGAAGAAGGCATAACTGTAATTTATTTGTATTCCTGTCAAATGCACAGTATACAAGTGATGCTGCCCAGGAACTTAAGTCTGGAAGACTGAAGTGTGGAAGACTTGGCAGGTTCTAACTGTAATGCAAGCATCACATTGAGTCCTTGGGAACTGTCTCATGGCACAAAAATAATTTTCTTTCAAAGTGGTGGATTATGTAGTTTTTCTTGCTTCAAAAAATGGTCAAAAACTATCTTCAATATGTGGCAGCAGCAGCAAAGCAAGTGACTGTTGGTATCAAACACCTGGGTGCAGTACCATCAGGATGGCACAGGGGTTCTCTCAGAAATGCAGAGATGAGAGGATTTTCAGTAACGCAGAAGCACGTGGTCTGAAGCATGAATGACCTGGGAGCTCATCATGATATAGTTATAATGTAGGTACTGAGACCAGGGTTATAAAGTAGATGACTAAAGGTGGATGGAGAGCTCTAAAAACCTCTACAAATTTGGTCCTAAACCATTCTGAGTACTTTCCTTTAACTTCATTCCCCAGTGCAAGAAGCGCTTATGTGTAAGTCCAACTCCTGTATGGGAGGAAAGAACTCAGACCACCCTCTGAACTTCCATGCTGATATCGCCCAAAGTCTTAACTCATTGCTTTCAAGGAAAATTATTTTCTCAACCTATGCATTACTATGACAAGAGCCAGAGGAGATCCCTGCAAGGTCCACTGAAGGAGGAGGCAGAAGGTACACACACTCAGTTCCTGTAATCTGCACCCAGCTCCATTTATTTTGACTTTATCTGGTTGAAACACAGCAGGAAGACGGAAGGCTTCAGTTTGTCACTTCAAAATAAAGACTAAAAAAGACAACTTTGTTATCTAAGAAAAATGAAACTGCTATTGCCAGGATGCATAACAAACTGGCCCAGGCTGACCCAGAGAGGTTGTGGAGTCTCCTCTGGAACGATGCCAAACCCTCCTGGACAACGTGATCCTGGGTCCCCTGCTCTGGGTGACCCTGCTGGAGCTGGGGGATTGGATGAGATGATCTCCAGAGGTCCCTTCCAACCCCCACCATGCTATGATAGTCCGACAGCTTTCATTCACAGAGCTTTTATATTTATCATGTCCCTGGACTGCTGGCTCTTGGTCCACATGACTGCCTGAGAATACTTATTGCTCCAAATAATATACAAATCCCATCTTGGGACACCTCCAAGACAAGGAAGTTTTGGTTAAAAGATCAGGATGAAAAAGAAACAATAACAAAGAAGATCATTCTACTCAGAAGAACAAATTAAAATGAAATGAATGCTGTTAAGAATAAGTCCAGACTTCAACAGAAGACTTGAACTCCTTGTATTTCCAGACCTTATTTTTTATTTAAAAGGACATTTGTCTTAAATAAACGTGTGAAATTGAAAAAATATTGCTGCAAAGTGCAACAGTGGTGTTTTGAGTAGTGACTATCATATCAGTTCTGGGACTTTCCACTTTGCTCTTTATATCACATCCTCAGGCAACATTTTCTGCAAGTGACAAGGGAAGACCTAAATATTTTTCCATGGGTGACAAAGATGAGAATTTAGTTTCTTACTCTTTTCCTCACCCTTTCCAAACAACAAAGTAGAACTTCAGTTGTTCCTGAGAACACAGGATGAAGACAACTCCAGAGCTCCTATCCCACATATCTGCATGGTGGCTCACCATATGGAATGGCACATCCTGAGGTAGCAGCACCTGTGCTGCACCCCGACCCAGGCGAGTCAAGAGCACTCCGCCTCCATGGAGCAAAATTCATCCTGGATGTGGAGAGAGAAGTGCCACATGCTGGACACCACACTAGTACAAGGCATCACTGGAGTCTATTAGGGAGCATTGTCACAACTGCTTCTATGAACACTTCTGGATTTAATATTTAGATGTATACAGTACTTTTTAATGACTGTTTTGGATATCTGAGTCATTTTAAAGCTTTTTTTTTTTTTCTTTTCCCCCAAGACACTTCACATCTAAGGTCCCAACAACCACCAGGGATCCCACATGCTACATCACAGTGGAATCCCACTCAACCCCCTTGACTAGACTGATCTAGAGACACACTGATTATGTAGGCAAAACTTCATTAAATCAATGAGAAATTTTGCTTACAAAAAGGACAAGGGACCACACCTTAAGACTGAAAGCAAATATCTTCCCTTTTCCCAGTCTGGGCTGTTGACTGACAATGCAAGAGTCCCCACCTTCCCTAAAAACATCCTACAGACTCAAACTTTCCCAAGTTTCCCTTTAGAAGCTGTGGTGTCCATTCTAACCCCACTGACCCCCATTGAAACTCCAATAAAGTCAATCCCTCCTGTAGTCATTATTAAAAAATAATGATTTGCATTCAAGCCTCTTAAGACTCTCCATATTTTGCTTCGTACTATGAAACTACTACTGGAAAGAAGAGTTGGATACATTGAAATATAAAAATAAATAATCAGAGGGATTTTTCCCTTTTCACAGCAACTAACGTTACCTGTCACAGAAGACTTGGAAAAGGTAACCCACTTTCAAAATACAGGAAAGGAAAATTACTTGAAGGAGATTAAAACCTTTTTGATATCAGACACAAAAATGACTAATATACAGAGGGGTTTCCAGCTGAGATTTAAAATTGATGCACAATTCCTTATGCCTCCAGGTATTCACACAAACTGATAAAAGCCAGCTCTCCACAAGCACCAAAATCCATTACTCTGAGCGTGCAGAGCAGAGGAAGCAGGAGTCTAACCAATTTGTCAAAATAATTTTCAAGTTTAATTTTTTCATGATTTATAATAATCATGGCCATTTCAAGCAGTGTGATAAATCTGCAGATGTGTAAATCTCTGAATCCAAAGAGTAAAACGCAATAGGTTGTAAATGGTAAGCTTCAGGGGGGGGAAAAATGTTTGCACAGAAATACAGATCTTCCTTAATAAAAACAGTGATTCCTATAGTCAAGAATATTGAACAGCTTAAATTATAACACACCATTCTTATTTGTTTATTGACTCCAAATGCACCAGCTTTCTGGGTTAAAGTTTTGCTAGTATTCTACTTTGTGGAAAGTTTCAACAAAAACTGTTCACTGTTTTACCCAAATGAGATTTGAACTAAATAGGTTGTTTTCTGCATTTTGAAATGTTCTCGTGGCTACATTTTTAAGAGTCTCTAGAACATCTCTGCTTTGGAAGTACCTGAAAAGGGTCTGGAGGTCAAGTTCTCTGTACTTTCTGCACTCGTTATCACAGCATTTCAAAGATGTTGCCTCCTCTTTCCAGCATGAGGACTGCTGTGGTCAGTACACAGAACATGAGAGCAGGGACCCATCACTCCTGTGCTCCCCAATCTTCCCCCTCCACTGGTAAGAAAAAAAAGGAGGAAAATCCTGATGAGAATCGGAAGTGCTAAGGAACTGGCTGGGAACAGAGGCTAAGGGGTGGCTGCGATCCAAAGAAAAGCTTCAGTGACTGCTAATGGCATGTTGGTATTGGAAAAGAAAGGTACCGAGATAGAATGTAATTAAAAGCTATAATATATAGGAAACTAAACTCATTACAGGCAAACTTAATTCCAGCATGCGTGAGTTTATAACATTTATTAACATTTGACTTGGAGCAGAGCATTATGGGTACACGTGGGAGCAAAAGGAAAAGAAAAGGAGCAGAAAATAAAGGAAAGATATAATCATTATTTATTAATCCGTAGATTGTCTGTAAAGTTGCTAAGCACTGTAAAGACTCAGAGTAAGTGGCAATTCCTGCATAAGTGTTCAAGAATCTAAGAACACATCACAAGGAAAGATGTAAGAGGCAAAGCACTTAGTTCAAAGCTCCCCATCTAAGGCAGTGGCAAAGGAGTGCTTTGGTTTGCTTTATGGGCAATAAATAGCACAAAGCCCTAGAAGATACAGTAGGACTGACAAGACCATGCAATCCTCAGCAGCCACGACACGCAGCTAATGAAACACATCGGCTCATTGCCTCCCCAGCTCCTCTGCTCCGCAGTGTTCCCCTGCACCTGAGTGTTCTTGGTTGAAAAAGGAAAAAGATGAAGTAATAAATCACAGCTAGAAGTGTAACGAGTTTGGCACATTCTATATATTAATTCATGCAAAGCTTTTACAGAACTACCTAAGTACCTAAAGAAATGAGCAAGCAGCATCTGCAAATTAATATTTCTTTTGCTGCAGAACATTAAGTGGTGCTTTCCAAAGGCAATAAGTCAGGAAGGGGCATGATGCACGAAGAACACGAAGAATTTAGTCTCCTACCACCTCAAATGAAAAGGCCTCTCTGACTGCAGGTCGTCTTTACCCAAAATAGCAACTAGAAAGCAAAACCAAAGGTAACATTTGATGATCCTGATCCTATCTCCACAGGAGAAAAAAGCAATCTTGGCTACTACCTCTGAAGGGTGCAGAGCTGCACCTCCCTTTCCTGCTCTTCATTCATATTCCATCACCTTAGGTGTTCTTGACACAGCATCTAAGGCAAGTCTCCTACCATCTCAAAAGGTAAATGTACTTCCCTGTGCACTACAGCAGATGAAGTACCATCACGTTTTATTAGAGTTAACAGAGAAAATGCAGGCCTGTATAGCGTGTTCAAAACGTGTTTTACAGTGCAGCGTAATATTCAGAGATGTTATGCTACAAACACTGGGCAACCTGACAGATACATCTGTTAGAAGTATAATTACACTAGATAACTTGTATTACTGTCCCTCTCTGTTAAACAAAACAATGAATTTTCACTCATAGGGGCACCTTGGAAGATTAATGGTAATAACGAAGCATGAAATATTTCCTTCCTAGTGTGGTTGATATGAAAGAGGGGAAACAATTTCACCTAGAAGGGATAATCCTTTGAGGGAAATTTTCAGTGAAATAATGTATCGCAACTTCTCATCCCACACATGTCACCAGCGAAACTATCAGTGTTGTGCTTAATGCAATAAAGGCCAACGAGCCCAGGAAAAGGAAATGCAATCAGCACAGCATAAAAAGCGATACACAGCAGTGTCAGCAGGACGGAGTGGAGGTGGCAGGAGAACAGAGGCAGGAAGCAACAGTATAAACAGCAAAGGAGGACAGAGACCAGAAAATCAGCAATGGGGAGAGAAGATGGAAGGAATTGTCCCAAAAAAAAAAAAAAGTCAGACAGGGGAAATATTCAAAATGTAAAAACTGTTTGGGGCAGTTTTTAAAGTTAGCCATCTGAAGTATTAGTCACGAGGAAGCGGACCGTGGGGCAGGGGCATTCAGCAGGGGAGGCCCTGCTGGCAGCTGGGCAGGCACAGCCCTTGCCCAGCTGGCTCCTCTCCCCCTTGGTGCAGATGGCACTTGGGCAGCACTCAGCTCCTCAGCTGCTGGCACACCTTCCCCGTGGCACAGCGCTTTAACCTGGGCTGCCTCCGAGACTGGACCAAGATACTGGTGACTTAATGCATTCCTTTGACAATCTGAACCTTGAATGAGCTCTACCAACTACCATGGATAAAAAAGCAACGCTTTAGAAAAACCCATCTATTTCTTTTTCTTTTTTTTTTTTTAATTCTTTTTTTAAAGTAAAGACTTTTCAATCACACACTGGTGTCCATATGAAAAAAATGTCCCTTGAAATCAACTTACTGAAATTATCCCCTCAGTGTCTTACTAATAAACCCATGCTCTATCTTCAAAGTACGCTCCCAAGCCTTTAATTTTTGGCAGAAAAGCCATTTAATCAATATATTCAGCATTAATCAAGGCCAAGAGCAATTTCGTTTCAACCCTTTCCCAAATTAAGTTGGAATCTAAGCAAGTGCATCACTCTATTACTTTGCTTAGGGTAGGTAGATTCAGCAGGAGCTTTCAGCGGTAACTAATTCTGTTTAACCAATAGTACTTTATATTTTTCTTACATAAACATCAGTACAGCAGGAAATGCTAAATTTTCTCTAGAAAAAACGCCTCCATTAAATAACCATATTTCTTGGTTCTGTTTTTAAAACATAAGTGCCTTTTTATTACTTGAACTGATCACTGCTGTTGCCCTGATAATTTTTTATTCCACGAGATGTTTTATGCTCACAATATTCTCAGCGTGAAGCACTAATTAGAATCAGAAAACTGCTCTGCTCTCATTAACTTTCTGCTGTCTATATTTATTGCAAGAAATGTCTTTCCTTTAAAATGTGTACCTTCTCCCTTGGTGCCTGCAAAGCTGGGTGCATGTCAGGACTGCCACATCATGCTCTACTGAGAGAGTTACTTTCTGCAGAACAGAGAGCAGTAGCTGTCTGTCCCAAGCTCCATTCCCCAGAGTTTTCCCTCCAGCCAACACTTCTGTGGTGATTTGTTTGTTCACATCACACAAGACCCATGATAGACACTAGACAGCTCGAAGGCAGAGCAAAGGCAGGCATGATCTGAGGCAGCAGCACAGCCGCAGTGGCTAGCGCTTCCTTGGCAGCAGGTTTCAGGTATTTCTAATTGGACAGCTTCTGTAGCAAGAAATAAATCAGTTCACTGACTGGGTTGGTCTTTGGCCTTACCAGTAACCTTGTCTCAACGTGGCAGTGGATGAACATCTACAGTAGGATGTTCTCGCTCCCACACTTCCTATTTTTGTCACGCAGCAGTCAGTACTTTGTTGCTGCCAGGAAAAGAATAAGGAATAAAGAGTAGAGAAATCATGACAACCATAAAAATGCACTACCATACTTCACTGGAAGAAAAGGAAGTTCAACTAGTGCAAGCTCTGTAGCAACCCCACAGACTTGCCTTTAGCTTTGAGAAAGCCATTTTAGCTTTATCCTTTCGCAGTAGACACTTTAAAATATGGATTTTACCCTTTGTTTCTTCCTCTGGTATTACAACATAAAATGTACAGAAGAAAAAAATCCCTTCTGCAAACTTCTCCAGAGCTAACAGGATCTTCCTGAATGCTGTCTACTGGGCAAATACAAATTTAATTCAATTTTAAATACAAATTTAAGTCAATTTTATAGGGCCTGCTTTTTTACCCAGCTATAACAACTTCTCTGTTAGAGTGTGGCACTATCTGCTTTTATCATTAATACTCGAGTCCGTGGTTAAAGCAGAGGTGACAACTCATTGAAATGCCTGGCAGCTTATGGCTTTTATCACTACGGAACATCATCTTTATTTCATATCCCTTGTGCCTATTGTATTTCCTTTAGATGTCTCCTGTACTCTCACGTACACGTGCACATTCATAATTAAACACCTCTGATCATAACGTACTTGCACACAATCAATTACCAAATTTCTGTCGCTTCATGTCAGTGCTTATCAACTAAAGTTTGGGAAGCAGTGGAACAAGAGGAAAATTTCGGCCTGAGGAAGTATCAGAGGAATGTCTTCAGTCCTCCAGGTCTGGTCTGAAGCATCATTCTGCACATCTGCTTAACTTTGCTGGCCATCAGACGCACAGGGTGAACTGCCAGTACCCTCAACTAAGCTCCAAAGAATGAAATCAGACATTTTTCAGGCCATAAGCAAGAAAATGCTCCCTATAAGGAAAAGCACCCACGTTTCACTTGCATGATATTGCAGAAGTACACACACCAAAGACCTCTTACCAAAACCACTGCCAACTGCACACTGGAGTGCTGCAGAGCACAGGCCCCTGTCCTGGGGGGACTGAGCTGTAAATGTCAGGATCAGGATAAAGAACACATAGTCAGCATTAGACTATCCTCCTTAATCAGGAAATACAGCCAGCTTGCAACACAATTATTTACACCCAGAGCATGTCACTACATTATCTAAGTTTCACTCTCTGTATAAGCAGAATTTGTCCCGTTTGGTTACAGCTTTTTTTCCTCACCCTCCCATTCTCATGCTCTTAAGAACACACACAGAGCTCAAAATTCAATGTAACTCTCGTGTTATAGGACGACAGTCCCTTTTGGAAGCAATGAGTAACAAATGTTAAAACAAAAGAAACTCCATTTCAAATCCAGCGTGAAGTAACGGACAAAAAAAGAATGAAGCAGAAATGACCTTATCCATAACTCTAGTCATAAGGCTAGTTAGGATTCCTTCCGAGTAAAAAATAGAGAACAACTGGCAAATGTCAGCCTCATTATCATGAACTCTTTTTAGTAGCAAAACAAAAATTAGCCTTCAGATTTTTTTCCACAGACTAGACCATTCTGTGTGTTAGAAGCCTTTCCATTTCTTTTGATTAACTATCCCATTATGGGATCACCTTTTTCCTTTAGTATTAAAAGCACATGTTTCAGCCTTAATGGCTATACGCACATTATATTTATCTTTCTACAAACACTTGATGTTTAAATAGTTTGGGCATAATGTTTTGAAATATAGTGAGAAGTAAAAAAAAGAAAGGGTAATCTGAACAAAAAGAACATTGAGTTCAAAGGTAATTGCTTCTCTCTGATACATGCAGTTTTTCATACTGTCCTTCAGAAATACTAAAAAAATGGAACATTCCGGGTAGATAAAAGAAATCCTGAAACACTTTCTTATAATACTAGTGCCACTGCTTAAAGCCAAGATAATGTTCTGCAATCTTGAGTCTATAATAAATGCTATAGACAGAGAATACAGTTGTCCTTCACCTGAGAGATCTCCATGGGAGTTTTCCAAAGTAATAACTTGGTAAGAAGTCCGATCCAAACCTGTTGCAAATTACTGAAGCTCCAGTAAAGTGAACAGAACGGTGCCATTTCATGCCAGCTAGGACTCTGTCACAACGTCATTAATCAACACAGTAACTGACTCTACCTTTCTAGCTAGCACTTTAACACCAACACATTTTTACAAGTCCCTTGACTAGAATACATGGCAGTTTCTCATCTTGGCTTTAGTTTTGGTCATTTATTCTTTGACATTGTCTAGTAATGCATCTTGCAGGTGAACACCCATCCCTTCCCTAAGATCAGGGCTCTAAGTCTGCAGTTATCGTAACCCTCCCAGATGTGATTCAACAGTTAACTGCTTTCTGGGATAGTGATGAAGCACTGCCAATTTTCCTTATTCATGTCATCACAGTTTACCATTAGTGGGAAGAGGGACTAATTCATGTATCCCCACCATCCACAAGGAATGCTTAGGAAAAAAAATTAGCTGTTGTTTTTCATTAGGATTCGGGGTTTTTTGTTTGTTTTAACTTATGTCCTTGTCCTGTAAGAGTCACCTCTGATTGTGACCTCAGATCAGGATCAATTGTCCAAATCCTTCCCAATCTTCATTGGTCCCACTTCCTGAACTGAACCAAAACAGCATCAGGTCTTAATGATGTTTATCCATCTAGGTACTTGCATTACTGTGCCAGGAGTTTGACCCTTACAGCTCATGTTTCTTGTTTCCCTGTAAACATAAATATGAAGCTCAGTGTTCCAAGTTTCTATGCACTCAGGATCTCACACAGTGTTTCATCCTGGAATCACAACACAGATGTACCAACTTGGTGTCTTGTGAGCTTTGGTAGAAATACATTTAGATTTATGCAGCTCTAAAGGCCCTGCTTCGGTTGGCATCACCAACCTCCACTGGGCACTCTGGCTTGAGAAACTCAACTCCACACGGATGGAGAAAATGAGATTAAGAACTCATATACATATTTCTGACAGCTGACGAGGAAGTAACAGAGGAGAAGGCATTCTGCCTCACACGTCATTCAGAAAAGCTCCCTTGGAGTGAACTGCAGGCAGCCGAGGCCATCTCACACAGCCCATGCCTCCCCAGAGAGCAGCACGAACAGTCAGCTCCACGGGAGAATGGCACCACGGGAAGGACACAAGAATTCCACTCAGTGACAAGTTTAAGATCAGAATATGAAGGCTAAGCAGAACATCCCATAAGGTACACTAAACTGTCGAATTTCATATCTGACAAAAATGGGAACGATGATACTTACTGGCTCCAGAGGGATGTTACGATGCTCCATTTGTTCTTAGTAAAGTTCAGTGTGAGTCTCTGATGTGCCCTATCAATACCAAGTACCATTACCTCTAAAGAAAACAATCCCCCAAGGCCTCTTGCCAAAGTATGATTTATAGAACATGCCACAGAGAAAACCAAGGGGACAGCTCTGATAGATGCAGAAAACCACCGCCTGTAAAACAAAGGGTGCTGCTGGCATGGAGCTAACAGCCTGCAGAAATGGCTTCTGGGGAAGCAAAAGGCAGGACTGGGTCACTTATTAGCATCCTTATGAGGTCAGGACAGCTGGTAAATCTTCCAACATTTCTTCTATTATGTACGATGATCACCTATCTCACACTTTGAATGCTTGCTGGAAATGGGTACTTTACACAACAAGATACTTTTCACCTGGCCTTGCAGATCCACTGATCCCCTCACAGACAGCATCAAACAAAGTCACAGCTGCTTCTTGAAGTTTTTCTTTGTATGGCTCTACCTTGAGGCAGCAATAGACCATTCAGGTTATCTTGCTAAAGTTTCTTTTTAAATATTATTATAAGCATATAGGACAGCATTTTCTATTTTTTCCTACGAATCCAGGAAATTCAAATGTGAAGTCAGTGGAGGAATCCAGCCATCATCTCAAAGCACTCTGTTCCTTAAACATAATGCCCAAATTACTACTGCAAGTTACTTACAGCTGATATTCCACCAGAAGACAGAGAGATTTACAACACATTAAATAGACTTTATGATATAAGAGAAAGATTCACAGTGACAATACAGCATTTATAACAACGGCTACTAGAAATGAAAAAAAATCCCCAGTAGCCTAATTCCTGGTGTGACAGTCAGTAATTAGCCAATTTCATGGCTAGGCAGAAACACTACTAACTTTGGACCCAGCAAGCTAACAGCTGTGAAAGAATGTTTTCATTGAACAAGAAATACAAAAAATAACACCTCAAACAAAAAGTAAATAAACAAAAGTGAAAAACCCACCTCAAACAAGCAAAATCCACCACAAAAAGTAAGACTGAACATGTTGCTTATAAAATGTTTACATCCAGTTTACCAATTTGTGCAGTAATGATGCTTAAAGTATGTTCCTCCTGAATGGCTTTGAGGTGCTAAAGGCAAACTAAGAATTAGCGAACTTGAAAACAGAGAGCAGATAATTGCTACCAAAAAAAATAGATGGCATCCGCATATTGAGTGCACCCAATGAAATCCATATGGCCGTGGCTATTCTCCGCTAGCTCCATAAATCCCATTTGGTTCTACCTTCCGAGTTCCTACGTTCATGTCTTCAGTTCAACTTCCTGCAACTGCTTGTGTTTCATGGCATAAAACCGGGCCACGTTAAACTGGGAAATAAAGCAAACCAGCAGCTTGGCAGCCAAGATTCCTGGTACAATCTAGCTGAGCACACAGAGATCCTGGAAAAGCCATAAAGGAGCGAGTGCAAGATCACAGCTGGGGATAGAGGGCATGAGAGAGGGACTATATATTATAAGAGTTCTTGTGCATGTCATGACTTTTGACATTCTCTGATCAGGTCAGCTTCCTGCACTGGAAACCTTACTTTCTCAAATTTGCTCTTGTAGCATCTCAGAAAACCCATTTGCTTTGCTATTTTATGAACTAAAATAATAGTTTTGTCAAATATTGTAAATAGAAAAACTTGGTTTAATTATTAAAAAAAGAAAAAGATACCAACAGTTGTTTTTCTGCTGATTTTCTCCTGTTAGTTTCTCTAATGGAAAAAGTTAACCACAGAGTATTTGAAATATTTTTGAAGTCCAGAAAACCCCAGTTCTTCACACAAAAAGTCTTGTGACCACCATATGATTGGAGCATTGGAGTTTCCAAAGACCCTAAGTAATCTTTTCTGGTCTCTTTAAAGTGTCTGCATCACAGCTCCACAGAAATGTGTGGAGAGATACATAAAAATACATGCATACAAAAAATGCAAAATACAAAAAGTATTAAAAATTTCTGAGCTAGAAAATGCTAAGAACAGAAAGAGCAGAGAAAACCCTACAGCTGATGTTTGCCAACTATGACAGCAGTAAGAGCTTTATATGCTTCACTTACAAGGCTGGATATAACAGTTATGTGGTTGGGAGGGTTGTGATCCCACTCTCTGCCATACAACAGGGAGCACTTACCATGCCATGAAAACCTAGTGGAGAAATAAAAGAATACAATATGACCCTTTTTTTTTTTCCCAAGAAATCCAATTCTCAGTGTATGACCAGCTATAACAAGCTCTGTAAAGAAAAGGAGCTGAGATTAGATCTCCTCGAGGTGTCTGTTCTGATGGAGCTGGGTGGAAACTCCTGCTGCCCGATGAGAAATGGAAATTGGAAATGCATTTCCTCTTGTAAAGACAGGCAAAATGGAAGATACACCGGCATGGAAGATGATACAGTTCTCTAAAGCCCAATAATATCATCAACAGTAAGAACAAGTTGTTTCAAGAGCAAGTTTTCTTAGCCAATATGCAAATCATCAGCAGGATATGAACTTGCAACTGCTGATTCTCTCATAATCTTTTTCTGAGTTCATAGTACCCACAGCCAATGAGAGGTTCCATCTAGAATCTCCTACCTGGCAACTTTTTGAAGTCTAAAAGCACAGACAGATTACAAATGAGGAGACTTGTACAGTTGAAGGGGATGTGAAACTGGAATTCTTGAAATAAAACTAAGTCTTATGCTCAATTTGCATGACTGAAAACATTTTTCATTTGACATCTGAAGGATATTGGTGATAGAACGGGAACCCGGGGATGGAAAAAACTAACCTCTCTCTCACTCTGTCTTTCCTGAAGAAGCTTCTACCTCTGCATGGCTTCTTGGCTTCAAAACCCCTCTATGGCTGCAAAGAAAAATCTCAAAACTTGTCAAGTTACCACTACAACCCAATTTCCTTTTCTGGACTCCTGATTTGATATACATGTACACAGATCTAGCAATGTCTGCATTGCCAGCTAGAACATTACACTTTGCCTGTATAAGGAACTCAATTAGGACACCTAAGTGCATGAAGTTTAACACGCTAAATAGCTCAGTGCTCCAAGAAGATGTAAAGCTTTTGAGAGCAATTTGTAGCAAACGGCCACATGCCAAACAAACTGCTGTGCAACAAGTGACTAATGTAACTTTGCTGACATCCTCTACTTCTCTGCCAGCATCCTGCAGGAAACTGGCAGATCCACTCAAGGAATAGTGCTGGCATAATTGATATCTGCTTGGAATTTGACTCTTTTCAGCTCTGTATTATTTGAATATAAGATAGAAGTGTTTTGACAAAAAGTCCAGCAGGCATTCACCTACCAGTGGGCACTCTTCTGAAACCAGACTCTTCTCCAGGGACATGAAAGGCACAAAGCTGTTGGAACAGGCCCAGAGGAAGCCACAAAAATTCTGCGAGGGCTGGAACCCCTCTGCTGGGAGGCCAGGTTGAGGAAGATGGGGGGGGTTCAGCCTGAAGAAGAGAAGGCTCCAGGGAGACCTTACTGGGGCCTTTCAGGACTTCAGGGGTTGGACTAGATGACCTTTAAAGGTCCCTTCCAATGCAGAATGTTCTATGATTATATTCTATTAAAAATTAATGACATAAATAGAAAATAGTGATTAAAAGTTTCCATTCCACTTCCTCAAGCACAGGTACCATATTCCCTGAATTATTTTCAGTAAAGTACCTTCTAAAGAGGAAGCATCAACACTACTATGACTTCCGTAGCATGTGGAGTATAGGATATGTAGCATGTGCAAGTGTAGTATTTGTGTAATACTGGAAGGAGAATTCAGCAGAAACAGAAGCCTAAGCTACAAAATATGGCAAGCGTATGGCTTATAAATAGATGTAAAAATATTTGCCATAGTTTTCAGATGTAGAACATTCTGTAGATAGGATTCAGAAAGGTCAATCCTATCTTGGAGAAACTTCATTATAAACAGCTCATTAAAAAACCCTAATGATAATATGAAATTATATTACAGATATTGTGTTACATAGTTCTCAGTAGAACTGGAGGACCCAGATCATCTGCTCAAAGTGCCAAGGACAACCACTTTACTTCAGCAAATGTAAATAAACATGTGCCATACAGACAAACCCACTGCAGTTCGGTGGAGCTGCTGTTGATGTGAAACCTGTTTTGTTTCCAAACACCTGGTTGATGCAGCTTTATGAATAAGATAAACCAGTATTTATTAATGAGTCCTCACCACTGATGTGATTGTTTATTCTTCCTGATATTTATTAACATGATTAAAAAAACATTGTTTTTTTTCAATCTAAGCATGTGGGTTGTGCCAAGTTTAACAGTTGCCAGTTGTAAACCAGCAGAATACTTACAGCAGGCTCTAACAGCAGCCCCAGCTTATGGAGACAGCCCCTGGCAAGCTGTTGAAGTTTCTCCTTGAATGGGTCTTAGCTAAACTGTAATGCATTCTATAATACCTTCAGCGCACAGCAATCTGAGTTTAGGGGGTTTTCTCTTCCATTTTAGATTTTGGTTTATTTAAATAGGGCATTTAAAGTCCCTCTACTGAATTTTTACAAAAATCTGAGAGAAACAAAATATCAATCTGAAAGATTAAGAAAATATAAAATATACTGTTTCTGTGGTTATTTTAAATCACTTTTATGCAGGCTTTGACAGGGGTCTATTAAATCAAAAGTCAAAGATTGAAGTGGCAGTTCCCGTAGAATTCAATGAAAGCTAAAGTGTCTGCAGTCAAAGCCTATGTATTGCTTTAAGATCAACTTACTTTCATTTGTAACAATGATTTTTAAGCTGCTAAATAGTCTGAGTAAATAAAGATGCAAATGAAAGGCAGCAGACTGAGGCCCAACCCAACAGCAGCTTTCCATGGTCTCAGTGCCAGGGGAACAGGCCTCGGATCACAGTCACATAATCTCTGGAAGGATTTCTCTCTAAAAGCTGTGTGCCCTCCACACCACCACAAGTGATTTCAGTGAGAGGTTGACATTCTTCTCTGAGGGGACTCCATCCTTCACCATTTCGTATTCTACACACTGGTACGTTAAAAGAGCACTAGTGAAGTGCCACACCACATCAGATATCACCCACTTAGTCAAGAAGACTGTTTGCTTGAAGAGAGTATTCAGGAAAGTAGATATAAACCCAGGCAAATGTATTTTTATGGGTTCCAGCCTTAAACAAAAGCAGCTTTTTGAGATAAAATTCAGATGCACACAATGGTGTTAAAATAACAGCTATTGATCCACCATGACTTTGTGAAAGATACATTCTCTTTTTTTTAAGACTGTTGTCTGGTAACTCAGTGGATAAATCCTCAAGGCTTTCCTTGAGAAATACTGATATTTTTTCTGTATATATTTTTCTACTTAGGTTTTTTTTTCTTCTTCATGCCATTACTTCTCTTAAAGACCTCATATGATCTTAAAGACCTCACAGTATGAGAATTTAAACAAACCTGTGGCAAGACTCTCAGTGATAATCTGAGCTGTGAATGTGTCTTCATTTCTCCCTTTCATATGAGTTCTATATCACAGTCATTTAATGATACCTAAAGCCATATTAAACAATACTAATATATAGCAAAGCTCGCAGCATTGCAAGAGCACGGGTCTTCTGAGATGGGGGAGGGGTGGGGGAGAATAATAAGAAAGTCAGTCATAGAAATCCCACCACTTGCAAAGAAGCAGCTCTCTCCGAGTGACATTAGAGCTGCTGGTTGTACAACAGTCACTGACAGCATTTGAAAGTACCTGATGGTTTCCTGGTAAGTCTCACAGCAAACTTTTGTCAAGATCAGTGAGGAAAACAAACCAGGAGCAGAGTCCATCATGTTCACAAAAGCATTGTTTATTACATCTGGTTTACTTTTCCAGTTCCCTAAAGCATGTAACAGAGTGGTTTTCATGTTTCATCTGTCACCATGAATTAAAGACGTTCTTCAATGTAAATGTTTCACAGCCATTCACTCAACTGGTCAAATGGATGTGTTGACCATCTGGCCTTTTCTTCCAAGCTTCAGCCACTTTCCTCTCACCTAGAGACCAAGCAACCCAGCTATCTGACCAGTATCTCTATTTCCTGATTTAGATACAAACTGCAATGGTTCTGCAGCAATCTGATTCTAGTAGCCAAAATCATATGTTAAAGTAATTCAAAGTACTCAAGAAAGAGAACCCAGATCAGCATTATTCTTGTTTTGATTGTACCTTTCAGTTGTCTGACTTCCTTTCACATATATATATATATCTATATCTATCTTTTTGCATCTCTTAATCCGAGGAGGGCTTCTAGTTATTATCCATTTTATCCTATTGGAATGGGGAAAAGGTGAGTAGGAGAAGGGAAGAAAAGGAGAAAACCCCAAACTACTTGGTACTGGAGAAAATCTGGACAAGTAGGAGGCTGGTGAAACCAGCAAGGGTTTGATAAAAGCTATTGAGTAGCAAAGCTGCTTACAAGAAAAGGACATACTGCTATTCAAAAACAAACAACAAACCCAATAAAAAAAAAGACAGCAAAATAAAAAAAAAAAACTTTGTTAGATGAAAATATTTTTATATTCCCAGCTGAGGGACCAAATTCTTTGGTGATATTACCTACAAGGTCCCTCTTTAGGAACTGGTTGACAAAATGTCTGTAAGAGATTAGGTCATGAGACCTAAGGAAGTCATTTGATTAAGTGAAAACTTCACCACAAAGAACACTGCAAAGGTGAAAAGAACTGTCTGACCAGGATCCCCCGGGTAACGACACAAAGGAGCTTCAACCACACGTTCAGCTGAGTTTTACGAAACCTCCTATAAGCTCACTCAGTATCTTTCAGGACCAGAGATTTACAGCCACTTCCTAAGACTGCTTTTTCTCTGCAGTTCAGGTACAGACCCTGATCAGAAAAGGTCTCCGCATGTGGCTTGTTTGTGCCAGTATGCGTGAGAAGAGATGAACCATAAGGCAGACCTTTAGCTGATGCTTTAGCACGCAGTCTTGTCTTTCAGGCCAGAACAGCAAAGGTGTTTTCAGAACAGCTTCTTAGCAACGACTTATCTCTTTCATGATCCCATAGAACAAAGCAAGTGCATAAAAAAAACCTACCAGAAAAATACAAAAGCAAGAAAGGAAAAATATCATCTCAAGCTAAAAGGTGTTATTCAGGGATTACACTGGAGCAGAGATTGTAAAGAATAGTCAGTGTGCCACAAAAAAAAAAAAAGGAACACGGTGAAATCATTTCTTTCAAGTTTTTAAATGGTCATCAAAATGGTGGAGTTATAAAACACAAACGTATTACAGTCAGCAATGAGAGAAGAGTATTGCACACAAAGGATCAGGGAGCTATTTCTGGGACAAGAAAATATTTTTATTTTTTCCTGCACAGAACATTTGTTTCTTAATTTTCCAGGCTTTCTTCTATTCCAAGCCGAGGAATCAGCTGCTTAATCCAGCCGTAATGTTTTTATAATATCCCATCATCCATATTTACAGGGTTAGGAAATGCCTTCCCCTTCCTCTAAAAAAAACCCCAACAAAGTAAAAATAAAAACATGAGCAAATAAGGCTCTGTGGGTGTGTAAGGAAAAGTCTTTCAAAATTTTCTATTTAAAAGAGTAAGTACAAGATACTAGCAGCTGTACATGGGTAACACCATGCTCACCAGCTCCCCTCATTTCCTCCAGGATGACCCAGAGGAGATCAACAGCAGCCAGGGAAGTTTTTTTCAGATGGAAGGGTCTGGAAACCCAACAAATGGTTAGTACCCCAGACCTCTCCAATTGTTCCAATACACGCCTACGCATAAACATGGTCACACACTTGCTGTGGAGCACAACAGCACATGGTAGAGAGAGGTGGTGCTTTCTAGACCTCTTAGTTTTGGCAAGTGAAGAGCCTAAATAATTGTATGGGGATACTCTACTGCATCCTGTTCAGCTCTGTCTGGGCTCTGATAAGACCTATTGCTGCTGAAGCAACTTTACCATTTTCCTTATTATACTTCAGTAAGATTTTTTTCTTTGACTGCAAAAGTATTTTATTGTTTCCTTTGAACATGGCACTTTCCCTTTAAAGAGTTATTTGGGAATGCACATAACAATTCCTGCTAACACATGCTATTAAAGCTGGTAAAGAGCTTTAGGCTGGCAGGCAATCAGAGCCTGTGCAGCAATCTGCTCAGATGGAAGAGAGGCCAGCAGCATTGTCTATATGAAGGCAGCAGAAGTAGGACACTGATGCTGGAGACAAGATTTTTCTAGTTCTCCTCCCAGGATGGCAGAGCAATGTGCAAGCCTCTCAGCTGGGCTGGAGGCACTCCTACTGCCATTCAAGTCCTTCAAGTCTGACTGTGCTGTTGTGTCTAATTGGTCAAATGGGAGATTAGAGACCAGAGGGAAAGGAATAGAGACACAAGCCTGGAAGACAGGAGAAGTAAAATGGATGTTTCGACCTCTCCACAATTTCCTTTACTTCTACCTAAAAGGTTAAACATTCTGGTAAGAATCTCCCAGGGAGTATCTGAAAGTCAAGTCACGAGTTAGTATCCTGTCTTCGTTCCCTGTGTCCATGAATAAATTGTACGCAGCTCCCAGAGAAGTTTTTGAGCAAATATTTCAATATAATCTATTTATCAGATGCTGTCACTTTCCATTTGCGTGTTTTCCAGGAACAGACCTTTCCTTATGTTTTCTTTAACTTCAAAACAAGCTAGAACATTGTTTTAGGATTTCTAACTCAGAAATTTACTTGAACAAATAAAGAACAGAAGACGTTTCTGAGATTTGATGGTTATGAGCTGAGATGATGACTTTCTGGAAATATTCTATAAAATGCCAGTAAGCATCCCATCATTTACTACAATATTTGTGGAAAGTAAACACAGAAAAGCGAGTGGCAGAAGGAAAGTGAATTCAGCAGGAAATTGAGCTACAAATTCAGAACTCCTTCCACAAGCTCTGGCACAGGCATTGCATCCCGAAGCTGGCAGGGACTCTGATAAACCCCTTTAGCAGTGCTTATCTCCATCCCGGGCCAGGAAGTGGTTCATGTAGATAGCAACTATGTTGCCTGAGCTGATTCTGCACCACATGACCAACCCTCTTACATAGAAAATGGACAGTTTAAAAGACAGCAAAGAAAGAAAGAATCAATTCAGTACTCAAGACGTATGAAGTATGAAAACATTAATTTTTTGTATGTTCATCAAGTGTACCAATTACTTAAGCTATGCATTAATGAACTTTGGGCATGCCTAAATAAAGTTGGTTCTAAAAGAATGCAGCTTAGTGGAAATGGGGTTGTTATGAGTCTGGCTATCAGGACACTGCTGTGCAGTGGTGCAGGGCCTGATACACATAGGGAAATGTTCAGCTGTTTCAATAACAGACTAGGAAGCCATATGAAATGTATCTAGGCCACTGCAGGGGCTGAAGGCTTCTCTCCACCTTGATCAGTCTAGTCTCTATCAGACAAAAGAGACTGAAGTAGTGAAGAGTTTTGAGCACAGATGAAATACCAGTCAAGGTAGAAGAGAGGAGTAAAGGAAGGAAGGTGAAGGGAATATGAAGCACTCCAGAGAGGTGGAGAACAGAGAATACAGTGTACTACATAGAATCATACAACTGTTCCTGTTGGAAAAGACCTTTAAGCCCATCAAGTCCAACCATTCACCCAGCACTGCCAGGTCACCATTAAACCACATCATATAGGCACACATGGAACAAAAGGAAACAAGATGCCCTTCTATCCCTTTTTTTTTTTAATTAAGAAAAGCAACCCCACAAAAATGAGTGCTGAAGAGCACAAAGTTGGCATGGACCTTGGTGCTGAAGGGTGGCAATGAGCCCAAGAGGCTGTGGTTCTACAGAGTTCATGGACACTAGATCATGAACAGAACAGTCAGAGAATGAACAACTTCCCTTTAATTTTGGGTGAAAGCTGAAGAAATGATATTGCAAAATATTAACTCTCTGCTGGGAATCAGAATACACATCTATAATTATTCTCAACACTGGGAATTTCTGGGAGTTTCTACAAGAAATATTTGTCTGGTACTAGAGATGAGTGGCATGGTGCAAGCACCTGGCCAGCCCTTGTGATAGTGCCTGTACTGCTTATACAGAAAGTCCAGAAACAGCAACAAGAGTAAAAACTACCCCTGAAGCTGACATTTTGAGGAAATTTTATAGTAGCAGGATTTTTAAATGACACACATCAAGTCCTGGCTTTTTGAAAATGACCTTTCAGAGACCTTGCTACCTATTACATATGCTTAGAAATGTCTTTTTGGGGGGGCAAAACCGAAATTAATAAACAAAATCCAAGTTTTAAGACAGACAAAACTTAAAACCTTTTTTGCCTTCCATGAATCATTCTCTGATTGCATTCTAGTTAGTTTTCCATCAAAAACTTGACTGCATTCATTCCTAGAATACACAATATTGGAAATTTTTGGTCATTTTCTTTCAATTGTACAACAGCAGCATTTTTATTCCCCTTTGAGTTGAACAGTGAATCTATGTGTGCCCTCCCACTGCTTCAGATCTCCACTCCTGATGGTGTAAGAGGTAGATTGGTGCAGGTTGTGTTCTTGTTTCTCCAATTTCATGTTAGATCTGACAGGAGAAATGACTATACACTTGTCATCCTTTTTCAGACACTTATTCCTTTTATCCCAAGGCCCAGATGCCTTTCGTTAGATTATGCTTCTCCTACAGCTTTGATCTCCCTTTATAAAAGGCAGAAAGCTACACTGTACAGGAATGTGAAAAAATCCTGGAAAAGAGCCTCTAAAATATTGTATCTTCCTTTGCTACTTTTATTCTTTATCTTCTATTCTTTCTATTCTTTGCCATAGGGTTCCTCATAAAATATCTGGATGAAAAGTAAACATTTTCAAATTAATTTCTCACACTGAAAAGTCCTTTTTCCTCAGATAACCCCAGGGCACTAATAGAATCTTTTTATATATTCCTGCTTGTCTTCCCTTCCATCCATTAAATCTCTAGATCAAGGGTTCTTGGACTCAGCTTGCGCAATCTTATCATGCTGTTTTCTTAATTTAAATGCTTGTCTTCACTCCACAGAGTCTAATACTTCATCTGTTCATTGCAAGACTCCTTAATTCACCAAGTTGATTAAACATTTAAAAAATATATATATTAAATATTCATAAGAATCAGTCCTGTGTCCCCCCTGCCCCGATTCTAGCCCTGGAGAAATATAAACAGTCAGTATGCTTGATTAGTGCTATCAGAAAGGCATATTCCTCTCTCCCTTTCCCTACAACAGAACAATTTTCTTTAACTTTTCACCGGGTCACATCAAAATATTTGTTCACTTCTACGCTGCTCTTATTTGTTGCAGTTTGATTTTCCCCACCCACCAGAAGCTTGCTTGAGTCACTGTTCGGAAGTCAGCCAGCCATGCTAACGTGTATCTAAGGACTGGCTATAGAAATACACCTTTTTCTCTTCAAATTCTTGGCCTGTTCTACCACACAGATCAACAGCTAATAGAATGGCAGTGTCATAAACCAACTATTTTTAGCTGATATGCCTCTTTCCTGAACAACAGCTAATATGACTTATTCAAAATGGATGGAGATTCACAGAGAGGAACACAAGGACTGTCCGGGTCTGAGAAGTGTCTTTGCACACACCACAGACAGAAAGGCACAGGACTAAACTGGGACAGCTTCACGGACACCCACTTTCTCCCAGTATGGGGTGTGGCAATGGTAGCCTGCAGAAGAGGGGAGAGCTGGGACCACTGCCATCTCCTGAACTGCTGCAGCTGTGCACAACTGCCCAAAGCCGAGACTTGCCATCACTTGAAATCCACTGTCCTAAAAGGCATC
>WUAM01000287.1:7882546-7892773 GCA_024336885.1 Actenoides hombroni
CCTGCCCATGGCAGGGGGGTTGGAACTGGATGATCTTTAAGGTCCCTTCCAACCCTGACAATTCTATGATTCTGTGTGACTGAAGGTTGGTGCCCTACACCCTTGATGTTGGTCTTCTGAAGGACACATGTGGCTGAAGGTTGGTGCCCTTGATTCTGTGCACCTCGTCATTCAGCCTGGAGGCCTCCACATTTATAACTGGTGTGTAAGCTCAAAAAAACCCAACAAAACCCAACACCCACACCCACACAAAATTGCATGATGGTCCTTTTCTCAGTTTGAGAGCTGATGCCAGGTGTTGAACTAGCTATAGAAAAATAGGTTATTAGGCTTGTTGGAAATGTTAGCTTCCAGAGCATGCAAACGGTGGACAGAAGGAGAACTTGGCTGCATGTCAGCATTTAGAGGAGGTGGTGATGTCTGGTTTCTCTTACCCTAGGGCAATAAAATTTGAAAGGTAAACAGTGCATATGGTTGGAGAAGGGTGCAGAGCAGTGAGCGAGAACAGCTGGATGATCACCAAAATATTTGGAGTGCAGATGTCTGTATGAAAACGTAGCGTATGGAGTTCCCGGGTAAAAATCCACTTCTGCTGTCAAAAGCTGCGTGGTGTTTGCAGAAGTCAGCACGGAGGGTGACCAGGGTGCTTGCTTTGTACCAACACAGGCCACGTTCTGGTCATTCAGAGTAGTGCAGACCCAGTGATGCTTTCGATACGCTGACTTCTGCAGAGGTACCCAGTACCAAGTGATTGAATTCTGCCTAACTGCTGATTAGTGTAGTGTGGGGGTGGAATGAAGCTCAGGTTAGGTACAGAGCTGGAATGATTGAGTCACTTGTTGGCCAATAGAAGTTTTAATTTTTCTTACTGTCACACAGAACACAGGTTCACACAGAATCACTGAGGCTGGAAAAGCCCTCTGAGATCATCAAGTCCAGCCTATGACCCAACACCACATCGGCCAGACCACGGCACTCAGTGCCACATCCAGCCTTGCTTTAAACACATCCAGGGACGGTGACTCCACCACCTCCCTGGGCAGTCCATTCCACTGTCTGATCACCCTCTGTCAGGAAGTGCTTCCTGATATCCAACCCAAACCTCCCCTGGTGCAGCTTCAGGCCATGGCCTCTCCTCCTGTCACTGGTTGCCTGGGAGAAAAGCCCGACCCACACCGGCCTACACCCTCCCTTCAGGGAGCTGGAGAGAGTGGCAAGGTCTCCCCTGAGTCTCCTCTTCTCCACACTAAACAGCCCCAGCTCCCTCAGCCTCTCCTCATAAGACTTTCCTTCTAGTCCCTTGCCCAGCCTCGTTGTCTCCTCTGGACCTGCTCCAGCAGGAGTCAGCTTGGCACATTTGTGGTCCATAAAATCCTAACACCATGTGCCTTCAACAACAATGAGGCAGTATTTTTTGAGAGGATCTGGTTTGGGCAGAAGTCATGTATGTGCATAGCTACACATGCTAACTACAGAAAAATTAGATGATGTTTTTCTTAAGCTTTTGCTAAGTGACCAACTAAAATTTTCTTTAAAATCAACTGACAGTTCTGTACCACGTATCTAAATAAGGGCAATTCATTTCTTATTCTTGGAAAGCAAGGAAGGGCAGATTTAGGTAGATTGTGGCACTTGTCCTCTGCTATACTAGAGAGTGCTCTCAGTACATATTCACTGCTTTTAAGAAGAGGTCTTCAATGCTACTTTCGTTTTAACTATTTCCATATGCTAAAGCAAGACCTTCTAGACTTCAGACAGCTGCTTGTCCCCATACTGTAAACTAGAGTTTTGAGCCTTCTGAAGGTCCAGATGAAGCATTCCTAAAATGTTATAGAAGGAATTTTACAGGTTTATATAACAACTCCATTAAAAAGTGCTTATTAGTGTGGGAGTACATGAAAGTTAACAGGCAGAAATTATTCAGAGCTATCTAGCATGCAGTGTGAAAGATTATCACCATATCAAAACAACCATCACTGCTGGATGCCACCAGAAGCATATAAGAAACTGTCCGGAGGTAAGGAAATTTTGAGGAAGACTAAACCAAGGGAACGAGCCATGTTCCAGTCCCTGAGGGTCACGGAGATCTGAGAGGCAGAGTGAATGAAGACACGCAAACCCTCCACTCAGGCAGCTCTGCTGACAGTCCCGGCAAATTCCCCTGCAGGGAATGAACAGCTCAGATGTGGTTACTGCCTCCAGACACACTCTCCATTTTAACTGTCAAAATCCTCCAAGACTCTGTTCCCAGCTCTAAAGATGTAGAGATGTGTATCCCTGTCACTTGATTCTTCCCCACGAGAACATTCTCATCCCAGCCTACCCCGAAAGCATTTGTTTCCCCCATTTTAGTATTTGTCACTTGAGAAGTTTCTATTCCCTCCTCTACAAGCAACTGCTGGCCAAGGACCTATGTTAGTTCCTAACCTCTCCAATACCCTCTGAACTGACATCTCATTGGGCAACGAAGGCAGACTGTATTTCCAAACATTCCATGTGCATTAGCGATACCTATGAAACCAGAAGAGTATCGACTGCCACAGTGAATGAGGGAGCCCAGACAGTGTATTATAATAATTAAAAGAGGCAAATAGAGACAATAACAATAGGATTTGTCCTGCTCAGTTCCTTTCCAATTCACGTAAATGTACATTACCCTGTTTGTTTTGACTTTTATAGAGCCTCATTTCTGAAAATACTACAGTTGAGACTAAAATGATTTGACACAAATTCCCCTTATAAAGGCTATCAGATATTTGATGCGTTTTCAAGAACTTCTGGCATCTCTCTTTTGAGGAGTTGTGTTGTTCTTTGCTTGGTTCTGGGAAATCTTTGCCAACGTGCTTTGGATTAGAGGATGGAGTTTCTTGATAGCACAAAGGGTCTCAGTTCCATTTCAGCAGCAGATAAATTAGTTAGAGATTATATAAAGAAATGGATTTTCCATCAAAAAAGATCACTTTGTTAAAACAGATACTTTCATGAAAATTTTATCAGAAAATACTTCTCAGGTTCAGGATTAAATTCAAATCCACGGCGTAAGAAGCTGTGTTGTGGTTCCTGAATGAGTAACTCAGACTTCCACAAAATGAAAAAGGTCCTCAGGAAAACGCAGTTGATGGTTTCTGGCTGAAGGCACTCACCATGACGCTAGCAAAACTCAGAGGCTTTGGCCCTTGCTCTCAGTCAGACAACATTAGCCTTCCACATTGAAAGTGCTCCATGCTTAAACTGGAATGACAGTGTTATCTTCATTGTTTTGGAGCTTCCCTCTTCCCCTCCAGATAACATCTTCAAGTTTCAAATTCACTTTGAACACAAGGGAAGAATTTTTTTAAAACCCAAACTATTTTCTGAAGTCCTTTTCTTGGTGACTTTTAGAGCTGGTCAGTTGAAGCTTTTCTACCACTATTTCACCTGTGGACACCAACACATTACACACCCAGGTTCCTTTCCTCAATTATCCTTACTTGTCAGGGATGATTTTTCAGCTCTGGGTTCCTCACACAGGCTGGCCTGACTCCCTGGGCAGGGGAGGGGGTTCGCTTCCTACCCTAGCACATTTGACAAAGCCTTCTCCACAGCCTGCTGTAAATGACAACTGCTGGATTTCTGTGTGTAAAATTCTGCAAGCCTGGCAAGACCATTTAATTGATTTGTGGTCATGGATGAGATGCCAGGTAGGTTTGTCTAGAGGTAGGAAAAATTTCAGTGCTGCAAAAATTCGAAAGATGGAAAAAGCCAGGGACTGGTAATTCTAGGTCAATACATTTCAAGGTCATCTAGACATGACAGTATATAATTAAATGGCATAATTATACCACTGGCAACCTGATCTCAGTTAACTCCTCCACCTTAAAATTCTTCAAATCAAAAAGAGAATGAAGACAACTGCTTTTTAAAATCATACTTTCAAGGAATTTTTAAGGTCTAGTCACAGGCTATCCAAAAAGTGTGATTTTCCACCTCTGATCTATTCTGTTATTTACTGCTGAGGCATTTTATTTATATTTAACTACAACTCTCCCTACTCCTTCCCCCCTAGAGAGTTCCTAGTATTTAAAACATGCATTAAAGGGCTGGCGATAGGATGCTAAATCTATTTTTGTCCTTGTAAATACTGCTTTACTCAGGGTAGTTGAAGCATTTTGGAATCCAACTTTATTTGGCATTCCTATTTTGGAACAAGAACAGTCAAATGCCAGGCATAACATCTCCGCAAAGCAGGAGTTCCCTCCCAACACACACCACTAGAATCATGCTGAGGAGAGTTATCTCTACCCATAGCCCTTCAAAAATAGTCAACTACCATTACTCTTGCCTCGTGAATATCAACAGCTTAATAAATGAAAAGCAGCACAACGTGATTCTGGCAAAAAATGCACCTCTCACTCCCTTCATAATACCTCAGAATGATTTACATAGCAAGAAAGTTTCAGCTCAATAATTCAGTAATAAAGATGGATATCTTTTACAGAAATCGCATATCATTTCCTTGGAGCAAGAAATCTGCTATTTCTTATCACTCTTTCCTTTCTGCAGCTAGTGACACCTAACCAAAGAGCACGTGAACTTCAAGCTAGATCCTCAAGTTTCTTGTCTTTTAACAGTTACCTCAAGACGGAAAGGTGGTAAACTCTCCATTTTCCGCAGGCTTCTACCTAATGGAGAATATTACCACACACAGAACTCAGAGACTCTACTGGCTCACTCCTCCCTTCAAAGTTTTCCAAATGGGTTTTTACATCTGCTCTGACATTTTTCTGAATATTCCTATTTGTACTAAGTATTACCAGACACAGGCAGTATTTGAAATGAAACCACACAGGCAAATGCATGCAAATAGGATTTTTAGCAGACAGCTTCTCTTGTTCTGTACATAACAAATCACAACAAAATTTAGGAAGAAAACTCAAATACTATTAATTAAATAGAAACATAGAATGTGACGACAGAAAAAGTTATGAGTGCTAGGGAAATGAGACTGGAATACCCAATGATCCTGAGAAAGGGAAGAAAAAGGTCTGAAATAAACAGGTACAACTCAGTGAGGATATATGCAAAGCATTACAGTGAAATATAATCAACAACCAAAAAACCCCAACCGACCTGCAGTAGGGGGAAACAATGTGATAAGCACCAGTTTTCCAGATAAGGATACCAGACTTATAATAGATCACAAATTAAAATCAGCATTATCATATCGCAGCTCAAAAGCGAACATCGCATTAGCAAACATAAAGTGCGTGCCGTAGGTAAGATACACGAAGCAATTCCTTTATCCAACCTGATAGTGTCTCAGTTTGAACATAAAATCTGAGCACTGCATTTGAAGAGATTCAAATCAACCATGAAATACCCCTAGAAGAATGATCAGAACTACCAGAGACCCAGCAAGACGTCACATAACCGTAAGTCTATTGAAACATCTAGGAAAAAGACTGAAAGAATCAGGATCATATGTTCTCTGGAAGAGCATTCCTCTATGATTCTGATTCTAAAGCTCTATGTACAAGATACAAAGGGAAAGAGAAAGAGTTAATAAGTTGTTTATCCTCTGAAGGCAGAAAAAGGAATAATAGGCTTAAGTGTTCGGCAAGACAGATTCAGGCTAGACACTAAGAAAACTTGTGCAGCGAGGACAGCAGAGAGCTGTGATACATTGCTTTAGCACTGAAGGATTTTAAAGCACATTACAGGAACATTTATCAGGAAAAGCTTGGTAGAAGTTATCTTGTCTTCTGCAAAGGTATAGACTAGATGGTGTCTTGGTTTGTTTTCAAGCCAAACCTTTCCATAATTTACTGTGAAGCTTTCAAAAGCGGTGTATTTGTCTGCAAGTTTCAACATTTACTCCCATCCACGTTAGTCAGATTCATTGGTATTTTCTTCTTCACTTAAATCTTCGCTCAAAGCCCAGTGCCACGGTCACCCATCTTTACAGCTGAATGGGAAGCTGTGTGGACACTGTAAATAGACTGAGCCCAGCACCCTCTCAGGAATCCCAGCCTCTATAGCATAAGGAGGAAAAGGTTGTGACTGGAAAACCAATCAGACAGAAACCTTCCACTGAGACTGGATGCTGTACTTATTTCTTTGGAGTGTTACCACAGTAATAATTCACAGCTATGTTCAGTGGAGCTGTGTAAAACTCCTTGGCTGCTTTCAGGGTTTCATTACAAAACTGCAACCACACAAAGTTAATCAAGTGTTTCAGCTGACCAGAATGTTTTAGTATCAAGACTCTCTGATTAAATTTGGAGGGGGGAAAAAAAATTTTTAGGTAGGAATTAAAATGTGACTTGATGGGTAGCCACCTCAACTGTTAGTTGGTTTATCAGCAAAATGTATTAGAAATAGGCTTGAACTGGGAACTGGAATGCAAATATTCAGTTTGAAAGGAGCTGGGGTCTAAAACTGAACCTGAACTTTCATTTTACAAATGAAGCTCCTCTGTAGTAGTTGTCAAGCCATGGGCAGAACATCAAAGAACTTTGCCAACTTCCCTACAACAAAGTGTTTAATATTATCATTTTCAAGTTCCTCCTCCTTGTCTCTCTTGCCTTTATTTCTTCCGCATTAGTTGCTTCCCTCCAAATGTGTGGACAGCTTCCACCAGAGGGAACAGATCTCAGTCTTTACATTTCCATGGATATTTTCCCCAGTCAGCACAGACTGTATCAATAAGAAGCTGTGAGTCCAAAACACCAGCTTGGCTCTTCATTTAGCGCATAAACTGGAGGAACATCAGCTCTCTGCTCACCTTCGTAACATATCCAGTGAAAGAGCTGGCTCTAAATACAAATCTCCAGAGGTCCCCATATGTCACTGCAATACAAATAGCTCCTAACAGTCCAAACCCACCAATCACGCACTCCCGCAGAAGAAAGCTGGAATCATAAATCCTCTCCACTTGTGTTCAGAAAGTTTGTTTGGTTTTATTCTATTTCATACATCACATGCTGTCTGTGGAAGTCAAGGGCATTTTACAAGTGGACATTTTTATGTAGGCCAGGGAGCTTAGACAACATGATAAATGAATTAACTGGACAGTGTCATTCAAAGAGAAGATAAAAAGAGAGCAAGAGGTTTTCTTGGGTTATTTAAATGGATATAAGGAAGCATATTTACAACAAATAAAGGTATAAATAACATCCTGAATTCCAAGCCTGGGTTTTGTTGTAATCTAGAGAATCAGAAAGATAACAGTTCCTGGGTTTTGAAATGGACAGAGGGAAAGTGATGAATCACCTGCTAGGAAATGCATTTGAGCCCCATGGTTGTTACCAATAGTCAGAGATAGGCAGCTCTATCAAACAAGACTGCATACTGGTGCCATTGTGGTGTGACAACAGGACACAAATTCAAAAGGTACTTATTAAACAGTGCTCTGAATCAGATTGGACACCTTAGATTCACGTAAGGCTGCAAGGCACACGCTTTACAGGCTGCAACGTGAGCCAAGGGAAGTTAGTTGTGCTTCTGCCTTTGGGGCCAACTATAAAATCTACAGAAGTCTATCAGCACATTTCTATCCATGAAGTTCTCTCACAGCAGTGCCAACCGACCTTCTTAACTTCACCCTAGTTCAGTTTTAAGCATGAAGAAACTCTTGGTCAATATCTAAAATGAGAATATGGCTTCCTCCCATCAAACTGTATGGGAAGAATTCACTTACTAATTCTATAAAGCATCTTGGAAGTCCTGGAAACACCCTGCTGAAGGAAGGCGGCGAGTTCCTTCCCTAGCAGCAGGCACTACAAGCTATGCACGTGTGATGCTTCACCTCTACATACTTGTCAGGGTGGGAGCTAGGATTGATGTTTTGGAAACAAATCAACCTGTGAAGTTTTCACAGGGGATATTTGACAGTTTTTTAAAACAAATTTCAGTGAAATTTACTTCAATTGGATTTCATTATTTGCATGAAAGAACTGCAAAGCTGTACCAGGTCTCGGAATCATAACAGTATTTCACATAGCCATATCTGTATGCTTTCCAATAATTGATTGTGTGACTGTTTTTACATTTTTTTTGTAAAAAATTTACTTGAAAAATCATAATGACTACATAATTCTCAGATCTCAGTAGGAAAAAATGTTTAGAGTAAGCAAAGGGAAACTCAAGTCATCTTGAAAAGGATTTACAACCACCAGAACTAGCATATGTTCCGGGAAATTGGATTAACTGATTTTTCTCTTAAATAAAGACATCAAATCTACCTCTTGGCATTTCTACTGCACTCATCTAATTCTACTCTCAAATAAAATACCTAATCAGATTAAAAAGAGTTAGGCACAATTTCTAATGATACAGTGCACATCAAGTACTTCAGTTATTTTATAGCTTCATAATAAATTAAACCAGTTCAAATAACAGCATTACACCAGAGCCTAGCTCTGTATTAGCCATCATTAAAAATCAGAATATCACACAGTAATTATTCCCTTAGAGAAAAAGAAACCAATCAGGAAGCGAGGCAGCACAGACCCTGGGAATAAAAGATGTGTGTTCCTCATTCTGTTATCATCACATTTCTCCCTCTGTTGTCATTTCGGTCTGAAAGCGAGTGATGAAAATACTCTGTTTTATCCCCGACTTAAATGGTGGAATTGAGCTGTATCAGAAGTCTAACTCTGAAATACTTCAGGAAATAATCCTTTGCTGACCAGACAAAAAAACCCCATAAAAATAAGCAAGCGTGGAGACTTGCCCATTCTCTAACCAAAGCCCGCATTGCACACCAGAGCACGGGAGGAGCAGTAGTGTCTGTGGAAAGGAGGCTGACTGGTTTACACCTTGACATGCCTGGTGAGAACACCCCAGCTCTCTTTCAACCTGCACATACACACAGGAAGGTATCCAGAGTAGAGCTGAGGAAGCAAGAAAGGAAAAGGTTCAGAACCTACCTTAAATATCTGTGGTAGTGATTCTTCCTCTCCTCTCCAGGGCAGGTTTTAAGCCCACACTTAACTAAAGACACCTCTTGTCATTCCTCTCACACCAAAGGGGGGAAACTTCTGCTATAGGATTTCTGACCAATCACACCTGAACCACCTGAATAAAATACATCTCTGAATCCAAATCAAAGAATCACACAAAGCAGTAAAAATTAGTTAAGCAGTTATAAGTAGCAAGGAATTGTAGGTTTTTTGACAAGACTTTGTAAGCAGAGAAAGAAGCTATACTCACAGGCAGTGCTGATGAAAAGCAAGGCTATAGCAGATGTTATGTTTGTCACAAAACGCATCAAGAATCAGACTATCAGCTTTTCTTACCGCATTCTCTCTACCTTTGTGATGACAAATACATCTCAAGTGCTAGTCTTTGCATGCCATGTGTCAGTACTAAGTATGAGGAACTGACTAAATTACATTTTTTACCTCTAAGGAAACTCTGAACTCAGTTTGATGCCGTAGCCTAAAACAGCAAACCTAACAAAGACGGAAAAAACCCCACCACATCTAGCTTACTAAGACACCAGAAAGGCATTTTTAAACTCACAAAAAGAATAAGAAAGAACAGCTACTGCACCCATATTTTGAGAACTTGTTACACAATCTGCACCAAAACCTCTACTAAATCTCAACTGGTCAAGCATGATTCCATTTATTGCATTATTTTGTCAAAACAATAACTCTGTGGAAAAAAAAAGGACTTGATGCATTTCTTGACTCAATTTCTTAAGTGTCCCACATTCAACTGTACGGTCAATTAGAAATTTTTCATCAAAAACTGTTAATAAAAATTCTCCCTTACCTGGAGTTAGAAAACCAAATAATCAATATAAAAACAATCTATTCTATTTTTGGTTTGTGAAAATTAGAAACTATTTAAGAGTTCATTCCAATCAAGCACAGATGACTTTTCTTAAGTGTCAGTTTTCTCTCTGGAAACCCCATCCTATCCAACTCCAAATTAAGATGCCCCTGCAGCTTCCCCTGCTGTAATTGCTGAGTTGGTCAGTCTAATTTACTTACTCTCAGAATACTAATAGAGTAAGGAAGTGCTGTAATGCTCACACTGCAATTAGTCACTGCAGGTGGGTTTCAGTGGCCTAAACGCAGACATGTAATGCCATCTAGATGCTCTGTCCTCCAGCTGCCACCTCCGAAAGGTGTGGCTGCATTGCCCATACCTGCCACACTGTCTTGAACTGCCTTTAAATGCCCTGAGCAGCCTCACCTGGGACCTCCATCCATGTGCCTTCCAGCTACAGGCCCAGGA
>WUAM01000287.1:7892873-7907064 GCA_024336885.1 Actenoides hombroni
CTTGAACTGCCTTTAAATGCCCTGAGCAGCCTCACCTGGGACCTCCATCCATGTGCCTTCCAGCTACAGGCCCAGGAGCCCCATACAAGCTCCAACTAGGGCTTTCAGTCTTAGCTTGAGTTGTAGGTTCTTGTTTCTTGTCCTGTTCTTATGGTGTTTGGATTTGACATCCAAGTAACTTGTTGCCTTATTTTACACAACTGCTGCTGCCATCACTGTGGTCTCCTTGCCTGGCTCCAGAGCTCTGGGACTGTGCCCTGCAGGTGAGCTTGTAGCCTGGCCAGGGCTGTGGCTGTCCCTGCCTCCCTGCCTGCCTTCCCTTAGCAAATAACTCTTCTTACTGGTTTTACGTTATTAGCACCACACATATGCCCGAGATGCTCCTGCATACCTGAATCCTATAATCCTTCCTTTCTGTGTCTCTTCTTTTTTTTGAAAAAAACATAATTTTTTTTAGAAAAACATAAATACTAGTATCTTACTCATGTAACCTTAGAACTCATTTGGGGCACCCCACTTCCCAGGTACTGCAACAGAGTCAATACACTTAGGTCAGGGCTGGGGGTAGCAGTGTATTGCAAAGGCTAACTGGTTTTGCAGGCCCTAAATTACATTCATCCGTGGTTACACTGAAAGTGACGGTGTAGAAAAATTAAGTCCTCTCCCTTGAGTGGCAGGTTATAGCGATCACTGAACCATACGTCTGTTTAGCTTCCTTGGCAGAAAATAAGCTTTGCCTTTCATTAGCTGTCACTATGACTGAAAGGAAGCGGGTGGGGGGAAGGCTAAAATCAGGATAAGGGACACATAATTCTGCTTTAGGGGATCACAGGATTTTTAGCATGGAAATTCTACTGGCTGATTTTTCTGTGTTATACTTGAGCTTATGCTGCAAAAGAACAGGAGGCTCTGGGGACTGGATAATGGGGCCTTTTAGCACTAGGTCACTGCTGTGAATCCAGCTCAGGTCACCAATAATGGCAGTTTAGTTGCCCATGTTAATACTGCTGATTGCCTCAGTCCAGGGCTGTAGAATATCAATAGCTACAAATAGACCATCACCACAACTGCCATTATTTAAGTAAGTTCATCAGGAATACTAAATACCAAACAGAAGGTGGAACAAACCTTATTCTCACTTACAGGCTACTTCTAAGACTAGATCTAAGCCTATGAGTGGGGTTCCTATAAGTGAGAAGAACATATGTATTTGCCCTTTCTCCAGTGTACCTCCAGCAGAGTAGAAGTCCTGATTCCATGACTTCAGTTTGGATATACTTTTGCATAAATCAAAGGTTTATCTGATGTAACCAAATATGAGTTGCTTTTCAGAACACGAAGTTACCTTAAACTGAGGCTAACAGAAAAATCCTCCCCTAGTCAAGACCTCTCAAGGTTTCTTTGGTCTCAGCTAAGCTGCAAGGTAATAAAATCACATCCAGATAACATTAATTGTGCCATTTAACAGTAACTCAAAAATAAATGGACAGACAAACTTCTGGATCTTTAAGAGCCAGTTTCAGCCCAACCTAGCACTACAAATACTCAAACACCCTCATCAGAATCAGATTTTGCACAATATCATGACAGCGCAATCAAAGTTGTATGAGTGTTTTAGCTTTGTATTTTTTCTGCATTGTTTGGCTGTCTTTAGAATACAACCTTAACTCTGAACATATTTCATCTGTAATACTTGTTTAGGATACATAGAAACACCTTGGTCATGTTTAGTCTTCGACTGTTGAGATGTACTCAATTACAGTACCAGCTTCTTTAGCCTGGGAAAACATTCTGAGTTCTACATGTACAGCTGAATAATGGCACTCTGCTCTTACACTACATCCAAACATGGGAAAACACTGAAGTGCAAGAGGGCAGGAAGTTAAGGTTGAACATTTTAGGCCTATGATGATAAGCCCCTGTAAATGCATCAGAGCAAGAAGGATGCATTACATCTTAACTTTTTCTTCCCAACCACCACAACTCAACACTGGGAAGGCAGCGTTAGCAGTTGCAAGGGGAAAAAGAGCTTTGCACTTCTGCTAGAGTGATCCCATCTGACCTAATTAAATGATCTGCATTGACAGACTCCTGGGGAAAGTCTCACTGTGCTCTCCCAGCTGGAGGAAGAACAGGCAACTGAGGCCTGCTTGAGGGAAGTTATGTGGAAGTGTCTCCTGGGGAGCTCAGATCTGTCTGATGTTTTTAAAAATGCAGGAGCAGCAGGTGAATATAAAACCTAGGGAAGCACCTTCACCAGTTTTAGGAAAAGCCAGTGACCCACTTTCTCTTTAAGATAAAGGTATCACCTGCAGGTCTAGGTGCTCCTCAGTGCACAAAGCCAATGAATAATCAAGAAAGGAAGATTTCCTGCAGGAGAAAATGGTCCTGAAGCAGAATATGAAGCCCTGAATGCAAATAAGCTATGGCCAATAACATAATGAGTAGCTGAGAATGAGAGCAAAATGAGCAAATGATAGACTAATTATGAGAGGATGTGAAGAACTGCCAGCATCAAGCCTGCAGATACTGTAAGCCATGAAAATCCTAAGTCACTTAATTGTGGAGCCTTTTCATGTGCTGTCTTCTTTTGCTGAGCCCTTGGAATCACTTTGCACTTTTTCCTCTAATCCATAGTAGAAATTACTTTTCCCTTATGAGCATTAACTGTTGCTTTTTAAAACAGTGCCCTGTGGTCCCAGCAGGGGGTGCTCAGGCTGGGACGTTTAGCCTGGCAGAATGGTGCACAGTATTTCTCCTTCCTTCCTCCCCCAAGGTGTTGTGTGCTAGCAAGTCCACAGATTTTTCTTTACCCAGATGGGGATGCTTTTGGGTTTGCTTTTTAATAGACCCCAATATAGTTAGAGGATTGATATATTTAGACTGTGCAGCTTTTCAAGTGCCATGCCCACCTGTTTAGTGATAACAACGTTCAAGTAAGTCTGTCAGTGAATTCTGGCAGGTAAAATTGTTCCTAGTCTTTTGTATTAGTGTCTTGTTCTCATCAGTTAACTCTCTCAATTGGATTTTTTTTTTATGTTTTGTAAAACACCAATACCACCACAATCTCTTTAGACTGGGATGCACTACATCTGCTTGTGATGTAGAAGGCTGACTCTTTCCCTACATACATATGCACACTAAATAAGGTTAAAATTGGAAATAATGATGATTTTTTTGAATGCTGCAACAAGAAGAGTGAAAGCAATGAAACTAATTCTGGTGAATCACATTCAGGTTAAAGGTACCTGCTTTAGATGTGGAAGTATGGACCTCTAATCACTTAATTTAGTTGATAAGTATCATAGCACATGATGTGAATAGTGCTCAAATCATACAGTACACTGACAAAGATTCCTGCACCTACACTGCGTTTTTGAGATTTGTATTGCTTACCATTCTTGTACTCACTGTGATGTAACACTGAGAAACAGGTTCATGATAAAACAGATGATCACAGACCTGGCTCAATCTATAATTTATGTGCAAACTGAGGTTTCCTGTGAATTTTAAATGAACAGCATGATGTTACATTTGGTAGCAATTTTTTATTGTGCTAATAGCACCCTGGAACATAAGCTTCTTCAAGAGGTCACTGAATTCCAACTGTCATAAATCTGAAGATAAAAACCTGAGTACGTATGCAGATTGCACACATCTAATGACATTTCTTTTTAACTGTATTCTCAAGTAGCCAAGTAAAGCTCTAAATCTGATCATGTATCTAAATCTGCAGTGGAG
Organism: Actenoides hombroni; assembly: GCA_024336885.1. NCBI lineage: Eukaryota > Metazoa > Chordata > Aves > Coraciiformes > Alcedinidae > Actenoides > Actenoides hombroni. The sequence goes on from WUAM01000287.1 coordinate 7,896,615, forward strand.
TCTAGACAATAGGCAGATGCACCCCTAGCCATCAGGTTATAATTCCAAGCAAAATAAATGTGTGCATGAACATCAAGTGATGAATACATGTTATTGTTCTTCAAAGAAAAAGCCTCAGGATGAAAAATTTGCATATGCATATGATGCTTTACCTCCTGACTGCACTGTCTGCACACAGATCTGCAGGAAGCACATCTGTAGCTTTTCTTTTTAAGGTCTTTTTCCAGTTATTTGCTTGTCCAGTTTATCAAAGTTCTCTCTTAACCTTCCTTTTTGTCTGTTTTAAGGAGTAAACTAATTCATTTTTAAAATCCTCCACGCCCAAGAAGGATGCAAATTCTCAAAACTGTAAGGAATGTGCCATCAGTGGGGAAAAAAAAAGAATGATTAATGAATAGCTCATTAAACCGACAACGAGAGGACTCGAGCAGAACTCTCAGCTGTGTTGCTGCCGAACCTATGGCAAATCAAATTATTTCTCTGCACTTCTCCCTTTCTATCCCATCTCTTCTGTTTTGACATCCATTTCCCAGGCTTCTACTACTGCCTGTATGAAGAGAACTGGAGACTACAGCACCCACAGCATATTACAAAATGACTCAGTTACAAAACACAAAGCTACTGCTTTTGCCACAGTTGTGGTTTGTGGGGTTTTTTGGTAATATTGTCAACGAAGTCAAAGGAAGCAAGCTGAAAAGCTCCTAGGTTTTAAGATGAAATTCAGAGGACAAAAATCAGACCTGCCTTTTTATTGTTCTAAAAGACAGCAGTGACCAGAGCTGAGAGCTTTCCTCTAATGCATGCTGGGGTTAAGATTAAAAATTTTACCGTAAATCTCCATTGGATCGCAGTAGCTACAGGCTTGTTTAATGGATCTAACATTTTCCCCAGCTACAAACCCACTGCCACCAGTGATTCAGAATTCGTGCTTCCCCTGTTCACATGCTCTAGACGTAGACATTTCTCCCCTGGAATTATGATGACTCTTGTTGGTGTCAGCACCACTGGCAATTCAGCTTCTATGCAGCTAAGCTTCCCTTAGCACATCTGGTTGGTTAGCACTATAAACCAAACAAGACAAAAATGTCCCTAAACTGAGATGAGTGAGACTGTGGTGGTTCTGTATTCACAGGAAGCAGATGAGTAGGGAGATGCCACCTTATGTAGGCGTTATTATCACTGTTAATATTGAAAGCATAAAATTTAACCTAGGTAAAACTATTAATTTAACAGATTCCAGAAAAAAAATAAATCTGTCTTCTACTAGTGCTTATGTTCTTTAATTACTAGCAAAAATCCAAAACTCTGTAGAAAAATCCACACCTATAGTGATGTAATATTCAGTGTTCTCATTTTCAATGAAAGTCATGTATTTATTTCTCTTTATAATAGCAATAACTACTTTCAGATCAGACAATCCCTATCATTTAATGACCAGCTAGGTTAAGTACCTTAGGCAATGCCAAAAGTATCAACTCCTTCAGCCAGTAAGCTATTGCCAGGAAATACCCACCCCTGAAAGTCATTATCCTTAAATATAAAGCATTAGACACAATGGTAGAAAAAGAGGATGGTGTTACACTTGCTTACAGAACTCCAGCTTTACGTTTCTGACCTACTAGGCTTTTAAAATTAGCATTACCTATTCCATATGGGCATACATATCGTAAACCCACTCCTTTGCTTGAGGTAGCAGGGAATATAGCATTGTTTTTTATTAGGGAATTGCTCCTTAGGTATGACTTACAGTCAAGGTAAGGGTAAAGTCGGTCTTCAAAAGGAGACTGTTATCAGAAGTAGTTTATATTAGCGATTCTGACCAGCTTCTCAGATTTTGTGAGTACAGAGGATATGGTGCTGGTTTTAAGCTAAGAAATAACCCTTTCCTTTCAAATACTGTAGTTCTGGATACGCAGAACCAACTGATCTCAACGTTTTTTTAATTATATGAGTAAGATGTAAGTAAAACATTCTCCCGAAAGATTTTTGACTCAGTATTTGGTCCATCCTTGCCTACAGGTTGCATGAAATAACCTAATTATATTAATGTTTGGAATGTACCATCATGTCCACAAACATCCTCTCTGCCCTTGAGGAAGATGCGGTTGGAAGTGATGATTGGTGGGAGAATAATACCTAAGCCTCAGCAGTGTGTGACGAGTCTAGCTATAGACTTTCATTATTATTATACACTAGTGGATTTTAAGATCTCCAAGTATTGAACATTTAACAGTAATTATATAAAGTCCAAAGAAACTATTTTATTTAGTGTAAGCTACAACATGGCATTAACAGAATACTTCCTGTGTAATTAATGAAATGCAGGAATTGGCTTCCAGTTTAACAACATGAAACTTGAATATATTTTAGCATTACTCAACAAAACACTACTTATCCAAAGAATTAAGATACTTAATTGAGATATTTACAGTAAGTTCCCAGAGAAGCACAGCTGCTAGGTAGCATCTGATTACCTATAGTCACAGCTAGAAAGCAGATCCAGCCGTTTATGTGACACTATACTACGTGAAAAGGAAAATAACTGCTATTTTTGTGGCTCAGTGTAGGATGCACCACCAGCTATTAGAAAAGGGTCCTGAACGGACCCTTGTTGGCTCTGCAGCACTCCAAAGGAGTGGCCTAATCTGCAGGCACCCCAAAGCACAGCTGAATTTGCAGTCCAGGGCTCTACACCACCATCTGTTCAGCATTCTGAACTGCCAGGCACACCATCTTCCAGCCCAAAAATACATTTTTTTATGGCACAAACTTATTTTTCTATGGGCAATTAAGGTAGCTCCAGGAGATGGATTATTACAAGAGGCACTTAAGTCACTGAAATGTTAATTGGATATTCCAGAGCAGTCAGAAGAACAGAAGTCCATTTTCCAAAGTTTAACGGATTTAGAAGGCCTGATAATAAGAGTCCAACCTACTGTCCTCAATAAAACAAATCAAATCCTGCACTCCTAGTTCTCCAAGTGTGCACTTTATCACAGCTATATATAAATATGCATGCAGATTATAAAATTACTGGTGTGTAGTAGGAGAGGTAGCAGAAAATCATTTAGCATGCTTCATGGAGAATTTTTGATAGACTTCGACCGCTGTGTCTTGGGAACAAAGAAGTTGGGGAAAGAAGTGGAATAATATAAATTGTGATGATAACAGCATACTAACAACAGAAATTCTCTTTATGGTTTAACTAGCCAGGGTTATTTTTTTAGTGCTGTAAGTGGTAAGGGCATCAGTAAAAAAAATCAAATCCATCATTTGTGAAGTCTGATTTCACATGGCATACTGCTGCTGGACTACAGCACAGTACACATGCAGCCAGTTTCGCAGGTTTTTTGAGAATATATGGTATTGTTTGGTTTAGATCATAAATTCTTTGTACTTCTATAAATATAATGACACAGTTCCTACTGTGTATAATATGATGATATTTATTAAACATATTTACTGCACTGGAAGAGAGCCAGGACCAGCACAAGCAAGTTCTGCACTGGGGCAACCCTTGTACTAGACATCATTGTGCTGTTTCTGTGAATCCCAAATCTGTTTCACCAAGATGAGCTTTTTTTAGTGTGTGTTTTGTTGACTAGCTGACTTCTATGTCAAGCCTTCATTTTTGTTTACTAAATATATATGAACCAGAATGGTGCCTGTGCAATGCAAGTGAACTCTGCCTGTGTTGTGTGTAATCAGCTGCGGGGGGGAAAGCCCCAGATGTCTGAACACAGCACCAGGGCACAGTGTAGTCCCTTTTCTTTAAGTACCATCTCTCCAGTACTAAATTCCAGCTGCCTACTTCCTTACAATTTTATTTTAAGGAATTTGTCATGAAGATATTAAGCCTTCAGGCAAGATTCTGCACTTCTGTGTCAGTTGAAAGAGGAAGAGATTGTTGGTGTAGGACTGCCCAAAATGACTCTGAAGCCCAGATGGAGAATGCAACTGGTTTCCAATATGCAGCCTGGGGCATACCTCACTGTGTCAAACCAAGACACAGGTACCTCAAAAGTCCATTCTACAGTCAACATATGTTAAGTGGGACATTTTTTTCTCACCTAGAGCTACAATTTCACTTAGCCTGGTCCCCTCAATGGACATGACAAAATCCCTGTTTTCCTCTAGCTGTAGTACCTGCCACTTCAGTTGATTCTCTCTATTCAGACAAACCTCAAAAAAATCATAGGAATGAGAGAGACTTCCAGTACTTCTAGGGTTGAATAACTCCAGCTCACATACCACTAGGATTCTGTAGTTCATTACTTGGTAAGAAACAACAGCAGCATTAAAACACACCCATCTACATGTAATCCACTAAGACATGTTCCTTTTTTGTACTTTTTTTTCTGCATCTCAGATCTAGCACAGTCTTCCTACAGGGACCTCCTTGGAAACAGGAATACCCACACCTTCCCACAACATGAACCAGGCGGTAAGGACCAGTACCAGCTCACACCAGCTGCCCAGAAGCAAGGAGCAACTGGCTCTGGGATCATTTCCAGGGCAAGATGTGACTGCAACAGCAGATCATAGAGGCTCTGACTACTAAGTAACCAAAAGACCAGCATGGTAGAAAAACAAGATTTCCAGTGGAAATCTGTCAAGAACTTAAATAAGATCATAGAGTGGTAAGGGCTGGAAGGGACCTCTGGAGATCACCGAGTCCAACCCCTCTGCCAACACAGAAACACCCATGGCAGGTCACACAGGAACACATCCAGGCAGGTCTTGAAAGTCTCTAGAGAAGGAGACTCCACAACCTCTCTGGGCAGCCTGTCCCAGGCTCTGTCACTCTCACAGTGAAAAAGTTTTTTGCCATGTTAAGGTGGAACTTCCTGTTTCACCTTGCTACCATTACCTCTCCTGTCCTACTACAGGTCACAAATGAAAAGAGACTGGCCCCTTCTACTTGACACCCACCCTTCAGATATTTGTAACCATTAATAAGATCCCCTCTCAGTCTTCTCTTCTGCAGGCTAAACAGCCCCAGGGCTCTCAGCCTTTCCTCATAAGAGAGATGTTCCAGTCCTTTCATCATCTTTGTAGCTCTACGCTGGACTCTCTCTAGTATTTCCCTGTCCCTCTAGAACTGGGGAGACCAGAACTGAACACAATACTTCAAATAAGGTCTCACTGGTGTAGAGTAGAGGGGGAGGAGAACCTCCCTCGACCTGCTGGCCAAACTTTTCTTTATACACCCTAGGATACCACTGGCCTTCCTGGCCACAAGGGCACATTGCTGTTTCATGGAAAACTTATTGTCCACCTGTCACGCACCGGTCATAGACCAGAGCAAGGTTTTGATCATATTCTTGGGAACAGAATTAAGACTCAAAATGGAGTCAAGCGCCAAGTGAATTTATTTGCTTGACAACAAATTTGCAAATTAAAGAGAGTGAGAGAGAAGGCAAAGAAAGGAAGAAAAAGGTCAGTCTTCCAGACCCTGGGTCTGGCAGCATGTGCAGGGTTTAGGTTGCAGTTCTCAGAATTAGCTCTCCAGTTGAGCTCATATGAAAACAGGAACTTCTAGCCTTTTGGTCCAGTCATTGCTCAGTTTGTGCTTTGATGTCTACCCACACTGGTCCTGCAATGTTGAGAGAAACAACATACAGTGTTTGACACCATCTCTGACACCACCAGGAAGTCAAGGTCCCTCTTTATGGGGCTACTTTCCTGTTGGTCTACCTCTAACCTGTACCGGTACATGGTGTTGTTCCTCCCCAGGTGTAGGACTCTACTTACTGAGTGTACACTCTATCCCTTCATCCAGGTCATTGATGAAGATATTGAATAAGACTGCACCCAGAACTGACCCCTGGGGAACACCACTATTTACAGGTTGCCAGCTGGACGCTGTACCACTGATCACAGCTCTCTGAGCTCTATTTTTCAGTCAGTTCTCAACCCATCTCACTGTCTGCCCTTCTAACCCACACTTCCTGAGCTTTCCCATGAGGATATTATGGGAGACAGTATCAAAAGCCTTACTGAAGTCAAGGTAGACAACATCTATTGCTCTCCCTGCATCTACTCATTCAGTCACACCATCATAGAAGGCTATCATATTAGTCAGACATGACTTCCCTTTAGTGAATCCATGTTGGCTACTATTGATAACCTTCTTTTCTTCCATGTGCTGAGATATGATCTCCAGAATGAGCTGCTCCATCACCTTTCCAGGGATAGAGGTGAGGCTGACTGGTCTGTAATTACCAGGGTCTTCCTTCTCACCCTTTTTTGAAGACTAGAGTGATATTGACTTTCCTCCAGTCCTCAGTCACCTCACCTCTTCTCCATGATCTTTCGAAAATGAGGGAGAGTGGTAGAGCAGCAACATCTGCCAGCTCCCTCAACACTTGTGTGTGCAGCCCATCTGGGCCCATGAATTTGTGCATGTTCAGTTTATGCAGTTGATTTCTAACCCAATCCTCACTGACCAGTGAAGACACTTCTTCCTTTCAGCCTTTCTCTCTTACTTTCAGGGTCTGGGATTCCTGAGGGCTGGTGTTAGCAGTGAAAACTGAATCAAAGAAGGAATTCAGTAACTCTGCCTTCTCTTCATCCTCTGTCACCAGGTGTCTCACCTCATTCAGCAGTGGGCCCACATTTTCCCTATTCTTCCTTTTACCATTGATGTATTTGAAGAAGCCCTTATTGTTCTCCTTTGCTTCCTTTGCCAGAGCTAATTCCAAGAGGACCTTGGCCTTCCTTTTTGCATCTCTACAAACCCTGACAGCTTTTCCTATGACACCTTCCTCCCAAGAGACCTGTCCCTTTTTCTACATGCTGTGAACTTCATTTTTCCACTTGAATTTTTTTACAGCTCCTTGCTCATCTATGCTGTTCTCCTGCCTCCTCTACTTGATTTTTTACTCAAAGGATATTCTACAGGAAGATTATAAAGGGGCTTGGGATATATTTTTTTATTATTTTTTTTTCTTAGTGTCTCAGGTCATCTGTGTAAAGACAATTTTTTTCTCACTTAAGGTTTTATGGAACTGCTGTTTCAATGATCACAGCCAATACAGCAGAATCATGCAGGTAATATTATATCTTAAGCGGTATTGTGGAACAGTGAACATACACTCATTTAAGACTTCAAGGAAGGATAGATATTAGAACCATAAATCATATGTCAAGAGACAAGAGATGTAATAAAAGTTCTTTCCATTATAATTAGACAAATTTTTGAAGTAAAACTACACTTATGAAATACCTCTAGATAATGTCTAACATTACCCTTAGCACTAAAAGAAACTTGAATCTAAGAGAAGATTCATCTTAACAATTTTTTAAGCTTTATACATATCATTGACATATCTATTCATGGTTCAGTCCTCAAGACAGGAAAAGCCAGGCAGAATGTCTTCATCTCAAGTTGTGACACTATTTTCAGTGTCAATTTATGGAATACGGTCTAATAGATATATACGGATCTTTGAAGTACTGTGAACACCACCTTCAGCCTACATTTGAGCTTAGGTTTCCTCCAAGATCATAGAAATGATTCTCTGAACTATGGACATGTTATGAAGTTTTGATTCTGGCCATCTGTGTTTTCATTAAATCCCTTGTCTGTCTCTTATGTCTATTCTTAAAAAGCAACATATCAACCAATTGATCAAATTAATTCTAGACAAATTTTATTAAAAACTCTGAAGCATAAAGACAAAAAATAATCAGAGATGCTTTATTTGAGTACCAAGTCCCTTCAATACATTGTAAATGCAGCAAACTGAAAACCTTTTGCTATATGAGTTTATTTAATCACTACTGAAACTCTAGGTGCCAGGTCTAGATGTTAGCTTACAGTAGCATTCTAGTTTGAAATATCCTGGAAAAGTTAATGCCATTTGACAAAAGGAACACCCATCCATGGACTCTGCTAAGATCAGTTTATGAAGGGGACCAAGCAAGGCACAGTCTGTGTAAGAAAATTTTGGCATACATAAGAGCACGCAGAGAGGCATGAAGACCCACACGTGCACACTGAGGAAGACATTTTAACGAGTAGATTATGATTTCAAGTAGAATATCAGCAGAATATAACCACAGGCCTGGTTGTAGAGACTTAGATGTTTGCATTTGAGTGACTGTTATATAATCTTAGCACATAGTCTCAGCATGCTTTGCATTTAACTATGTCCTGTATGAGCTTCCTCCTATAAGGACGTGTAAGAGCATAACGCCAGTGTGAACCCCCATGTGCTGTGTTGAAGGTTTCATATAGTAGAAGTAAAAGCTTTGCTCATTTGGAAGAAAGCTATAAAAATGGGAGAAACAGTGATGCTGGCCAACTCCACCAGAGATGGGAACTCCGTGCAGCATGCTCTGATCCATAAACAGGTTCTCATCCAACGCTGCAACAACCAGGGTTCCTAGCATCAGGAGGACCATAAGATTGAGTCTTTTCTATTATTTCTATTCCTTACATAATAAAACAGATAACAAAATTTGAGTATTGGTGATTTTCTTACTGAGATCCCCAAAATACTGGTACCTCTTCACTGCAGAACACACATACACATACACACACACACAGCTGATTCAGCCTTGGCACCATTTCAGTGGGTTGGCACAGTCCAGCCTGAAGAGACACAACGATCACCCCAACCATGCTCCGTGTCAGGCTCTGGACAGCTGATCAGCTCTGTTACGGGCTCTCTGCTTGTATGTGGTTTCCCCCAGTCTCTGTCCTTGGAGTGGAAGGTGGTTGTGGCATAGGCCATCAATCAAGTGATATCTCATTACACCTTTCCAGTAGTCTCAGGGGTTGTTATGCTGCCACTAGTTGGTCCAGGGTCCCTACCATGACACATCCAATTGAGTTCTTGTTTATGTGGCCTGTATGGATCATGATGATCAGTCATTTAGCTCTTGGTTGAAGAAGGTTGTAATGTTCTCATGATAACCTCCTGGAAGACTTTATCTATTAGTTTTTAAGCCTTCTTTGCAGAGCTTATTGGAAAATTTAACTTGATTTCATTATAATCAAGTCATCATTTGAATAGGGAATGTGAGAGGGAGATTGATCGCTGGAACCACATCCTAGCTTCTCCATGACAGGTCCAGCAATCAGGCAAGATACATAATATGGAGGATTCCCTTTCCCGTCTCCATCTGACAGGAAGAAGGGGGGAAAATGGCAACAAGTTCCTGCCCACCAGAGCAGGTGGATCCCCTCAGCAACAACCCCACCTTCCCAGGTGCCCTTGCATAACATGTATGAGGCCTTGCAAGTGGAACCTAATAATAACAAGGATGATGATTCATCTAGATTAGAAGTGTTGGCCTATGCCCTGCATCAAAACTGCTTCTACAAAGAAAAAAAACATGGGTCATTGTCACAGGAGACTCACTTCTGAAGGGAACAGAAGGCCTGATATGCAGATCAGACCCACTTCTTAGAGAAGGCTGCCTCACTGGGATCTGGGTTAGAGATGTGGTGAGAAACCTCCTACTTTGGTACAGCCCTCAATTTATTATTATCCATTATTGACTTTTCAGGCAGGCAGCAGTGAACTTGCAACAAGAAATATGAGGAAAATCAAGAAAGACTTCAGGGTCCTGGGACAACTGTCAGGGGATCACACAGCCAGTGTTCACCTCTATCCCTCCAGTTTCAGGGAATAATGAGGGAAGAAACAGGAAGATCCATCAGATCAATACCTGACTCCAAGCCTGATGCCACCAGCAGGATTTTGGTTTTTTTGATTATGGGGCAGTTTACACACCAGACCTGCTAACAGCTGGGGTACACCTCTCTAAAACAGAGAAAAAGATTTTTGCTCAGGATTTGACAGGGCTAACTGAAAGAGCTTTAAACTAGATTTGAAGGGGAAGAGGGTTAAAACCAGACTTGCTGAAGACAAGCCTTGGGGTGGCAAATCAGTGGTTGTGATTTTAAGTGCATTTTTTGTGCATTTAAGTCTGCCATCCCAGTGGAAGTAGGGCATGGAATGACAAGCAATAGCAAAGGTGGAAGGGATATTGAAAGGATATTCCTATATTTCTGTGATACTGAACATTATAATGCTGAAATGTAAGTGCAGGGTCCTGCACCTGGGTCAGAACAACCCTCATTATCAATACAGTCTAGGAGACGAGGTGCTGGAGAGGTGCTTTGCGGAAAAGGACTTGGGGATGTTGGTGGATGAGAAGCTGGACATGAGCCAACAGTGCGCCCTTGAGGCCCAGAAGGCCAATTGCATCCTGGGCTGCATCAAGAGAAGTGTGGCCAGCAGATCGAGAGAGGTGATTCTGACCCTCTACTCTGCTCTGTTGAGACTTTAACTGGAGTACTGCATCCACCTCTGGAGCCCTCAACACAGGAAAGACATGGACGTGATGGAGCAGGTCCAGAGGAGGGCCACAAAGATGATCAGAGGGCTGGAACACCTCTCCTACAAGGACAGGCTGAGGGAGCTGGGGTTGTTCA
>WUAM01000287.1:7910616-7954988 GCA_024336885.1 Actenoides hombroni
TCAACACACTCCAGCTCCCAGTACTACAGCATAAGGGCTGGATGGGGAAAAGCAGCTCAGCCAGACCCACTACAGAGAGGGATTTCAATGAGAGTGAAATATCTGGCAAGTAGATACTGCACCTAATGAGTTTGGAATCTAATGCTCTTTCACTGGCCATAGGACATCAGCTCCTGAATCACACTGCAAAATTCAGAAACACTGAAAAGAAACCTGGTGCAGGTTTGCCTTTCTCTTTTTTTTTTTTTAGATGTCCTCCTCACTTCTAAAAATGTGACTACAATTCCTCAAACTCCGCAACTGCTTATGCTCAATTACATATCACAGCTCTAAACTCATAGTAGCAACAAGGTATTATGTGGCCTTAACACTCTGCACAGAGGTTTGGATTCGTGTCTACTTCCTATAAAAGATCCCCATTGCTGCTTCTGGTCTGCTCAAGGCTTCTCAATCAACCTAGAGACTCAGTGCAACATAATGCCTCTCAGTTTTACTTCTGCAGACAAGGTCCTGAAAGGCCAACAAGAACATGATCAATGGTTACACTAGAAACCAACGAGAAGCAACAGAGGTTTCAGTCCTCAAGTAAAGCAAACATATACTTGGAATCCATTTTATAGAAATGGAAGCTACAAGTATAGGCAAATGTTGCAAACTTCCCTTTCCCTTCCCAAACACTTCAAAGTGTCGTCAGAAAAGGGAATAAATATTCCCTTTTAACAAAAATTTGAGCTAGGTACTGTGACAGATGCCCCTTGTTATGTCTTCTATACACATCTCCTCTATTTTTGTTTCCAAAACTTTTCTCCTTCTCCCGCTCCCCACAGATTCACTAAGATATAACAGGAATCCAGAAAAACTGGCATTGAATGCTGGTTTTTGAAAGCCTCAAGGGTGAGTGGATTTGAAATCTTACAGTTAGTTTTGTAAGAGCTGAACATGTGGAGATACGAAGTTGTACGTGTGTGAAGTCCAGCTCTGCTCTCTCCACCAAGAGGCATGAGGATTTCCTCAAGTATTAAAATACAGGAGTTTTTTCTTAACATTCCCCTTCCATCCTGTCCTAGATGCAGGAATACTTTTTTTGTCTAATACACAGTTTTAAGCCACTTCCCATTTCTGAGATGTACAAGCCTGGGAGTGCTCTTCACAAAATGAGATTTTGCAGCTGTCACTCAGTAGCTGGATGTGAACCTGGCAACTGGGAACCTAACTGCTGATACCTGCTGCTATCGCCACAGGAACGGTTAGCAGGCTTCACAAACTAAGTGATTCAAGCCAATAATTGTTTCCTAACTCTCGTTTACTCCATTTTCAGCAGACTGACACCTGTTGCCACGGAAACAGCCAGAGACCAGAGTTGCAGGGAAGTCAGCTTCCCCCAGCTACTCGCTACAGCTTTGTACAAGACAGACCAGGAAAGCACAGCCCCTAATGGTCCATATTCCTTTCCAGCTGGTTCCTCATATGATTCCATGCTCTTCAAAAACCAAGCAATATATGACAAGATACCATTTGATCCAGAGGTTTTAGGATTCTTCCAGTTCCCATCACATAAACAACAAAAATTTTTCAAGGGTCCTGTCTATTTATTGTGCCTTTAATAAGAATCAGCAACATGTTCTTTGCTCATGCAGTCATAAAATTTGAGCTAAACTGCCTGCTTCCTACCTTTAAGCTGGACTTCCAGTCCCAATTTGCATTACTGAATTTCAGGGTATACAGTAACAGAAGCAATCTAACATCTTCAGTACAGTCACCATCTTCTTGCAAGGCTGGAAGAGTGTCTGCCTCACCTGGGGATTTCCCCTTGCACAGCTCACTCTGACTCTGCTTCAAACTCTACATGCCATCAGCTGCTACTTTTTATTGGGGCTTTCATGCCCGTTTTAAATCATTAACATCCGAACAATTTAGCAATGGAATCGAGCAAACAGAACCAAGTAGTTCAGAAGGCAGCAAAAAGGCTGTGAGCTGTCATGATCACCAGGGAGTGAAACAGATGCAGTTAGCCAGGGTGCAAATTAAAAGTCTGGAGTCAAACTGACCTGAAATTCAGACACCAGCCCTGGACTAGTTTCTGCTAAGCACAACCACTTCAATATCAAAGGCTTTAATATATTTAAATATTCATTAAGTAAATCTTAAATATTTTAAATTCTATACGACAGCAATTATTCTGGTCTTTTGATGAGGACCTTTTATTTCTTTTGTCGCTGTATTTCCATAAAGCCTCGAGAGATTTGTACCTACACTTGCAGTGCTCAGTTCGCTCAGTGTTGATTTAGAAGAGTGATACCAGAGGCAAAAACCACAAGGCTCACGAATAATGGTTATTTTCCTCAATGGCTGTTACTTGTTGGTGAATTAACTCTGGGAAGCAATTGGGTGGAAAACATACTACAGGCAATTAAAAATACAATGCAATGTCTGACAGACTTAAAATTATACTTGGGCCACCAACCGCAATTTGAGCAACAGTTTGCCCGTACACCTACTCCACACTTTTCATTCTGCACTGGTGATAAGGGAAGGCAACCATGGAAAAACAGCCCCTGCAGTATGATACCCAAACACAACTCAGTCCTTACTCAGCCCTCATTATTTCAGTAAACAATAAATTATTAGAAGTCAAGAAGTTACTATGACTTAATAGTTTATCAACCATCAGCTTCAATACACAACTGCATGCTTGTTGAGTGTTATGGATTAGGTTATACCATGACCCATGGTGAGCATGTCACCATTCAGGCTCAGAAGGCAGACAGCTGGTTGTTATGCTATAGCAACTCTCTTGCTTTTGATTGTACGTCCACACCCTGAGCAATCGGGCAGAATAACAGAACCGCTGCTGTGCACACTTTGAACAAGACACCAAGATACTTATTAGTCAGGGACAGATTTTTTTGATACCTGGACTATTTCCATTCTGCCTTAAATCAATGAAAGCTGCATTAGATCTACACTAAGTACCTGGGAAAGCTCATCCTCAGTTTCTTTTTAGGATGCTCAGCAGAAGATTAGGCACATTTTTTTCCCCGTGTATTTTTTTTTCCTCAATATTAAAGATTAAAAAAAGTTATCTATAAAAGCCTCCCTGTGTTTTCAACATGGATTACATTGTGCACTTCAGACTTTTGCTGTCACACTTTCATGCAGCTTGCCAAATGCTTTAAAAGGTCTCCGAGTTTGTGAACTCAGGTTCAACTAATTAAAGCAAATGGAGAATTCTGAAGTCATGAAAACCTTAAGACATCAATAAAACATAAAGCCTAGTAGGTCAGTCCAGAAGTCAGCAAGTCCATTTGCCAGCTGCTGAATAACAACAAGGATGAGGAATGCCAAATAGCAACGGGAACTTGTGGAAATAATAAGAAAAAAGGTCCACTCACCCCCACGTTTATTGCAGAACAGAGAAAGGTATCCAGCTTGTCCTCTGTCAGTGAATCATAAAGACTAAAACTATCCTCTGAATGGGCATTTCTGATGGGTCATCTTATTCTGTGTGCCATTCTGCACCCACCAACCAAGAGCTTGCCCCACTGAACAGAGCACTGGGATGGTACACTGGAGACTGGAGTTCTATTCCTTGCTCCAGTCCTTCTGCTGAGTAACACTGGAAAAGCCACCGACTTTATCCAAGACCCTGTAAATTATATTCATGTTTGCAGAGCAAGATTAATTGACGGAAATACAAAATTTAGGTGTTCTTTTCTTAGTAGGCAGCAAAATAAATTAATCATCTCAACGATGGGGAAAAAATGTCCTCTCACAGATTGTTGTGGTATCCAGCTGTCTCCACATGGAAGACATTTTCATTGCAAATTTTGAAGGGCAGGAACTTTCCTGCAGCTCACAATCTGAACACAACAAATAATTAGAAACACAATAGGTTATATTATCACCTATTTCTTCAGCTCAGCTACTGAATAGAAAGAGGAGAACTGTTCTTATTTGATCTGTAGCAAGATGTCTCCAATTCTGCCTGAACCAACACACGGCCTCTGTGTGGGTGTGCAAGTACGTACAGCTGTCTGTCATACAGAGGCACTGTAGTCCTACATAATCCTTCTCCTAAGTATGCTAGAGGATGCTACAAGCATGGACAACTGCACCCAGCATCCTCTGTCGCTTTTATATTGGCTATACTATTCACTTGCTTCCTCCTAATGAGCTGCTCTGTTTTGTTTTGCTATTTATATCCTGGTAATTTCTACAGGTTCTAACAGAGGATGCGTCTTGTTGTACCAGATAGTGCTCAGACACAGCAAAGATCTTCTCCAGCATTAAGGAGCTCCTGATCAAAACAGACAACATATAAATGGGGAGGAAAACTCTTTCATTTAGAACTGCTACTTAAATTTGCTATCTTTGTGTTCCCCTATTTCCTTGTTCACTCAGGCAGCTTTCTTCGTATGACCTTGGGCAGGATCATGTCAAACAAAACTGCTTGAGTTAGTGCCAGTACATCCAACACAGCAAACTGCAGCACTCGCATGGAGATAGCTGCCTAGGACCCACTGCTAGGTAGTGATGCTACAGCGAAGGCTAAAGAACAAGCAGTCTGCCAGCACAGGCCAACTCTCTCCTCTTCCAACATAGTCATGCTGAGCAACAGTTCAAAGCTCTCTGCCTTGTGCACTGGTTTCAGTACAAACCCAGCCAAGGGTGGGAGCAATTCACACACACACCAACCAGTGCCTCAGCTGAGTGACCAGTTACCAAAGCAACTACAAGTTCAAACTTTGGATACAGGAAAGAACTAGAAAATAACGCTTATAATAAGCTGTGAAAGAAAAGAAATGGAGATGAAGAGACAACAACAATCTCAGAAAATGGTAATTTCTTAAAGCTATCTGGATGAGTTTTTGATAAAAATAATGTTATCGGCTATTGCCAGATTAAAACCAGGCCATGTTTGCCAAGAAAATATTGTGTTGTTAATTTAAAATTTTGGCTTTATTGATCAGCCAGCGAGGCAGTTATTTGTTGGGTTTTTTTCCTGGTAGGTTATGAGGTGATTTATCAAGAGGCATTACTACCTGTTAGGGAAAAGGTCACAGATTACAAGGAAGAAGTAAAAGGTAATCTACATACACATCACATTCCTTAAGAACATATCTTCTTGGGGCCAAGATCATGTATGTGCACTTTAGCTAGCACCCATAATAGGCATGAGCCTTTTGTACACTGCCATAACACTCCACATTTATTTATTGTACGGAATTCAGTAGAAATGGATCATTAAAAGAACACGTGGAAGGAAGCCCGGAGAGATCAAAGTGTGCACAGACTGCTGACAGAAAACAGAGAAAATGATGCAAGGAAGCAGCAAATGAGCAGGAACCCCAATGGAGCAGAGGGAGGCTCTTCTGTCCATCTGCACTCCTATGCTTTGCAGTGACATTGCGCCAAGGGGAAAAAACGGCTTTCATCAGGGCTTGGAGGTCTACGCTTGGCTCTGCTTATCGCCTGGTCTGTCCATGGTAAGCAAGTCATTTCACCTCGCTGGGAAATCAAAGTGTGGGGTTAAAATGGCAAGATGTTCACCTTGAAGCCAGAATCATGGGGACACTGCACCAGCGAACTCTTGTCCAGGGTAGTCAAAGCCTCTCTCTACAAAATGATGAGCCTCTTTGCAAAGTGATAACAACACTCTGCAATTCTACTTTTTGAACAGTGTTGCAGATACACCAATGAAAAATGGCTTTAATATTTTAACCAATAAAATCCAGAGGCATCAGTGTACACTTGCTTAAAAGGCAGTTAAAACTGATGCTGCTTTATTGGAAACACATGATGACTTAACTGTTGCTTTCTCCTATTAGACACAGCAAAGTAATTACCAGTTTTTTTCCATTAACTTCATCCTGTCAAAATAGAACACAAACCAGCAGAAAGCCTTCTTAGCCATTCTGGAATGAGAAATGGGGCCTTTCTTCTGCAGGTGGCCTGCTTCTCTGAAAGAACACGTCTCCAAAAAGTTCTTGTGCTTGGTGAGCTAGGAACGCTAGCTTAGTTGCTAGTGAGCAACACCATCCGTTGCTAAAGATGTAATTCTGTTTTCTTGCTTTGCAAAGGAAACAAAGCAGCACAAAGCCAGATACAGGAAAGCCAGATGACACAGCAGAATGGATAGCCTCAAACTGTGGTGTTCCAACAGGCTGCTTGACATATTGAGAGTGAGTCTGGCAGCTTGAAGCATCCATTCTTATTTAGGCCATTGTTCTGGCAAGCCTAAATGTTTGCCCTTAGCAGCTAGAAGCACCAAATAGTTCAGTAGGAGATAAATCCTCCCTCCTTGAAACAGCTAGCAAATTGTCCTTTGTTAGGTTGAAAATCTCACTCCTGACTTCAGCCCAAGATCGCTGGGACTTGATTTTTATACTTAATCTCAAGTAATTGTACATGCTACTGATCAAAGGATTCTTAAATCCTTTCAAAATCCTACTACATTTTTGGTTCAAAAGTGAAAAGTTTCACACTAAACACCCACAGCATTTCTTCTGGCAACCAAAAAGATTACCCATAGCTTGGTACAAAGAAGAAAAAGTATTTCAAATTATTTCTTTAATATTGACCATCTTTCCTTTAACACTGACCTTTAATAGCCAGATTTTGTGGCACTAGTGACCACAGGCTTGTGGTGAGGAGTCTATAGCTTGTCCTGTGAGGAAATCAGCATGCAGTGCAGCATCTCCCCATGGGCATAGTGATGGTGCAAATAAGTCCAGACAATTCACTTCCCCTTTAAAGAAAGCAAAAATAGCTGGTACCAAGTACTCCTGCACCTGGTAAGATCAAGGGAACATCCAGGCTGGAAGGTGGTATAGAGTGGCTAACGCAGTCTAAATTTACAATCTATTATCCTGAACACAACTTCCCAGCTGGAGACAAAACTCCAGACATTGTAGTGAAGTTGTGCATATCAGATCACATATGAAATAATGAAGAGGGAGAATGTTGAGCAGTTTTCATCATATGTCCCAGTACAAGAATTACAGAGCATCTAATGGACCAGTTTTAAAACAAAGGAAAGGAGGGAGGTTTTCATGCAGCATCACTGTATTATGGAACTCTTTGCTGCACGGCATTGTTGATGTCAATACATTTACATGTTTCAAGAAAGATTTAGATAAATTACTGGGACAAATTACTAAAGATTAATCAAACAAGACCATGTGATGCAAGAAGCTGCAAAAGTGTACCAGTGAAGAATCACTATATCTTTGTTACTGCACTTTATTTTGTATGGATCTATCTACTCATACCTATGATCTGACTTCACAGGTTCTTTGGGATATCTACTGTGCCTTAAAGCAGTAATTTTTAGGCTGTGGTTTGTGAAGCTGTAGTATGGGATCCCACACTTAAAGCTCTCTCTCCTACTAAGGTATTTCCTCTGTATTTTATGTGGCTTCTCCCTTGATGAGTGACCCAATAAACCACAGCAGTACATAAAAGACCCTGCACCAAGCTCTAGTGCTATATTGTGATTCACACACAAAAACAAAGCAAAAAAAATACTTGCAAACACAGATCTAAGGCACAGTAATTGTCCTACTCAACTATTTCACACTTTTTTTTAATCACTGGCCAGATGCATCTGTCTGCTGTCAGCACGGTTATACCAAAGATGAGTTTTGCTCAAGACCCATATAATCTTTACAAGCAGAAGAAACAGCACCAGAATAGCAGCTCACAGTAGCTGAAGAACCATTTTTGACAGCAATTAATTCTTCAAGCTAATGAGAAATACGAGTCAGGATATATCTAACTTGCAAGACCTATCTCCTCTCTGTGTCATAGTTAAGAATGAGGACCTACAAGTGCAGAGTTTCTACCAGCCTGCTAAGGACTGATTTTATCCTGGGTAACCCTTAAACAACTCCTAGAAAACAAATAAGGTTAGTTTTTGAACTCCATTTCCTCATTTTCAACTAGTAGTGCAATTTTCTAGCTGAAGCATCTTAAATTCCTCACCAAGGTACTGCCTGGCATTGGATCACCTACAGCAATAAGTCACGGTTTATGATTTTCATCTCATTGTGAGGCTTTTCATTACTATGCCACAACTAGTATGTAGACAGCACTAAGGTCTTTTGGAAACCCGCCCATCAGTGAGTGACTTCAAATTAGATTCTCTGCAGCAACTTCCACTCAATTTTAAAATCAGTGGAAGGAGCATGTGAGAAAATGAGCATTTCAGACCAACATTCTCAAAATCAAAGTTACTCAGAGGATTATATATAAAAGCCAGTTATAAGTCTCTAAATATAAGAACTGAATTTCAGAAGTGCTGGACACCTGTGCAAGTCACAATACAGGCCACTAAAAATACACAAGAGCATGGAATTCAATTCTAATGAACATTGTACTAAATTTAGATGCCTAACTCTGGGCAAGAGGCTTTTTATTATCCTATACTCTGTAAGCATAAGACCAATTTGTGTATTTCTTATATACTAAGATTTCCATAAGCTCATTTTTAACTATCCGTGTCATTCTTTGGTTGTCCTACTATCCTTCGTACTGTAAATGCCTAGAGCTCCTGAAGATGCCAAGACACACTTGAAATTTATTGACAATCAAAGCCAGTTTTCCTCAGGTATTTACAAATATAATCTAGGGTAGCATTGAGGCCAAATCTTTCCAAAATTCTGATTCTGCCAAGAAGAAAGCCCTTAATTAGCTGCCTTCACTCCTCTCAGATTATAATTTATATCTTCTGATAATTTTTCTCTTTTCAAAGCCAAATAAGCTTTTTGCAATGAAGTCTAGCCAGGTTCCCTTTGATAGTGCCTTAAGCAAATTAGCTGGCCTGGCCAAAAATGCTGCAGGGCTAGCAGCGCCTCGACTGAACCATACACTAGTTAGTACTACAAGATAATCAATATGCTCCAATTTCTTCCTTCCTGGAAACACAAAGCCTAAGCATCAGCTCATTAAAACAATAAAAACACTTGGGAGGGTTAAAAAATTTGTGATATCTTGCCATTCTTCTGTCTTTTCCCATGTTCCCCACCTGATGGGCCATAGCACAGAGCTCTTGCAGATCTTTCAAGGGGCAGACACCCTGAGTGTCTTCACAGGAAATACAGAAGATGATCCAGAGTAACCATTTTTCAGTGTAACCTCTTCCTCAGACTCCAGGACTGACTCAATTAACAAAAAACGTTCCTTTCAATTCCACAGATTCATGGGTTATGTCTGTACTGACTGTCAGGTCGTGGGCCACAACACAAGCTGCAGCACAAACTGCTGCACAACCCACGCCCACAGACCCACAGTTTTTAAGATGCTGTTGCTTAGTGTGGCACATCCACAGTATTCTCAGGCCAAATTTGATTCTTCAAGTCCCACCAAGCCCTGCTGCATGACAACTTAGAGTCCATGAGGAATAATTGTCAGCCTTGTCTGCCTGGTATCAGTGATGTTTGTTATTTTTATATGGCACACCTAGACCAAGCATAGTCATCTCCCCTACACTGTAATTAGATGTGTTGAGTGTGCCCTTGAGAAAGGATGGGACAGACATCAGTCTTCTCCCTTAGTCTTCCTGGACTTACTCATATTCAGGGAGCTGCATGGAGTGCAGTTAAGTAGCATGGATGCAGGGCAGGCAAAAACTTGGGCATAGAGTTGGACTTACACTTAAAAGACATAGATCAGATGCTACTGAAAACTACTTAAATCTTGCTGATAGGAAGACCAACAGTATTGATTGTGCTGAATTTTCCAACAGCCATGATTTAGGTCTACTTTAGAAAAGAAACAATTACTAAAAAAAGAATGAGATCAGAGTTCATGAACAACACCAAATTAGCCAGCAGAAGAAACTCCCTGATGTTCAGATTTATCCCCAGGTTATACACTATGAATCTGTACACACAGCAGCAAAAGAGCTGTGCCTATCAAATTCTTTTAAAAGATCTAGAAGTACCGTGTCAACTTGGGAAAAAACCAAACACCACATATATGTCTTTTAGAGAAGGCATATTTTAATGAAAGAAAAAGCTAAAAATGCACCCCAAAACCACCTTTCTCTTAAGAAAGCAAGATAAGCTCAAGGCCCCAGATTGCTAACCTACTCACCTACCATAATAAGTTACATAAAATAGCAGGCAAGTGTTAAAAAGGCTGAAGGCTGCCTCATTATTACTTGAGGTGTGACCACAAATAATGTTCTGCTGATGTCTAACCATCTAACTACAGTCTTGTTTATACCAATAACTATGACTGAGGGAATGCTTTACCTAATTCACTGATACAACTTTGAATTAGAGCAAGAACTGTCTTCTAAAGATTGTCATTGTAACCAACTGGCATAGAATCATAGAATATTAGGGGTTGGAAGGGACCTAGAAAGATCATCTACTCCAACCCCCCTGCCAGAGCAGGATCACCTATATCAGAACACAGAGGAACTGGCATGGGAAAACATTCAAATTTTGTGGAATCATCTCAGTTTCAGGAAGATTCATCACTGAGCTGACAAATTCTTACGGCCACTACAAGTGGGCCTTAATTAACAACTTTGCCATGTTGCTTCTAAGCTACAGGGAAATTGAATCAGAAATTTCTCCATATGGCCTGATTATTTCTCTTTAATTACAGAAAATCTGCAGTCATGAGGCGTTTAGAGGTGCTTGTTGTTGTTGTTTTTCCATAATACGTGAGTTTCAAATCATTCAAGGCTCAAGAATTTCTTTGCCAAGTTTCAGTAAGGACAGACTATTTTATGTCCGACTTATAAAACCTCACAAATTCAAACCTATAAATACTGACAGGAGGTGCTACAACAATGGAAATGCAAATGTTAGCACTGTGATAAAATAATAGTAGCTATTTTTCACATCATCCATGGGTATCAAAGATGAAAGCTTCCAATATAACCTTTTACTAGATTTATCAACACATTCACAAGACGTGAATTCTCAGTTTACACACGAGCTACAAAGAGGATGTAGCTCGTTAGACACTAAAATGAACTGACAGGATGAGTAAGTCATATTTTTACTGAACAGAAATGAAACTCAAGAGATTCAAGTACACTGTTTGCTCTGTTCACTGACACCGTAATACAGTGCAACATGTTTACTGCCCAAGGTATCTGTTTTGTTAGAAACATTTGGTTCCTCCTGCTGGTCACCTTGCCCATTAATTCCACTGCCTGGCATAATAAAGGCTTTTCCTAATGGGAGCTCCTATTTTACAAATCATAACAAGCATGAAAGGGAAGGAGCCCCCTTTTCCATCCTTCATTTAGTTTTGAAGTGCAGACTCAAACAGAGGAAACCCAGGTAATCCAACCTCCATTCTTCTTACACCTTTGAGGCCTGAATTTCCTATTGGCCCAGACATCACTGAAGTCTCAAAACCAGACCATGGGAACAGCAATTCACAGAGATTTAGCTGAAGTCTGGGCTGAGAAAAATCTAGCTCAGGTTAACAAAGTATTGATAATTAGGATGTGATACCCCCAGTCTCCTGTTCAGTACTTACATAGTGGAGGGAAGTCTGTGGGGAAGCCCAGCCTAAGTGGAAAGCTGTGCAGAGATATTGCTGGGACTGTATCATGTAACACAAAAAAACTACACCATGCAGACCAGTGCAAATGGGGAGCCCACCCTTGCTTTCTGTATTAGGTCAAGATGTGCCTTAGCTAAATTGATCAGCAATATGCTTCTGATACCCAGGTTTTGCCCCAATCTCTCCACTTCCTATCTTCCGTGATTTCTCTCCCTTCCGTTGCCTTAAACATGCAACATGTTCCCTATTTCTACAACAAATGCAGCCTCTCTCTCCAAAGCAAACTTCAGCTGTGAGGACCGTGAAGTGGACAAACTATTTTTCACCATTTATCACATGAATTGACAGCCTTTTGGAGGCAGGTTTTTCCAGACAGTATCTACACATTCTAAAGAGAAGATTGATTATATAATTATATAATCAATGTGGCCAAACTCATGTGGCATCCTTTAGCAGCAGGAACATCACATTCTCACCACAGAAACTCAGAAGACATGATTTTTAAAATACCAGCAAAGATTCATGCTAGCTATTAAACAAGATGAGATGTGAAGAAATAGCCTATGAGTACAAACTGGGAGATGTAATGGTGCAGCCAATAGCACTTTGGCAATTGTTTAATCATTTTAAATGGAGTAGCTTTGGAAGTTATAGGTCATTTATTAGGTATGTTTTGAATTCTCCATCCTAGGTTATCCTCACCTAGAATATAACGTCAATGAAATTTAATCGGTCAAGAAAAAAAAATGCTTCAAGTTCACTGATTTTTTTTCCCTTTCCATTTCCTTTTAGCCAGTTTAGTTACGCTTTTGAAGTACAGGTGAAATATTGTTGGAAAAAATAACACCAGGCCCACTTTTCTAACTGACTGCAGTGTATATAACATACCCATAGGTGCAGCTTGGTAAAATTTTGATAAATGAGAGAGAAAATACAGGCAAACATCTCTGGAACAATACAAGAAACAATATTCCAAAGATCATTTTAAATAACAAAAGCTACTCATGACTGCATTTGAAAGGTAAAAGCTAACAGCAAACACAGAGAGGAACTGAACCTAATGCTGTCCAAACTCTCACAGCACTCCACCTTGCATTTCATTTAAAAGACATATTCTTGCCTGTTTTGGGATTATTCTTGTTCTACCTAATCCTCTTTTAAGTAGCACAAAGCCACCGTTTGCATGTGGAGCCAGCAGTATCCCCTGCAGAGGCTGCAGCTGTCACTTCCAACACAGCATTTCTTTGGCAATCAGTCAACAGCCTCACCTTAAGCAATCTGTTAGGGATCAGATTCCCAGGGTGCTATCTATCCAGTTTTGTGAGAGATCATCGCCCAATTTGTTCTTGTTATGTTATTAGTGCTGAAAGATGTTTTCCATTAGATAGTGCAAGCTTTCAAGTTCTCGCCGTCTAAAAAGATACCAAATTAAAGGCTCTCAGCTCTTGAGGAAGAGATACATTTGCAAATGTTTAGTTCCTATGGAACAGATCTGTTTTGCACAATAACTTTACCATTTGGATTCATGTCATACAGGAAATGAAACTCCCAGTCTGTTGAGGATTTTTCTACAACAGCCCTAATAACATCTTCATACTTAACAAGAAAAAACAAGTCTGATCAATGTATTTGAATAGTAGCTTAAACAATTGCCAGAATATACTATTAACATCAAGAGCAGGTCCAGAATCAGCACGATGCGCAGGGGAGTGGCCAGTGCCATTTGTTTCAATAAAATTGTATCGGTTACCAATTCCAAGGAGGTCTGGGTGGTAGTAACTAAGAGCTGCTCACTCTTGTTTGAGTGCTTTCAATGGTGAATGCAATTGGAGTTTGTGCAAAGCACAGCTTAAAACACACATATTACAAAAGCACTCATCACAGGAGTTAATGCCTCAATTACCAGGCACATCTGGAAAGCCAACATTTAATAGCCATGGAAACAGTGTCTTTTTTCATACTTTTCTGCGTTGAGATAAAAGAAACTAACTGGGTGCTTCTGCTTTCTCTGATATTCTTCACAGAGCTGCAGCTTCTAGACAATCTAGCACTTATTGTTGGATGCCAATGAATAAAATAAAATAGAGTTAAAAATCTGTGTCTTCAACCAGCTGAGGAATTCCTTATTCATACATTGAGGTGGCATTTTATTTTATTCAATAAGGAAATAAAACCTAGACCACAATGCCAGTGCCCTCTAACTTGTCAGTAAAAATAGTTTGTATTTTCAAAGCACATCTCTCAAAGCCCTTTACAGAGATATACAATCGATCCCATTTTACATGGGACAGTGAAAGTGAGGTGACTGCCCAGAAGATGCAGAACTAGCATCCAGATCTCTTAATTCCTTGTTTCTCCTGCTACATTCATGGTGGGCAACCAATCTGGTAGCATTTTTGTAGGCAGACATCTCCCACCAACTGTTAGTATAAGTAATTCTGAAACACAGAATTCTTACAGGCCAAATACTTGTGCAGTTTTATGCCTATATTGAGATACACTTTTGTGAAATGAAGCACTGCAAAATTTTTCCATTTCTAGTCACAAGAACACACTTGAACATTTTAACATTAAGAGATCTTTTCCTTCAAAACTGAGGCCAATAACACTGAACTTGAGCAAAACACGGTGCCCAGATGTGGAAACTTCACTACACACGCCCTGCACTTTGTAGGAGAGATGGAGTTTCTCTGTTACCCCAATCAAAACCTGACAACTACGCCAACTCCTATGCTACAAACCCAAATGTCAGATTACGCCACAGCAATTCCATGTGTGAAACCATCCAATTATGAACTGCTGTTTCCAAGAGTACAAAGCTGTTCAGGTATCCAGTAGAGACCCAGAGTGCCTTCTCACTCCTGCCTGAAAATTATGCTGAACTGAAAGAAGCTACAACAGTCATAATGGGAACAACCTTATCGAACTCTAGTTCTCAGGCACACGTGCACAGGTAGTTATATAGAGAAATTAGAGTCTATTTTATTTACTTATACTGTTTAAAGGAAACACCTTTTCCTTCACTGATTGATACACCACATTTTTCCCCACCGCTTGTCCAAAAGGATTTTGATGGATCGAAGTTAGTCAGCAGAAAGCTATAACTTTGCATTAATAACTAAGGGTCAAAATATCAGAGAAATTAATTTTATACGTTGTTTTGAAGCTGCCAATCATATGAATGATTGAGAGTTCATAGGTAATGAGCACCCTTGGTACAAAGCTTCAGAGGAATAACTATAAGATTATATGTGAGATAATATAAACTAACTTAAGAAATTCACTTCCCCCCTACCACCACCAAGTTTA
This sequence comes from Actenoides hombroni, assembly GCA_024336885.1. Lineage (NCBI taxonomy): Eukaryota > Metazoa > Chordata > Aves > Coraciiformes > Alcedinidae > Actenoides > Actenoides hombroni. Next base: position 7,925,458 of record WUAM01000287.1, read on the forward strand.
CTACAAATTATATTGGTTTAACACAGCTTCATGAGACAAATTATTTGTTTTCTCTGACAGAAGTTCTGGAATGACCCATACTAATAAAAAATCATCCTGTCAGAGTTACATCACTAAACAAGTAGGACACTATTCTCAGGACTTCAATGCAAAAATACAGAACCTTATTTTAAACTCACCTTGAGAGTATATACAATACAATGTGGATGTGCAAGTCTGTGGTGTCTCCAGTCAATGTTTCCAAACTACTTGAGTTGCATGTACCTTCACACTAGCAACTGAAGGGGAGGATTTGTAAAAGGTAATGTATTGTTCATAAGGTGAAGCCCTAAATAGATTCCAAAACTCCAAAATGGTCCATTTAAAATAAATAGCTCACCTCGCTTAATACAATCAATATATAATCATGAAAAATTGTATTTTTAACTTTAAAAGATGAAATAAGTCACAGTCCACCAATCCCATTCCTGTCTTAAACAACAACAGCTGCTGCCAAAACCTAGGGAAGGAATACTTCATGTTGGTGCCTCTTCCTACTGCACCATTATTTGGCTCTGGTTATTAGATCCGATGTTCACCTCTACTTCAACACATCAGTGATTAACCCAGAAATAATTAACCCCAGTTATGAAGTCTAATTAAATTTAGGCAGCTCACCAGACTATCCTGGAGACAAGTTCGTAAAACTTGATTGCTAGATGCTATGGGAATGAAACTTCCACAAACATATCAGGCAAACACAGAGACTCCTCCTACTCTAGCTGCAGTCAGTCCTCCTGCCTTCTACAACAGTTCCACCAAGTACAAGAGGTACGAGTATCTGTTGAGAAGGGGGTTCTCTCTTTACAGCACTGTACGTGGTGATACAAGGAACATAATGACTGGTAACAGTAGTGTAAGCATTGCTTCTTCAAGAACAGCTAGAATGGCCAAGGTATTAATTACATTGACAACACTACATTCAGCAGCTCAATTATAATATTTTTTCCATGAAGTACATTAATATATAAGCAAAGAGATCCATATTCTGTTCTATTCCTAAAGGGATTAATAACTACCAGCAGTTCTGCTGTTAGGTAATGTATTTTTCTTTGGATATATCTGCCTTTTTAGAAAAGGGGAAGTTATATAATATTCACATAAATTATATTTATATGTTCTAAAATTTAAAGGACACCATGTCCAATAGTAGATGTTCCACCTGAAATAAATTTGAAACCGGTATTTAAGTCACTGTCCAGTATGACAGCAGATACCTAATCCTAATTTCAGTAAAAAGCTCTTATATTTTTAAGTGTGAAGGCACTGGATTGGTCCCTCTGGGTAGAGGAATAGGATCAGTGAAAATCAGACTTCATTGTCATGGTGATGCTAACCCGAAGGCCATTGTAAATCAAGGAGTTAGTGATCCACTTAACAGTTTAACCCAAGGAGGCACAGACTGTGCTGCACAAAAAGCGTGACCTTCAGATTTGTGTTGTGTTGCACATACACCTTGGCTGCAGAATCACCTGAGCCAGCTCATGGTAACAGAGGAGGCTGTGGGCAGCTCCCACTCTGCACCAGTGATTATACCACCCACATGCCCCTGCCTTCATCTGAAAGTGCCACAATGATTTCTTGTGTGAGCACCCCTGCTGTCCGACTGCAAGAAAAATTAAAAGAATTTTCTATTGAGAAAATCCTGCAAGATCTCAAAAGAACAAATTGATGGGCAAATTCTCCACAGATGGGATCTGCTTGGTGTGCTGCACCCTCATTGGAAGCCCATCTGATCTCACACAATTTGAGGATCCCAGTATCTGAAGGGATGTAAGATTTTACATACTACTCTTTTTTTTTGCATGTAGCATTCTAAGTGATATTTTACAGTGTCCAAGTGCCTTTTTTACTGGGATCATAATGAACCAACAACTCCTGGGGCAAAACAATGAAATGGGGGGAGGGGAAGAGAGGTTTTCTTTCAGAATTTCCAGTATCAGAGTTTTCATTTTGGCTCTAAGCCTAGCTATGTAAATAAAGTGTGCTGACTTGTGCTTGAGCAGTTTGAAGTGATGGCTATAGCTACTAATCATCTTACAGAAAAAGATGTCTTAGAGATCAAAGTAGGAGGTATTGACTGAAGGAAAATTGTGCCTGTTAATGCCAAGGTTTTAATTTGGTCATATCTGCAACTGTCTCAAAAAGCAGAGCGCTACCTCAGTAGATTGTGCACCTGTCTTCACATGCTAAATATACACCCTTGTTCCCATGGAATACCTTTTTCACCTTAAAAGCATGTTAGATTGTATTAGCCACTCTGAAGATAAGTATGTTCAATTCATTTTAGCCCCCAACTCCAATCAGATGTCTGTATTGCTATTATTTATAATCCAGAAGAAATTAAATAAGTCAGAGAAAATGAATTATTACACATTCCTAAATGTTCCCCTATTTTGATGTATTAATCCAATAATACAGTCTTTTTATTTTATCTCCTAGAGACATAGAAACAAAGTATAGAAATAGAATATAGGAACAAAAGAAACACAGAATAGCAGCTTATAAAATAACAATACAGAAATAGATCTTTCAGACCCAAACTATAAGTTGCTCTAATGTGTGAAACAAATGGAGATGAAAATCCAACTGATTGCTCTTGGGTATGAATGTTGTGCCAGTTAAAATTTTAAATCCTGTACACTAAATAAGTTTAGTACTTAGACATATCCAAGTACTGGGAAAAGGCCCACAAATTTCCCTTGCCAGGCACAAAATGGGCTGAGAAATTTTGGTGCTTCTGTCCCTTCAGAGTAGATGGGGGTGGGAAATAATTTTGGCACTTTCACCAAGAGTTTGACAGTCACTAAAGCCTGAGACTCTCTCAGCATCTGCAGCAGGGAGCAGGAACTCTAACAAAGCAGGAGGGGCTTGTTTCTAGTGCCAAGTTTTCTCCAAGGGAGCCCTACCTTTAGAAATCTGTTCTCCTCTGGCTGCAACGTCCCCAGATAGTGCATTTTGTCCCGTACGTAAGAGCTATGTTTCAGTTTCTGAACATGTCAAATTCCTTGGCTGTTGTCTAGCACTGTTACTCAAAGCCATCGGTCTTCCCTAATAATTTCTAGACAGTATCAATACAAAGCCCTAGTTACTCTGCTCTTGTGCAGAGATTAAATACAAATCCAAAATGCACTCTACTACTTCATAATTCCGGTTATAATAGCTCCTAAAATTTGCATTTCTAATCTTAATTAACTACCCCAGCAATAACAAAATCCTTACAATTTATGAGCCCTACTGTGATCAGAGTATTAACCCTGACGAACAGTTTCTCACAGAGAGAACTCTGTTCAGGTCAGTGGAATAGCTTTTGCGGATGATTTACCAGACTATAATCTGACTAAATATCTCAGAAAGCTGTGAGAAAGCTTACGTTTGTTAATGTAATATACAAAGATGCAATAGAGAAAAAATTATGATTTCGCAGTGCAATATACCCCATTGAATACCCGCTCCTCCGTACGTACACGCAGATAATAGACTCATTTAGAACCTTATAAAACCCTTTATATAACCTGTTAGCATTTACAGCAGTGCCCAATACAACACTTACAGCAGTGGTAATGGCCCATATTAGTCCTTATCTCAAACACGTATAATGGAATAAGTAATCTCCAACAAAGTTTTCATTATCATATTCCAATTCCCAGCGAGTTCTGAAAGGTTAAGCGTGCAGAGGGAAGTTTTCCATACCTGAAACTTTCTTCGGGTTTTGGGAGGTTTTCCTTAAAGGTCACATAAAACATGGATTTGCCATTTCTATGAGCACATTCAGAAAAATTTGCAGTATTTTTCTTTTCCTGTGAGAATTCTTTCGGAGGATCCTGTGCCATGCTATTATTCAGAGCACAAAACGCAATTCAGCAAGGCAGCATTTCTGGTACCTGGCCTGGGCCTGTTCCCATGGAGCACTATATACTTCATCAATTTGTACTTTTCAAAACATCTCAGTTTATATACATTCAGATTTCACTTTGGCATGGTGTTTTCAAATTCCTCGGTGTTTGACTTTCCAGCTTTATCAGGGCTCTTGATCATTAGTTTTTCATGTTTGGCAGTAGCCTTAGAATTTAGTGAGGATTATTTAGACAATGCTTTTCACAGAATGTTAGGGATTAGAAGGGACCTCGAAAGATCATCAAGTCCAACCCCCCTGCCAGAGCAGGATCACCTAGAGCAGGTCACACAGGAACGTGTCCAGGCAGGTTTTGAATGTCTCCAAAGAAGGAGACCCCACAACCTCTCTGAGCAGCCTGTTCCTGTGTTCTGTTATCCTCACCGTGAATAAGTTTTCTCATATTTGTGTGGAACCTCCTATGTTCCAGCTTTCACCCATTGCCCCTTGTCCTATCACTGGATGACACTGAGAAGAGCCTGGCTCCAGCCTCCTGACACTCACCTTTCACATATTTATAAACATTAATGAGGTCACTCCTCAGTCTCCTCTTCTCCAAGCTTGAGCCCCAGCTCCCTCAGCCTTTCCTCAGCAGGGAGATGCTCCCCTCCTTTCATCATCTTTGTGGCTCTGCACTCGACACTCTCAAGCAGTTCCCTGTCCTTCCGGAACTGAGGGGCCCAGAACTGGACACAATATTCCAGATGAGGTCTCACCAGGGCAGAGTAGAGGGGGAGGAGAACCTCTCTCAACCTACTAATCACATCCTACTCATCACACCCCTTCGAATCCACCCCAGGATGCCATTGGCGCATTGCTGGCTCATGGTCACCCAGGTCCACCTGGACCCCCAGGTCCCTTTCTCCTACACTGCTCTCCAATAGGTCAGTCCCCAGTTTATACTGGTTGTAGCTATGTGCTTTGTGCTGTGTAAATAATTCAATAGCATACACGGGTGTTTGTTAGGCAGACCATTTACTGGCATACTCCATTGCTATTTGACCTTTTCTAGGCTCAGCCCTTTCTAGAACACAAGTCAAAGTCTGTCCTTGGCCTTAGTGTAAGCACAAATGCTTCACAGTACTGAACAGTATCAGCAGAGCATTTTTCATAAGATGTAAATAATGGGCTTTTAGACAACTATAAAAATACAGCAGACAGGCAAAAAATCATCATAGCAATATAAGTTTTTAACCTATTCGAAGCAGTATTATGAATGTTATGACCTGAGAAACAACAAATTTGTGACTGACTCATCATGTGCTTCATTTTAAAAACTCATTCCATAATTGTAAGTACTCTTAAATCAAACCAACAGATGTTATACCTTTGATGAGCTATCAGAATTAGAGTACAAGACATCATGCATTCCTGGGTATTGAGTAAAAATGAGTTTCCCGTCAAAGTTATTCTGTAAGACTGAAAAGCCTCATTCAAAAACTAGCAAAGTTCTCATTGATATCTGTGGGCCTGGGTCTGCCTCAAAATAACCAGCCTCATATTATTGTATGTCCCTTACCCAAATACCACGTCTTACCATGGCTGAAATGGAATGTGGGATGTATTTGCTAATATTCATTCTTAGCAGCAATTAATTAGTCCGTGTGTTTGACTTTGTACAATTAAACTTCATTCCATTTCCATTAGTCAAGTCTACAAGGTCATATAAAATTCGTGGATGACAAAATGAGAAAGTATTGCTAGTATTGGAGGAACACTGGATCATAATTCAGGAAGAAATATTCTTTCAAATCCATCTAATGCTTCCTAAATTATGACCTGGTCTTCCTCCAAAATTACTAATCCTTTCTGACTTTGTGTCAGCCACAAATTTTGTAACTGCACCTGCCACGTTCCTGTAACAAGGTCACTAATAGAAATACTAGACAGGATTGCTCTCCAGGCCAAACTTGGAGAAACAGCACTAGCAGCTTCTCTCCAGTCTGATAACTTCCCCTTCATATAATTCACTGAAGCTTCTACTTTAGCAAGCTTTTTATCCACCTCACAGTTTTTTAATTAATCCCCATTTTCTCATTCCTTAATAATATCCCTTGGGGAACTATATCAAATACTTAGCTTAAATTTAGGTTCATTGCATTACCCTTGTTTAAGAAGTTTGCTATCTTATCAAGATATTAAAGTAGTCTGATAAAACCTACACTGGATGAAACTATACTGCATGATATTCCATTTCCATTTGCCTCTGAAACCTTAATTACTCTCACACTCAAAACCTAGAGTCTTTGTACATCACTGAGGGCAAATTCTTGAGTTTATGCATTGCTTTGATAATTTTTACTTCTGTGAACATATCATGTTTGCTATTCTCTGTTATAATATCAGTTTATGTAGTGGGACACCACAGAAGACTTTGTAGCAGCTAGAGATTTCAGGCAGAATCTAGACAGAGATTTAACCACAGCCACTGACAGTCTCACCCCAAGCCCACACCACGACAGCCATACGTGCTGCCTTTAACATAACCACCTCTGTGTATGGCTTGCAAGAGCTTGTTCCTATGGAGATGTGCAACATTGATAGCACTGTTCACTTGGAAGAATTGTCTAAAGGTGTGTGCTGTGTACGACAGGGTTTCTAGTATCAGACAGGGTGCACAATCACCTTTTCTACTATTTTTATGATTTAGAGGGAACCAGTTAACCCCATGTGAATGCCTGTGTTTTTCTTACTCAGACACCAAAAGAACCAGAAGCACCCTTACTACAGAAGAGGAGATTAGGCTTCCCAGTACTTTATAAACAGATGTGCCGCAGCAGTATAAATCTGGAGTGACTGTGCTGTGAATAGACTTTCACACTTTTACAAAGACCATCCTACAATTTCTATTCACCCTCACAAAGATTTGCCTGCAGACATTCTGCAAACTGTAGCAAGGTCATGGAAAAATTCGTAAGATCACTCAGACTTTGTTATAACTTATTTTTATACAATCGCACATATTGAGGTTGTTTCATTATCCAAATTCTTTTCCAAGAAACAAAAGGGCCCCACTTATTTTGAGGTTTTGAACACAGCTCAATTTTTCTTCAGTACGTTTTTTTGCCTTTCTTCCAACATATTTAACTGACACCACACAGTTTGACATAAGTTTTCTTAACAATGGAAGTACAACTTCCCTGTAGGAAGTCCTCAGTGTTCAAGTGACTCGAAAAGAACAACTGTCACCTCTTCCTCTGCTGAACTTAAAAGGCAGTCACTTTCAGTAGGCACTATCATATCCAGAGGTATACGGGGGAAATGCAACCACTATAAACCATGAAACGAGTAGATTCTATCTGGGAAAAATCCTACAAGCTCAGGCCAGAGCTTCTTTATGAACTATAGATTGTTAAGAACTAGTCCCCAGGACTAAAACAGATTTTGTCAGCCTGCGTGAGCTCAGTAGCTCAACACGTTATTGGTATTGATTTGGCATTTAGAAGAACACTAACTCTTTCAAGAGAGCCTAACTCAGCAAGAAACACAGTAGCACCATTTACCTAGGGTTGTAACAGGATAATAATAGCAGAGTTCGAGTTAATTCCTGTCATTGTCAGCTCGAAGAATTAAGCACACAGATGAGTGAGGAGGAAGAGAGATCTTTGAAAGACAGTGAGACTAGAGCTACTTCTTGACTTCAGCCTACTCATTTTTAATTGGTCTTTGATACAATTAAAAGGTAAAATTGAACAAATGACCAAAGGCAATGTGTATTCATAATGGTAGTATCCTGGCCCAAAATCATTTCAGAAGAGATGAGAGGACACCAAGTAGGCCCAAGAGAATGTATTAAACCTAAGGATGACACTTAATTCAGCTACATTCCCACATCTAGTAAGGGTAATCAGGGATATCATACACAGAGATACCATCATAAGGCCAGGCTCCCTTTCTATCTATATCTTCTTTTAGTTCATCCTTTATACTCTTAAAAGCATGCATCAGAATTGCTCTAACAAAATAAAAATCCCCACGCTTTCTGTAAAGTTATTCAGAATGCCTTTTCCCAAGTACTTACATGATGATTATAATGTATGCATATACAACAATGACTAGCGTTGTGTTCAGAAGATAAGCCCTTGACAGTGATAAGAAGTTCCTTTGTTTTCCTCCTTTGTCCTTAAATTGATGTTGTGAAATATTGTACAAAACCAGGAACACCACAGCTCTCTTCCTCTTCCCTAATGCCTGACAAGGGTAGAAAGCAACGTGCACACAACACCAACCGTACAAGACAAAAAACCCCAAACTTTCATTTCAAAGGAAATCTTAGCTTTCAATTATTGCCTATCATGAAAATACAAGAAAATATTCTCTAGCAATAGAATTTACTCACTGTCAGACAGCTATCAAAAAAACCCAGGCCAGAATTGGTGATATAAGGCATCATGAAGTAAAAGGGAGAATAAAAAGACATCTGTTATGACAGGAAAAGGCACATATTTCCCTGAATCTTAAGTGTCAACAGTGTAATGGAGTCCATGAAGTCCAAAGAAACTTCAATCGAGCAACCAATGTTCTTAAACTGGAGAAGTTACCGTAGGGTCTGTTCATCATAGTATAGCCACAACCATCTAAAGACCCTGCCATAGGCATGTAGAAGGGAGGGGGTATCAATTACTATCCCAGTGTCACCCAAAACCAATTTTTAAAAAAATTTTCAGTCAAGTCCATTCAGGCACAAATATCCCCTTTGTCTCCTTGACACACCTTCCAACACCACATCAACCTCAGCACTGCCTAGCTCCCCCCATCTACTCAAATGTAACCTCTGCCTAACAATTCCAAGACTGACGTGATTTATGTCTAGTGACATTATTTCACATCCTTACACAGATATGCAAGGCAGACCACTCCAAAGATATTCCTTCCTTTGTGCCTGGTATATCCTTGATCCTGTATTTCTCCCTGAATTTACCCCAGTGGGGAGGAGCAGTACCTGGCACAGTACCTTATCTAAATACTGAGGATTACAAGTTGAATTGTTAACAGTTAGGTTGACTTGGATTGACTACAGTATTGATTCTTTTCTTAGCCTCTCCAACACTTTCTTGGCACAGACTTTTTTACCAGTTACACCTTCACAGTGACAGGACTCATAGGCTAGTGCACACCTGACAGGCATTCTTTACATTCACATTTTTGAGACACAAAATAGTGGAAACAGACTTTCCTTTTAATAAGTCTAGAGCTGAGCCCTTCTTTATTAAAGAAAGGCACACCCGGGCGTGAAAGCAACCACAATTACATGCATTTCTCAACCTCTGTTTCCTCAATACTCTTGAGAATTCTTTGGGTTTAGACATAAAAGGCAAATATGCTTGTGCTCTAGATGTAGAAACAGGGCAAACTGCAGCCACGTTATGGACTGGAAAGGTATCTGTCATCTAGGCAGAGCAAATACAGAAGCTACAGACTCATTATGACTTCCTCCATTCAAGTCATATCTTCTGGAAAGCTTTTCCCCTACTGCTCTGTATACAGATTGAAAAAAACAACGTCCCTGTGTTTTCTCCATTTCTCTTCTCCAATCATTTTTTTCTACTTTATTTGAATTCATAGTGAAAGAACCCAAAATCCTACGGCTTCATTTCCTTTGAGACTCCCTCCACTGAAGGCACAGCTTCATGTTGTGAGCCAACTGCCAGCACAGTTGTCCATCTCCATCCCCACAGCCTTCCAGACACAGATTGCCATCTGCAGCTTCCCATTTCCCTCTTTGCACTGCTCTCATAAACAAACAGGCAGTCAGGGTTCAGCAAATCACATCATTTCATTGATCTGATGGGAATCACTTCATTTTTTTTCACCCCACATTATCTTTTCCGATCAACATCACCAAGTGATCACACAATCACTAGACCTGAAGGGGAACAGAGCTACACCCTTTCAATAGCTCTTTTAAACATTATGTGAAACTGTACATGGTGATCTGCACACCATCTCACTTCAACTCCCTGTATTAACATCCAATTTCTTTTGTTTTCTCTCCAAATAAATTACATTCTCTTGTCGTCTCAAAGGAACCTTAAAAAAAATGTTATGTATATATGCATATATACATAAAAGTTTGCAGTTATTCTCTGTATACAAAAATTTACCTGGATGCTGATAGATTTAACAAGCCACCTAGTCCTACCCAAGCACTTCTGTGACACTGTTCTGTCCCCTTAACACACCTAGTATGAGACAACACAAAGCTAGGAGGCATGAGGATACTAGTTCCTTTTAAATAAATATCCACAAAGTGCAAATAGATTATTTCCTCAAGGAATTAATGTTAAATATACTACACCATTTGAAGGATTTAAAAGCACTTATTTTCACTGTCATTTTTCATGTGCCAAAATAACAAGACTTCATCTATAAGATATTCTATTCAGGCTGTTGATATTATAACAAAAAGCTTCCCCTATGGCTGTATCTGAACCCAAGAGAAGCTACACATCTCACAGGCTCAAGAAAAAAACCACTTTAAAGCAAGGCTTTAAGGGATTTAATTTGTGGTGCTGATTCTGGTCACTTTTTTATTTCTCTGGAAGTTCAAAGTCTACAAGCAATTTGAGAGTGTACATTATGAGCATAAGACCGCATGCTGCCGTTTCATACAAAACTCCCAACTTCTACTAAATTAAATACATAGTAATATTAAAGAGCTGTCATGAAGGCACCCACAGACCAAACAGCAGCTGCAATCCAAAATGAGGGTTTATTGCAACCAAAGTTGCCCAGCACTCCCCTATGACCAAATACAAGTTGGTATGCCTGTTGGGATTGAACTACTACACAACTAATTCTTAAACCTGAAAGAAAGATGAACCACAATGGGCACACACACACTCATCAAGGGGAAATGTCCCCCAGCAGAGTGCCCAAGATAACACTCACCCAAAGGGAGGTGAGGAGTGCTCACTCAATCTGCAGAAGTGTCCTCGGATGGCACGCACAAGGGCAGGGTCAGATGGCCAGACCTGCTGCTCTGCCAAGAACAACTCACCTGATTCATAGGCCGGACCCCATTTATAGCCAAGGGTGCTCTCTAGACTGAAACAATTGAACATCTCCAGCAAAATGAGTTTTGAACAGTTCTCTCTAATGAAAGCAATTCAAACTTTATGACCACAGCAGTCCCAGATCCTTTAGTCCTGCCTGACATATTTCCAGTTAGGAGATCATGCCATATGTGTACTCTGGGAAAGAGTGACTTGATCCAAACAACACAACACAATTGTGCCAGTGGAAGGCCTGCAAATCCACACATTGAGGCCCCTTGGCTTGCAAAGCCTCCGCAGCACCAAAACTGATTGTCTCTCAACTACTGTCTCCGGTCTCTAGGGGAAGTCAACATCTGAAACAATGTTATCCTTTCTGATTAACTTACTAACATAAAATCATATAGAACGTCAAAATTAAATGTTTTGGTACCTGTTTCATGCTGTATGTACTGAAACAGATAGAATTTTTGCCTTTGTAGCCCTCTGTAGCATGTTGAGAGACAGGTTAACTTCAGCTCTACTTGCTGGGCTCCCTCTCCTGGTGTATACCAGGTAGTTTCAAAACTTCAACAGTAAGAACTCCAAGTTGCATTTCTGACATCCATCAGTTCTCGCCCATGCATGAAATGCAAATTCCTCCATTCTGAAATTCCCTTATATAAAAAAACCCAGATAAATAAAAGCAATTAGTCCTGCAATAACTTCTCTGCTTGTCTATCTAATACACAACAGGCAGTGTTTGCAGATGATTTTCTTCTAGACATTTTTATTGTCATGAATGACATACTGCATCCAGCTCTGAAGCTCTTAGCACAGGAAAGACATGGACCTATGGGAGTGGGTCCAGAGAAGGCCACCGAAAATTATCTGACAGCCAGAACCCCTCTGCTGCAAGGCCAGGCTGAGAGAGTTGGGATTGTTCAGCCTGGAGAAGAGAAGGCTTTGGGGAGACCTTTCTTTCAGCATCTAAAGAGGGTCTATAGGAAATATGGATACAGACTTTTTAGCAGAGTCTGTTGCAACAAGAGAAGGGTCAATGATTTTAAACTAAGAGGAGAGATTTAGCCTAGAGAGAAAAAATTTTTTACAATGATTGTGGTGAAACACTGGGACAAGTTGCCCAGAGAGGTGGTCGATGCCCCATCCCTGGAAAGATTCCAAGTCAGGTTGGACAGGGCTCTGAGCAATCTGCTCTAGTTGCAGATGTCCCTGCTCATTACAGAGAGGGTTGGGCTGGATGAGCTTTAAAGGTCCTTTCCCATCCAAACCATTCTATGACTCAATGCCTAGCTGTACTTCATTTGTGCTTTGCCTTCAAGTGTTCATCTTCAAGTAGGAAACAAGTGCAGATTTTCTTGAGGTGAGGGGAAAGGTCAGAGTGGTAAAAAGAAGAAAGCCTGCTGTACATTTGGGGGACAATTCCAAGCCAGGCCAGAATGAAAAGCTGAAATATACCTTGCTGGAGGGTGGAAGAGTCTCCTCAGGATCCTTAGGGCCAGACTCACCCTGCTGTATCCCACACTCCGGGAATAGAGATGACTACAGTAATCAGAGCAGTGATTCAGTCTCTTTTACTCACCCTTCCCAAAACTCAGCTTTATGAAACTCCTGCCAGCTTCTCATATTACCTTCCTCAACTTTCCTATGAGCAAAACCCACAAAAAACAACAAACCACAAACAAAATCTAGAGTGCACATGGATTAAATGTTAGCCAGCAAAGACAGGTACTGTGAAATCACTGTTTTCCAGTTGACACAAACCACCTCTTTATGGGCTATCACTATTTAGCTCCTATTGCTGAACTGCACTGCATGATTTGGAGGATGGTATCCACCAGTCCCATCTGGTCTTTAACTGCTTTTCTGTCAAAGAAACCAGGAGATACAGAAATCATCAACATTTATCCAAAAGAACATGAGGTATGAGTTAGTGATATAAAAATAAAGGCATCTATTTCTGGGTTTGCTATAGCTACAGAGACTATTTCATGGCCAAGGCCCTTCATTTCCAAGTCTTAAGAGTATAAGAATTTTTCTGGTCCAGTTCTCAAAGGCAGGAAATTTCCATTGTGTTCTATAGGTGTTTGGGCTCTGGTAGGACTGGCAACAAGGATTCCTTGCCCTGCCTTAAGGAATGAGAATTTCATAGTCAAAACCAAGGCAATGCCTCAGATCTGGTGTGGACCAGGCCTCTTACAGACTTTAGCTCCTTTAGGCTGCTCAATGACTCCAGCACCCTACCCAGCCCTAGGCTTATTATGTGAGTAGCTGTTAGAGCTCCACACTCATCTCTCTGGTAATACATTTCTTATCTCATCATTATATTAAAAGCATTAAACAATAATATTGTACAAAAATGAAGTTTTTATTATACTTAAAGAAACTCACACTAGTGAAAGACCAGCATGCGTAAAAGAAAGAGAGCACCATGTAGGATTCCATAATGTGAGTGAAAGGAGGAATGCAAAGATAATTCCTAACCTAAAAGCAGATCTGAATCTGAGACACCAACCACCCATCACAGCAAAACAAACCTCCTTCCACTGCACCTGCCAGTCCTCATACAGCTCATATTTCCACTTGGAGCACACTCTTCTTCCTATCTTAAGGTAACCAGAAGGCTTGAGGAAATAGCCCATTTCTAGGGACCTGTTTCATTTGTAGTATTTTGAGCAATGAATGCTCACTCTCGCCTTCAGTGGAACTCTGTGCTCTTATCACCTGCTGTTTGGAGAGAAAAACTCTTTCTGGCATAGTACAGGTGATACACACAGAGTGCAAATTAAAGCCAGGGCTTCTACACAGCAAAGGGGGAAATCACAGCAGTCATGCTGGCCTAGTGACCATGCCCCTGACCTGCACACAGGAATGCAAGGAGATGGGATGGAAGGACAGGCAAGAACAGAGCAAGCGTGAGCAGCTGGGGGGGCTGGGGAGCCCGCAAACAGCCCCCAGGCTTTCACTGGGAAGCGAGTTTCTCTCCTGAACACACTACTTGGGTGAAATTCAGTTCACCTTTGAAAAGCAAAATGTGGTTTTTGATTTCACAGCATTTTAGTATCTGTAAGAGATGTGTACATTAAACTCTATGGCTTTTTAATATTTATTATTCCCCTAAAAAAATCAGAAGTTGCACAATCAATACTAATGAAAATTAATCAATTAATCAATACCCACAGAAATAACAGCTTCTGATTTTAGTTGTACCAAGACAGCTTCTAAGAGGTGAGATTATGTCAGATTCATTCTGACATCAGAGAAATGAAAGATCTGATTTGCTGACATCTCAGTGGTGTGAGCCACTGTAGCCATGTGTCATGGTTTAGGGTCAGGGTGTCCCCTTAGACCCATAACAGCCACTCTGTTAACCCCCCTCCCTCCCCAAAGGGGAAGAGAAAGGGAATAAGGGAGAGAGACTGAGCCATTAGAAAAGGGAACTAGAACAGGTTTAATGAAAATGAAACCAATAATAAAAATGGAATATATACAAATACATACAAACCCAGTATGGAACCAACCCCCCTGATGGTAATTCCACCACTGTCACCACTGATGCTGTGGAGCAGGCACTGGGAGAGTCCCAGACTGGGCCCCGCAGCAGACGGGAAACATATCAAACAACTCTAACCATGGGGTGTTATCACTGCTAGAAGCAGACACTGTCTGTGCAAACAGCTGCTGACTTCAAACGGTGCAGTGAGTTAGGAGAACTGAGCTGGGAAGTAAAATCACTGAACAGACTTAGTTCTGTTCTCACCAAACCAGGGCACCATGCAAACCAGCCATGACAGGCAGTGAACAGCCAGGACTCCAGCTCCCCTCTATCAGAGGAGCAAAGCTGCAACAACGCACTGCTGTCAGAGAGAACATGAACTTAAACTGTATTACAGAACTGAAAACAACATGAAGCAAAGATGACATTTGCCACATTTTGTGTTTCATGTTTTCTGGAGAATTGCAGGAACACTTCTTGTATTTCCCAGCATGGGCTGTTCACTTTTGCCGTGACCTTTGCAGGTCATCTCATTATGTATTCATGAGACTGTCTTGTTGGAGCATCTCCTCCCTATCAGAAGGAATTTAGTCTCAGAGCACAACTCTGAGGGAGACAGGGGTAGTCTCACTGATAATGCAAAAGAAATCAAGAAAAATACATATTTTCAAAATGGCAAATATCTTAAAGGTCCCAACAGCCAAGCTGAATCTTCAACTCTTCTGTGTAGAAGACAAAATATTTTTCAGATGTGAAGTCCTTCCTCCTTATGCAAAATAGGCAGAAATATTATTTCCCATGGATCAGAAGAGAACAAAGTATTGCTTCCCACTTTTCAGAAAGAACTGGTTCTAATAATACCTCCAAAATTTAGAAAGGAGAAATGCAACATTGTTATTTCATTAGAATTAAAATAGGTAATCTTTACATCTATCTTTGTAGCAATCTAATATATTTAAACATTCCAAGTAGTTTCCCAGGTATGATTACAAAGCACAGGTTAGCATATGACAGTCTTCCCCATATTTGGGGTCATTTCTCAAGATAATCTGAAAATTTTCAGCAAGAAGTAACTTGGACAAAACATTATGTTGTGAAGAAATTCCAACTTGCAAGTCCTGCAATAAACTTCAAGCATAATTAGACTGTGCATCTTCATCTCTGGTAGCAGTTGTTCTACAAAGGTCCTTCGCTGTGTTTATCATGGCTGTTACAGCAGCTTGCTGAGGGGTGGCCTTTGAAATATCTTGCAAAAGCTTTAAGACTAAAGGATGAGCTCTTCAGTTCAATCTAAGATCAGTCACAATGCCAGTAGAGCACTGGGAACTGTGCTGCATACGTTTTCTTTCATTCAGCTGCTGATGCCAGCTTGTTGAGCTAGTTGTTTTCATGCAGGTTTCTAACAGGCAAAGGTTCAGCAAGAGGCAACAGTAAAACACAAATGGTAAAGATTTTCAATTAAAAATTACTGGATGCACAGGAAAGAGGTGGAAACAATTCCATGAAGTGATGCAGCATGTTATACTGGTTTGGACACCTGTATATGCAAATACCAGTGAGAATCTGGACAAAGAAAGGAAAATTAGCATATTCCAGCTTTCCAGGTTGAGAGAGGAAATATATATGAATCACCTCAAAAGAGAAGAGACAAATACATCTACAGCCCCTTCTGACAGCTCTGGTATGGGAACAGGGACTTTTTGGTGTCAGCTGTGTATGAAGTTTTTAGAATGGTCATGCAAATTTATGATAAGCACAGCATATTATTTACCTGTTGAAATTGATAAGGAACAGTTTGCTTGTATCTGTTGTGCAAGAAAACTGCTGGGAATAGCAGATTTTGGGAGAAATGGTAAAAGACCACACATTAAATGAAAAATACAATATCTCTATGTCTGATGGTATCTTAGCTTTCTCTATTTCCAGAGCAGATTAAAGCTGTCCTCTCACTTCACCAGTCTCTTCCATACTGTTACTATTGTATATACAATCAGGCCACTTACACATATGCCAGAGCATGTACTCTGGCACTTACACTGAGCTGCACGAGTATCTGTGTGAAATAAAAACCAAAGACAAAGAACCAGGACCATTAGTTTGTCCTGCTCCCTTTGGCAACAGTAGTTTTACCTGACTTTTAATACCACATATTTCCACATGCAAACATTAGACCTGGATAGGGGAACAGCACAAATATGGGACTTTATTCTAAAGTACCAAAGCACATCCACAGTGAGCAGAGCCCTGCAGAATCCAAGCCAGCAGCCCAGGACAGGAAGGAGAGTTGTGTGTTTTCCTCGTTTGCGTTCAGCTGGACACCAAACACCACATACAACAATCACCTCCTTACAAAGTAAATGCTTTTTTTTCCTACCTGCATTTCTCATTAATTCAGTCCTCTCTCTGAAACAGCTCATTATTGTTCTGTTCTCTAGTGCGTGAAATCTGCCTTATCCCCACTTCATATTTTCTTTAGTTATGGGCTTTTTGGAACAATTGTATGGATTTCTTATTAGTGGTGCCAATGTTTCATTTATAATATTTCTAAGGAGAATTCTATTCTAAACACACCAAACTATACAGTACTTGCCATGCTAAGGCAGTAAGTGTATCTGAGGAGCAAATGCTCACTCACTGGGCCTTCTGTCTAGGTTGCATGGCACAAATTCAGTGCTAACAAGGATTGTTATAGTTTTAGCAAAGTTAGACATATATTCCATTACAGACTTTACCAAGAGACATTCACAACATTTGACTTTTTTGTGGTGGTGGATTTTCCATTCTCACTTGCAGATATATGAACTAAACTACTTTTTTTTTTAGACAATTCAGCCTAGTAGGCAGTATATCAAGTTGCAGAAGGGTACCTGTGTATGAAGTAGCTCCAATAAACTTCATCCTGCAAACATTTGGTACAATTTCCTCCTAATTTCTGTATCAGTTGCCTTAACTTTTCATAGCTTATCTCCCTTTTCAGTATTAATTTTAGGTATTATACACTGCACATCTTAGGGATGAATACCAAATGATATAGACCAAGATTTCATTATCTTTTATTACTGCTAAAAAGAATGATGTCTTGGATATTCTTTATTGTGCTACATACTTGGCTTCTGTATTTGATAGTCACAAGCTACTTGCACTCTTCCTTCAGCAAGATGGGGCCAGACACATTTTAAAACAGTTGCATGAAGTTTTCTTAGATTCCTTCTTGCTTTTAAGCTGATACCACTTTTACAAACGGAATTAAAAAAATCACTCATCATGACTGCTATAAGAAATTCTAGTTGTATTGTTCAAAAATATTTATTTTGACAACTAAAATACTTCAAAGTGTGTGTGTGTGAGAAATGTATTTTTTTACACTGATGGCATCAGAAAGTTGTCTTCACAGAAATCTGTTACTTGGTAGCTATAGGAATTCTGCAGGACAAGGATAGTCTGTTGCCCAGACAGTCTCCCTGATACTCAAAATTGGATTTGTATTGTCTCAAATTTCCTATTTTACCCTGGCCAAATCACACAAATGCAGGCCTTCAAAAGTTATCCAGTTGTTAGATTACTTTAGTGTTATCTACCTAAACAACTTGAAAACCCCCTAGCCATTTTTGCCTCTCTAAAATGTAGATGGTATATCCTTATCCAGTATGGATGTTCAGCTAATAAACATTCTAAAGATGATCAGCAGTTCCTCTGTAACAAGTGTGAATGATTAATAGGAGGAAAAGTTACCCAGGTTTTTTAAAGCATCTGTTTTGAAATATTCTTATTCTAACTTAAGGGCAAATTCATTTCTTGAATAAAGCAGTACCACTGTCATTAACCTCATTGAATTGCAAGTCTCAGCAAAATAAAATCTCCCTTTCCTACCATTGCTTTGATTCAAATTATTCATGTTTAAAGAAAGCCAAATTAGTAAGAAATGTGAATTCAGTTCCATGAAGCAATTTCAGAGATAACAGGCACCTGTATTCCTCACTGTAGAGAACTTGACAAGCGGAGCCCTTTATTGCTCAGCTCACAATTCAGTGTTACTACGTATGGGCTCAGGAAACTCTGGAGGAGAATAAGTTAAATGTTAATTATGTTTCCTTTAACCTAACTCTCCTTTAATATACCTATTTCCAGAAATACCATATCCATAGATGGTTAAATCATTCTTGGGTTAAGCAGCTTTATTTCAGATGTGAAAGGATTTAAGCCAGATATGACATTCCCTAGGTATTCATTCTTTATTTTTCTCTGGGTATTTTGTTGGAGTTTTTTATGATTTCTCCTAAGGAAAGTCCATTATCTCTGTAAGAACATCAGACACACTTTTTCTTCAGTCCTGTTCACCTTGCTGTGCCATTTCTTGCAAATTGAAAAGAAATTGAGTCATTCTGAATACAGCACTATGGAATCCACTCACTGCATTTCAATGTTGACATACATTAAAGCTTTGGGGATTCTTTTCCCTCCCTTTTACTACTTTTTTACACTCTGATTTCCTTTCCTTTCTGAAAGAGGCCGGCCTTTTCTGTAGTTTTTCTAGTGTGTATATAAACAAAAATTATAAGTTAGACACAAGTGTTTTTACTTTTCACATATGCAAGTAATATTTCCTCCAAAGAGACACTGCTCCTCTCCTGCATAATTGCAATTTTATTTTTAACTAGTTCCTTATTCGATGCCCCGCTTGACTTTGAAGGTTCATAACTTTTATCTTCCAAAGAAATCGGTCATCGTTTCCCCTGGGGTTTACACTAATAGCTTCCACAAGACTAAGTCCTGCAGCTGGCACCGGGTTGTTCACTGATGCAATGCTAAGGGCTCTGTGCTGGCATCACACTGCTCCCAACACACCCCCCCACCGGCAGGAATGTAGAGAAACAGAACAGGAAGGAAGAAAACACCAGATTTTAGCAGTACATAAGGGGTGCAGACTTACTATAGCTTTAACAAAGCTCAGAATCTATTTGTTATACTCACGAGCCTCAAAGAAACCATTGCAGAAAAGTCTGGATAGGACAGAAGAGATGAAGACCTGGTTAAGTACCTTCTCTTTTCCCTATAAGCTTAGCAACATGAAGAGGTGACCCTACAGTAATGTTACATCACTCTACATTATGCAATTACACAATATTTGACCACACAGGCACCAGAACCCAAAGAGGCAGATGTGGCCCTCATGTAAAAGGGTTAGTCACATAGAAACAACAGCAGGGTTGAAGCTGTGCTAAGGTAAAGATATTGTAGCCTGGAAAAGCTCAGGGGCTGCAGGGGCAAGCAGAATTGTTGGGGTTATTTGTATTAGAGATGTCTAAGGGCGAGAGAGCAGCAAGCTATCTACTCTGCTCTGCACATTATGAGCGTTTTCAGCAGAACTGTTGTTTCCTTTCCCCTTCTATCCTTTTCTAATCCAAGCAGCACTTAGGAAATATCTTCCAAAGTGGTCTGAATTTCTTCCTCCTGCTGCTGAAACAGCTAAAGGTTTACACAAGCCTTAGCTTATAATTCTGACAAACAGAGTAAGCAAATCCTGATTCTTGTGTCTGTCTTGCTGCTTTAGAAAACTCTACATGTCATTATGATGGCATGTTTGGAGGAGCTTTCTTATTATAAACATTTCCTAGATTAGCATAAGCAGTCATTATGGGAAACAGTAAAATTGCTCAGTAGAGCAGGAAAGAATCGCATACAGGTAATGCAGATAGGTGAAAACAACACTAAGTGAAGGGACTTGGGCAACTTGAAAGCAAAATGAGAGTTGAGTTAAGAAGGAAGAATAGTATGTACTCAGTCACTGGAGCCGCTGTTAGAATACTGTACAGTTTAAACAGGGGATCCCAAGATATCTTTTCTGACTCTCTTAGTCTCCTGGAAAGCAACTTTTGTTCAGAGGCAGAACTCAAATAACCACCTTCCAAAACCCAAACAGGTAATGAAAACCATGCAGGTTTCACTTGAAGTGGAGAGTAGGAACTGGTCGCATCTTCCCCTCCTCTCTTAGTAGAAGTACCAAAGCTAGGGCCAACATGAGGACAAATTGCTCCCAAAGGTGTGAGCATCCTCAGGACTTCCTCCAGGACAGTGAATTTGAGCAGAAATGTATCTTTTCTTCCAGGGGGCATGACAGAATATCCACGAGAAAGCTTTTGGAACAGTATCTCCCTCCTGAATGGCTTTTAATATCACGGACAATTACTGCCTGAAGTACAACTAGGAAGATGCAGATGTATTCTGAGGTTTACACTACAGCTACAAAAACACGAGAAAAAAAATCTCATAAAGGAGCCCCTTCACACCAAGATAGTTTCACATTCCAGACAGTTCTCACCATACTCTGATCACATCATTAATCATAAAAGCCTTGTAGCTAAGAAAATATCCTCCTCTTAAACAATACTGAAAGGTCAATAGTACTAACAGCATGAATCATAATAGCAGGCAGTTATATCCACTCTGGTATCAACAAGGTACTCAAAAAGCAGCATCAGAACTTGCTTGGTCAATGACTGGAGCAGAAGGATAAATGAGCTTATCAGCAAAAGCCCAGCTGACTGACAGCTCCAGCAAATGCCTTGACTACAGGTGCTTGAAGTTCATTACTATTAATGGCAGGTTCTGACTTGGAGGCCTCAGTTACAGAATCCCCAGTGGAACAAATGGTTAGTGACAAAGATATTTCTTCTCAGACCTTTGTTACAACACCGATGTTTTGGGGGTTAGGATTTAACAGCGTGTTATATGTTGAGGATTTGGACCAGTAATTTTAACTACACCCATTTGCTAAGTTTTTGTTAAAGTCTTTGTTAAAGTCTGCTCCAGTCAAGTTAACCTCAAGAAGTTATCACACAATAGCATACTATTTCAAAAACAGTTAAGTGTGACAAATTTCCTATCACCAAGAGAAACATGGTACCCCAGCTTTTACCCACTCTGGACATGTTCTCTGTGTGTTTTATTGCAGTGAAAGCTCCCACCTGCATTACCCACTTAGGGATGCATTGAAGCAGCTTATGCAGAAATAGAGAAATGTTATCCCGTCTCTTTGGCAAACTTTCCTTCTGCTTTCACATATCAATTAACTCAGTTAAGAATTTTTTGCACATAATATAAATTGTTCTGGTCTTAACCATCTTTCACAAATCACCACCAAGCAGTGAGTCAGCATGTTTATGAGAAAACCCTAATGAATTACAGATTGCAGAATGAAGAACTAGTTTCCGCATGCAAATTCTAGCAGAAATTTCTAGGAAAAGGTATCTTGGAAAGCAATATATGGACAGTCCCCACTTCCAAACTTCTGCCTCTGAATTCCACTTTTATACAGATAAATTAATTGCACTTGTAATCTCATTATCCAAGAAAGTCTTGCAATATCTCACAGTTACATAATTTCTGCTTTTTTCTTGTTGGGTATACCGATGCATACAGCCCTCCACCACACACATTGCCTGTTTCATTTACAGAGCATGTCAGTAATAACTGACTATCATCTCACATACTGTCCAGGCCTTTTTAGACAAGAAGCTAACAGCAGCCTGGTGAGTCTTGCCAAGGAAAGATTTTGGAATTTTTATTGGAGCATACAAATAACTATATTTATATTACAAACAAAAAAAAAGAAAAATTATTTTTAAAAGTCACAGGTCAGGAAGTAAATATTTTTATCAACCATGAAAACAGTCATCTCTCAATTAACTATACTCATAATTACATTTGATGCAAGCAAGAAGAAAGTTCTACCAAAGCCACTTGAAGTGGTACAGTTCGCCTGACACACCTCTTGGCTGATTTAAATGGTGCCTTTAAAACATACTGCAATAAATACTCAGCTTGCCTAATGGTAATCAAAAATATGCACTAGACCAAGGAATTAATCATGGCATATAATTGAACTAAAAAATAACCAGCCACAGCCTGAATAATGTCTAGAGTTTTCTGACAGTCAACAGTCAAACATTTCCCCCCTATGCCCACCCCCCAGAATAAAATAGATATTGAAAAGAATGAACAATATTTCAAACCCAATGCAGGTGACATTCATGACATTTTTCTCCTCATTCAGCAGTAACTTATTCACTTTTTTCTTCATTTTACTCAGTCAAATTGCTACAGGAACATTTGCTAGGACATTTACATTGTAGCATTTACATTTGCGTGTGGTTCTCAAAAACATTTCTCACAAAATGGAACGCTGAAAATTAGACAGATTATTTCTTGAGGCAATGAAAATAATGTTGCTTACTGCTATTTTTCTAGGTTTATACATATAATAAGACTCTGAAATTAGCTCCTTTGGAGGGTACATGAAGTTAGCATATTCCTTGAACAGCAGAAGCAATAACTCATTTTAATCCCATGTTAATATAACTTAGCCTGGATTTTTAGAAAATTGACTGATTCTACTCCATTCTGGTGCAAATTATGCACCCTATGCACATTGAGCATGCCTTGATAACCACAGATTCCATTATGTGTTTAATAATTGACTACTCAATAGAGCATTGATGCATTTTTGTCTGGAACTAATTCACCTTTGTCTGTGTATCAGCATGAATATACAGTGAATTACAGATATGATCTTGAAATGTAAAGGCTACATGCTTTATTCAGCTCAGGTTTTTTAAACTACATATTCATGGCAGGCACTGCTTAGAAATTAATATCCTAACTTGTATATGCTATTATATATACAGCAAATGATTGATTAGAGCAATGATACATTGAAAAGCACCCTGAACCTTTGCCTGGAAAACAGCACCTTCTGTAACAGGTCTGACCTCAAAAAACCAGAATTACTCCTTGCTCTATTTGCAGACATGTGTCACATGGTTATTAACACATAAAAACAGTGGCTACCATGTTTAAAACATCAAGTTAAAAAAAGCCACAGACTATTGCTATTACTCATACATATGAATATCTACGTGGCAGAGAAGCAAGCACAGGTCACGTGCAGAACTGTTACCCCACCATTGCAAACTCAGAAGAAAAAAGGATGTTTTGTAAGTGCCTATTCACAAATATGGGATGTTCCATCTCACCAAAAAATCAGCATCTCCATCACCTCTGTTCTCGCCAAACAACCATAACCAAGGTCAATCAGCCTTGGGATTTTCAAGCACAAACTTAGTGATATAGGGCACAGAACCCCACTGACTTCAGTCAGTATTAGCTGAGCATGAAAAATAAGACTGAAGAAAACAATCTCCAAAGTTTTCAACAAATGACATTTAATCCTAAGGAGAAAGAACAATCACCTTTCTGTTTGGGAAAAGTTATATTCCAGCTGTACAGAACCAAGCTACATTTTCACCTTTGGGAGCCATATGTCTAAAGGTGAAGTTGGTATCTAGTATGGCAGTCAAGCCATCACCTTTAAGGGCAATAAACCCACAAAAAAACCTGTTCATATCACTTTGCCATAAGTGCACCATTGGCCCAATGATGCCTTCGAATTTCCTACAATTATTATCAATACCTAATGCTTCAGAAGTAAAACAGCAATGCCCTCAAATCAGGCATCAGTCACTTTTATCCTGATTTAAAGTGTTTTATTAGCCAGTTATCCAGGTATTATAAGACACTCTCCCTTCCCTAGAACACAGTGATAAGTCAGTGATATTCTAATGGATAACTAGGGACTATAGAAAGTCTTACTGATTTCACTCACGTATTCCAAATTTGCTTGTCTTCGCCTTCAGCTTGGGTTGCTTCTTAGTCACTGGGGTAGAGAAAGATTAAGAAGTAATTAGTGAACACTTCAGAGTTTTGATTCTATCAGTCATATCTAGTGAAAGCTTGCTTCTATTGAAGAATTTTATCTGCTATACTATCTTAGCTTTATCTTTTATAAATTATAAGTCATATAATATTCTAAACAAATTATAACATTCAATGTAGCATTTTCACTTTGAGAATGTGCTAGTACTTCAGCCTTATAACAAGCAAGTTCTTTTTCTCAGATAACTACAGAGTATACTACCATTTCAAACACACCTTGGCAAACTTACCTTAATTCTTCTTTCTTTTTTAACTTCACATTTTTACTCCAAACCATAACAGACTTTCTTCCCTTACTTTGCAGTTACATGTTTCCCCTCAAAGGGTTTAAGGAATGCTTTAGACTACAAAATACCCTTTAATTTGTAAGATAAAAAAGGGTACTGAAAACATTTTTATCCATCACTACACAACCATACCTTGAGAGGCATTTCAAGAAACCAGAGCATGGTTTTGCCAAAGCTACAACAGAAAAACCACAACTACTCTCCCAATTTCCTATACAAGTGCACTGTTTCAGAAGCCCCAGTTAAAGGGGCATCCTATCACAGCAATAACTCTCACTTAGGAGTTCAAGATATATTCTACCTAACACACTTGTTAAATTCTATTTTAGAGCTACCTACAGATATCCTGTGTGCTCACATAGATAAACAACCTTCCACTCCTGGGATCAACGCAAAAAAAACCCTGCCAGGTGCTGGGCTCTGTTAAATAGGAGCTGTTTGTCACCCACCTGTGGCTGCTGATGAGCAAAGTAATTCTTTCACATATATGGAAAGGAGCTAAAGTCTTGTCAGCTGCAAGCTATTGACTCAGCTGTAGCAGCAGGGGCACTGCAAGTACCCACTATCTTTTATCTCTGAATCCCATCTAGAGAAAAAAACCCAAACCCACAAACACCAAAACCACAACCACCAAAACTGACAAGACCTGACCCAGGATTTTTAGGAATTTACCTTCCTTTCTAACACATTTGCAATGTCTGAATTTCATTTCCCTGAGGGCTGCTGTTTTGACTACACAGTTATCCAAGTGTTAAACACCTTCATTCTTCACTGGATGCCCGTCTGTGATTATGTCTCATCTGTTACTGGTGAAGCCCTCAACAGGAAAAGTCAATTTAGCAATTTTCTGAAGCAAACAATAACTGACAAGATATGGACTTGATTCACAGTCCAGTTAAAGTGTTAGGAATCTTCCCAGTGATTTTTCTAGATGTTTGATGTGTAGACCTGTTGTACTTAAGAGTGTTTCTACTCTTTCACGTTTTCCTTTGTTGAGAAGTATCTTTGAGAAGTAACATTGGTTCCCAGTGATTTATTTTACTTCGTGTTTATTTAATGAGATATGCTCCTTACCTATTTATGTGGCATTACTGCCCTGATACCTTGCACTTTCACACTTCTGGTTTTATTGGGACTGTGATTCCAGAGGCTTGAGCAACACAGATAACAAACATTAAGATCTTAATTGCATGTTTTTTCTTCCCTTGATTTTTCTTCAGGACAAGCAGTATTCGTTTATAACACTGAAAATTTTTTTATTTTTCTGTTTGCAAATAACTGTGCTAAGCTGTAATTGCATTTAGCGGAATGTATCTAAAGAAAATGTTTTCATTTGAAGATTCTGGGAGACAATACAGGCTCTGCATTAGCTGGAAAATTACTGACATTTGCCTGCATGAGGGATGCTGTTTTCTAAGTGGGTACTTCACCTTTTAAAGGGTTTATTGCAAGGTTGGTTATACACTGCGCCACACAGTGATTTTGTCTTTCATCAACAACAATGGCAAGCAACAAGACTAATCTAAAGCTCTAGAGACATTTCAGCAGCTGATGGCTTCTAAGTAGTGAAAAATAAACCAGCAGTTTCTCATTCCAGAGTTATTTTACGCTCTTCGTAGTTGGCTCGCTTGGTTCTCTTTATGTAGTCTAAATTGTCAAATGCCCCACCCGGGATTAAAATGAAAATGCACACAAAAATACATGGGAAAGACAGACGGCTATTAAAACATTCATATCTTTAATGAAAAATAGACAAAGCCCTACTTATAGTTTTCTGTCTCTTTTCTAACATGCATATATTGTCAGATGTCAGCATATCATAGTCAGCTACTCTCTTTTGCAAAAATAGCCAATGACAGTTATGCAAGATTTTATGGCTCTCCTGAAGAAAAAAATCTTGACACAGCAGTAATTGGAAAAAAACCAAACCCAACCCTTAGGTCTACTTTTCACAGAGCTTCACATAAAATATTCTTCTCTGCAAGGGTTTATTTCACTGGTGATCTATCTCTGCAGGAAGAGCTGAGCTACAGCTGAAGTTCGGTGCTGCCGTCAGGTTCCGACTGGCCTGCGTACGGACAAGCCAATTAGTGGCTGGCAATAAGTCATCAGGTGCAATTGAAAGGAATATGCAATCTGGCTTTCCCCTTCTCAAGAGGCACTTATCTTCTCATCTATTGCAGCCATAACTTGAAACTCCTCTGCAGCTGCCATCTGGCATGTGCGTGTGGATCTGGGCCTAAATGAGAAACAATAAGGATGGATGAAAGGCTCGATGCTCTGTGCTGCACAATACTGCTTTGTAAAAGATCCTTTAGATTAAATTATATTGACATCAAGATTTCAGCATTGCATTTGTGCTTCATCATATCATTTTAAAGTTTATATAAACCAGGTTAAATAATCTTCTAGCTGAGTCATTAAAAACTAGACTGGGGAGGGCTGAGAGAGGAATCCCCTCGCTGACAGAGATAACAGATAGAAAAGTGAACTATGGTAAAAATCAGGTAAAATGTGATATTTACATCACATTTCATTTCTGTGCTTTCAAATATAACACTGCGTGTTTCAAATATGAACAAAAATTGAATTTTGCTATTTTTTTAATTGAAACCATGTTGTGCATCACTGCTCCTTAAAGTGGACAGCAACGTTAGCTGCACAGGCATCTGCCTGTTGTGAAGGGGCTGGGGCTGGGCATCACCTGAGTAATGCTTTCCACTGCCTGATGAAATCGTGCAGCTATTGAAGAGCACGAGCACCATCATTGTGTGTGCACAGAGGGAATTGTGTTGTGGGAAGAGAGACACTGCAATGCCTCATCAAAGCACAAACACCACTCTACTGACCGGTTTGTTGGTCCACAAAATTCCTGGTGTACTAACCATAGGATCGGTCATGAACAGGCAAAAACTCCCTTCATTTCTTCCTGATACAAGCAGGAAAGGAAAAGAAAAGGAGGTGATGGGGTAAAAAAACCTCTAACTATAGTTTTCTTTCAGAAAATAGCAACAAACTTGAGCATTTCAGCAAACTTGTGTGGCTATGGCAGCAGGAATGGAAGCCTGAATTACCTCCATTACTGAGAGTGGGGAAATGATGAGCCTTTACAGCAATTCCTCACAGATAAGCAAGAACGAAACCCACATATTATACCCATTTTTCTGTGTTACACAACTCTGTGTTATGGAGAAGCTATTGAGCTCCCCAAAAGATGACAGCTCTGTTTCACGACAAACCCTCAAGGTTTTGAAATCAGTCTTTGTTCTGCATTGAAAGAACACAAAATCCTCTCAGTATCTTTGTCAAATGGAACTGTGCCAGATAACCAATTTCATGAAAACCCATTCCCTTACCCGTATTAGGCTTTGTTTTCTTTTCTCTCTGCCCTATCTGTGCAAGAGATCAGCAAGTACTATGGAGTGAAATTTTAACAGTACAAATATGCCACCATGATACATTTCAATTTGGACTAGTGCTATCTATATTTTAACTAAAAGTAATTGAATTAAAATTATTCCAAGCATTACAGGACTGTTCTCTGCACGTTAAACAGAAGTTAATGCCCAAAGCTTTGTTGTTCCTCTCACATGCCAGTGTAAAGTCAGAAAGGTTTCTGCTCAGGCTCAGAAGGCGAAGAAGTATGTTCCTGTCATCTATCAGTATAGAAGTGAATGGGTTTTTTCCATCTAATTTCATTCTTGGTAAACAGATGTGAAGTTTATACTGGATTCACACTACAAGCTTTTTTCCTACTGGAGTTTCTGCTCTAGAGACCCCTCTGACCTGGTGTCACACACACCCAGGGTGGTGCTCTGCTCCCAGCACTGCTCCTGTCATCTCTTTCCCTCCCCAGGCCGCTGCCCCACTCAGCACTGGGATGTCCATTCCGTTGCACCAGCACACAAAGAGCCAGCAAGCACCAATATTAGATCATGTCACTGAGAAGTTTTAGCTCTGCTGTGTCACCCACGGACCACAGTGGGGACATTACAGAACCTTTGCTGTACACTGACATTCTGAAGCACTCAAACTTGCAGTGATGTAGAGGCTGGAGGAACAGAAAGGCTGACGTTTGACAAAAATGATGCTGTGGTTTCAATTATTGAAAATACCTGTGGGTAAAATTCTGTAGATTACAGAGGAAGAATAAGATAGCATGCTGTATTTGGGATATCCATCAAAGTATATCCCAAAGAGTTCAAGAACGAAAAGCAAAGTGCCAAATAATTTTATAAAATCCACTTAAAAAGAAAAAAAGCAGTACCAAATTTCTTAGATTAAAAAATTGATTTTTAAACAATCTTGCAAAAATTCTCTCAGCCTCCATATATATTGTTGGTACTGCTTCCAGATAGAACCCTGCACAATTTTGTAAGAATCATTGTATTATCAAACATAACCCTACTGCTGGGATTTTATCAACCAATAATACCACTCACTAAGCAGGAAAGATAATATGGACTATTAGCTGAAACACTATGCAAACAAAACGAGCTGCTGGAACTTCACTAACACTCAAAATACAAGCAAGTAAAATCAATGAGCAAAAGGAAAAGACAAAATGAACAGAAGACAATGGCTACCAAGATACAATTGATATGTACTGATGGATTTTCATAAAGAGTGGAGGATTGAGAAAGGAAAAAACCCCACAAAACAATTAAAAAAATTCATGTGACAGACTCTCTAATAAAAGAAAGAAAGGAAGGAAGAAAGGAAGGAAGGAAGGAAGACAGACTAAACATTCCACTTGTCCTGGTTTGAGTGAGAACAGAACTAATTCTGTTCAGTGACTTTACCTTTCAGCTCAGTTCTTCTAACTCACTGCACTGTCTGAAGTCAGCAGCCTATTCTCACAGACAGTGTCTGCTTCTAGCAGTGATAACACCCCATGGTTAGAGAGGGTTGGTGAGCAGAGCAAGGCCACTGCTGGATCTCGTGCACCACATTGAGGGGTGCAGGAAGTGAAAGGCTGCACCTGCAGGGAGGAGCGGACAGGACAGGGGACCCCAAACTGACCAAGGAGGGATTCCAGCCCATAGATG
>WUAM01000287.1:7970513-8036468 GCA_024336885.1 Actenoides hombroni
ATTTAAATATTAATTAATATTATGAAATAAATGGCACTAATTAATCTTGTGAAATGCTTCTAATGTTGCTAAAGCATTTTATCTTCACATCTATTCTGTAGTGCCATGTATGCAAAACACCATCCTTTGTGATTTCCACCTCATATGACTGATGTTATACTACAATGTTCTCCCAGCTTTTACTGATCTGTAGCTCAAGCCAGAGGATGTTATCTCAGAATTTAATAGCATTTACCATATTTTCCTTTCATAAAACTTTCCAGTCACTTGGGGGATCAATGGAAGCCTTTAACACACACAACAGCCTCTGTCAGTTGTTAAGAAAACACCTCTCTTTGCCCGAACTTGCTACCTCCTATTATTAAATAATTGCTCTTATTTCTCATACTTCAATAAATACCAAACAGCCATTCACCCATGTCACTTGGGCTTTCTTTACCCCTAGTACCTCAATAATGGAAGTGTTCTAACAGGATCAGAGTCATTAGGCTGACTCCAGTGTATAAACTTGACTGTTTTCATTCCTAGAGGCTTTAGTTGGAAACACCAGAAGATCACAGTGCTCCCATTTCAGTCCACACCACTCAAATACTCCACGGAAACACATGGACTAAGAGCAACCCTTACAATCTAACCCATAGAATCAAGAATTGAAATAAGAGCTAGGGTTGCTGTCTACATTTATGTAATAGTCTAAATATGAAAGATGGGAAAGAATTGCTTGGTGTGATCTATGTTAACAGTTTTATTGTAAAACAAGCACGAGCGAGCTGAATGGCAAATACCTTTAACAAGAAGGTGCATTAGATTCCTAAAGATTCTCTTCCGGGACTGAGCAGTAAAGAGTAATAGTCTGCTGGCATGGCATGAATGATGAGCTCCACTGGCCACGTGCACTTTCATCAATGTCTATCATTTGGTTGACTCCGCTATATTAAATTTAAGTGGACAGTAAAAAACAAGAGTTCTCCAGTACGAAACTAATAAAACCTCCTGGTATGTCTCATATTGTATTATAGTCTTTTTTGGACAGCCTCATCTGTAATCACGTAACAGATTCATGGCTATTCATCCTTCCATCCTCTATTAGTAACACATTTGTCTTGGCACCCTACCTATGGGCTACTGCTGTCTCTAATTGAAGGAGTTTTTTTAACCTCAAAGCAATGTTTATTTAAGTCATTTATTCCTGTCTAGCAAAAGTGTACCCAAAAGTGGAGTCCCTTCAGTACCATGTGTTTTACCATGGCAAGCACTTTCTCTACATTAATAGCTGATACTAAGAATCCACGCTGACCACTTGAGCAGAATGGCCTTTCAGTTCTTCACCAACCCCTTCAATAGCACTGCCTGAAGATTAAGTTTCTACACCATGGAGGCAGATTAAAATTCCCTCTTTCAAGGGCCATGTTCTTATTAAAGGAAAGGAGGAAAGAAGGATGGGCTTATTGACTCTACAGTTATTTACATAACAAGAGACCATCTATCTCATTGTACAACACTGTTCTAATGCTGAGTAAATTAAAAGGCCAATATTGTGACAAGAGCATCTCAAATGTAAAGTATTTGATTTAAATATTCAGCTATTTGGTAGTTCAAGATTGGTGCAGAAGCGTGAGCAGTTAGTTCTGGATGCAGGAGCATTATGGAGTAGCCAATGTTTAGCCCTTGTTTGTGCATGTGCAGACATATACAGAGCCTGGCTACCAGCAGTAGACTGCAGAGATGGGCCCTGCTTAAAAATGTGTTTATCAACATTGTGGGATCACTTCAAGAGCTTTCCCTTAACTGTTTGGCTGGCCTTTCTTTCCTCACCCCTTTGAGCTACACACAGCAGCGGTACAGAAGCGCAGAGCTGACATACAAGAGAAGGTGAAGAAAGAGCTAGTGCAAAATTGTACTAGAATTTGAAGTTACACTTCAGCCCAAAGGTCTCTCTCCATCCTGATGTTCCCACCAAATTTTTCTCAAGTGCTAGCCAGTGCACTTGCTACAAAAAGGAGGTATTTATAATTTGTTAGGGCTTAGAACCATAGCATATGGGGTGAGCTCACTGAAATTTAACATTCCATCAAGTGCAACAAGACTCACAACAGTTCATTGCTCCCCTTCTCTAATTCTAAATCAGCATGAATCAATTTATCTTTTCTTACCAAGACACTGACGCTTATTATCCATAACTATTACAATTTCCAACACTTCTCTCCAGCTGGGCATGTTAAGGGCATGCAGAAGTTGTTAACACATTTCAGTAGTACTTCTGTGAACTGACTGATCTTTCACTCATGCTGTCAAGAAACATTCTGCCATTCTTGATGCTGACATTTCCAAGTTTATTTTTGGAGATGAAAAGAGGAGAAAAGTGCCATTTTATGTATGTCACAGCAACACAGCAATGAACTTGCTCAAACACACTAGCAAGCAGCTCCAAACACTCAATTTTTAGGTACAACAATGTAATGCACTGTAATGCAGTCAGTCCTCTCCACTGTATTGCTGATACCAGTGTTCATCAGAGACACTTAATTACTCAGGACGATCCTTAAGAGCAAGATATGTTCTAAAATACCACTAGCTAGAAAGCTTGTCATCACTACTCCTTCACTCCAGCACATAGGTTCCATTATTTCAGATACAAACACAGATACTTTCCAAGTTCCTAACAGCTGCTCACAGATTACTCTGAAAGAATTCAGAAATAATTAATTGTGCATTTTAGACCTATTATACCTCAGATACAGCAGAAAGCACAGTACAGACTTTCACAACACTCTGTACCAGTAACGCATCTCATCAACTTTGTCTGAGAGCAGCTTCAAACAATCTCAGACACGGGGGCTGACTTAGGAGCTAGACAAACAAGAACTGCAAACTAGATTTCACACTGTCCTAAATGATGCAGAAATAGATGACTCATTTTGTATGAAGCAAAACAGAAAATAAGTAGAACAGCAGAGTTCCATAGCAAAATAGCCCCCAAATAGTCTAGTTTCAGCTCCTGAAGGACCAAAATACCCCAGATTTCCATTAGAAACTTTCCTTGTCATCTTTTGTGAAGCACAACACAAGGCAGATGTCTCCCCCAAGCATATAAGGGATTATTTCAGAGAATGGTTTTTGCAGCATATGTACAATCATTTATAATGTATTCTTCTCACACAGCAAGTCTGCCTTGTAGACATTTGAAGTATCACATTACACAAAATTCCATTTCTGTTACCAGCTCCCAGCATGATGGCATATATTTTTGACTACATTTCCAAATGTGCTTTGGTGATGAAAGAAACAGATAGACATTTAAACTGCTGAAGGTCACTGAAAACCTTACCAGGTGCTTAACTGTTAGTGAAAATTAACAGGTAATAAGTACCTAATTTGTTTGTGTCTGATGTAGATTTCTTTGGGAGAGCCTTTTTCCCTCTTCAGCCATATAAATGCTTTGAAAAGCTG
Organism: Actenoides hombroni; assembly: GCA_024336885.1. NCBI lineage: Eukaryota > Metazoa > Chordata > Aves > Coraciiformes > Alcedinidae > Actenoides > Actenoides hombroni. Next base: position 7,973,964 of record WUAM01000287.1, read on the forward strand.
GCCTAGTGTCATGCAGCACTTCTTGCTCCAGCTTGTGTAACGTGAGGAACATCTAGTTACTTTCTCAATTGCATATTCCGCTGAAGTAAGTGAATGGTTTTCAGTAAAAAAAAAAACCCAGACCAGTTTGGATTCTCTCACTAGACACTAAAGATTTGAAGCAGGAATGCCCAAGTCTTAGTGAATGGAGGCAAATGTAGAGTACATCCCCAATTAAAACAAATAGCATGGTTCTTTGAAGTGCCCCCAGGACAATGAAAATTAAAAAAAAAAATCTGTCACAGCAAAATCATCAATAGCAAAATAAATACAGCTTTCAATAACAGAGTTTAGCAAAGGTTCACTACAGTGCATCTCTGAAGCATAAAACCTCAAGACACTGGATCATGTCCCTAAATACAGGATGGCAGACTTCTTATCTTGCCTAGTAATTCCTCTTCCTAAAAATGTCTGTATGTGAAGAGAAAAAATAAGGATAACAGGTACCCACAAAAAAGGGAACTTATCCTAAGAGGTATTTCTTTGTGAAGTAAAGCTCTTCCTGGACTCACTACAACTGGTTTTTTGATCATATTATGCGCTGTTGTGCAACATGTGCATTCCATAGGACAAAAAATGTGTTCACTGAACAGCTTGGGCAAAGCAAGATTGCCCTTTCTTCATATTCCTTTCCTTTCTGGTGCAAGTGCTCTTCTTTATAGAAGACAGCCTTGTAAAGCTGTACCATGGGGCATTTTGGTGCTTATTTGCTGATAATTTGATCTCTTCACAATGAAAGTATTTGCTGAAATAACCCTTGAAAGGATAGGAAAGCTACCTGTAATTGCACCTCAGATTTCAAAAGTAAGTATTTCCATGTTTAAGATTAAAGCAAATATTTTTACTTGTTATAATTAGGTATCTAAATTCAATCTACTGTCTCTGTTGTAAATGTGCTTGAATGGGATTCTGCAAGGCACCAAGATCTCTACCTTGATACGGAAACTATTAAAGCACAATGGCATCCACTGACAAGAGAGCAAAAAGTTATGGAGGTGTGCTGGCTAGATAAAAGGCAGATTACTCAGCAGCACGGTCAGACACTAATGAAAAATGTATTTTTGAGGGGAAAAGTAACAGTTTTGGGCTGCTTTTGATAAATCTGAACTTTCACAGCATCCCATTAGAGGCTCAGTCTAACGAGGGTTGGTTTAATAGACACTATATAAAAGGTTATAATAATGTCTTCTTGGAAGCTTCAGATATCTCCGATTGCCACGCAGTAATATAACCTTTACTCACAAGAGAAGGGTATGTTGTTGAACAGAGATAGCAAATCAGCCTCCAAAGGCAATAAGCATATTCCAGTGAATGGCAGGCATAAAGCAATTTCACAGCTGTCCACTGGCAGGGCTCATACACCTTCCAACTATGCTGTACTTTGCCACTGTCACTGTTACAACATGGTGCTGTTGGAATCCTGAGGACTGCGGGCTGAAGATGTGGCTATATTGAGCACAAGGAGAAAAGAGGATTATTTTTACTCTAATGCTGAATATTCTTCTAACAGACTTTTTTTTTTTCCCTACGTTTAAATGCTCATTCATTGCAATCACTTGATGACAAAGCTAATTCAGGCAGCAGTCCTCTCCCCAGAAAATTCATCTTTCAGCTGGGAAGCAATGGAGTACAATTCCCTGTTAACCAATACACTTTCTTTTCCCTGACAAGGTTGTCTTTTACTAGTAACAAAGGCAATGATAAATATCTTTCTAACAGATATACTGCTTGCTACAAAGACTTCTGTTTATGACTGGCAAGGTAAAAGAAACTACCCAGATATCTTTATTTTACAAGCAACACATTTTGTTTCAGCACAGGACTTTGTTTTCCCACTGTCACGAAGGGACAGTACTCACAAGGACTCTAATGGTCCTGAAAAAATACCTCCCAGCTCAAGCTCTTTTTAAATTGTTGCTATCACAGGGACCAAAGCTGCTGCTTCACTGGAACTGCTTCCACACTCCTGACAGTCTGTGTCTGTTCATGACCAGGAGATACTTGTTTCCGTACTGGTTTTTTCTCTGCTCAAACCTCAGATGATCTGGAAATTCCCATACAAGCAAGGGGAAGCCAAACAACTATAACTTCAAATACGGTTGGAAAGGGACAAGTGGGAAAAAGTCTCTAGAGACCAAAGTGAATACTTTCATTTTGCACTAAATACCAAATAGTTTCAGCAAGACTGAGGAAAACATGGTTGTTCTGTTTTATTCATTCAGCTTCCTTACATTCTTTTCGGCCACAGTCTAGGCAAGATGTTTGACAAATTATATAGTGGCTTACAGATAAAACCATATTTTTACAGCCATCAATAAGGATTCTTTCTCATCCCTCCCTCCCCTCCTTCCTTCCCTAGTTTTCACATATAATCTAGAGAAACGTTATCATCATGATCATGACTCTGAATTTCTGGGGAATCCTTTCGTAATAGGAGATTATATTTAGGCATCAGGTTTTCAATTTGGATATTACCCAGTTCAGTTCTTTTTCTCTTTTATTCTTCTAGTGAAAGAGAGTCTGCCATTCTATATATAAATTATCTGCTAAAATACACATTTTAAGGAACTTTATCTTCATTGGTATCTTCTTCTACATTAAATGTACTTCATACTTTTTATACAAAACTGAAATTCCCATGTTTATCAATTCGCTGCTTTAATTCAGACATCAATATATCAGATATAAAAGATCCTTCCCCTTGCTTTGCACATATGAGCATCCAGCTCCTGAAAGCAGACAGTATCACTGGTATTAAGACCCTATCTTGCCAGAGGTCTGGGAGAAATCTGAACTTTAGCAATGTGTCCTGAGTTGTAGTGCTTGGCCCACCACCAGTGATTCTTAAACTGAGTATACACCTGCTTAAAGAGCCATCTTGCAGTGTCAGGTATGTTGCATTGGCACTGAGAGGCATAAATTTATGAGATTTACAACTCAAAGCATCCCTTCATGAACAGGAAGTAGAGAATTATGCCTATGTTCTGAGAGATATCCAACAACACAGGATGCTAGCATTCAGTTACCTAGAAGACTTTGATTCTGGGTAACTGAGTAGTAACCTTTTCTAGCTGAAGCAGTAAAACTGATTTATGGCAAAAAGGAAGCACTCAGGAAACATACACTCACCTATCTAGGAATTTTCCTAGGCCTAGGATAACAGTTCTGTAACTGCTTTACACTGGTAGCAACATAGTTAAAGAAAATAAACAGGAATAATACTACTGTGGGCTTTTATCAATATATCTGGACCTAATTTACAGTCCTTCTGGGACAGTGCCTTTAGGTCCTTAAGGTTATCACAAGAATGGCTTTACTCTTTTTCTAAATGGCTACACTCAATTCTAGGTTGTGCAATAACTGCAACAGCTGATTTGACTTTTTCTGTTCATCTGGATTCTAGAACTCAAAGGAAAACCTTGCCACCATGAAAGCAGACATCTTACGAGGTGTGTGAAAACTTGAGTCCTAAGACATCTGAAAGTATCCCTATAAAGTGATCTCCAGATGAGGCAAAAAGGACTGTTTTACAGAATTGATTCTTTAAAATGTTACTCTAATGGATGAGACACTGCATTAAAATCACATTTCAGCTTTTATGGTCAGGCATGAACAAACTAAGGGAGATAAACATTTTCTTAGCTACATTGTGCTTGTCATAGAAGCACCAAAGAAAAAAAACCTCACACTGATTTCTATAGATTCTTTTAATTCAGAAACCATCAATCAGTATTCCAGCTCAATGTCTGAGCAATGCAACCTTTATCTGACGAAGATAAGAAGTGGCAGTTGCAATTACAAAACTATGCCACAGAATAAATACAATTAAGTTATAGATTACAGTTACAGATATTAATGCACAGCTCATGCAGGGAATTTGGATCCTGAAAAAATCTTTGAAGGGAAAACTTAGGCAGCCTTAATGGCAATGACAAAGCACTTTGACTGGGTTCAGGCTTTCAATCTACATTAAAGTTAGGAGGAAGGAAGCATGCTTTAGTGGATAACGCCAAGGGTTATACTCACTAACTTGCTCTGACTACTGCCTTATCTCATTACCTTAGCCAAACCATCTCAGCCCCTAAATTTTTCTGATTCTACAAAGGCTAATGATTTTTATCTGCTTCCTTGAAATCTGTGGATAAAGAGCATTGAATAAGTGCTCAGGAGAATTAAGGAACGAGTAAATTCTGTATCCCCCATTTATTTTGAAAATGAAAGTCAGCTTTATCCATTGGTCTAGAACATAACTGTTCACAAAGCAAACCACTTTAATAAACGTGAGTTCTCAAGCCAGTAGGATTCACTGGATGTTTTTATTTATTATTATCAAACTCAGTAACATAATTACTGGTGACTTTAAGAAGCCTGTAAGAGCTAAACCAAAGTCCTTAGCTAGAGAGGAGGAAAGCTTCTAATTACTAAAGTGTCTAACATGGGTACTCAACTTCATCAGCAAAAGCAGATAGAGTAAGAGTGGTAAGAATGACTGAAGTCAGGTAGTCATTGATCAAAAAAAAAAAGAAAAAATACCCAGTGCCAGAAAAACAATTATTTTATTTTATAGAAGAGTGATTAAAACCGTATTTTTTATCATCTTTCTTTAAATTGAAGGTAAACACAAAATGTGCCAAACTGGTACAACTGTGGCCTCTGTGTATGTCCTCACCCTACCACAGCATTTGTAACCTGTCCTGCTGTTGTCAGATATATTCCTCTACTGACATGTGAAAGAAGGAATTCTCCCGTCTCTTAGGTATCAACAAAAACTCCGTTTCTGCAGATTTCTGTTTTGGCATCATCAGCTAAGAACTGACATTAAATAAGAAGTGTTTAGCCAAAAACCATATGTACAACTGGTCAAACTTCCATCCTTCTATGTAGAGCCCAGGCCTGAACAAGCAGCAAACTTCAGAGTCAGAAGCCAAAACTCTAATTAGTTAACTTCAAGACACTGAGGTACATTTGGTTATACTTAATGGTATCTGATTTGGCAAGAAAGTTTATAAACAAGGGATATCCAAGGTAGTCTAGTGCCATTTGATACTGGGGGAGAGCAACCATTAACAACTGGGCAATCAAATACCATTTGCTGAGCCCATTTTGCAAATAACACCTTTTGATTCTGTCCTCCCTTGTGTGCACAGCTCTCCTAGTGCTCCCCCCACTTCTTAGTACATATTCTGTCCAGTAGCTGGGGACTGCCTTCACCCAGTTGGACCCCCAAAGCCTGCCAGCCACCTTAACATGCCAACGAGAAGTGGATTGCCTCCCTCCAACTTACTTTTCATTGTCACAATGCAACTACTTGTGTTTGTGCTGAACACAGCTCCAAGCCTGCTGAGATAACACCTCTGACAGCTTTTTGCAGTAGCAGCCATCACTGAATACATTTCAAGTGATTAATTTTCTTAAACATAGAAATAATCTTGGTGAGCGCACATGTGCTATCAAGTTAAAAATAATAATAGGTGTCTGTGACCATGCTGCTTCTGTCTGAATCCTTCAGGGGAACTCAGTTGCTAAGAACAACTTACACAACTTGCCATATTTCTATGTGTTAAACAACAACCAAGTAACTCTAGTCAAAAGTCCCAGCTGTCAAGCATGAGGAGTGTAGGGGCTGACTGGGGGAGTACAAGGCATTTTTCTCCTGCATTATATACACATATTAGATAATTTAAAAAGAAAATGAAATGAGGGAAGGAGAGAGTGGGAAGCATGCTACAGTCTCTTCAAAATACCACAGCCCAAAGCTCTGTTCTTTATCTAGTGTTCCTAACAGTGCTTTACAGCATAATCTCTCCCAAGAAGAGTGCACTACCAGTAGGTAGCATGAAGGCTGAACTTTGCTCACCTACCCACATAGGGTTTCTCTTCTGGGCAGGTCTCAGATCCAGTGATCTAGCTGGAGTTAGAACTAGCAGCCATGACTACTGGCTCGTGCCACAGAAACACTGAGCTTTTCAACCTTGTCACTCCAGCCTCTTTTTATGAGATCATAGAATGTTTTGGGTTGGAGATGTTATGTTTCCAGCTGCCAATACTGATGCGTAGGACAGAGGCAAGAAAAGCCATCTTTGTTTCTTCACACACAAGTAAGGACTGAAAAAGCTACTCAGGATTTTAAGAAAAGTGTTTTGATTTTTTCAAGACTTTTTGCTTCATTTCCAAGGTCTTGCTACTCAGCCATAAAACTTAACCCTGAATTGAAACCTGAAACACAAGCTACAAGCTCAAAACTTCTTTTTTTAACATACATGTTGAAAAACCTGAGGAAAACAACTCCCTCCCTCATTTGCAGGGTTCAATACCTGCTATATATGGCACCCCTAGTGATTTTACTGATGGTCTTGCAAGAAAAGGATGCTGAGAACAAAATAATTATGACAATTAGGAGAGGGCACCTTTTCTCCTTTTCCCCAAGCTTTTTCTCCTGGCATAGGAAGGAAATATTGAATAATTTCCAAGCTTTGAAGTGGATAATAAATCAAAATTTTCAAGCTGAAATGTGGGGAGAGGCAGGTCAGTAGAACTAGCAAGGCACAGAGACAAGAGAGTGCTGAGAATACGGTGGGTCAGTTATGTGCACTTAAAATTATCCACATGGGGCTGTAAAAACCCCTGTGATAACAGCACCTGCACTGTCTCTTGGGTCTGTAGGATCCAGGCAGGTGTTTGAATGTGGTAGAGGTTTTTCTGCCTATCAAGATACTGATTTGTAAACTGAAAATTCTCTTTGTGATCGTAACACAATGCGCTTTAAAAGCTCATGAAGCATCACAGAACTCTGTCAAGTCAATATTTCATGTTTTATTAATTTCCTACTTAGCCAGTTCTTTGGTTGGTTAAATTTAGTGTCTGTAAACCTCCTAGCTGCATATTTCCCTGAAACAGCTCGAAAGAGCTATTTCAGGTGGATGCTGAGGGAGCTTAGGGAATTGCTAATACCGAGTTTACATAATACAGACACTGAAAACAAAAAGTTATTTAAACAATAGGGGCTGGGCATTGTTGTGAAAAGCAGTACAATTATATGTATATGCTGGTTAGGAATTACAACCTGATATGTAAAGGATGTTCTCAGGTGATAACTAGTTTTGTCTGAATGTGCCTAGCTCTGCATAGCTACAGCAACAGAACCTCTATTTCCGTAGTAGGTCTTAAGGGACATTAATTGTCCATCATCAGATGATAGTTGCAGTCACTTCCGCATCTTACCAAAATATATAAATAATAATAATGTATGTATTAAAGTTGATGTAATGTGGAGGCTAAGAAAGTACACAGTGATATGTACAATCAAACCTATTACTTAACTATTGCATAATATTACTACAGAACACTGTTTTAAGTGCAAATATTTTCAAACTTCACTTTCAACATAACATAATTCAACTTTTTCATTTAGAAACTAGATATAACTAGATGCATTCAGCCCCAAAAATAGTGCTTAAAATGTGGCATATGTTTTAGAAACTCACCCTCTGGCTATTTAAAGATTTCAGTGATTACCAGTTTCCCTGGGTAAACTGGCCTGTGGACAAACTGTGCAGTTAAGAATGCAGATATCACCTGATGCGCAGTCACACAGGAATTCTCCTCACTTCAACTTTCAGTCACTGCAGTTCCTCGAGCCTTTGTCTGATGTCTGATTGAAAAACCTCCTAATATGTCCTGTAGGTACAGATCAAGATACTTTTTTCCCTTAAATGTCACACAAAAGCATTTTAAAAACTCAGCTCCCAGGAGCTCTCAGGTTTTTTTCTCAACTGTATTTTTGGAATTTCATTTGTGGAATTTCACATTAAATTTTGACAAAGTGAATGCATACAAAAGACATTGTAAGGTAAATAACTCTTCAATTTACTGATTTCTGAGTTGGAATTCTAGACCTTAATACTTTTCTAGCAAAATTTTTAATAATATTAAAGAAAAAAGAAGAGAGAGGGAAAGAAAGGCATGGAGTTTTAGACTCCTGATCACTTCCATTGTTCTATCTGTAGAGCAATCTGTAAGTTATCTTGTCTAATTAAAGCCAAAGAATTTGAAACCTTAGCTGACATTAATTTTCTTTTAGTGCTTTAAATTCCAATAAAGTTGTACTGCACTTTCAAACTTGCAATTCAGACATGTTCTAATTGTGCTTATTCGCACAACTGAAATCTGTGCTCTTCCCCACAACAATGTAAAGCTGCTGGATGAAAAATACCTTTATAACACAAACTGCTATGTTTCAGAGTAATTAAAAATCATTTTTATGGTAGGTTTTATACTAATTATGATTGATTTCAATTTACTTTATATTTGCTAAACTTGATGTTAAATTAAAATGAAAATATGGAAGTGCAGTTGGTATAAATGCAGCTATTGGTATATTGATATTTGGAACATCAAAGGAAAACAAAAATATTTTCAACAGAAATATTCCCTTTTCTGCCCTGTCTTGCATTTGTTGCACATTTGAGACTTCCATCAATTTTAAATGGGGGTTCTGGGTGTGCCAGCTCTGTCAGACTGGTTCTTCATAGGGAAATGTGATACATTGAAAGGAACTGAAAAAGAGAATTCACCTTGGAAACCTTAACTTGGTTGTACAATTTGCCACTGTGTTCAATATATTTCAAAGGTATCCCATAATAGCTAGTAGTTCTTTACAAAGGTCACTGTAAAATCATATCCTGTATCACTACGCATTTCAGAAAAGTGTTCTTTGTCTGCCAGCTGTTCAACTGAACTTTGTTAATGAAGGCAAAGTTTTCTGAGGTTATCACTCTGACCCTTAAACTGTATTATCTAGAAAACCATAAACCTTCTAAAAAAAAAAAAAGATATGAAAAGGTTTATAAAACATTCTTGTAGCAGATCCTGTTTTCAGTCTCACCTTTTGATCTGAAGTTGGTTTTAAGCTCTTGCCACCATGCCTGCTGATTACAATGGGACGTGGGAAATGGAAACCAATGAAAACTTTGAAGGCTACATGGTTGCTTTAGGTAAGGGAAAAAATATTAACTATATAGAGATAAAGAGAAAATGTTTCAATTATAAGTAAAATCCTTCTAAAAATTGATGAGATTATTTCTATAATGCTCATTGTGGCGTGTTTCCGCCACTCACATTAAAAATCAAGTAACTATAATGTATTTATAAATACATCAGTCTAAGTATATAAGCAAGAGAAGACTTGTAGCCAAAGAAAATAGTCTTTATTTAGATAAATGAAAAAACAGATAAAGACTGGGGGGGGGAAGAACAGCCTTTCAGATACAGAAGATCTTTTTTATTCCTAATATATACTTAGTGTAACAGTCAGGCCACAAGTGGTTGGGCTCTATTAAAGAGGAATGGGATATTCTAAAACAACAATAGTGATTAGTGCTTAATTAGTGCTTTGAAGGAGTAAAAAATATATGTACCAATTGCACAGTGAAGGCGATAAAAGCCTTGAAAAGCATCTAAAGATACACGGGCAGGTATTTCTAGCAATTTTTGTGAGAGTCATCCTACACAGAAAGGAGACTTAGGTCCTAGGAGTCCTAAAGCATCTGTTTCCATGGTTAACAGCCTAATTCGACTATCACTAAAAACAATAATGTGTGTAAATGCAAAAAGAGATGTTCTGCTCTTTAGGCAACTTTCATTTACTGCTTTGTTACCCTCCTTATCATTAGGGGCCTGCTAGCTAGAGTTTGTGTACCCATTGTATAGGATATTAAGCATACTCTTTGTAGATCCTGAAGTACCAAAGCACTGTTAACTAACTGCATGGAAGCAATATCCTTGTCAGCTCATATCAAGATCAAGTTTATGTTGTTTTTAGATTTATTTTCCCCTGCACTGACAGACTCAATTTTTGTAATGACTGGAGCTAATTTTATGGAAGGCCTCCTTTTGCTATACCCATTATTTTCAATATAAATTGCCTTTCAAGCATTTTTATTCTTGTAAAGGCATAAACTTTTTGCTCCAGGTCATTATGACTATGCGAGTAGCGTGCAGGAAGCCCTTCCTCTACTTAGGTTAGCAGAGATGAAGATCTTTAATTTGCTGTAAAGGAGAAATAATAGAAGACATCAGTATTTTGCAAGAATTTCATCTTGAGAAGATTTGATTCACATTGAGAGAACAGTTATCACCTTCCCACCACTGCAGTAATATAGCTGTACTCCAAAGCCACAAAAAATATGGGAGTTAGATTTATACATGCATGAGAAGTAAAATCAAGAATCTTTTCCCAGCTCTACTACATAACAGATGAAGGACATAAAGGACCATTGTTTCCTTACCACACGTGATGCCTATAAAACTTATACAAGAAAAGTAGGTATTAGAGTTGGCTAATTTAGCCTAGACTGGAGGAGCTTTTGCTCTTCTTATTTCTCTGCCTTCCTACAGCAGCTGACACCACTGTAAGAGTGATGTTGTGATAAACAGGAGCTTTTCCAGGACAAAGTACCTTGCACTTTTCATCAGAAGTCAAGGTCAGACTTGTGGCTTCTTGTGCTTTGCTCAAAAGGTGTTGAGTCAAATTAACAGAGATCTCAAGAACTTGTTTGCTCAGATTGCAAAGTATTTACATGAGATGGTCTGCAGCAGTTCCTCATTGCATCTCAGTGGCATCCTTACAACTGTTTCAGTCAGTGGATAAATTATGATGTTGTTATTATTAAAGCAAGTCGATTTTTGATCCCTTCCTAATCTTATCTATCCCAGTGGAAACTGGGAGAAAAATGGATTAATTCAGCCTACCATGGGTTCTGGACTACAGGCATCCAATGCTAAGAAGCCTGCTTGAAAAAAGATAGCAACAGTTCATGAGAATAAAAGAACTGGACCCACCTAATAGCCTGAAACAAAGCAAGAGGTAGAATGTGTTAGAATAAGGAATGCAATATGGATGTGTTTTTCCTGGGCAATACTTTGATTCATTGCCTACCCTGGGCACATTGCACCGAAGAGGCACTCACTGAAGTTTCTGATAAAATTTTCACCCTACTTTCCCAGTAAGAATGCCAGCAACTGGTTGGGTTGAAGGAGCTATTTGCACCATTTGCCTGGATCTGGCTCTTCATAAGCACATCATGTTTTTTTCCTGTGTACATGCATATATATGTACTATAAGTTATACTAATTAAAAGCTGCCAATGAATTAGCAAAACCACCCAAACATACACCACCAACACCAATGCAAAGATGCATAAGGCTGTAGGTGATTCTCTGAATAGGAAGAAATTACATGGAAGGGGTGAAAAGACATTCTGCTCCGTTTCTCACAGTTTTAGATGTGGTTGATATTTTAAGTACTAAAGTTCTCAGATTCAAAGCACACTGAGGTTTTGCTTTTTTTTTTTTTAAATTCATCCATCCTTTTAATTAATGCATACACATTTCTATACTTTAATTAAAGAATAGTTTTGCCCTTTAAGCCAGAAACTTCGATTTTATCATACACATTACAAAGTATTTTAATCTACTGTAATAGAATAATATATCATTTTTATTGCTTGTATTGTTCAAAATTCAGTTATGAAAACCATGCTTTAATAAAACCTCCTCTGATTTTTCTCCAGGAGCTACAAGACTAATATATTAGTCAGAAATAGCATTTCTTTAGAAGTCTAGACATTTTTTTTTTCCTCAGAGAGAACTAAATTTTATGTTACCTGCCTATAAATCAGACCTTTAATCCACCACAGCAGATAAAATATACCCAAGAAGTCTTGAATATAAATACTGAACAAGAACATTATTCCCCATGTTAAAAAGTCACAATTTTTTTCAAGCCAATCCTCTTCCTGAAGTCGATCAGTACTTCACAAGTAGTATAATGAATCTACCAAAAGGAAAAGGGCTCCATTAGCATGTGGCATCACTGAGCTGACAATGATGAACTCGCCTGTGAACCCACTGAAGGATGGCTAAAAACCCCAGACCGTTTTTCAGTCTCTTGCAGAGGCATGTGAGATTGTTTCATTTGCATACAGCACCATAATAAGATTCACTGCCAGCTGGTCAGAAATATTTATTGCAGATGGCAATGCAGCTGGCATTAGGTGGATTGTCTGGGGCAAACTGTCAGCGTCGTAATATATATTCTCCTTTTAGAAACTTGCAATGCATTCAGTAGCAAGCAGTTGTTTACATTATAGCGTTGGTCTTCATCATGAGCAAAATAAGGAGATCAGTACTGCATAAAACATAGACAGAATATTAAACAGCGAGTGTCAAATGCTGTAGCTTGATACTTTTTTGACTTTCAACTTTGAACTTGTCTCCCTTTAACATCTAAACTACAACTTATTTCTGTGTCTGCTGTCTAACAATAATGGATAAGTCAGGCTGTTATTTCATGGTTTCTTTTTAAATCGTTAGTACGATTTTCATTAGTTTTAAATTAATTAGTTAACCTCTTGTATACTCAACAGATTACAGGTAACATGGCAAAATCCTCTTTATTACATACGCACTCTAACGTGCTTATTTTCTGAAAAGGAATATTATTCTGAGATCTTTCTTTTGGGGGTGGCCAACAGTTGTAACCCTGCAGGACATGTATCGGTACCCTCCTATGCCCAAGAGCTACTACACTGCTGCCCAGAAAAGGGAATGGCTCCCAGGCATGAGATGATAATAACACTCCCAGCACCCCGCAGCTTCATGTGTGAGTGAGGCCAAAAAGGCAATGTCAGTCTTAATATCCCCTTATTGTTTCACATTCTCAAAAAAATCTGGAGATTGGGGTGATTTAAGGTGCCAACATCTAGGCACTACTAGTTGTATGTTGTAGCTCTGCTCACAACGTTCCCACAGGTATCCTGTTAAGAAATACATTTATAATCGGTGGAAGATCCACGAACTGAAAGTCTACTTGCAGACACAAGATTATTTTTCTATGAAATGATCTTTTTCTCTGCAAAATGTTATAGGTAACAGTGTGATTTATAGAACTATGTTCCACATAATTTTTTTTAGTTGTTATGATTACCTGTAAATATAAGTGCTGTTTCTTTTTTATTATTTTCTGGTAACGAATATTGGAATTCTCATTGTCATACTCTCTTTTCTGGTTTTGGGCAGGTATTGATTTTGCGACTCGTAAGATTGCCAAGCACTTGAAACAAACAAAGGAGATTATTCAAGACGGAGATAATTTTAAAACAAAAACACTCAGTACTTTCAGAAACTATGACCTGAATTACACCGTGGGAGTGGAGTTTGAAGAACACACCAAAGGACTGGATAACCGAGTGGTGAAGGTACAAAACTGATACCTGATACCTGTTTACACTACAGTCAGCACCACGAGTGAGCAACTCCAGAATCAGCTGAATACATGAAAAATAAAAGAAAATAAATCTAATATTTTGCAGACACCAGGATATTTTTATAAAGCAGAAATAATCTGCATCTTGAGACAGTTTTCTTTCCTGCTACAAGCACTTATTTAGCAAATCAGGGTGGTTACTCAGATAGATGAGGACAATCAGTAATTACAGGTTTTTCTAGTAGTGGATTTTTCCAGCTTTTCTCTGATACATCTTTATCTATTTAGAAAGTAACAAAACTATATTTTTACCTATCTATCTTCCTTAACAAAACTGTAAATTCATCCCCGTGAATTTAGGACTTTTTCTGTGTCAATATAACTTTCCCGTTCTGAATGGCTAGGTGCACACAGCATTTTTAATCTGAGCCTACTCAACCCCACTTGGACAGTTTAACAGTTGGACACTGTTAAAAATAAACTTGCACTCGGCTATTAACCTTAAGGGAGCTTTGGGAAGGACGAGGAAAAAATGTGACCCAGAGCTACCACTGATATGGGTGGCAGGGCTACTGGCACTGACAGGCAAGGAGGCCCAGCACTTCAAACTTAATATCTTTTATAGGAATAATATGAGCTTAAAATTCCCCTAGGAAACTCTGAGCATATGTTCAGACACCTTTCAGCGAGAGATGTGGACAAGTAATGTTTGGCTCAAGGACCATATTGTTTGTTAGCCTGTGCCCTACCTTGTACGACAGACAGAGGCAACTAGTGGGACTGTTCCTTTGAGGCATTCAGATATGACAGTGTCAGGGAAGTCAGTGAGGAAAAGAATACATATGAGCACTAATTAAATTCACTTTGTGAATTCAGCTTCATGTTTCTGCATCAATGCTGCTTCTGCTTTACTCTCTTCTCACCCCTAAAATACTTAAACATGGTTTTCAAAGGTAGAAATGCCAGTAGATCTTAAATTTCCCTTGACCGCCCCCTTCAGAGTCTTGCTAATCTTGCATCACCAGCCTTTATTATCACTCCCTGAATCTACCAGCTCTTCTGCTGATTACCAGTTTTATTCTTCCACTTGGCTGTCTTGCTCTTCTCCAAACATACGCTGTCTTCTCCATCAGTATCTTCTCAATAAGCGAGATTTCAGAACTTGTTGCAAAACTCTGAGAAGCTGAGATCAAAGCTCCCTGTCAACAGGACCTGCTTTGTTTTGGCAATTGCCACAGGAAATGGGCAGCATAAAGGACATGTTCACATTTGAACTCACATCACCCTTCACAGGAGTGGAACAAATTCAACAGAAGACATGGTTTATTCTCCGTGGATCACTTTTCATTCTCAAACTAACTTTGTGCAGAGTAATTCCTATGACTTCTTCCAAATTATTTCTTATTCACAACACTACAAGACACCAAATAATAGAACTCATTTTTTCCCAGTATCCTGAATATCCCTATCTCTAAATTTTCTTCCTCTTGCTTTCACCAGGGAGCCCCGGGCGGGACATATTCCTGACAGAGTTTACTGCTCCCACATCACTTTAGATCAGTTGAGTCCTCAGATCCTTAGTAATGCCTTCATTAGTTGCATCACTCCTTAAATCCATGGACTGATGCTCCTCCAGAGCTCTTCACCATTACCAAAGCCATTGCCTTTCTGTGCAAAACCGTATCACTTGCAGACTCTCCTCTTCATTATCAATTGTTTGGAAGGGAGGAAATAAAGCTTGTACAATTATAACCCTACCTGGTTTAATAATTTCTGCCTAATATTCTTTTCTAAACGGATTATATTATTTGTTGCTAACAAGAGGAGAAGGAAAAATGAAGCATGTCATGCCATTATTCTCTAGACTGCTCTAAAAGAATTTTCTGGTCATTTTATTAACAAAACAACACCTCAAACACAGTGAAGTTAGACGAAGGTAATAAAACTGCTAGGCAACATTTTAATGTAAGGAGGGCATGGATAATTTAAAGAGCCTGTAGCTTAAGAATTCTGTAAATAAGAAAGAAGTTAACTGATATAGAATGAGTTTTGTCTCATTATTAATAGCAAGCTCCCTCATAAGAGAAATAAATTACACAGCGCTGAACTAGAAAATGAATTAAGCTCCCAATACTCTTGGAGCTTTTTAAACTGAACTTCTACTGACTCTAACTGGTCTCTGATGAGGATTTGCCTATGATACATGGCTAAATGTCTCCCTAAAGGACAATGGTTCAAATCTGGAACAATTCAAAGTCGCTTTGAATGTACTCTAGGCTATCTGAGTAGAGAATTTAGCCTGTCAAGGGAACTTTTCCTTACAGATCTGGTCATCCTGCTCCTGGACAAGAATCAGCATACTCAATACCCTGTTTAATAGTGATAGACTCTCAATCACACCAAGTCATGAATGGTTGAGGATGGAAAGGATCTCTTAAAATCACCTAGTCCAACCCCTCTGCCCAAGCAGGGTCACCTAGAGCACATTGTCCAGCTTATGACCATATCTCTTTAAAGGGCTTTCGTGAAAGTGCATGAAAATATATAAATAAATGTATTTTATGACATGACATTAACATATACTTCCTCTTGTTATTTTCTAGCAGAGCTAAAAAAGGTCTTAGCATGGCACTAGGTGGTATAAGCCCCCAGGTCCTTCACTCCTGAAACCTTATAATCTTTTTATTAATGGCATTAAACAGCAAGAAAAGAAAACCATAATTTGCATACATTGCCCAAGTGTCTATTCACTCAGCAATTCACTATGAACACTTTATATTCCTGTATGTGAAGAAATACACGGAAGTGACAACAATGTACTGTAAAAGCTTCACATCAAAATCCTGTTGTCATCTTGAATGCATTCAGGTTTGGGTTGATTTGGGGTTGTTTAGAAGGAAGGTGGGGAATGGTAGGAAGCAACTGTAATTGTGTCTTCTCATAGTTTGAGTTAATTTTCACGAATTTATAAACTTCTCATTAAAATATCTTGAGTTAATTCTCTGATTCATGCAGACACTAGTGACCTGGGATGGTGACAAACTGGTCTGTGTTCAGAAAGGAGAAAAGAAAAACAGGGGCTGGAAGCATTGGATTGAAGGAGACCTACTGCATCTGGTAAGGGCCTCTGTACAGAGATACGGCACGTAACAGAGACTACCAAAATGTACCATTTTCCATTTCAAAGGGTTTCTTACTTATTCTAGTTAGAATGGTCTTTATTTAAACAGCCCTGATCTCTGAACTCTGAGTAAATCCCCCCTCTGCTACAACTCAGGAATGCTCAGTTTCTTTCCACCTGCTCCCAATTAAGTCATAATCTTGCAGTGGGTTTTTTTTTTTGCTCCAGTCCTCTGCCCTCCAGCTATTAACCCTTCTCATTATATTGCACATCTAACATCATCTGATTTTTACATAATCACTGGTAGGAAAAAATAAAACCAGTATGGGACAGATTGCAAGAAAAATATCATTCTTTGCTCTGAGAGAAGCACTATGAAATCTTAGCATACTACACTGCAATACAGAGCAGAAACCTCTGGATACTCAAGAGGATCCTGCAAACAACTTACACTGCAATTATTTTGTACTAGTACAAGAAAAGTCAAAACATCATATATCTGAGTTACTAAGCTGGAGGCCAGAGATAAATAAGGTGAGCCGAGGAGAGGCCAGAAGAGCCTATGCAGGAAATAAGCAGTCAGAGAAGGCCAGAAAGATGTTGAATTAATAGATACACAGTGATGATTCCAGATTTTCTTGGGAGAGCAACCAAGAAATGGGCATGATCATGATGGATGGTGGAATAGGTGGGTGCAGAAAGATTATGGAGGAGAGCTCACAGTTCTATCATTATTTGCATCTAGATATCTACTCCTTCAAAATCTCACCCTAAAGGTAGTTGGTAAGGCCGACCACATTGCTGCAAGTCTGTATGCTTGGAAGGTCAAAGCAATGAATTAAAACCCACTGTCTGCCCCCTAACTAAGAGCCAACTATCCAGCAGACTTTTAACAAATACTCAAAACCCAATCTAACAAAGGTTCTACACGCTGGCACTGGGATTCAGGCTGAGAATGGTGGAAACAGAAAGATCAAGTAGATTCTTACAACAGTCTTCAGAAACTCTATGGTGCGTTTGGCCAATTGCTAGCCAAAAAGCCAGCTCCAGCTCACTTCAAAGCCCTACTTGGCCCAGGAGTGCTGGCTCATCAGAAGACTATCCAACATGCCTGCACTGCAATGTGTAGGTGTGCTAACCTTTAAGAGGTCAGCTGCAGCACTGGGCAAAAATGGGCATTGTTCTGGTCCTTGAAAAATGGCTGGGCTCAGCTCTGTAACAAATGTCATCAGTTTTAAAGCATCCTCTGCTTTTGCTTAATTTCCTTGTTTCATTGCTTCTCATGAATTATGAGGTACCATGTGAATTATAAACTATTTCAGCATATTGTTGCAATAACAGAGCATGAAAAAGGACTTGCATTAAAGAGCAATTTTTATGCATTTTTCATGTTTATTCTTCTTTGAGCTCAATTCAAGTGTCAAAATCTAATTACTGCAACATGCGGCGTGTGCCTGCTGATTGGTTACATTTAATACACTATTCTTTACACTCTCTTTTTCGTAAGTGTATCTTCTTAATGCCATGGCTCAGATGTGGTAAGTTCTGGTGGGATATGCTGTGTATGAAAAAAAATAGCTTGCATCACTATATTCTTACAATTTTTTTCCCTACTGTAGGAGCTGACATGTGAAGACCAGGTGTGCCATCAGGTATTTAAGAAGAAAAAATAAAGTTGTCCAGAAAGCCACCCAGATCTTCATCACGCTATTACACTGTTATGTTTTGTCTCAGAAGAAGAGCCAACCCAGATTGGCGGTAACTCTTCGACACTGCTATGGGAATGTGTTTTGTGCCTGTTAATGGAAACAAACATGTTCCACAGAAATAACAACAAGCGTTTACAAACATCATAAATTCCTCTGCCTTTAAGTTTGGAGTTAAATAAAAGTAATTTTCTTTCAAATAGTGCTTCCCTACATCTTTTTAATCATTTCCAGAGGAATGTCCCTCAGCAGTAAGGCTGAAAATTAACAGTCACAATTATCTCAACCACAGTGTATCACACTGCAGTGCTGTGATATCATAATATATCTGGATCATTGAGTAAAAATGAATATTCATTGGACTGTTTCTATTTACTTTAGTCCTGGATCACTAATTCCACAGTTTCAGGCAAACAGAATGGCTCACTGAACACAATACATGGCCTTTCATGTTTAGGTTATGCATTTGAATTTGGCCCAGGTCTAGAGCTGCTAGTAGTTCTCACCTGATAAATGTCTCATGGCCAGTGTGAAATACTGTCGCTCCTTAACATGATCCTGACATGGACCGCTGACAATGCTGTTAACCTCCAGTTAGAATGGCCATCCTACTAACAATTCCAGTGGAAAAGTCCCCTGTTTAAAAGAAACTGTGCATTCAAGAGTCACTCCATGCTGTGAAAACTAAGGCACACTTCTGGATACAAGAAGAAAACCGCAGAGTATACACAGACTGAATGTACCCTGTGCATAAAGAGTACCCAGCATGCTGGGTACTTCACTTGGTACCTACCTTTCAGGGACTTTAAAAAGTCATTTCCATATAGCTCTTCTCAGTTTTATTTAGGGTTTTTCAAAAGAATTCATGTTCTTTGCTAAAGGCAAGTTTAAGTTAACCATGGATGGTGAGACTACTTCAGTAAATGGAAACTGAAAATACTCACCACAATGTGTGCACATACTCCACAGAATGGAAGAAGGGCTTCTATGCCCAAAAGCTCATCCATTTTTTCCCAACTATATGCATTATCCCAATAAAATATACTGTCTTTCCTGCAACCTTGCCTTGGAGATATATAAACTTCCACATAAACTTTATCACCGTTTCAGGCCCCTCTTGTCCATAGCGCCCCATCTTTGGTTAAGTATGTCAGGAGTGGAAATTCCCTAAACAGATCAATGGTAGGGAATTGGAGAAAAGAGGGGGGAAAACCCTCTGCAGCAATGGAGGAACGTATGCTTTCTCCCCATTCCTCCTGCTGCTTAACCTACTCACTGTCAACAGCTCAGGATAGGAAAGGAGTGAGAGTTTCTCAGCTGAAAACAAGGTCACATCTGCAAAACCCCAAGTCCGATTAATATGTCACTAATATGTACGTGGCCATGGGCATAAAAGTGCATATGCAGGGATAATTTTATGAATTGGACTTTGCTTCTCCTGATAAAAGTTGACTCAGTATCAAACTTTGTGTGTACTTTGCCTGAGCAATGCTCTAATGTTAGTTCACATAGACAAAACTGCACTTGGAGTTGGGAAACTCTTGATTTTTTCCTATTCAGGTCTGACCTGGATGTTCCACTAGAAACACTTAGTTCCCATTTCCAAGTCTTTGCTAGTTACTAAGATAAGAAGTACCACAGTTCATTAAGGTTTCAAATGTAAGCAGAACAAAGTAATCACTAGGAAATAAAATGTGTGTATTTTAATCAGTGATGTTTCTCATAGCTGGTCCTTGCCAGGAGTAAGCCTGCACAATGCAAGATTTCATAACTTTACACTAAACCATGAAACATATACCATATATCACAAATAATTATCATTAATTCACAAATGATGAGTTTGAAGATGGAAAGCAAGCATTCTTCAATTGATTTCTTATTATGCTTACTAGTTTAATCTAAAAGATACGTCTGGGAAGGGAAGGAAATGAAGCAGGCAGCTGGGCACTTGAGTAGATTTTGATGAAGAGAAAACTCAAGCTGATACTATTTTTTTTTGACAATTTTGGAAATTAAAATTCCAGATTTTTTAACAGGGAGTGAGAAAATGTGCAAGGTTTTTTACTCTCCAAAACAACACTTTCTTCCTGCACATACTGACGTGCAAGAACTTGCAGCATCCTTTACAAATGTACGCACAGAACAGGAGACAGAAGAGACATTTGTTACGTTCGATTTTAATTACTTCCAAAGGTGTACTTGTTTGTATCATATTTGTGATGTTAGGATGGTCTCCAAGAGGTACAAAGTCCCTTATCTCCTTGTCAGCAGATTAAATACTTGCACCGGAGGAACAGACCTCGCTGGTAAATCAGAGGAGGTTCATTCATATTTTTTCAGCCCTCTGGCAGGCAGTGCTGTCTCAGCTCTTTTGAAGGATTACCATTTGCATCACTTCTTTTCCTCGTAGAGAGTATTACTCATATACAGCTAACAGGAGGGGAATTTACCAGCAACCTTCTGATCCAGAAAACAGAAGAACCTGTACTGTAACAAAAGCACTTCCTAGCGAGCACAGTACTGGGCAAAGAGTCCGTGCCATTACCTGTCACCAGACTTTTCAAAGGTGTGTGTGTGAACAATGTTTATGGTGGAATTTCTAAAAACCCCCTGCACTGAGCCAATTTTTTTTCCCTACAAGTCAACTAGTCAACTGTTTAAAGAAGAAAGCAACACTGCAGGCAAACGCTGTAGAATAATGCTGTAAGTGCTCCTACCAGTAATGCTCTGTGGCTAGCTCCTGAGATGAGATCTTTCTGCTCAGCTCGGAAGGGTCACCGAGGTACTGTGTGCACAGAAGGGCTTTCAAATTTTCCAGGAATATCCTACGCGCTCTGCTGATTTGCTGCTTGCGAAAGATGTCTACAACACTGCCATCTGGCAAAAAGTCCAAGGGTTCTAAATCAGTATTTACTTCAAGATCTGATGAAGACAAAATTCCATAAAAAAAAAAAAAACAGAATGTTTCTCTTCATTTACTTGTATTCGTCTTAAGCAAGAGTACATGTTTTGCTTTAGTGGGCAGAGATAAACAGAAAGGATTTCTTTGGAAGAAGAAATCCTTTTCAGGTTTAATTTGTGATTGATTTGAAGGGCAGAGGTTGCAGATATTTTAATTTCAGCTTGCTGATTGCACTTGTTATGCAGATGGTGAAGATTAGAAGAAATCATTTTGTGAAAATGAGTTTTAAAATAAAATTAACCAGACAAGCTTCTCAATAGCTGTAAAAATTTTGTCATTCGCTAAATACCACCCTTGCTTTAATTATACCTCACATTGCAGTGCTTCAGTCATCATTAAACAGGAATGGGAATGCAATAGGTGACCGTACGTATCCCACAGTTCTTAAAGGTGGAGGAATCCATGGAAGGATTAGGAGCTTTAGCTTATGTGACCTCACAGACTCCACTTGGCATAAGAATATAAACATGAGAGCCTGCTGCTAAAGGACTGAGGTCACACTATCATCTATACCCAAAGACTGGAAAAGAAAGACAGAACAAGTAGTAACAGACTTAAATAGCAGCAAGGAAACTTCAGGTGGGCATGAGGCAGCACCTCTGCACTCAAAAGATAATGAAGGACTGGAAGAGACTGGCAGATGACCTTGTGGAGTCTCTATGATCCAACCACACTATCCACTTTCTTCTGTCAGCAAAGCAAATCAAGCCAAGTCTTCCATTGTATGTGCAGTAACAGCTGACAAAGAAGCTGTCAGGAAGATCTCAAAGATACTATATTCATACCATTCTTAGGAAAAAAAATGCCCAGCATTTATGCTACAGCATAAACTCATGTTTACCAAGACCCAGAAACAGGCCTTAAGAATCACTGAAAATTCCCCTTTATCTGTTTTCATGATTTAATACTTTGGATTCCTGCTATTTTTAGTTTAGGTAACAATTTGTCATAGAAAGGCTTTCTGAAAATCTGATAAACCCTTGACAACAGCTTTTCCTGTAAACTTAGTTACAACTTCAGAATTAAAGCTAAAATTCAGTCGGCATGACAAGCGAGCCGACAGTATATTCTCAAAATAAAGAATTTTATCTTTTCTTTACACCTTTTTAATTAAATGTCAACTTCTGAAATAATTATAAGGGGCTCTAACTGTAGACTGGAGCTGGTTTCCCAAGTAGTTCTACTTAAGTGAGAACATTTCTGTGGAGTCAATTATCCTGTTCAGTCAGATCAGATCAAGTCAGGTCATACACATCTACTGAAAACACAGACTATTATAGACTCTGAAGCTGCAGAATTTAACAATGTGTATTACTATGCACTGTTATTGATAGCTGCTTCAAAGATTCAACAACAAAAGAATGCAATAAACTTCCTGAATGTTTAGGAACGAGGTTTTTACATTCAACATTTCTGTTTTCTTTCACATATTCAAAACACACGACTAAAAATAAAAGCGTGTGACATATGGCAATTTTTTCTGCTATCTCAAAAAATATTTGAGAATTTTACATTTATTTATACAGATATATATCACATTGTGGTGGGCTTTTTTTTAAACAAATCACCAACAGCTTAATCTAAATGATACTCTCATTCTCTAAACATTTTTGAGAAGCCAATATCAATGAAATAGTCAGGAATAACACCTGGAAGATGAGTTTTACTGGTTAGAGGATTAAGGCAGAGTTGAATGGCTCCCTTTGTGAAATAACAGCCTTGGTTCTCTGAAAACACAGATTGCTGTTTGCTACTAATGGGTGCCTTGAGTAGCATTACAGCAAATTGCTTTCCTTGATGGCATAAACTGAATACACAGAAAACAGGAGCACTTAGTTAAAATGTTAGCACATCAAAAGTCACTAAAGGAAAATAACTGTTTTCCAGAGAAGGGCTTTGTATGATCATAACTGAACTATTTCTGCTGCAGTGAACTTGTGCCACACTAACTGGGAAGCAGAGCCAGATTCTCTACTGCCATGCTGCTCGCGCAGCCATTCTGCAGCCCGGCAAAACGAGCGTCGACTGTGACTAAATTGCAATGGCAGGAACAACTTAACCACCAGGATCTAGTGTGGTCACCAAGAGAAGTCCAGACAGCTCCAGCTCTTGCCCCATCTGGACTTCCAAACACAGTATCTGCTCACAGCAGCAGAGCTATCTGGTTTGGTTACACCTCTTCCTGCCCGCCTCGCCTCACGCAGCTCGCATTGTAACTGCCCTGGGAGGTTCTGCTACAGGAGGGGAGTATCTGTCAGGAGATGATCTCATACCAACCATCTGAACATTGTCCATGGGACAAATGAACCCAAAGGAATTGCAGAATGTGTTTTAGTAGAGTAGATTGAAACCTCTGCAATGTGCCATTGACACCGCATGAAGTGCAAGGCAAGGAGGATTCTGGCCCTTGAGATCTGACTCAGCTTTACAGGGTTTCATAACCTGTTTTCACAAAGATAAATCTCTATATTCTGATACTGTTTATGTTTGTCTTTTGTTTCAAAAGAGAAAATCAGTCCTTTCAAAAGGCATAAATAAAGAAAAATAAAAATTCTGTTTGGCTTACTGTAGATCTCAGTATGAACAAACTATAAGCAAAGCTGTGCATGAAAACACTGTGGTAACTTCCCAGATACGTGGTTTTGTTTCTAAGGTATATGACAGCACTCTGTAGCTGTCCTAGTGCAAGCAATTCAAATAAAATGAGACCTAGAATGTATTAGGAATCTTCCAATCAAAAGTAGAACATATTTTGGCACCTTGGAGTAGGGTTAAAAAAAGGCCCAAATAATCCACCTCTCACTGCAAATTTGTTTCCTGATGGAAGCAGACACAGATTAAACCCAGCATCACTCTAGTGGGTGTAACAACAGTGCAACAACTCATCTACAAACGTGGGCCTGCAAAATATTTCAAATGTATGTCGTCCTTTGCCTGGATTACCAACAACAGTAACAATCAAGACTTCTAACTATATACACTTTGGATATAATTTCACAGTCACATATCCATACAGATTCACCCAGAACAAGCAGTTTCACCTTAAGCAGTTTACAGTCCATATCACTTTCTTAAAGATTAGATCAATGCACAGCATTTAGGCTGTGTGTTTCTTTTGCTTTCTGGATTCCACTTGGACTAAAGCACAAAATGTGGAACCATTTCAATCAATTGGTCTCAGATTGGTAAAAGATTACTACTTATCCTTCTTTCCTGAGCACTCCATTAGGTTTTGGTAATGAAAATCGTTCCTACTCCTATCCTTTCCTGTCAGCTGCATCAGCAGTAATTAATCTCCACTGACTGAAGAGCATAATGGCAGCCTGCTGCTTTTATGACCATTTTTCTCCCCTGCATTATAATGATTATGTATCAAAAAAAGATGCCAGAGAACATCTTTAGGTAAGAGAGGATTCAATCTGAGAACTTCTACACCTAGTTCAATGTCAGATCTATTCTATTATATTCTATAATTCTATTTGGTAGAATTAAAGAGATGAAAGAAAAAAAAAAATAAATCTTGGTTTCTGTAGCTCTCCTTAATGTGTAAGATTGTAACCACATCCCTGTATGGTGAAATGAGCTGCAAAGCACAGCATAGCTGTCCTGCCCAATGCATAATGTAGGTAAGCTTTCTTAAATGCTTGGTACTATAACACTCCATGGCCCTTTACAAAGTTACCTGAAGCCACAAAGCAAAGGCAAATGTGGGGGTTTAGTGATTATTTTTTCAGAAGACAATTTTTATAATGATATTTTCAATAAAATCAATAGTACAATAAGCACATTTTTTTTTTGTATTATCATTTTCAGCATAGAAAAATTTCCTCAGAAGTCTGGTCTATGCTGCAAAGGCTTATTTCCAAAAACCTCCTCTTGTCACTAAAACTATAAATAAAAACCTGATGCAAGCTAGTAAAGCTCAGTTTTTGCCTTGTCCAAATCGAATCTACTTTCCCAAACAACAGAATTCTCTCAACCAAAGATATTGCTAACAAAATAACACTGGCTTCCAGTGCTATTTTAGACAAGCTCCCAGCTTTCACCTGCAGTCGGAGCCAGTCTTCTGAGCCGCATCTCTGAGAAGCCCCTCAAAGAATTCCATCACTAATTTCTATTGCATTTAACACAATAATAGTCATCAGTTGACACGAAATAGTTCACATAAAAAAAAATAAAATTCAGACAGCATTTTGGTTAAAGTCTATTTTGCAATAATTTAAAAGTTTCAAAGGGTAGGTGGCATCTCATCCAGTTACAAATCCATCTAAAGAGGCTGGATTTTGCCAGTGAAATGGCCAAGTATGTGTAAGAACACAGCAATGTCCTATCCTGCAAGATCTGTCATAGCAAGTTTTGTAAAGAATTCCCTAGCACGGCTTTTTGACACACACACAAATTATTGCAAAGGAACAAGTTCCTGTTGGTCACCTCAATACCTAGAACTGCTCACATGCAACTGCTCACCTGCAACTGTCGACACTGCTTAACCAACAGTGAGGAAAATCCCAACCGTGCATCCAAAGGGAGCCTGGGGTGATTTCCTTTAGATTAATGGCAAGAACCTGCTGGGTAGAAACGTGCCCACAGTTTACTGTGGAGCATCTGCCCCATGTTAACCTGTTATACTGTGGTTACCTGATCATGGATCACAGACTACAGACCTGAACTTTATTAGTGCAGGGGTGAACAAGTGAGAAATAGGAACTACAGGGCTTGCCTGGATCTGTGGTGAAACAGGTTTCAGTCTCCCTCTAGCCTGGTCCATTAATGGATATAAACATGTGAGTACCAGGATGAGTGATCGTTTCTGAAACGTATGAGTACATAGCATAAGATGGATATGGCAGTTTATTTACAGTTTTATTTACAGTTATGCCAGTATTAAAATGCTTTACAGAAGTATAGTTTATTTTCCTTCGCCCACCTGGGAAGGAAAAATGTGCACCAAATGAAACACATTTATACAAGCGTTTATCCACACATGCTACATATTTGTTAATTGGTGGTGTAAAGGCACTATACTAACCTGTTTCTACTTATAATGTGAAGCAGAGGGGCATTAAAAAAAAAAAAAGAAGGGGGGGTGGTGAAGTATGAAAAACACCTGGTTTTAAAATGGGGTTTGTCCAAAAAAACCCCAAAACAACCAACCAAAAAAAACCCAAAACACCAAAAAAACAAACCAACCAAAAAAACAATCCAAACCCTCACAAAACAGGCTGGACTTAAAAACAGCAGCAGACAAACTTCCACACAAGGCCTCAAAAATATCGTTTAAAAGTATGTAAAAAGCATTCTTTCCCAGACGGAGTTACTAAGAAACTGTTAGGGAAAGGAAAAACAGATGCACAGAATCAAGGCGTCATCTAGTGGCCAATCTGTGAAATACACGGTTAAGGGAATCCTCTGGTTTTCTTACCTGTTGCCTGTCTTTTTCACAACCTCAAACCAAAAAAAAAGGTCATTATTTTAATTTTATAGATCCATAATAAATTCAATAACATTCTTTTTTTAAGAACAAAACTATTAAGACAATATGTGTAGTGTAAACCCCATCACAACTTTACAAGTGCTTTTAATTTGAGGGGATGAAATTCAAACTACATACTATCTATATATTATTAAAATTCATCAGTTTTAGTTTGGATAGGCATGTAAAAATAGTATATATAGGAGGATTCAATGTGCCTCTTCATAAAGGATATAAACCCCTGTGTTGCTAACTGGATTGTTACTCATTGGAGGAGGGGGAAAGTTGACTATGGCAGCATTTTTAAGAATAGTAGAGTAAGAGCAGTTGAACCAGAAACCTCTAGGATTAAAAGCCCAAACTTTTTGAGTTTGAATTAAGACTCTATATTGATTCTCACTCATCAACAGATTATATTGTTCATCTTTGAGAGTGAATTTGTCCAGAAGATCTGAACGCTGCAAATCCTGTATCAGGTTCTGTTTGTGCCCTATATTGACATAAGACTGCAAAAGAAACAAAGCTAGAAGCATTAATTGCTACAGGCTGAGCTTCAAAATTCAAACGTTGGACAGGAATGGTTGTGATAGCTTGCAGGCTTCAGACTAGCTGAAGAGAGTACATAGTACACACTTGCTATTGAATTACATATATGACTATTGCTGAAAAAATGAAGAATTCAGGTTCTACTAGAAATGGGAAAACAACAAAAAACCCTGAGCTTGTACAGGACTTTTATATATATATATATATACACATATACATTGTTGTACTTGCCTCTGACAATACAGTAATTTATGTGTGATTATTACAAAAGAGTAAGGATAAGAATCCAGTACAGCTTTCATCACTGCTTGCTCTCCTACATAAACAACTTGTTATTGTGTTCCTGTGAACAAAAAGCTTCAACTCTAAAGCCATGCAGTCAGCACTACAGAAGTGCCACACAATTCAGTGACTCGTGGTTTGAGATACAATGCAAACTGAGAAACCATGGAACTGCAGCTCAAATCCCAACTATGTGAGAGACCCTTCCTAAAGAACCCTACATATTGCAACTACTAAAAACAAGTTTTAAAAGTGAAAATAACATTTTAGGAAAGGCCCAAACCTGTTGACAGAGCCACTTTCCATTAGACAGGCATATCTTGAGAGAATGGTTCTGGATTACAGGCACATCTGGGGTTTCTAAAAGTTGCTTCTGATACTCAGCATAAATTAGCCTGACTTGAAAACACATCTTAGTGGTAGAGTTCTGGTTTTATGTGCCTAGCACACCACAAGTGTTTGAGTTCATCGTGGAACAACTGGTATCAAGCTATAAAACAAAAGACTGCTCATAGAAGAGCATGAGGTCATGTGGGATGAGTAACAAGAATGACACCTACTCTTTAACCTCTATTTCCCTCCCTTTGTTGAGAAAATACACAACTGGAAGATACTGTCTTAGATCACTGCAGTCCCATAAAAGTAGTTTTAACATCATTACTGTTCCTGTGAAACAGATCCTAATGTAGAATATTTATGTATTAATACTGTTGAGTTCATTTTAACTAGATAAACGTGCTTTGACAGTTTGATTGTGAGTTTTTATGTACATTGCACATGCAGATGTTACACCAGGGGCTGAAATCTCACCTCTG
This sequence comes from Actenoides hombroni, assembly GCA_024336885.1. Lineage (NCBI taxonomy): Eukaryota > Metazoa > Chordata > Aves > Coraciiformes > Alcedinidae > Actenoides > Actenoides hombroni. The sequence continues at coordinate 8,002,172 of WUAM01000287.1, forward strand.
CAGCTGGAAAACGCAAAACTGCCTGATCAAGAGAAAACAAACAACTTTGTTCATTCATAAGGTATGGCCAATTATCAAAGCCTGGCCACTAACCATACACATTGACCAAATGTCCACAGTGCTGTTCTTAAACTTCCTTTTATTACAATTTTATGTCTGGATAAAAAATAACTCTATGTCAATCTTGTCTTACATTACTAGAAAACAAATGCAGTATTTTCAGCTTTCCAGACTGCTGGCAACAGATGATTCTGATGATTGGCAATACTATTCAATAAACTTTTTTTGCAAGCTTATGGAAAACCCTGTGCTGAATCATTTCCCCAGCATGCTCCAACTCTGTGGTCAGCAGTCATAAGGGAATAATACATAATATCAATTAATAGTGAAAAGAAATTAATATTTCTGTCCTGAAGTCACGAATATAGCTACACATGTTTTTAAGTAGCTATTGGACTGATACTCCTCAGACAAGCAGAAATGATTGCATAGGTTTTCTAGTTCATGTTATCTCAAGACTATATTCAGGGCAAACTAAAGTGCTTGCTGCAGCAGATCTTAGAAACAGTTTGACAGATAGGCTTAAAGAGGAGCAGAGAAAATGGAATAAGTTTATCTGAAGCCTCAAAACTCAATAAAAGAACATTAATACTAACATGCAGCTAGAGTAGAAGGCCTATCTGATAAAAAAAAAAAGAAATTACATGCTCTCAACTTGGAATACCTGGGAGGATATATACTGCTGCATTCCAAACCACTGCTGTGCTTTTGCCACCGATCTTAATGGAAGTGGAATCATGCCAGAAGTGTGGCTATGGCCTCCAGAAAATAAAACATGAAGAAGCTAGTGATAATAAATCAGAAGCACTAACAGGTCAATCAAGATGATTCCTGCTAAGTGATTAGATAAATGACATATAGATAGCACTTCTCTAATGAATCAGACGTACTCAGAGAAGCTGGAGCACAAGAGGGTAAGAACCACAGTCTTTATATTATGCACAACATTTTGTTCACTCTCACTGATAACCTTTAATTTTTTAGAGTTCCCTGTTTACAAACCTCTCTTCTCATTATTAGCATGTGGATAACTTATTGTGCTACCACAATTAATATTTTATGCTGTATTTTCTGCTTAAATTAAGTCCATATCCGATGCTGCTAAAAATATCAATGATTTTCCTGTTGCTGATTTTAAGGAAGTTGGTATTTTGTGCTCCCTTAGTACCTTCTAAAAAGTGACTAAATCTTTCTAATGAAACTTGAAAATCCAAGCTGATGCAAGTCCCTTGTTCAGATGAAGGCATCCAACACAAAAAAATCTAAACCCACACAGCTGAGGCTTGCCAGGATTGTAAGATGAAAAGGCAGGCCTGTAATGAAAATGTCAGGTGATATTATTTTAGGTGACTTCAAATATAGAACTTCCAATCCCATCTTCACATACTGCAGTATCTATTTGCTCTGTATGCAGCACATGGGAGTCACGGAATACCAGGTTGGAAGGGACCTCAATGATCAACTGATCCAACCTTTCCTGGGAAAAGCACAGTCTAGATAAGATGTCCCAGCACCCTGTCCAGGTCAATCTTCAAAGTGTCCAATTTTGAAGCAACAACTGTTTTTTGGAACTATCAGTTTTAGCACCATTAGGCTTCTACTGGTAGATTGCAGTGTTTTGGGGAGGACAGGATTATGTTTTTTCAAACAGGAACTCTATGGTTTTGACAGTTCTGCTACAAGTTCTGATTTCTTTACTGGCATTTTAATTCCTCATTATCCTAGGGAGTTTAATACTCTGATCTCTGTGTATGAGTCAGGACTGTAGCCAAGGCTCCTATGTTTCCAAGAGAGGGAGAAGAGACAAAGCTCAGGGGGCATCTCAGACTGAATGCCTGACATTCCACAACACTGCTCTATCTCTGATCTGCAACTTCATGAAATACTATAGTTTCAAGGGAGATTTTAATTCAGATTTGCCATGGGGTTTCTCTCCCAGCTCTGTCACCTACATGTTAATAGCACCTTCTCTTTAAATGCACTGTGTTCCATCAATCTTTACTTAAGGCTGCAATGAGTTTTACTTCAGCTCACTGCACTGCAAGTATTAACTCCTGACAATGACAAGCACTTCATATTAATTTTGCATATGAAATAAACACTTGGCAATACTATATAGTTGACCTAAATATATAAAAGTGTCTGTATATTCTAAAAGGAAGGATCTAATGAAAGTAATACAGTAATTCAGGGTACAATATAACTCACAGAATACTTTGGGAATTAGTAATACATCCATAATGATACCTCAAGTTAATAAAGTTAGTCAAACTCAGAGTTGCTGGCAAAGTGAGCCAAAAGTGAAGTGCAGTGATCCTGGGAGGTGACACTCATCCCCATAAAGAAAATAAGCAACAGCTGAAATCTGGAGAAACAAAGAATTTTCATCACAGGGGTGGTGTCCTGGGTAGAACAATCAAGGCAAAGAAATATTGGATGCTCAGGATGGAGCTGCCTATTGCAACAAGCAGCAATACACATTTATTACACCAGATGTGGATCTAGATAAGAGCCACTGTTAGATTTTTGCCTGAATATGAATTTCAAGCATATGGAACGAACCATATGGATATGGTTCTTCTTTCCAGACCTCTAGTCTTTACCTCAGAGAAAAAGAAAGTGGACTGGTGTTTTATTGTCAGCCTTCCCATTCTCTGTTAAAACTAACTGGTACAGTGAGGACAAACTATAGGTGCTTATGAGTGGTGTCCCAAACTACTTTAACTTTTTTCCTTTGGAAGAATGATATTGTACTATTTTTTTTATCTTGAAATGCTCTATCTTGCTTCCAGAAACTTTTTATTGTCATACAAATTCAAAACCTGCTAATAATTTCATAGCCAAAGCATCTAAGCTGACATCTCAGCAAAGTAAGTTTGAGTGGATTGGCTATGCCAAGAAGCAAGAGCCTTGCGAAAAAGGAATTACACAGTACCACAGTTGCTTCCTCCTTACAACTGTTGTATCTCTTGGTGCAATCCCATTCCAGCTGCTGTGTTTCTAACTGAATCAGTACCACCAGAAATGTGCAGAATTCTGCTTTTACAGAACTCCAGTCCACTTTTTAGTTTTACAATATTTACTGCAATTGCTTCAACCACCAGCATTTAGCTGGCTAGTTGTTTAGAACACACAGTTTTCTCATTAAAAAAACGTCCTTTTTGATGCTTTGTGTTGAGAACTTTCACGAGATTTAAAAATAGCTTTGCAGCTACAGGCAATGTGTCCTGCAATACCATATTACTCGTTCTTTTATTATACACTTTACTACACACACATATCCACACTTTACAGAAATGCTGTTTGCATTTCTAAGAATAAGATAGTTGTAGAACTGCGCTAGAGACTGCATTGTAAATATTCTGTACACCTTTATTCTGGTTTCTTAAGGAAGCAAGACCTATGATTGCACTCTACTGATCTGTAGCCCTCTCATTGTTCGCCCTACACCATTCTCTTCTCCCCCCTTTTCCCTGTCTGTGGTCTTAAGGATATCAGGTAGCCAAAAAAGTAACAGGAAACAGACAAAACCCAGTTCATGCCCTTCTTCCAAGGCAAAGAAAATGCCAGATTTCTTCAGAGCCAGGAGGAAGAAGCCAAATGCCTGGCAGCATCCACCCATGTTGTTCCAGGTAAGCTGCAGCAAGTGCTACTGCATAGCCAAACAGGCAGGGGTATGAAAGTGGCAATGAGGACATGCACAACAGGGTGATTCTCACAAGAAGCAAGGTTTCCTCTGTTCCACCACTCTGGAAGAAAGCACTGTGTTAGGCTTTTTTCACCTGAAATATAACTTTCCATAAACAGGCATAAGAATAGCTCTTGCGTCACATAAAAGAACCCGAAGAGGAGATTTTGTTCGGGTTTCATGTCTATATTGAAAGTCTTGAAAGTGTCCCCATGGTTCCAGCCACTTTGTATGTAACCCCAGTGAAACACTGGTTAGCACAGGGTATGTAGGAAAGAATATGAAAGGAAAACAAACACCTGATAATATTTCCGCTGTATACCCATTTAATTTCCAGTAATTTGTAGAACATGGTCTTCTTGACTCAGAACTGATAACCTTGCAACTAACAGCAGTGATATTTCTTAGTTTCATTGCTTCATTTCATTGCTTTTTTTCCTACTGTAAGGTCAGCCTTGGCTTATACCCTGTGTCTCTTTTCTGCACGTTACTTTTCCTGTTATTACAACTTCCCAGGAGAAGCTAACAGCAAAGTGATTTCTTCCTTTCCCTGCTGTTACTTTCTTGACTAACAAGCTCTATTCCTTCATCTGTCACTTACCTTCCTCGCTCTCTTTGATTTCTCTGTAATACTCTCATCTCTCTCTGGACAAGATCTCGTTGAGTTTTTCAAGGCAAACTATACGTGTGCTGTTCATCCCTAACTACCTACATTCTCTAATAAGGGTATTATCCCCCTACATCTCTTTTTTCAGTGTTTGAGCTTGTTCTTTCAGTGTTCCACCTCAGCTGTCTAAAAATAATGAATTGGACTCAAAAGTCATAAATTTTACTTACATCGCTACTTTTAAGTAAGCTTATTCATTCTACATCCTGAAATTCTGTACTCAAATGTTTTAAGCATTATTCTACAATCATTAATATAATGAATTGAAAGTGAAAAGAAAGTCTTAAATACAGCTGGAAGTCTAAACTCACCTATAACAGCTGACAACGTAGTGCCCCTTTTCTTGCTTCAGGCAATTCTGTTCTCCCTTATTCTCATCAGCTTTGTGGTGTTACTTTTAAGTATCTGCCTTTTCTGTCTTTGATGTCTTGGAGTGAAAATAAGAAGAGCTGAAGTAATCTCTCTATCACCCTTTTGGTTTTTTATGTCCTTCTAGCTGTAAACACACCAGGGCAATGTAATCCTTCTTACTGTGTTCTAGGATAAACAGGGCTCATAATCCTCAGGTGAACACTTGTATCAGAAGGAGAGTTTTCTTCAACTGAATACAAATTAATATAAATATCCTCTGTGTTATCCCCCTCCTTTATACAATGAAATGTGGGGTTTTAATTTTTAATTAAAAATGGGACTTCAATCTGGCAGCAGTGCTGGGAGAAATTTTCTCAACAGTGGTTCCTTGTGTTTCGGTGCTTCCCAAAATCTCCCGTTTCTCACAACATTCCTGCTAGACGCTGTTCAGGGTTGCAAGTATCTGCAGCTTCAGCTGACAAAAAGATTAAGAAGAGGAGAAATGTGTCACACGGCCTTTTACAACTACAAGGTCTGCAGGACTGACCAGCCTCCCAGCTTTTGTATGGAGAGCGGCAAACCGAGCTCCTTCCAGGGGCCTGCTCAGCCGTGGTCCTGAAGCAGGCCCCTCTGGCCACCGTCGCCATTACACACCCCGAGAACGCCCACTGAGCAGGCCGCGGGGGCAGCAGACCCTCCTCTTCTCTGCGCAGCCACAGCTGGGCAGAGCCCTGCAGCTCTCCACCACGGCCGCCGCCACCAGCGCCTCGCTGAGAGGCCTGAGGCGGCAGAGAGTACTGGGCCTGGGGACAGAGATGGCGCCTGCAGCCAGGCCCCAGCGTGCCCCGCGGCGCGCGGCCCCGGCGCCGCTGACTACAACTCCCGGCAGCCCGCGGGGCCGCCCGGATCTCGCCGGATCCGGGTCCTCTCGGTGCCGCTCTCGCGAGAGCGGCGGGCCCGGAAGCTCCACGTCGGAGGGTCGGGGCAGCCCGGGGCGCAGGGACACCTCAGCCGTCGGCGCTGCCGCGGGGCCACGCGAGGCCATGGTGAGTCCGAGCCCGAGCCCGAGCCCGGCTGTCCAGGGAGCGCCGGGCCGTGGGGGTCCGGCCCATGGAGCCCGGCCCGGAGCGGAAGGTTGGGGGGCTCCCCGGTGGGTGCTGTGGCCGCTCATGAACGGCTGCGGCGGGGCTGGCGCGGCGCAGGAGGATCGAGGGGACTTCGTTGAGGGGATTCTGAGGTAGCCCAGCCTTGCACCGCGCCGCTGCCGCTCTGGCCGGCTGCCCCCTGCCTCCAGAAAAGCGGAGCGGTGAGAGGTAGCGAAGGGCAGGGCAGGGTAGGGGTGAGGGCCTCAGCAACGCCGCGCCGGGACCAGGCGGGAGCCAGGCCTGAGCGGTGCGGGGCCCTGCTGCACACCGCTGGCCCTGCCTGAGGGAGCTGGGCTTGGCTCCGGGCAGGACAAGCCAGGGTTGTCTGCGCAGGGTTTTCTTGCTCTGTTTGATCCCGGCTTCCCTGTTGCTCTGCTGCCTGAAGAAGTCATAATGTTACTCTGTGATTGAAGTTAAATAGCTTAATAAGGAGAAAGTACTTGAAGGTCCCCGAGCATCGCTGTGCTTGAAGTCACAGAGCAGGTCCATTGAGCTGTGTTACCAGTGTGGTATTCATTGAACAGACCTAGCAGTTGTCAAAGTGTTTTGAGTACGTATTGCAGTTAGCCTCTTAGATCAGCTATCATCTGATCCTTAGTAGCAGTAGATAAGAGCAGTTCCAAGCACAGAATCCCATGCAATTATCTTGTCTTCTAGTGTGTACGGTAGAAGAAATAACCTACAAGTTCATTCACTGTTGTCAGATGTCATGTCCATAAGTTACAGGTACTACACAATAGCAAGGTATCTTTTTCTCCTTGCAGTGCCTAACATGTATAGCTGCAGGTTGTATTAATTTAGTTTTGCTACTAAAGATGTGCAGCATATTACCCATTAAGTTCTCTGAGATAATATGCCAGCAGTATTGAGTTCAGCAGTCTTTTGAGCATCTAAAGGAATCTATAAAGCCTTAAATACTTTAGAAATCACTTAACTGTACTTCATGCCTTTTAAATACTCTGGCTTTACATTGCCGGTGATGAAAGTGGAAGGTCAAAGTCTTCTTTATGAGAGAAAGACATAAACTTCCCCCCCCGGTAGTTTTTATAACATACTGTTCCATTCTAAAACTTACAGTTGGAATTGTGAATGGAAATAAATTTATGACAGATAAATGCTGTTGTGTTTTGTTTTTATAACTGGATTTTCCACCTGCTTTTTTCCGCTGCAGTAGCAGAAAGATTCATTTTTTAATCATTTGTATTAGAAACAAATTTGCTTTGCTTTAGTAGTTTGGGGACACCAGAAAGATGTGTAGTGCATCTTTTTTTGATTATGCTGGAGATACTTTTTTTACAATACAAAATTTCTGAATTTCACAAAAGTAATTTAAATGGACCCTTTGGCATTGGTGGAGAAGAGATGTTTCCAGAAACCCCTCCAAAAACAAATAAGCAGATAGAGTGGTAGTCTTCTGTCTTCCTGAAAAGCAGGATTAACTCACTTTATTTTAAGGTTTAACTTCAGTTTTCCTTCTTCCATCATATTTCTGTGCTAGTTTTGTGTTGAACAGCTTGGTATTCTCAATTAATTTCTCTCTAGCCTCTCCGACTTGATATAAAACGGAAACTAACAGCTCGGTCTGACCGGGTGAAGAGCGTGGACTTGCACCCCACGGAGCCATGGATGTTGGCCAGCCTTTACAATGGCAGTGTCTGTGTTTGGAACCATGAAACGCAGGTGATGATTTTGGTTCTATTTTATTATGAAGTCTTCATCATTGACAGATGTGTAAATTCTTTTTTACGCTACATTATATAAAAGAAGAATTCTAAATCACTGCTAGTAGTTGACTGTACTCTCCCCATCTTATTACAAAAGTCACTATAATAATAGACAAGAATTATCTGTGACTTTAATGATGTTTCATTTCCTGGAAATTTTTTTTTCAAGAATTGGCTCCTCGGTGGATTCCTTGCAAACTCTCATACCTGCCATCTGTATTTGTGAGGGTTGTAGAAACTTTTAGACCTCTACCTGTCTATCAGTTAGAGTTGAAATTGGGCAGCAGCTCTAAAGATAGTCAGAGGTGGGGTTGAGTTAACAATGCAGAACATAAAGGTGATGTTAAAAGAACAGAACAGGCAAGTATCGCCCTTCTTGGATAGGTATGTTAATTTTAAAAAGTATATCATGTTATAAGATTCTTGGAGAGTTGCCAAAGGCAACATACTGGACACTGTTAGGATAAAAAACTGATTTCAGAACTGATATTTTCTCCAGTGCTATAAATTCACTATTTTTTTTTTATTTTTAGACTCTGGTGAAGACTTTTGAAGTATGTGACCTGCCGGTGAGAGCTGCCAAATTTGTGGCAAGAAAGAACTGGGTCGTTACAGGAGCTGTAAGCTATCGTTGTCTTGTGATTCCCGTATTCAGTAGTACTTGATCTAATTTATAAGAACATGATTTGGTAGGAATTTGTAGAAGAGAAAGGAGTATTTCACTAAAGTTTCCCAGAGATTCTCTCCTTTAAGCTTAGCAAGTTAAACTTTTCATTTCAAAGGAAAGTAAACTAATACAGTGGCTACTTCACACATAAGGTAGATCTAGATTCAGCTTTTACTGTCAGATGGAAAACACTCAGCACCCAATTCTGACTAAATACTAGTAGTGCTATTTTAACTAAGATGAAACTGTTGACTATTCTAGTTAAGATGACTTAGAAGTTACTTTCTACCTTTATTGGTTACATTAAAAACAATTTTTATTTTTTTTTAGAGTTTTACTTATCTCTAGAAAAATGCTCTGGTTTTATTCAGTGAGTCTACTTTGAGATGAGTACTGTTTTTCTAATCTTGGTAACAGCTTTTTTGCGGTGGAATTAAGTTTTTGTTTAGATTGAGGTAATGCCTATAATTTTGTCTCAGTTTTTTTTTAATTGCCTTCTGCCCACAATTTTTTGTCATTTCATTGTCTTATGCTGACATGGCCCAGTTACTTCCAAGTAAGCATAAGCTTGCAGTTTCCCAAGAAGTGCAACACTACCCCTTTGGCAGCACAAGTTCAAAGAGCTGCATGGGAACTGGTTTAGTAATTGATGGAAGTTAGTCTCCACTCTTATTTTTATCTACTTAATTTCACCTGGATCAGTTTCTTGATCTGATTCAGTGCAGCTGTAATTGTTGTAGCTTTTCCAAGGGATCCTGCAAGACAGTAGCAAGAAGTGTTAAGGAAAGGGTAAGACAGCTGCTTCCAACAACAGGGGCAAGTCTTAGTGACTCTGAAAATGTGACATTAGTCATTGCTTCTTCTGTGTGTCTCTTTGTTCATTATGCTGATAGCCTGGTCTCAAAAGAATACACCTGTCCTTTTCTGCCATTCTGAAGAGTGTTTTCTGTAGGTATTGCTGCTTAAGCAGGCATCTGTGTGAAAAAGGAAAAGACAGAGACAGTAAATGCTTTGGATGAAACTAATAGTGTAGAGTTTATCAGTAAGTTTCATTTACCCTGATGGCCTTGTGAGACATGGACACTTTTGAAAGCTTTACCTGGTGTTTTATTCCTTGTCAGATAGTTCTTCTAAAAAAATAATAAAAAATAATGTTGTCTATGAAATAAAAATAAATAAATATCCCCTTCTAAAACAAACAAAACCCCCAAAAAACACCACAACAAAAGAAACAAAAATCCAAACCCAAACAAAAAAAATCCCAGTAACAACAAACCTCAATTTTAAATAAAGTGGAAATCTCCTTTCCACTCAGAACTATAATTTCTTTCCTCCTGGCTGCACAGCATTACTATCAGTGTAAATTTTATGTTGGAGAACTTTGCTTTTCATTTTCATACAAACCACTAATGATTTTAAAAGCTTTTTTGCACCTACCTTCATTTTAAATAAAAACACTCTTCAGTTTATCTTTTCTTAAATTACATTTTAGCTAGAGTTGTTACTGCTTCGTAATTACCTTGGCATGGGATTGGGTTATTTATAGACGTCTCAGTGAATGTGTGATTTAAATCATTAGCAATTTACAGAAAAATAGATTTTCTTAAACATTTTGTTGTTAGAGGGTCGTCGCTACTGGGATGTTTTTTCTAGCTACCCTGCATTGAACATCAAGTGTATTCTGCAGACTCCTGTTTTAATGGTGGCTTTTCCTCCTTCTCATAGGATGACATGCAAATTAGAGTTTTTAATTATAACACCTTGGAAAGAGTTCACATGTTTGAGGCACATTCAGATTACATCCGTTGTATTGCTGTGCATCCCACACAGCCTTTCATACTGACAAGCAGTGGTAAGAGTTCTTTGGTATATTTTTATGTTTGTAAACCAGCTGTTTTTAGGCTTCTGTTTTTTGTGAAACAACATGGTGTGTTTTTTCCTTTTCTCTGCTGAAAAAGGAATCCTTGAGCAAGTAGCCAACATGACAGTTGTCACTTCATGTTATTTCTTTGCCTGATGCATTCATGGTTTTTAAATGAAATATCAGCTGTGCTTACAATTTAAAATATAGTAGCTTATGTTCTTATCAGAGACTGAAAAACCTTGTTGCTTAATATCTGCCAGGGGAAAGGTTCATCTGTGTGCTAATTAATAACCATGGGTCCAGTTCCTTAATATTTGCCCAGTATTTTAAGATTAATACTTCAATACCTTAATAACAGTTCTTAATCTCCATTTTTACAACAGATGTATTTCTTAATTTTATCACCACTTTACTGGGCAATCTTTTTGAGAAACTTGTACTCCCTGTAGTCCTTCTGCAGGGAAGGACAGGTAATCTTGCAGATGAAAGATATGAGTATTAACAGTGTCCCCTTTCAAGAGGAAAGGAATGAGTGATTCTGTAAGTTGATGTTATTAAGTATTATGTAATTTAAGAAGGTAGGTATCAGAATATATTTACCTGAAGCTTGGTTTATTTTGGTTTGTTTTTTGGTTTTTTTTTCCAGATGACATGCTTATTAAGCTCTGGGACTGGGATAAAAAATGGTCTTGTTCTCAGGTGTTTGAAGGACACACCCATTATGTCATGCAGATTGTCATAAACCCAAAAGACAATAATCAGTTTGCCAGTGCCTCTTTGGATAGGACAATCAAGGTACAGAAACTATTTTGGTGGTTGGGTTTTTTAGCCATTAAGTAGTTACCAGACAGAGCACACAAACTTACTATACTGTATGGACAATGGGTCAGAATTCTTAAAAGCAGGTGCAATAGGATTTTTATTGAAGAAAGACCTGAGCTTTGTGTGAGTTACTACTTGGTAACCTAGTAGTTACACCTACTGAGTAGTTGAGTAAATTTACAGGATTACCTGTCACCCCTTATCATTGAAATGTGGTTTGCTAAAAGTGCTGCATTTCTATTTGGATTACCCAGAAATACTCAGGAGGAGTAATTGTTATGCTGTGCATAAGGAGTTTGGGATAACTGAAAAAAATAATACAAATATATATATATATATAGTGGGTATCATAACCTTTACTGTGTGCATTAAAGAAAAAGTGTTTCTGCCATTATTTTCATATCCGTGGCTGTCTAGCTATTGAATTGTTTCCAAAGGTATCTTCAGTCTCATAGGAGACCTCATTTGCTTTGAAACTGTTACTATTATCTGGGACTACAGATTTGCAGTCATCTGAGCTGTGAGACTTCCTCAATTCCCTTTAAATTTATCAGTATATTGGCTGTAAAAACCCACTTCTGATTTCATACATCCTCAGATGTTGAGATTAGGTGTGTATAAATGTTGATTTGGTATGAAAATTGTGGGAAAATAGCAGTGTATTTACACCTTGATTAATTTTTAGTCCTCATTAGCATAAGATTTGTCATTCATTTAATATAACTAGAAAAATTAAAGTTCAGGACACAGTGAGGGCAGCCTGTGTGTGCAAATAGTTGATTGCTTGTTTTAGGTCTGTTAGGTAATTTGATAAACAGTACTTCTTACAAACAGTGTGTTATGATTATATGTACTTAAAAAAAGGTTGAAAGAAACCACTTCTGTGGTGTGCAACTCAGCATATTATTTCTGGTGATTTATGGGGAGAGGATTGGTGGTTTGATAAGCAGTAGTTCAGGTTCTTCACCTAAGAAAACATTCACGTCCTTGGAATTCCATATTCTGTATCTTTGGAATTATAAAGTACATCTACCTACTGTTTCACAAGGTTGACTTGGCTGCAAAAGATGGCTAACTACCTGTGGCTGGGTTTGTTGTTGTTCTTCCTCTGGGAAGGTGTGGCAGCTCGGCTCCTCTTCACCCAACTTTACTTTGGAAGGCCATGAGAAAGGAGTCAACTGCATTGACTATTACAGTGGAGGAGACAAGCCCTATCTCATCTCAGGTGCTGATGACCGGTTGGTGAAGATCTGGGACTACCAGGTGTGTATTAAACTCTTCTTTAGCTTTTGTGCAGTCTGCTGTAGCAAAACTGTTAGTGGAGAAATAGAAAAAGAGGGAAAGACTTGAATACACCAGCAGATTGCCATTAATTATTTTTTTTTCTTCTCCCCCACCCTGGAAAGAAGGAAGTGGAGGGGAAGTATTTAATGACTTTTTCGTGGATTATGGTGTTCCTCTTCTGTGTGCAAATGTAAATATTGTTCATATCTCAACTCTTTCTGTCCTTTCACTTCTCATTATTTTTGTTCCTTTATTCCCTTCCCTGTCTCCTTTTTTATCTTACGCCTGTTTCCACAGGCACTCAGTGCTTCTACTTGGCAGTTTGCAGAGGTCATGAAGTGACTTATTTGAATGCTGTACAGGAAAAAGATTGAATCTAGGGGTTCAGTTCTGTTGCTGGAACCTAGAGATCATAAGTTTTTTCTCCTGTGCACAACTGAATGAATGGCCAGAAGAGCAAGACAAAATGTGTTACTTTGTGGGTGTTAAAGCACATTGCCCTAGAGTAAATCCAAGCTCAGAAGTTAAAGCTAGTGCTGTTAATTTAAGTATGCACTGCAGTAATTACTGTAACAGTGCTGGAAGTTTTGCCAGCATGTACAGTTGTATACAGCAGTTATGTAGTCTGATCTTAGCTGTCACAAGCAGAGTAGACTTTTCTTTCCCAGCCCTGCGTATGAACATTTGTGACAGTATTAGATCTGACCACCTGTAATAAGACAGATGTCTTGCTCTGGAATTTTTTTTTTGCAGCAAAATGAGTTTTCTATCTTACTTCAGTCTGTTGTGCTGCATAGCTCTGAGAAAGCACATCATCTAGACAGAAACCCATCTCAAAATAGAGGAAATCAACTACATCAAGGGAAATAAGTATTTTCTTCTGGGGAAGAGAAATTAATCCCATCATAGGTTTTAATGTCTAATGCTGTTTGAGCATCTTGGAAATAAATGTTACTCAAAGAAGTAAATTTTCAGATAAATTTGGGATCTGGGGAGAGACTTTAAGAAGTGAATGTAAAAACATGTCAATATGTTTATTATCTGTGCCTGTACTGCCGACTTTTTTTCTTCCAGAATAAAACCTGTGTACAAACACTGGAAGGACATGCTCAGAACGTGTCGTGCGTCAGCTTCCATCCGGAATTGCCCATCATTATCACGGGCTCGGAAGATGGTAAGTTTGTATCTTGTGATAAAGGACAGGGGAAAAACTTGTGGGAGAACTCCTGTTGTGGTGTGGTTACCGACCTGCCCTTGCATTGAGAGAAGGGATAAAAAGCATGTGTTTCTTTATTCCTTTTTTTTCCTCTAGGAACTGTGCGCATTTGGCACTCAAGCACTTACCGCCTGGAAAGTACCCTCAACTATGGGATGGAGAGAGTGTGGTGTGTGGCCAGTTTAAGAGGATCCAATAATGTGGCTTTGGGATACGATGAAGGCAGCATTATTGTTAAGGTACAATTAATGTTTTGAAATGAGAAAGTGATTCCTCGCTGTCCTGTGTACAGAGCAACTGATTTCTGGTTCTGTGATGTGTAAAATACTGAAAATTTGGCATTTTTAGACAGAGATGGGTATTTGCCTGAAAAAGTTCAACTGAAAATAAAATCAAGAATGTGTTTTCTCAGTCTGCTAAATTCTTGTTACACTTCCCAGCTTGGTCGTGAAGAACCTGCAATGTCCATGGATGCAAATGGAAAAATTATTTGGGCTAAACATTCAGAAGTCCAACAGGCTAACTTGAAAGCTATGGGAGATGCTGAGATCAAAGATGGAGAAAGATTGCCACTGGCTGTGAAGGATATGGGGAGCTGTGAAATCTATCCACAGACCATTCAGCACAACCCTAATGGACGGTAAGAGATTTTAGAACAAAATACTTCAACTTTTCTGACTTTTTACATTGAAAAACTTCTTAAGTGAAAGACTTGTGTGTGTGCTGGTGGTTGAGTGCCTATGGAGGTGTATTAGAGCCAGGCACTGAAATCACAATAATAGATGGGCCTCACTTGTAAGAGCTGCTTGAATAGACTGGTTGGACCTTCTGGATAGGGGAAGAAGTATGCAAACAAAATGTATAAGGTTATTACCTTTTACAGCAGCAAACCACCTTCTTCTAGCACTTTTCTTGAATTGATTTTTGTTAACAGATAAGCTAAATTAAAGAAAAGGTAAAGGGATACAAGGTACAAAAGCTGCTCAGCAGGGACCAGATGGAAGAGGAAATAGCAAGTTGATAGCAATGTGACATGGAGGAAAATCCAGTTCTGGGACACTTTTTCAATATATAAACCCCTTTTATTCTGTCTGCATTTGCAGTGATTATATTGGGTTAGGAGCCTTTAGCTTTTCAGAGAATTTGTCTCCTCGATCATGCCTCTTGAACTGAACACAGATGTCTGACAAATGCATCTTTGTCCTGCTCTAGGTTTGTAGTAGTTTGTGGTGATGGTGAATACATCATCTACACAGCTATGGCTCTGAGAAATAAGAGCTTTGGTTCTGCACAGGAGTTCGTATGGGCACATGATTCTTCAGAGTAAGTGTTGCAGAATTTTTTTCCTTTTTATTAAGTTAGCTGCTGCTTGTCTTCAGGCTGCACAAACTGGCCTGAAGACGAAAACCTGGGGGGATAATGAAATTACAATAACTGTTTTGTTCTGAAGTTTTCCATTTGTAGCACTCCGCTAACTTTTAAAGATAACTCAAATGCAATTGTTTTGTATCAGCTTACAGTTTTAGTAATTTGCTGCTTTGGAAGTCAAATAATTATTTTTTTTCCCAATGCAATCTCTATTTAGATATGCAATCAGGGAGAGCAACAGTGTTGTAAAGATATTTAAAAATTTCAAAGAGAAGAAATCATTCAAACCTGACTTTGGAGCAGAAGGTAAATACTTACTTCTAAAATAGTTATGTTGGTGCAGTTTTTTGCATATAGTGGATTTCTTCCACCTTGATTTTCTTGCAGGCATCTATGGTGGGTTCCTGTTGGGGGTCAGATCTGTTAATGGTTTGGCATTCTACGATTGGGAAAACACAGAACTGATTCGCAGAATTGAAATTCAGCCCAAGCATGTAAGTTTCCAGATGGGGGACTGAAGATATGTACGTGATGGTGTTTACTGATTTTAGTTTTTTATTAGACTGCTGTTTTTCTTGAATGAAACCAACTTATCCATCATAAGTAACAGCTTTTTAGTTCAGTCACGTAGCAGAAAGGGAGGGGTGGAATTTCTCTCTGTGCTGGGTCCTTGGGTCCTAAAGCCTTCTGTTAGTTAGTATGTTTTAACCTTAATTTATATATCCTTCTTTCTTAATCTGGGATCTCTAAAACAGGGCTGTTATTGATTCTAATGATACAGATTTTCTGGTCTGACTCGGGTGAGCTTGTGTGCATTGCCACAGAAGAGTCATTCTTCATTTTGAAATACTTGTCAGAAAAAGTCGCAGCAGCCCAAGAAACACACGAAGGTGTCACTGAAGATGGAATTGAAGATGCTTTTGAGGTATTTTCTATTTAAGAAACTGTTCTATTTAAGAATTAGAGATCATCAAAGCACATATTCCCAGAATATAGCAAATTTAGTCCTTAATGTAGTCCTATTAGGCTTTAGTTTCCAGAACACTGGACTCTAGTATACACAGTATGCATCTGCCTGAAGAACACTATTAATTTGGGTTCTCTGACAAGAGTGTGTCCCTCTTGGAATCACTGTGTGTGATTCTCTGCAGACATGTGTTTACTGTTCTCAGAATTACAGAGGTTATTTTTAAAGCACACACTTAGGGTAGTATGTTTACATAGCTTAAGCTTTTTCTGCAATTTTCAAGTTTTCAAATGCTACTGAAATTTGAGAACAAGTTAAAAAAAACCATGCTGTGAAATGTCAGAAACACAACTTTCCTCATGAAATTTTTCTTTTATTATATTACTGTTTAGTTTGGTGCTTGTTTACTGGATTTGTAATTGGCTTAGGTCAGTATTAAGGTAGAGATTTCATGTTACAACATTTTTGTAAAACTAAAAGCATTATTTAAGTATTTCCAGTTATTATGTAAGTTTTTTTGCCATCTGCCCAACTATTGACTTAAGTATAGAATATTCATTTGAAAATGCAATGGTCTTACTGCTTTCTGAAAGTATTTTTTACTTATCTAATTCAATCAAACTTAATTTGCAGGTCCTTGGTGAGATTCAGGAGATAGTGAAAACAGGTCTGTGGGTTGGCGATTGCTTTATTTACACCAGTTCTGTGAACAGACTCAACTACTATGTCGGAGGAGAAATTGTCACTATTGCCCATTTAGACAGGTAAGTTGCTGCATCAGGTTATAAACGTTAAGCTTCTTTCAGCAATGGTAGGACAAGCTGAATCTTATCACCTGCTTACCATGTATTACTACTGCCTCTTATGTTCTGTGGCAGTGATGTAATCTTGAAGGGAATAAACAGTCTTATATGAAAGTGTATGTATAGTAAAAGTGGAATCTTCCATGTGAATATTCTTGCTACCACAAGAACTACTGTATTTGGGTTTTTAATAGATTATTTGGCAGTGGATCTGTTCAAGATAATATTCTTGTTTTGTTTCAGAACAATGTATCTGTTGGGGTATATCCCTAAGGACAACCGGCTTTATTTGGGTGATAAAGAGCTAAATATTGTTAGCTACTCGTTGCTGGTCTCAGTGCTTGAATATCAGACTGCTGTGATGAGAAGAGATTTCAGTATGGCTGACAAAGTTCTTCCCACAATTCCTAAAGAACAGAGAACCAGAGTTGCACATTTTCTTGAAAAACAGGCAAGAAAACTAATTTTAGTTATCAAAACTTAAGAAATCAGTTTATTCACATTTCTATTGAATTTGCTACGCAAAACTAGATAATCTTACCTGTAAACATACTTTTGTTAATCATCTGTATTTATTTGATTTATATTATAGCCTTCTGCTTAGAGGGCTTTTGTCCTGCCACATCAGCCTTACTTGAAATTTTTATTTTAGGGCTTCAAACAACAAGCTCTTGCAGTATCTACAGATCCCGAGCATCGTTTTGAACTTGCTCTTCAACTTGGAGAATTAAAAATAGCCTATCAGCTTGCAGTGGAAGCAGAGGTAAATGTAAAATTTTTGGTATTCATACTAATTCTTGACTATTGGCATGAATCTGAGAGGCTGTGGAACAAAAGACAGTGGTATGTGGGGATGCAGTAGAGCTCCCTAAACACTATATAAAAATGTCTCCAACTTCCTCACTGTTGTTCTGCCTGTAATGCAAAGGAATCTGTGCTGTGGGATGGGGATAGAAGAATGTTGTCTGCTTGGAAAGCTACGGAAACTCCTGGAGAATACAAAACTTGAACCAAGAACCAAGCCTTAATCTCCACTATTTACCAAGGAGTTCAATCCTATTATTCCTCTTGGCCTTTGTTCTAGCCTTGGCAAATGTGCACTGCTGCACTGGGAAGACTGATAGGCAGTGATTTATCCCAAAGATGTTTTTCAGAGAACTGGTCTCACAGTTCCAGTTGTTAAGATGATGAAGTTAGTGATAAGGAATGTTAATTTTGTTAAACACAAATACCTTTCTTACATTCTGAAGGTGAACTTGGGAAGTTTAAGAGATTGTTACTGCTTAAATTTCCAAAATGTATTTCTACTGTCTCCATCCATGTTTAATAAACTTATTTAATTAAAAAAAAAACCACAAAAAAACCTTATTTAATGTAATAATGTAGCTGGGTAATTATCTGTATCTAATATGCACTGTGTCATGCTGAGAAACTGCAGTAATTGTAGCATCTCACAGGAAAGACAAATGTGCTGATGGAATACAGTTACCTCCCCAAGTAAACTTAGATTTTTCATATTGAATGCTCTGAAAAATCTTTAGATGTTGTTCAGAAATGTCAGTTACATTTTGTGTTTTTCTTTCTCTCCCTCTCCCCTTTTTGTACCATTAGTCAGAACAGAAATGGAAGCAACTTGCTGAGCTTGCCATTAGTAAATGCCAGTTTGGCTTAGCCCAGGAGTGTCTCCACCACGCACAAGACTATGGAGGACTGCTGCTCCTGGCTACAGCCTCAGGAAATGCTAACATGGTGAATAAGTTAGCTGAAGGAGCAGAAAAAGATGGCAAGAACAATGTTGCATTTATGAGCTACTTCCTGCAGGGAAAGTAAGTAGCAAGCAAGAGATTCAGATTTTTCTGTGCTTTTTGGAGTACAAAGAAGCTCAGGTTCTTTAAAGGGTTAATTATGGATCATTTAAAACTTCTGAGAGAAAGACTGTGGCAGATACCTTTCCAGAAAAGCTGATTCTGTTTTATGATGGCTGCAACTTCTAAAGTGCTTTCATTTCAGATTATAAATTAATGTAATAGAATAAACAGCTAACCTAATAAAAAAAATTAGTCTTTTTAAAATGTGATTTTTAACCAGTAAATGTAATAATCTTTTAGGCTCGATTCATGTTTGGAACTCCTGATTAAAACGGGGCGTCTCCCAGAAGCTGCTTTTCTTGCACGGACGTACTTGCCAAGCCAGGTTTCCAGGTAACCTCAAAGCATATGCAGAGCATGAACAGAGTTGTCAGAATTAGCTGTATGTAACAAATATGGTTTGCATCTCCAGGGTGGTTAAACTGTGGCGGGAGAATCTCTCTAAAGTCAATCAAAAAGCTGCTGAGTCCCTGGCTGATCCTACAGAATATGAAAATCTTTTCCCTGGATTAAAGGAAGCTTTTGTTGCTGAAGAATATGTTAAACAAAGCCTTGATGACCTGCGGCCAGCCAGGGAATACCCCCTCGTTACTGTAAGTAAGAAGTGGGAGTTCTCATTGGCTGTACAAGTTTGGTGCTGTGTAAAACCAGCTTTAGACAAGTCAGTGCAACCACTTAAACATTCCATGAACATGTTTTGGTCTTTTTACTTTTAGCCAAATGAAGAAAGAAACTTACTTGAAGAAGCAAAAGGGTTTGAGCCTTCTGGAGTAATGGCACCTCAGGTCAGTGTTCCTACTAAATGATGAACTGTAAGAAAGAGGCAGTTTTGCTGTTCCCCAGGGTAGATGTTACCATACAGTATTTCACCAACAATGGTCAAATTATTGCCCTTATTGGCTTGACTGTAAGCACTGCAGTTGAGTTCCATGTTATTTGCCTCTGACTCTTCTTAATTTACTTCTGTAACCACTGAGGACTTAACTTCCTTTCTTCTGTGTGTTTACTTACCTTGAGTCATCTTTCATTAGTGAGCAATCATAGTCTTACCACTGAATTCATCCAAGAGAAAACCAATTTCAATTGTACCTATAAATATCACCTCAACTGCTTCTAGTTTTCTAAAAACTCAGTATTTGGAACCTAGGAACTCTTGCATATGACAGCAATTAAATGCTTCATATTCTTTATTAGTGTGCATGGTTGTGCAATAGAACTATTCCATAACTCATCAGGAATCCTGCTCAGTTACTTGAGAGTATGTTCTAATCAATGTCTGAGGTAACTCAAACTGATTTATTTTTTTTACCACCTCCAGTTGTCCAAGTATGATGCAGTAAGTTCATGACTTAAGGTATACACACGCAGATTGAAATGAACACTTCAAATGCTTTTCAGAGCTTAAGCAGAAAATGACAGCTTCTAATATTTGTTCATGTCAAATACACTTTACATTTGAACGTGCAAATCAGAACATGATAGTTTGTTAAAGATAGTGATGTTGGCACAGCTCTTTGAGGCTCTAAACTCCTGAAAGAACTGCAATGGAAACTGAGGGAGAGACAGGAAGTCACAGCTTTCCATTCTGTCTGTTACTTTTTTCCTCATAGAAGATGCACTACAAAACTTTGTTGGTACTTTGGAGAAATTGGCTTACTTTCAAGTAGCTTTAATGCCTGTTTGCTTCTTGTGTATCAAAACAAGCATTAAAGCAAAATTGAATGTGATCACATTTCTTAAAAATCCAGAAATATTATTGTAGAAGTTACCTAAAACAAAGTAGAACTAATTGGCATTAGATGTTGAAAACAAGACTAGTTAGAAGCATATCTTTGCATTCAGTTAGTGATTGCACAGAAGTCCTTAAACAACAGTTGTCTCTTACAGCTAAGGCTGAATATGGGAAGTTTTGTACAAGATAATTATAATCTAAATACAGTTAAGTACAGTATCATTGATTTAGTAATGGTACTGGTTAATTATTTTAATACAAAACTTGTGCAGCTGTGGAGAGATAAGGGTAAGTGTTAAACCATTATAGCAACAGTACTAACACTTAACTGCCTTTGCTAA
Source organism: Actenoides hombroni (assembly GCA_024336885.1). Lineage (NCBI taxonomy): Eukaryota > Metazoa > Chordata > Aves > Coraciiformes > Alcedinidae > Actenoides > Actenoides hombroni. Next base: position 8,022,739 of record WUAM01000287.1, read on the forward strand.
AACTCCTGAGACAATCTCAAGTAACCTAAACTCTTTCCTTGCACTCACTTTCTAGCAGCACTTCAGTAGTTGAAATTAACTGATACTTTCTGAAGGTTGTTTTCATTGTATCAGTTTGTCATCAACTGCTTGAAATAAACTGGGTGGGGAAACAGTAGCCTCCAGTGGAATGAGTGGACTGTTCACTGGCGATGGGGTTCAAGAATTTTTGAGGGAAACTTTGGAAAAGAACTAGGAGGTCAGGAGGCATTACAGGTCTGCTGTTGTTGACTTGCTTTTATTGAAAGACTTTAAATTCAAAAGAACTTAAGGAGTCTTTCTTATTAGAAGGGGGAAGAACCAGTTCTCTCTCCTAAACAAGAAATGAAGACAGTTTTGCAGAATTCTGATGTACTTCCAACAAGAGATCAAAAGGTACTGAAATAAAGGTTTATGAAGGGAGGTGCAAACCCTAAATTAATTTCACGACAAATCAACTAATGATGTGATTAAACCAAGCTAGTGGAAAATGTCACTTTCTATATTAATAGATGCAGATAGCTTAAGACCAGTACAGCTTATGGTTTCCTGTACACAGTAATATAGACCAGTTTGCTGATTACTTTAATTAAGCAAATTAATTAACCAGCCATTGTGGATTTATAAGGCATGAAGGGGTGTGGTCCAAACACAGTTGGTCACAACATGGTGAAAAGTTGCAACTCAGAGAGATGCTTTCTTGCCAAGAAGGGAGCTTCTCTCTCTAGCTTATTTTAACACTGGTGCTCCACCTGACTGCCTCAGCTTGGCATGTTGCAGGATGTGCAAATATATCTTAGTTCAGCAGCATAGAGCATATAAACTGGGTAACATGGAACCAGGTAAGTATCCCCTTAATCTAGTCTCTTCTTTTCCTAGATGCTGCTGGACTCAGAAGATGACTTAGATAACTTGGATCTAGAGGATATTGATACCACAGATATCAATCTGGATGAAGAGATCTTAGATGAGTGAACATACCTTTCAGATGACCAAATCAATTCTGCCAAACAAAGGAACGAAGGTCTGCGGACTCTGTGCTCCAAGTTCATTTGATTTTTATACTGCAAGTGGACCATGTACATGTAGAAAGGGTAGATGCAGCAACTGTATGTTGAAATTCAAGATGTAGGCCTGCTCCTGTGCATACTAAGAACATGCTTTCATGTATCAAGCAATTCAATAAACCCTTTTAAACATTCTCCCTTTACTAATAGTTCTACTGTTCTTAACCCAGCTTCAAGAGAGTGTAGTGCAGAGATTTGAAACAGCAGCACAATAGCCCAGCTTATTAATATTTTAACCTGACTTGCTTCAAGAAGTAAAATGAGTTGTAGGCTATTGTTTAGATTCAAGGAATTAAACTCAGGGTATATTGTCACCTCAAAACAAGTGTCATGACTGTTCTAAGTTCATTTACAAAACTTTTGAAAATAAGCTGCTGTAGTGATTCTTACACAGATTAGTAAAAAAATTTCTAGAACACTTAGTTGTTTACAGTATTTATTACGGAATCCTGTACAGAGAATCTTTATAAACAGACAAAACTTAAAATGAACTGAAGTTTATTTCATGAAGCTGTAGAAGTAGCCATTGCTTCTTCATAAGCCTGGAGGGCCAGTTGTATATAACCTTCTTTCTGTGATTCAGTTTTTGCAAACACCTACAAACATGGCAGGAGAGATTAATGTACATTAATGTTGCATAAGGAGACTTGATTCCAGTGGTGGATGAGCCACCTACAACTGAAATGCTGGTATGTCTAGTTTAAAAAAACAAACAAAAAAACCTGGCATGCACAATGGTTGTAGTTGAGAAGCAAATACTTAAGGTAAGGAGAAATTCAGATTACCAAATAAGCTTCTGGTCTTGAAAAGCTTTCTCTTCCGTAAGTAAGTAGCCTTAAAATAGAAAAGCATACCTTGATCAGATCCACTCCTTCAAATTTCCCTTCTTTAGCTTCTTTTGCTGATTGACATTCAGGATGAAGCATATGATAGAGTGTAATTAAACTTGTAGCATCATCCACCCTAAATAAATAAAAGCCCATGTGTAGCAATTATTTAAGAATAGTGAGAGGACATGTACTTTGCACCCCATGTTTCTATAAACTGCTTTCACTGAGTACACAGTCCTTAAACTAGAGCTAAAGAGGCCTCCTATTATCTAATTGCAGTGGCTTCACAAGAAGAGCAGACACACACAAACACCAAGATGCACACAAACACAGCCATACTCCAGTTTAAGCCTGATGTTCTGTTCAGCAGTACAAGCTGACATCTCACTGTGTAAAACACAATTACCTAGTAACTATTTAGCAGAACAGCCCTGTTGGACAGAAACTTTCTAACAGACTGCACTAACTCCCATGTTTTACAGCGGTAGTATTAGCAATTCTGTGACAGCTCACCCTCGGCTGAAGTGAAAACTGAAACAGGGGCTTCACCTACACACAAGCATAAGCCAAAGTGAGTACGTGGCAAATAAAGATGCTCTAAAGTCTGGTGATTTAAATTGCACAAATATTTGAATTTTCCCTTTACCCATTCCAAAATTGGAACTCTCCTGTATTTCTTCTTATGCTCAGGTTTAAAAGTAACACCTAACCAACTGATGAAAGTTTCTAACTTCAACAGTAGGAAACAAATGCCACCAACACTGCAACTGGGAGTTCTAACTGCACGCATTTCTCCTAACTCTAGGGGCATTTTGAAGAAATAAATATTGTTTGCTTCAGGGAGTACTGGGCAAGTTTAACGGCATACCTTAAAGAAATCAATCCATTTAAAAAGGAAATACATCTATCTGTTCCTACTTAGGAATTGCTCTCAAATGCAGGGTGTGTCAATCTTAGAAACTGAGCTCAGTAGTATAAAAGTGTTAGGCTTTGAGATCAGTGGTGCTTGGAGCTGGAAGTGTACTGACAACTACCTTGGGAAAGCCAACTACAAAAGGCCAATTTCTGCAGCAGCCTAGCTTAATCCTCTACAACTCCATGGACTGTAGTTAGTGCTTCCATTCAGCGTCTATATAGCTAAAAGTTACAATTAGCCTAAAATTTCATCCAAAATGGAAACTTCCATACATCTTACAGAAATACCACTTGTATTTTCAAACAATGGCACTTGTTGATTTCTGTTTGTTTAGATAAGCAGAATGAATGTGACAAACATCACTTACAAGTCTCTGTGGATCATATCTATTAGTAAGCCATCCATTTTCTTTCTGTTCACTAGGTACCATACCATTCCTCCAAAGTGTCTTGTTGAGCGGAGCAGATCGTATTTGGCATGTTTCTCAATGTCATCGTATGTCCGATGATGAACCTGTACACACAGCTTTCATTAGCATAACTAGAGCTTGGTGACAGTTTCTCCCCTCCACCTCTCACTTTGACTTTATTTTCAGACAAGAGTAAGCCAGAGGCTGAACCCTGCTACCTTTAAAGTTTTAACCATGTTATAATTCAGAGTAACCCTGGGATTACCTAGTTCTCAGTACCCGGGCACAGACATCTTTATGCTACAAGAAAGCTAAATACTATGTACTGAAAATCTGGGGAGGGAAGGATGTAACCTCTGAACCTTCATTTCACTGCTGGCAAGTAATAATCTATTCTTTAAGGAGAAAAAAGTTAAATCAAAGAGGTGAAATTTTCCTTTAAGAAAAGGTATTTGTAAAATTGCCTAGCAGAAGTTCTCAGTGATTTCAGAAATTATTACAACTTAAAGACAAGTGTTTTAAAGGCAAGTGGAGAATGTAACAGTCACCAGTAAATACAGTTACTAAATTTAAATATTTCAGCTAGAAGTAGATTTTTCTACCTCGTCTTTGTCAAAAATAATACTGGGTGTACAGTGCTCTCAGGTGTACTTCCTCAGTTATCAGACTTATCAGTTATCTCCCTGCTCCTTTCAAATCTTAACAGAGCAATCAGCATGACTTCAGTAATACAGCTCTTGTGGCCACTTAGGGGTGTATCATCAGTTTTGTTTTGATAGCTAAAATACCTGTATAAAGATTTTTTTATGCATCTGTAACTCTTTCTATACTCTAGAAAATTACTTAAACAGAATCCTGGTTTACTTTTCTGCAGGGAAAAAAAAACTTAGCACAAGGATAACAGATACTGTATTACTGGGAATAAACCAACACATACGAACACCACTTGTGATCCCCAGATAATACTTATGTTTACAAAACAAACTGTAAAGTTCTGCAGTAATACTCATTTTTCCTGGGGAAAAAAAAAAAAAGACAAAACAAAAACACCAACAGAAACCACACACACACAAAAAAACCCAAACAAACAAGAAAACCAAACAAAAACACTAAACAAACAAAAAACCAAGTAACAACAACAACAAAACACCAAAGTGAACTCACTCTGATATAGTCGGGTGAATCTGGCTCAAACTGAGCAATACACCAGTTCAGGATGTCCTCATGACGGTCTTGCTGAAATACTGTCTAAAACAATTCAAACTCAGGAATAGATTCTGCATCACACCATTCTAGCTCTCTAAAATCCAAACAGCAGCCACAACACTTCTGTTCTGGGCAACACTTCATGTGTTGCCTTAATCACAAGACAAAACAGGTATAAGGGACAGGAACTGCCTTGATGACAATGTTTCTTGATTTTTGTTTCTGAAACAGCAGTTCCCATTTCCAGATGAAGCACAAAATTTCATCACCGCATAACAAATAAATGTGGATTTTGAGTATGACAGAATATTAACACCTACCCAGGATTTACCTGGTCCTAACCTGGAGCTCTATTACAAGTATTATTAACTAGGTTACCACGATAAGCAATTGTTTGAAACAGAATCCGAGCAGCTTAAAACACTTAAAACACAAGCAGACTAGCTTATTCAGAGCTACTCTGCCCAAATAGCACATTTCCACTCTCGGAGCACCAATAAGTAAAAAAAAAATCAGTTTTCAAACCAAGAAGACCTTACCACAAGGTTTTCATCCTTGAATACTACTGGGGGAATAACTCTGCGCCCTTCTTTTGGAAAGAATATCTGGATCATCCTGTCTCGTTCTTCCCAGGTCGCTTTGCGTAACACGCCGTTTGGTTCTCTAACCACAATGAAGCGCTCCTGAAAAGAAGGTAAAAAAAGACCATTAGCTCCCAAAGTCTTCTTTCTTTGTAGCCAGAGCCATTGTAAAAGATTCTGATTTGACAAAGTCATTCTATACCTAAACTCATAATATCAATTTCTAATTGATTGATGCTATGTGCTAGATTCGTCATTTCTCCCTCAGTACCTGCTAATGAAGTGCTACATTTGGACCTTAATTTTAATGTATGATATATCTCTGTATGCACTCATGCTGAAAGATACAGCTCTGTCAAATTTAAGACAGATAACAATTAATACCCAGAGGAAAAGTTAGTGTTGCTGCTGGCCTGATTTTATGCATTTAGTAACGCATAACTAAATTAAGAATGCAAGTGTCTTGTACTTGTAAAACTTTCAGAAGCAGGTGCTAGACTCGAGGAAAGGCAAGTGCAAAACAAAAAATGCAACAAATAAAACAATATACTCAGATCTGTTCACAAGCATATTTAATTTAGGGCAGCAGACAGGAAAGCCTGCTGGAATGAGGACGTCTTCAATACATTGAGGCAGAAGAATAAATAGCAAGTTCCTGGAGAAAACTCTTGGATGGAGTAATAGATGAAAGACCTAACAATTCATTTCAGAGAATCATCACTATATCTATGTTTGAACCATGGAGACTTCCTAGAATCATAACTATCTGCTAAGGACTTTTCCAGCCTCTTACTACTGGTACTTCGGACAATCTAGATGTTTCGCTATACACAGAAATCTCTATACTCCACAATTCTACTTGGCAACTGTTTCCTCACAGCCTTCCCGTGAATTCATTTATCATTCTCAGCTTCCCACCAGATCTTTGCAATGTGCAGTTGCCTTTTCTGCAAACTGCTGTAACTACATTTTATTAAAACCTAAGGCTTATTTGGAAATTAAGAATGAAAAGCTCTTAATATAATACATTGTACTTACACGATGGGGAACAGAGTAAGTTAAGTCTGTAAACACGTATTTTGTAGTTTCAGTTCCTTCAAGGAATTTGTCTTCTGCTAAGACATCATCAATTGGCTCTCGCTCATTCAAAACAGGGGGCATGGTTAGTTTTTCTTTAGCTTCCTCAATGGCTTTTCTTGTGGCCTTGGGAAAAAAAAGTGGGTTGATTTTACAATTTAAAAAAAATAATCCCATTCGGAGGCCAACATACAATTTTGGGACAAATATTTTCATTTAAGAGAGTTTTGTAAAATACATTTTGCTTCTGCAGTTGAGAAGTGAGACACTAATTTAATCTCCAGGTAGATGGATTGCATGTGAACAACATACCACTACTGAGCAAATTGCTGGAGGAGTAAGGAAGTTCCAAAACTAAAATCTACATATACTATGGCAAACACCAAGTTTATTTCAGGTGTTTTTCCACGGTAAATTTCCCCCAAAGGATAAACCACAGTCTCTATTTATAGCTGTTACTATGGTTACAGAAGAACTGGCTTAAGTCAGGTCCTTCTATCACCCTGGACTGTAGTCAGACAACAGGAAAAAGAAAGCCATCAAAGGGGCCTCAGGGCTATACTTTAAATAGAAGATAAAGACATTAAACACAATTAGGAAGCATAAGGAAAGAGAATAATAAAGAGAACCTGTCACTCAAGAAAAAAATGCATCCAATTTCCTTCCATATTCAGTAAAAATCAAGTCAAACTGGATAAACAAGCCTATTTAAAGTGAAGAACCGCTGAGTTACGCTAAATTAGGAAATAACCTGAAACAAGGGAAAGAGACTGAAATACTTTCAACAGCAGCATTTAAATGAGGCAGAAAGAGGGTTTTTGCTAAAACCAGCACTCCTTTCAAACGGCAGCAGAGCAGCCCACCTCTTCCAGCTGCGCTTCTGTCATCAGTTTGTACTTGGGTGGTTTCAGCTCCTGCTTCACCGGCCTAAAGACCTTCTGCAGGTTGAGCCCGGTCATTTTGTAGAGCAGGTTTTGAACCGCTTCGTCTGCGAAGGACGGCTTGGCGGCTTTTCCTGCTGCGGGAGGATTTCGCACGCTGTTAACCCGGGGAGGGCACGGTCACGGCACCCCCTCCCCTCGAGCGAAGGCCCCGCGGCAGCTCCTCCCGCCGCCTCCCGCCCCCCCCGGGCCTCCCCCCGTCAGCACAGCCTCCCCGTCCCTCTCCCTCCCGCCTCGGGAACGGGAGCGCTTCTGGTCCCCGAGACACGGCCGGGGTGCGGGGGCGTCTCCTCCGCGCGCGCCCCTCACGTACCGTCCGCGGCCCTCGCGTCCTGCACGAGCCCCCGCCGCCCGCGCCAGCCCCACAGCGCGCGCGCCACGCGCGCCAGTCGCACGGGCCCCGCCGCGGAGCCCCACGCGCCGAGCGCCGCCATCTTACACACGCCCCTTCCCTTCCCGCCCCACCCCGCCGGCGGCGCGCACCGGGCCCCGCCTCGAAGGCCGCCAGGAAATGGAGTCTCCGCCCTCCGCCCTCAGAGGGTTTTTGGAGCGAAGCAGGAGGTCGGAGAGGTGGCCTCAGGGCGGTGAGCCCGCCTGCGAGGGGAAAAGCACCGTCCCCGGTGTCTCTTCCCCGCTCCCAGTGCGTTTGTGTTATTAAAACATTGCTGAGGCGGAGGTGAGGGCCAGAGTAGGGTGGAACCCGTTCTGCTGCTCCTGCCGGAGCGGGGACAGGGCCGGCGGCGGCCCGGGAGGAGAAGCAGAGCGGGAGGCGCGCGGCCGGTCCCTCGGCGGGAAGGGGCCGTGGCAGGGCTCTCGGGCTGGCGGGTTTCCTTGCTCAGCGGGGAAACAAAGTAGGAGGAATAAAAGGGAGTGAGGTTGCCGTGCACAGTGCTGCAATTAAACCACGGGTCAAGTGCGACTGCTCAGAGATTAGGGAAGATAGAGCGCTACGAGGGTGCTGAGGGGACTGGAGCAGGAAAGGCTGAGAGATCTGGGTCTGTTCAGCCTGGAGAAGAAACTGACTGGAGATCTTATCAATATCTGAAGGGTGGAGGGCAACAGCATGGGGCCAGACTCTTTTCAGTGGTGCCCAGCAACAGGACAAGGGGCAACGGGCACAAAGTGGAATCCAGGAAGTTCCATCTGAGCAGGAGGAAAACCGTCTGTTCTTGGAGGGTGGCAGAGCCTGGCCCAGGCTGCCCAGAAAGGTTGTGGAGTCTCCTGCTCTGGAGACATTCCAAACCCGCTTGGACAGTGTAATTCTGGGTGACCCTGCTGGATGGAGCAGGGGGGTTGGACTAAATGAGCCTTAGAGGTTCCTTCCAACTGCTGCCACACTGATACTGTGAAAGGTGTGAGGTAGTAGGTATGCAGGGGCTTTGAATGCTTCCAGTTTTAAAGTCTTGAAAGCCACACATCTAAGAAAGCTGGCTGATGACTTCCTACCAAAACAGGAAATATTTCATCTCTAGGAGAGAAGATGTGGAGACACAAGTAATGTGTTTAAATTCTGTAGATTTCCAATTGTTTTAAAGTTTAGTGTGTTGCTCCTAACTTTGCCAAATTAAAGCCTAAATTTACATTACTTTCGAAAGTGGAGATTGAAGTCTTGAAAAAAAGGAAGACTTTATAGCATATATTGGTTTTTATTAGAATGAAGTTAAGCATCAGCTGAAAAAGTAGGTGTTTCTGATAATAGATTTTCATTGTGCTGGAGAGTATGCCTATTTTCTTCAGCTTTATTCAATATCCAAGGAGATGTGATGGGCTGAATTCTGTCTTCAAGCTTTTCAATATCCTGGCCTTTGAATTGTCAGAAAGGTTGCAGGAGGGCATATTCTTCTCATACTTATATTGGTACAATTAAGGTAAAATCTCTGAGAATAGAAGAGTGCAAATGAATCCTTAACATTATTTTAATGTATTTTTTGCATAATTTATTTTAATAATGCTAAGAAAGTGAAAGATAATTTTGAGGAAATGGAGAAGATGTTGTTTTTCCATTCTTACTGGGAAGATCTCTGAGTGAGAACTATACCCTATAAGGGAATTGGGAAGTTATTTGGCGACTTGCCTAAAAGCCACTTCAGACCTGTTCATGAATTTGGATGGCAAACCGACATCCATTTTAATTCACAGAAGTGCTTAGAAAAACAACAGAATTTATTGGGCTATATCCAGGAGAGGTTAAATTCACATTCATTCTGTACTGGAGTAGTAACAGCTGCTGTGAGGATTAGCCTTTTGGCTGCTGGGATGAAAGGAAATATTAACTAACTATACTGTAGATGGAAGTATAGCAGGTTAACGTAATTGAGAAAATAATTTATACTGGGTAGACTGATTGCATTTTATTTATGGTGTATATTTGTACTGAAGTAACAATTTTAAGTAAGCTGTTTTATACTGGTATACTTGGAAACACAGCCCTGGCTTGATGAACCAGTGGTGTAAAAATTGATAATGAAATAAAGTCTGTCTTAGCTTTTTTTTTTTTTTTTACTATGCTGAATGCATCCCAGAACAGTTGCCCTTGGAAAATTACAACCATCTGATGACGGGTGGATGTCCCCTGTGAAACACATTGGTGGTCTAAGTCTGGATTCTATTGGAAAAGTGTCAATACAAAATCACCTCCACAGTTGGCATTAATTTCCTTCTCGTTGGTAGTTTCAGGAGAGCAAACGGATCAGATAGCTGCTGAGAGTCAACCAGTTTGGTTGAAGGGGAAGGCAAATGGGGAGCTTAGGAGCCTGCATTGTTGCTTTGCCTGCTTAATTGATAAAATAAGGGTCTGTAGTTTACCAGTCTTTTTTGAATAATAAATATGTCAATAAATAGCAAGAAGTTGCTAGGAAGGAAGAATTCTTTCTTGGGAAAAACCCAGTGAAAAATACAAAAGGTAAGGTTTGGTAACTGTGCATCCAGCTGCTGTAAGAAGCAGCAGAATGAACCCAGTCAGGCTGTGTACACGTACACGGTTGATGACATGACCTTTTTAAAATTAATGGTTGATTCCCTTGTTCCCGATAAGAAAGGATCTGGCAATGCTGTGGAACATTTTGCTGAGGGACACAATGGACCAGGTTGGAAGCTTTTTTTCCTAAACCCACATGGATGAGTCTGAAGAGAAATTATTTTTCACAGGCAAGGCAGAGAGTGCTGAAGGAAGAAAGAAGATACAAATCTTATGATATCATCAAATTTAGTTTTTAAAGGAATAATATATTACAAATGGTTGGGTTTGTTTCCCTGTATCCATAGATAAAGTGGAGTGGTTTTCTGATAAAATTTTTAGGGTGGTCATGTGTAGTACGATTGTCTATTTTCAGGCATATTACCTGCAAGCATCCTATTGGACAGTTTCTTTTGTTGAAGGGAGAGGGTATTATTTTCCCTGGAATTCTCTTGTAAGGTCAGTAGCCATGGATTTGCATTGCCATCCAGAGGCCTGGGAAGGCGTTTTGAGGATCATGCTGATGATGAACCTTTGCTAAGCCATCAAACTGGCTATTTTCCATCTTAAAGACTACATAGATACCTGAAGCTTTCATTTTCAAATTTCATTTTGATACTTGACAGCAGGGAGAGATCAGTGGGTCTGTAGAACTCCTGTCTTAATCTACCGGGCCAAACTTGCCTCCGAGGGCAGAGTTATGGGTAGTTCTGCTGGACAAAGCCCATTTTTACAAACAATAACTGCAATGCCCAATGAAACTAAACTGAGCTCAGCTGTAGCCGTGCTCATCCTGCATGAACAGCTGCCTTCTGTTGCCTGTGGAAATATCCTTGAAGAGAGGGAAGGAGGGAAACGTTATTATCCAAGTTTGTTTCTGCAGTGCTGTCAGTTTTAGCAAGCACTAATAATAAGCTCAGGTTGAAGAGCAAATAAGTTTTATTTCTGCCTTGGCTATTTGACAATTATATTTCAAGTTGGAAGGAGAAATGACAATGCAAAGGAGGATTATCTGTGCTCTTTCTGTTTGATTTCAGCCTAGTTTCAGAGGTGCTTATGCCCTGCTCATGTGCTATATTCCTACAGGCCGCAGAGGGGCGAGGTTGAGGTTTTCAACATGAGTGGAAGTGGCTGGGGAGTCACAGAGGATAATGTAAATGAACTGTACTCAGTAATGACCTAGATTTGCCTCTGTCTCGCATAAAGATGCCGTAATCTCACTTTAATAATGATAAATTAGAAATATACAAACACTGTCTCCAGTAATTGAGATTACATACATTATTTATAGTAGGGATATAAATCCCATTTCAGTTTATATTGTTTTCTTTGCTGCACTGTAAGGGCTTGAGCCAAAGCCCATTAAAGCCATCGGAAGTCCTTCCCTGACTTCAGCAAGCTCTGAACTAAGTCTGTATTTTTCAAGTAAATTTTATTTTCCCTTTCCACTCTTGTACAAGAGTTACCTTTTAAAAATGAATTGTCAGGAACAAGGAATTGTAAATATTCAGTATTATTCAAAGTAGGGTAGGATTTCCATAGTTGTTGTTTCCCCCCTTCTTAATCAGTTTTTAACATCCCTCTCATTCCATCACTATTTTAAGTCCTGTCCACCTGAATCCAAGCACTTGCCAGGGCATCGTAAACTAAATTGAGCACAAATTGTTGCACGAGGGCAGGACGGGACGGATCCAATACTTTTATATCCACAGTAGGAGTAGGACGGAGCAAGGATCCTGGCAGATTTGTTGGTTTGTGCAGTTCTCTGGGGACAGAAATATTTAGAGGAGATGGCACACTCAGGAGGTTAATTAGAAATCTTCCCTTCCCTCCTGATGCTAACAGTTAGCAGTTGATACCTTCCTCTCAAAACTGTACTTTTATCATTTTTTCCCTGAAACCCGACACCTGACAGAATATTCTGAAACCTGGACTGTCCAGGTTAAACCTAGAGGTGTATTCTTTGTAATGCCAGGACTCTTGTCAAAGGCTTACTAAAAGTCAAAATAGGATGTTACATTTTGTCCTATTTTGTCGTTCTCCCAAAAGAGGCTGGAGATAGGATTTTCCTGCTTTATTAATCCAGGTTTCATTTATCAGGACTATTGTATCTTTTTATTGTTTTCATTTAATTATTTTATCAATTAATTTACCTGACACAGAAGCATTTCCTCATGGTTACAAACTGTTCTAATACCTATTCAGTGGCAACTGCAAAATTTTGATTCCTCCAGCCTTTTCTCATAATAGCTTATTTTATTAACAGATAAAATCACTTCATTCTTCAATTCTTTCAGAAGTAAATGAATACATTTTTTCTACTGATGACCTGTTACTGTTACAATTTCTCCCCAGATTGCTTCAGACTCTATCATAATTTTCTTCAGTTGTTTGGGTTTTTCCAGTTTAAAGAGCAGTTACCTCACAACTGGCCATCTTCTTGCTCAGTCATGCCAAGAAACTGCTTTTAACCACATGCCATTCCCTTCTCATGTTCTGTTTGCACCTGATACTCTGCCTGTCTCTGGGATTCTTTCACAAGTCCCCTTCTTCTGGATCATGTAATTATTTTTCTTTAAATTACCTGATTGTTATTCATATTGTCCCTAAGCCTTCATGTTTTCTTCTAATATTACTTTGAATTAATCTGGACTTATTAGGATTTATTTTGTCACCTTTTTTTCTCTTTCCCAAAACTATTTTGTCATGGAAATGAGCTCCTATAGTTTGCTATTTAACAATATGCATGTTTTAATTTACTTTGCTGTTGTTAAGGGCACTGCCTACCTTTGGCTTGCTGTTATGCATTTGAATAGCCTACATGACAGAGACAACTTTTTAAAACTGATTTCTTACCCTTACCAGACTAAAAGACTTTTTTACACTATTTAAAATAAAATCCCCTCTCTTCTAAAGGTGGTGTTGGTTTTGGTTTTGGGTTGGTTTTTTTTGGTGGGGGTTGTGTGTTTGGGGTTTTTGTTTGTTTGTTTGTTGGGGTGGGGATAGAGTTCTGGTTTTGTTTTTTCTTTCCTTTGGATCCAGAATGTAACACAAATTAAATTTGCTTAGGCAAACCCACTGTGTGTTTTAAAAAAGTCATTATAAAGACAGGATCTTGGGGGTCTGACAGAAAAGCTAAACCAGCTGTGCTCTCCAGTACAAGCAACACATAAATCTACAGTATCTTCTCTTCATGATCAACTACGTGAAAAAAAAAGGCTCGGAAAGTAAAAGATATTTTTATCTCACAGAAGCAGAGCTTAAAGATTTTAATGTCAGTTTAAATCTCAGCAATTTCGATGAGGCTGTTAATTTTTTTTTTTCCTTGGCTTAAAGCAGCAGTATTTTCATTTGCTGACCAAACAACTCTGTTTACCTCTTTGATAGGAAGGTTGTCTTTAGGTCCAAGATTAAATGGTTATTCAGCTGTTTAGTGGAGAGTGTATTCCAGTTGTGTTTATTCTTGTTACTTTTTTTCTATCCAAGCAAAACAACAAAATCCTAGAAACAAAAATAGGCATGGAATTAATTTGGTGAAATAGTTATCAGATTGTTTTCACCATTTATTTCCAAGTAAACCTCTTGACGTTTATTAGATTGCCCCCTAGAGTTAATAGGAAGACTCCCATCCATTTTTGGACAAACTGTCGAGTATGAGATGTCACTAGATGATTTCCAGACCAGGGTGTATAAAAATGATTCAGCTAGTGCTAAACCTGCTCAGTCGGG
>WUAM01000287.1:8036484-8050603 GCA_024336885.1 Actenoides hombroni
AATAAATATCTAGAATCTTTACAAACTGTTCTAAAACTGTGTGCTTAATGAGTCATTGCATTTGTGCTTCATTTGGTTTTCAGAGAGACGGTGTTCAGGCAGAAACCTTTATGCTGTGTTACCACAGCTCTTTCTCTCGTGTCCCCCTAACCCCTGTATGCTTAGCCATGCCATTCTGCAATATGTGATGTGATCATTAACATATGTCAGTGTTTGTACATTGGGATTAGAATAAGTGCTTGCATCTTTAGGAAGGCATGTATTTCATACCTAAATAAATAACATAGCTGGGCAGCTGGAGAGGTCTAGGAGTGGCTTTAGAAAATGTTTCAAGGAAAAAAGCCCAGCAGATGGCCCAGCATGCCAGGAGAAATACTAGTGCCAGAGACAGAAAAGCCACCACCCTAACTCTGCCCCATGCAGCGTACGCAGCATGTACCTGTTTGGCACAAGCGTGACAGTATGGGACACACAGTCAAGGCATGGGTTTATTTCCTTCTTGGGGAAGGGGATGAAAAACAACCTTACAGCAAGCAAGAAGACTGACAATGAAAATGAAAAGCCACAAATTCTAGAAGTCCTAATGTTTCTGTCTAGCTAGTATGGGGTTTTTTCAAAAGGGGCATGTCTTGGTCCTCCCTTCTAGTCACCCTATTCTGGGCTGCCCGATTCTGCTTCCTTCCCAATGTCCCCTCCGTACGCATACATCATATCTTCTCATGAACTGTCTCAGTTTGTTGTCCAAATGGAAACAATGGATAATTTTCTTTCAGGTTACTGAGCTGAATGGAGTCACAGAGAGTTCTAATGAGTGCCAGAGCCTCCGAAGGAAAAAGAATAGAAGCAGGATCTTCGCATTTCATTAGCAGCAAGCCTCCGGATTGTGTCGCAGTGTTTCAGGTACCTATAGCCTTATGCTGCAGTTTTATAACTGGCCAAAACTGGTCTCAGACCATCCTGTTCCCTCTGCCTAAGCCCTCCCTTGGGGTGTTTTGCTTGTTGGTAATATTTCGGTCTTCGTGACACTCCCTAAACAGAGTCAATGGTTTTCTTCTGAATTTTGATTAAAAGGACAGTGGTTTGGAGCACATACAAGTTCATATAGTTCAAATACAAAACTCTGAAAGGAAGCTTATATGCTGCATGGAAAAGCAAATTGGATTCTGTTCCTTTTGCATCTTTGCAACAGTGCAAAGATTTCCTAAACCTTACAAAGTATAATTGAGATACAGCCAATCCACGTGGTATTTTACAGTAGAATGTGGCTGCACTGAGATCAATTCATTTTGCCTGTGTGCTCCAGTGCAGAACCCAACCACCTTGTAAGCAGGCAGTGGAATCTGTGATTGATACCAAATTTAGTAGGCTATTGCATAGATGGTTTTAGTTTAGATCCAAAACCTAAAAGACAATTTGAGTGTTGAGGCAGCAGAAAATTAGGTCTGATCCTGTCAGTAACAGAGCAATGTGGGAGCAGTGTTGTATAGTATGGGATAAGTGTGTCCAAAATTAACTGTGCATTTGCTCTGCATATTTCAGCCCTAAGGACTGAGTGTTTGCCCTTGAAACAAAGCAATGTTTTAATCAGTTGTTCACTCTTGCTCCCTCTCCTCTCTGTTTTTTCATGGATACCCAATCAAACCTCTAGATGATGGTACAATATGTGATTCTGTGCAATATGCTGTATGCTCTAAATAAGATTCTGTCTCCTACTGATGACAGTAACATGATGCTTACTTTGTAGTCAGACATTCTTTTGCTTTCTCATCATTTCCTCAGTGCTCCGCAAAAGTGAACAGTAGTTCAGAATAGTATCTGCCTTGTCGACTGTTAGATGTGCTTGTTTGTCACGTAGTACTGTATTTCTGAGAAACAAAACTAGCCCGTGTTTATTGTTGTGAAATAATTTGGACTATCCCTCGGAAGTTCTGTTCCTCCCTGTATGGCCACAGAACAGTAGATGGCACTGTGTGGCTGTGTCTCATACACGGCAATGACAGGAGCCAACCTCTCAACACGTGGAAGAAACCACGTTTAAAAAAGATGTTTGTAACAGTGCCTTTTTATTACAGAAACAATTAAATAGTGTGAATGCTCGACTTTTACACTCTAAAAGCATTGCAAACCTTTTTCTTGCATTATGATTACATGGGGAACATTTCTTAATGTTAGGCTAGCAAGTGTATTTGCTTATTTTGGGAGGGCTACTGTAAAGCCCTCCAATCAATTAATCTACCAAAAGGGAGAATTTTCACTTCCTGATATCATCAGCGTGCTCCTTACCATAGAATAGGAAGGAAGGAATGACAGCCGGTCTGTTACCCTCTTCTATCTCCTCAAATAACCTTTTCCTTGGTGCCACCGTATTGATGAGAGTGGAATTTTAAAAATTAAGTAAAAGCAAGAGGTGTTAGGTAGCAGCAGCAGCCCTTATTATGAGCTAAGGAGTCATCTTGAAGGCAACCAGTGCAACTGGTGTTATTTTGCCAGTATTTGGTTGGTTTTGCATGACTTCAAAATAAGTGGTTTCAGAAACGCTGATCTTACCCAGGCAGCATGGTACTGAAAGGGGCCCGATCCTGTGCAAGGTCTGTAAGAAAAGGACTGAGTGTGTTTTGTTAGTGTAGTTAAATCACATGTAGGTGTGTAGTTACTTTTCTGGGTCACATCCTACCTCTGTTTCACTGCTCTGTGTGTCTCTCTGCCCCACTCTATGTAGGTCACTTTTCACCAAGATAAACCCGATTCCTGTCTAGAAGCTGGGTTCTGGTAATAATTGCCACAGACTTACTGGTGACTCTGGGTCAGTCACTTTCCTATTTTATGTTTCTTCATTCCCCTAGCTGTAGCATATAGATTTACTGGATGGATAGTGAGAATGAATTGTCGTGAGTATTTGTCCTTTCATTTTCCTTGGGCCTACTGAAATATATTAACTTAAACAATATATTCAAGTGCTTCATGAGTAGCTGTTGCGTAAGTTTGAGGGGCTTTGACCAGGTATTATTTTAATCTCTGGTAGAATTTTGCATTAACTGTGCAATGTCTTTCCAATTTTTTGAAACAGCCGAAGTTTTTCAAGTGCTGCCTCTTCATCCAGCAAGTCTCACTCTGTCCTATGTTTGGCAAAGTTAATTATCTCACATCACAGAAATGTAGGCAGCAATAATTTTTAGAAGAATGAGTTGATGATACGATTTTAACGTGCATCTCTACAATTTTGCATGTAGTGTGGGAAGGGAAATTTTTGACGGTGAGGACCCACCAAGAGTATTACTGATGGACACTATGCATAAGGCACCACAGAATGCTACACACCCTCTGCCTGCTGGTGTATGCTCAGGGGGGCAGGGAGGTTGTGTATCTGCCTCTTGGGACAGGGGAATTAAAAGCCTGTTTCGTGTTCTGCTCCAGTGCAACCGCTTGAAGGGCTGTCCACAGCCTGTCTTTCCTGTGGGATCGTAGGGTGGCCGTGGCGCTGTCTTATTCTTTCTCCTGTTATAAACGGTGCTGCTTTTTATGGTGTAAAGGAGAGGCATAGCAAAGAGAAGCTGTTCTATTTCCACTTCCTCCCCACTGTCTTTTCCAGCCTACCGCAGCATCCAGTGTTGTCTTGTGACAAGCACCAGAAGTCATTCCATTTTGGATACATGGTACTGAGATGGGGAGACTGTGAGGAGGAGGAAGCTTGCATTGGAAGAATTAGATGTTTAGAGTCTTTATTAATGACCATTCTCCATCCCAAGTTTCTTTTTTGTTGTTGTGCTCTCTGCTCTGTGTCCCCCAGTGGTGCTTTATTTTGACATTTTTGACCTCTCATGGACTTTCTTTTTTCCACCCATTGTCCCTTTCTCTCCTTTTCATTTCCTGGTAGAAGGACATACCCCTGTGGCATTTAGTTTTGTTTGGCTGGATCCAATACCTGTCCCCACCAAGAACAGTTGTTTAAGGTATTTGTAACCACTGTGTGCAAGTGTAAACTGTTACTTCTGGTGCCTGCTACCACCCTTTATTTCCGAATGAGGAACATGAACAAGGAAAACCCTTGCTCAGTGGAAATGAGATTTGGGACTTTCTGCAGTTTGCTGACTGATCAACTGTAAAATTAAAACTGAACATTTTGTCTTTGAATAATTCAAACTAAAATCAGAATCCAAACTAGCCACAGAGCTGCCTTCATCCTCTTACAAAGCAACCAGTCTCTTAAAACAAGCAAATATATATTTTGAACAGATGCTAACCCCAAATTATGTCCCCAGTACTTTAGAAGCCAAGGATCTCTGTTCCTTCCTTCCGACAGAGCAGGAGCATGCATTTTCCATGCTTGGTTAGTGTGATGAGGCCCACCAGGTCACTAAGCAGCACTGCTGCTTTCTACACCCAGTCAGGTCAGGGGAGCAACTCTAGCCCGCCCGCTCTGCTGAAGCAGCGCTGCCAGCAGCCCACAAGGACTGGCTGGGCTGTGTTATGGTTTGCAGTGAAAGACAACCAGGGACACAGATATTTCTCAGGAACAGCAGCTATATTTCAAGATTATCTTGATGACCAGAATGTATTCCATCCTTACAGAACAAATTGTTTCCCCCAGTCCTTCCCATTGACAACACCCGAATAGGGGGCACTTAAACTAAGTGTGCTGTGTCTGAGGAGGTTTCCATGCCTCAGGATTCTCAGCTGGCAGGGAAAAACCCCTTCAAAACACCCTTTCCAAATCAGATTGTTTTAATAGTAGCAAGACTGCACGCTCTCAACTTTCCTACTTACATTTTCAATGAAAAAGTGGCCAAGCAATAGCCAAAGCCCCTCACAGAAACAGGACATCCTGAGCTGTGGCAGATGGACTTCCTTTGCAAAGTTTTAATCAAAGTTTTCAACAATAGCTCTGTGTATGTGCAGGAGGGAGTTAGCATGTGTGCACGCTTATATCCACACACACTCTGCAATGCTACCCAAGTTTTTTGAAATACCATAGAAAAAACTATGGGATGTGTATGTTTTGCTGGAAGAAATGCGTTTTGTAAAAAAAAAAATAAAAAATTATATACATTTATTCTGTTATGGCTTAAGGCAGGATTAGGTAGAGAGAAAATTTCAGGATGTGGATGACCACAGCTGAAGGTCTTTTAGTTTTTCACATCTTCATTTAAGAGAAGAAAAGTCTTTCTCATTTTGTATTTGCAAACTGGAAGCTGGTTTTCATATTCTTGGGAGACGATGGAACGTGGGCAGGAAGTGTTGGCTTTTGAGGAGAAATACTGAGGTCTGCCACATCAGTTGGAGTCGCTAAGCCCTGAAGGTATAAAACTGTAAACTCCACTTACTGTAGGTCAGTAAGACCAGCCCCAGGCAGGTTACAATTGCATTTAGCACCCAATGATATAAAGTAATAGGGAGAAGAAGTATCAATGCTAGTGCTGGAAAACATGGATATATGTGAATGAGGTTTGTGTAAAGAATGATGGATTTGAATTCTTAAAACCAGAAAATAAAAACAGATGAAATGCATATCATACAGAAGAGATATTTAATAATGTTTTACTTATGATTTAATTTTTGTAGAGTTTTAACTGACTTCCATCTTACAATCTCCAAAGCAAAGTTTTTTTACCATAAACTGAAATTTCCAACTGTCTGTTAATATTCCTAAAGATCCTGATATAACACCAGAGAAAAAAAATAACTGGATCAATAAATGGCAGTCAGATGTATTTTACTGGGACAGGTTCTTAGAGCCTTTAGGAAGAGAAAAGCACTTTGTCAATTATTTTGTTGTAGTTTTGTTACGTACCTCCTCAGGATCAGTGGAATGCTTAATGTCTTCTGATGGATAACTGGACCTGACTTGTTTCTAGGAATGTCTCTGTAGGATGGATATATATAGGAGCTAGTTAAAGGAAGAGGGCTGAATGCCCTCAGGAGAAGGTTCTTTGATTTGCCATAGTGTTGGAATCTGCACAGTGACTGTGCTGCCTGGAAGCTGGTTGAGCTCTTGGAGCATCAGGCTGCACGTGGGGTTGAGGAGGAAGAGAGGACAGGTGTGAGCAGAGAGATGCAACCATTGCAGTGCAGTGAAAGAACCTGTAGGGACGTGGTTTGCTTCCACATTTGAAGGAGAAGACTTTTAGTGGAGGAAAGGAATGTATGACCCTGTATCCTAAGCTTCCTGTTCTACTATAAAGCTTTGATTTTGAGATCTGCATTTACATCTCTATTCAAATTTCAGTTCAGTTCAGAGCCTGAAGCTCAGGACACGAACTCTTATCTTGCTTCCTGTTTTTTTTCTGGAGTTGTGCTGCTTATAGGCCAGAATAGAACCAGCATTCTCTTGTTCCCAGATAGGACTTCCAGTGAAATGACTGATTTCTCACGATTGCCCAGCAAATCCAATTGAGAGCAATATTGGAAGAACAGCAACTGGATATCTCTGAGAAACCAGGTGCCTCATTTTCAGTGGTTAAAGGTGGTTTCTGGTCTCCTAGAAATTTAATCACACTCTACAAAGACAGTTTATTAACAGAAGCTGGGATTCAGGGTTAGATGGATGAAGCCATATTTTGCCACGTCTTTCATTTTTTAGGATGATTTAGGAGAGTGGGATGTAGTATTATAGTATGACCCACGAATCTGACTCCAGTCTTCTCTTTCCCTGAAAATGGAAGTTTGAGCATGTTGTTCTTCAGTTTAAGATGCATATACTAAAACAAATCACTTTACTTCAGAAGTTTGGTAAATTCTTCTTCACACAGATAAAATTCAAAACAAGTCTTTTCTAGACTGCATTTTCCATTGCCCAAAATGCTGTTTTATATTTGTTTATCAATTATAAATAACAAAAGTTATAAATGCCTTAAGTGCTCTGTTAGAATCTGAGCATCTATTAGCACCACTGAAACAAGTGAAAATATCTCCTGTGATTTAATAACCATATTGGCTAGCGGGTAGGAAATTGGGTTCAGTAACACCTTGTTCAAGAGATGTTCCACTGAAGTTGAGAACAACATTGGACTGTATTCTTGAGGTCTTATTTCCCTTGTAGGTAGCAACTTTGAGTAGAAACAAAATAGCACAGCATCTAAGAGATAAAAACAGATTATCTGAGAGCACTGGGCAAATGACCCAGAAGACAGTTATTGTCGTGGCTTAGTTATTTTATTGTTGGGCTGGTCCTCAGAGGATGGGTGGAACCCTCTCTCCAGCCAGAAGAACCCAAAAGGGTATGATCTCACAACAAGAACATGTGGGATGTAGTCTATTTTGCTCAAATCTGAGACATTAAGCCACTCAGGACTGATAAATAAAACTGACCTGTTACAATGACCGTAGTACTTTGTGTAACTGAAAACTTTGTGCGCATTTTTTAAAGTATGTGTAGATATCTTATAGAAGAATGAGTATCTTGGTTTGCCACCACAGGAAGCTAGATTTCATGAGGAGACTGCTGTGTGTGAAAACTGCAAAAGACGTATAGGTTAACCTGTTTAGTCCTTAGTTTTTCTGCTTGGAAGGGAGCAGGGAAATGGAGCGTTGGCTTCCAGGGAAAATAAACTGCTGCTTCTGGATTCCACCTGTGTAACAATGGTGCCAGTCAATGGCTGGAGTCTGTTCTTTTTATTCCCTCCCCGCCAGCTCCTGGGAAGGGGTACGTTGCCTGCCTTTGTATTTGTACTTTTATCTCCTAGCCTGCTTTTGATCATGTTGTTTCACCTGTATTAGATCCTGACTGGGCTGTTGCTTACGTACAAAAGTTGCACTGATGACATCTTTCTTTTCGTGTGCATTAGCTCATACTAGAGAGGGGTTGTTGAGATATGGGTACAAGCTGCTCTCGGAGGAAAGAAAGCCTTATGGCTGAAGTTAACCCCACAGGACTTTCTCAAAGCCACACAGGAAATCTGTGACAGATCCCAGAATAAATCCCAGATTTCCTGTCTCCTCCACTTGTGCTGTTACTACAGGGCCCACAGTTTCTTAGCTGAAAGTGTTGTCCAGTATTATCTTTCTTTTACTAGTATACTATGGCTTCAGTTTACTACACAAGTTGCTGCCACGTGTTAGACTGTCACAGTTCGTCCCTGTGACTTTCTTAGTTGTATTTTGTGGGATATTCATCTGCATTGTACAGTGAACAGTATTAAAGTTAAGTACCAGCAGTGCTGTTCAGCATTGAAACAAATAAAGCTCAGTAAAGAAAGGTATTACAAGTTAACCATTGAGTATTTGCAGGTACCAATCATCTCTTTTCTGCTTCTCTCTTCGAAGTAAACTGTTCGTACTTCTTCTAATCTAATTAACATTCAGAGAGACAGTTTTGGTAAGTATCAAATGATAGCTGCCTGTGCTAAAGGAATACATTGTTACAGAGTTAAATTACTTTTTATAATATTTTCATTTTTGCATATGCCACTTTGTACTTTGGAAAATTGACACATTCTGTCATTCCTTCCTCATCAGTCCTTTTTAATCAATTATAAATTAATAGACGCAGCATTATCAAGGGAAAGTAATTCATTGTGGATCTATAACTGAAGGAGACGATCTTAAGATTTTGTGACTTTTACCGTGGCTTGATAAATGGAAATTAGAGGAATTTGATGTGCTCAGTAGGTATCTTAGATGTTCAAGTATTCAGATGGATTGCTGAATGTCTAATCTTTTTTTAGATACTTTGCCGCTAGGTTAAACTTTAATAGATTTCATTTTGTGCTGCTCAATTTGCCCTCATATGGTTCTTCTTTAGATAACATTACTTGTACAAATTCCAACTGAAGCAGAATCAGTAATCTTCAGCCAGTCTTGACAGCATTTCTAATGCAGTGCAGCTATGGAATTTCATTCTCTCTTCTTGTTTTCTAAATTATATCTAAATAGCTGAACAGAAATCTGGGAACAAATGAGCTCTGCTAAACACCCTCTTCTCAATTTAAAGGATGGTATTTTGAGCACTTATCGAATGTGTAATTTTGAATGCAAAACCTTTCTAGACTTAAGTGGGAAATTCCACAAGTATGAAGATGAAGATTCTTGCTTTACAGATGTTTAAAAGTGAAAAGTCACTTCCAAAATATTTTTAGGTGTAAACATTATCTCTCTCTTTCTCAAAAAAAAAAAAAAAAAACAAAGAAAAAGAAAGAAAATAAATTCTCCCATGTGTCAGCCATTGTCACAGGCTGCATCTGTCTTTAGTAGCAGAGTAAGGATTTAAAATTCTCTTTCTGCCCAGTGATGTCAGGGTCAGTTTTGTTACTGGATTTGATGAGAGGAAGTCTGAGTCCTAGAGGCTCCCTTTTAACAAGGTTGTGACATACGCAGCAAACTTGAAGCACAGATGTAGTCCACTTGAAGTGATGATACTGTACACAAGAGAAATATTTCACTGGCGTGCTGCAGTAGGCTAGAAGTGACACAAAAAGGTAGCTGGAATATGATCTTGAGAGAGGGCAGTGAGTATCTGAGCATGAGCTGCAGCTTGCCAGCTGCTTCCTATAGACATCTTGAATATCCTACTATTTAATTCTAGCCTACTAGTTCAGTCATTAAACCCAATGAAGAGTAAAAATGAACAAAGATTTTTAATATATTAGGCAGAAAATCTGAACTTTGGAGTCTTTGTATGTTCCTGTAAAAATCTGCAGGCAGGTTTTTTTCAGATTACTGTAAATGGAGAAGCAGAAGAGTGCAATACTAGCTAGGCCTTTGCAGATAGCACAAACTATGCCATGGTAATCGGGGGTCCCCAAGCAGTAGATCTATACTTGCAAAACGTACAGAGTTATCAGACTGCACAAACTGAAGCTGACTGTACAGAGCAAGTCTCACCCCTCTTCCTGCAGCCCTCTGGAGTGAAATGCAAAAACACACCAGTGGTTTTGCAGGAGTCCTAAGGGACCATCAGTTTGTTTTGTCCGGTCATGCTGGACTGGTGACAACACGTCTACTGATTCTGAACATACTGCCTTGCAAAATAAAACAGAAGATAACAAACTAAGGAATGACAGTGCATGCTTAAACCCATTACAGAAGGGTAATGAAGATTTGGAGGATGATGGTGTTCATTTTTCTCGCACACAGAGCTTTGATGAACTGTGAAGTGGCACAGATCCAGATATTGGACTCCAGATTAAATCAGAGTCAAGTGGAAGGCTCTTAAGCCAGGTGGTTATCGAATTATTAGACTGTAACAAAGCATTAAGAGAGTTATCACACAAAAGATAAAACTTTAGCCTGAATATGCTTTTGAGAAAGGACACGCTGTGGTTCTTAATTAATTTTTCGTTTCAACAGATTTCTCTTTCATAAAATGAAAAATTAAGAACATACACGTCATCTCCTGACCGGTGCTCTATGTTCATCTCAGTGTTTGCTGTCTGTGGCGTACAAAGGAGGCTAATAGCTCACAGCAGACTGCAAATAAGGTGTCTGTGAACTGGCACCCAGCCTTTCAAACATTTTTCCACAGCTGCTTTTATTTCTGAGCTGGTGATGCTAGACAAAATGAGCTACCAGTCTGAATCCTAATGGGCATGGAAATAACCATGTTGGCCTTTCAGTCACTTCTAGGGTATCTAAGAAGTCAGTCTTGAATAGAGGCACAGGTCAGAACTGCTGAGTAGATGGTTTTGCATGTGAGTGGCTTACCACTTAAATCTTCAAGGTGGATGCAGTCAGGCAAGCGATAGGATAATATTCTGAAGAAATGATGTACTTTCCACTTAGAGGGAAAGATGCTTCCTGTAGCACTTCTATTTACTTTCCTTTATCTCTCACCCTTGATCACTTACAATTTTTATTATATGTGTATAGGATATGGTAGCCCCAGAAAAAGATAGAATAGTCCCAAAAGCGAGGTCTGCATGTGTGAGAGGAGTTCATCTAGCGCAGATACTGGACAATGTCCCCTGGTACATGGGACAAATCAGTACTTGGGCTATAAGCAAGAGAGTCTGGCCAGTAATGGGCTTTGAAAATGACTGAAGGCACTTGTCTCCCAGCTGCTGATTCCAGTGCCTTGGAGAGCCTAGGCAGCCAGGCTAGCAGAGCTCTCTGCTTACACTGAGCTCCTGAACTCTATCCACAAGGAAATTTTCATTCACTTTTCTGAATTAACCAGCTACATTCACAGGAATGAAACAGTCTGATAAATAAATATATTAATAGGATATTGTCATGAATTAATAAAGAAGATTAACAGGAGCAGAATAATGCTTAACTAATTATACACGAATGGACATGACATACACTTTTTGGTCTCACAGCACTTAGCATGTAACTCAGACTTTGAATATGGAAATGTGTTTACAAGCTGTTATTCTACATATGAATGAGAACATGACTCTTTCAAGGTTAGAGATTCAGATGATAGCAACTGATTTTTCTGGCTCATTTCTGGTCAATTCTGGGGTCCGTTTCTTTGCTCCTTACTGATAATGGACAAAGTGCTACCATTCCTCACACTGCAGTGCTGCATTACCCCACAGAGTAGTGCCAACTTCTGATTAGACCCTGTAATGTATTAAGGAATAACAGGGGATGAGAGACTGGTCACAGGTCATCTTAAAGGGCTAAATAAGTTTCAGAGACACAGATGATTTTCAGGGACAGCCTACAGCTGAACTACTCTGTGTTCATTTGGTAGTGTCTCTAGCCTCCTTTTTATCTTCGTAGTTTAAAAATGCTTCTATGTGTCTGTAGCTGCAGAATTGTTCTTAAGATTGTGATGCTTTATAAATCCAAATGATACGATTAACAATTTACATCATAATTTGCAATTAAGACCTGTTAAAGAGAAAATAAACCAGCTTCAGTTAGCATGTTACATCTCTCACATAAAGTACTCATTTAATCTAGTTGTTCATAGCAGTTCTGTCTGGTTAATGACACTACATGCAATAGTGGTGTTACCATAAACCATTAGCTCTTTTCTGCTGTGGGTTTTAGTATGATTCCTTTGTGAAGAACAGCTGTTATATACTTGGACTATCTCAGTTCAAAGACATAATCAACAAACCACATAGATCTGCAGTCAGAGGGCTGTTCAGTTCTGTGAGACTCTGTACTGCTTGCAGAAGTAGAAATAGCCTGAATAACAGCTGGCTGCATCTGGAGGGGTTACGCAGCCACGTGTTCTTTCTTCATCTCATTCCAGCTGAGGGTTTCAATCCTTATATTTTCTTCTCAAATTCATCTGCGATGCAAGTCATTTTTTTTAATATCACTTTAATTTCCCGAATGAAGCTTAACTGAGATGCTTTTTTGGGATTAAAGATAGAAATATAACCATCAAATAGTCACATGCACTATGCAAAATAAAGAAAAACATTATTTGCTTTGGATAGGTATATATGGCTACACATAAAGCCCTAGTAATGCATGTAATAAATTAGTATAAATTAAAACAATAGAAGTGTAATTAGCAACATTTAACACAGATGTGGATGTGCAATGAAGGACATACACCTCAAATGAGTAGTACAATAGTACCAGAAGTACCGCACCACCTAGTCAGCACATGCAATCAGAGCCATTCTCAATTTATGGGCTAAAATGGCTTTTTCTCTCAAGATCCCATTGCCCTCCTTGTGCATCCAATCATTTGATGCCTATTTCAGAGGTGAAGACAGCCCCTTGCTTTAATATTTTTCTGTTTTGCTAGGCAAGATGGAGCTGCAGTGATTATCAGTTTGTGCAGTAAACAGGAATCCATTCATACTTAGCAAGTGATCACCTGAGGAGCCATATAACCAAACTTATAGATGCTTTACCAATAAAGCAGGTGGCTGGAGAGTCACCTCTAGTAAGACCATTCCCCTTTCTTGTCAGAGCATACTTTTCCATCATGCAGAGCTAGTAAGGAAGAACCCAGGTTTACTAGGTGAGAGTTCTGTCTGCTGCATGTGGGTGCCATCTCTGAGCTGAGGAATACGGTGTGTTTGGTGGCAGAAAGGCAGGCAGGATTTGAGGCAGTGCAGCTGCAGTGTTATATTGAAAACCGTGCTAGTCTACCTCTTGTCTGAGCTTACTAGGTTGTGAATTTGTTAATATGTCAGCACTTGTGGTTTAAGATTCCTCAGGCCTTTAACGGTGTGGAATTGCAGTGATATTTTCCACCCACATACTACATGCAGTACTGCAATCTCTGTAAAGCAATCATCCCAAGTTGTCAGGTAGGATTTCTTTTCCTTGAATATGTTTTCAAGGTAAAGTCCTTTAATTGCTGATTGGTTTTCTTCATTTTGTCTAGTATTTTTAAAGGTAAATTTTTAGTTGTAGCACTTAAATGATTTTATAGGAATTTAGCATTAAAGCACTGAATATGTGTGGTTTAATGTAGGCTAATAATTATTAATGTAGTGTTCTTTGGAAAGGAAAAGAACTTGCTCTCCTTCTAGAATAATCCATTACTGTGCCATTTCAGTTCGTGAAAATATTTTAATTACATTATTTTCCCAGAAGGTGAATGTAAAGCTAAATGTAAAAAGTAACAGTAAATAGTCAAGAAGAACTGCTTAGATTAGCAGCTGTATCTCCAAATACTTTAGAAAACAGAAGACCACTTTTCTTGCAGAACTTTTTGTCCTAATCTCTTTTTAATCTTCAGAGACATAGAAGAAGATCTCTTTCATGTATTTGAAAATACGTAAGAAAAAAGAAGCACTTTTTCTTTTCTTCTTCCCATTTGTGGCTTTAAAAGAAATGCTGTATTGCTTAACTAGATACTTTGGAATCACAAAAAGCATTTTTAGTTTCATTCCAGTGGATGTTTTCTTTTGACAAGGTTTGTTGCTTCTAGCAGACTGACCCCTCTTAAAAGTCTTTCTGAAATTTTCTTGATCTAGAACTGAGTTCAGAATTTGGCAAACTTAGAAATTACTATTCACAACGTTTAGCCATTGTAGCAGCATGAGTAACTTCTGATAGAGTGCTCCATAACTGGAAGGGTCAACCCTTAACCCTCCATTTGCCCCTTTTTGTGCTGTCATTAGTATCTCCTCAATGTGAAGGAGAGACTAGATCAGAAGCCAGGCAATTCAAAGCTAATAAAAAATTATTTTTGAAGATGTTCTTCCCCCTGAAGCTACCACTTTCCTTTACTAAAAAATTGGTTTATATAGCATCCCCTTTC